>OY728145.1:1737828225-1739078225 GCA_963277665.1 Viscum album
TATCTCTATTTAAAATATTTTATCCCTACACCATGTGGTCTCAAATCATGAGGTGTGGGACATAAAAAGGGTCAATAACGTGGGATTGTATTCTGGCCATGAAAATTGTTAAAAAACATGGAGATGAAACTTAGATTATATCATATAAAATTGACTAATATGATTTGTGGATTATAAATCATTGTCCAAAGTACTCAGGTTATGAGGGAGGTATGTAACAGTCACATCAGGGATATCTTAAAACATAGTGGGGGTGATATTTTCCACTATGATGTTTCTAGGATAATAAGAAGTGGAAAGCCCTTTATAATAGTCCAAGATGAATCTAGTTGGTGGGTCTGAGCCCATCTACCTCAATAGCATGGCTAAAAAAATAGATATTCTTTATTCTTCAAGGTAAATGAATGTTTGATGAAGGCTTGAGACACTGTTGATAATCAAGTCGTATTTATGGAAAATTGAAATCCACGATTGGTTTGAAGACACTAAATGTTTCACCAACTCCTATTGAACTTATTCCTATATTGAGAAAATGTGACAAATCATTACTCTAATTGTTTCATTGATTAGGGGGTCTAGTTAGAATAGTTTTGATTTTACTAGGGCTACAGTGTAGACCCTATGAGACTTATGCCTTATTTATTTACACTATAATTTTTAACTAAACTATAGATGTAAAGAGTTTATCAAGTGAATACTTGAATTTTTATAATGCATCCCATTATGGGTTTTCAAATTAAACAACGTTGTTTATATTTCACTAGTAGTTTAATGTATTGTAATTTGGACTATTATAGGTTACGATTTTAATGTCTTACATCTTCGATCAAAGTGTGGGATGTTAATGGTCATGATTCACACGAATCTAATATGGGATATGTTACACAATATAATAATTAGGATGTCAAGGATCAAGAGTACTCCAAGATACATATAAGAGATAATATAAAGTGTTTCAAGTAATAGATCACTTTTCATAGGTGATGATTGATGATAAGAGGAAATCATTTTGGGTATAACCTAAAACACAATGGGGTGATAGTTTCAACATTGGGGACTTAAATCTCATGATAATGATAAATCCTTTTATACTAGGAAAATATTTCTCGATTTGATGGGTTTATGCCCTTCTATGTCTGTAGCATATTCAGCTAGAGAGATATCTTTTTGTTTTCAAGGGAAATGAAAATTTGGTGAAAACTTTAGATGCTTGAAGAATAAAATGTGGAGTATGGATTTAGTTTATTGAAAATATTATTAAATAACACTATTCTCTAGTTAAATGATGTATGGAGCTTGTGTTCATTTGGTAAAAAGAATGATCAGTGATGGTTTTACTTGTTTAACATCTTGTTGTTGGGTGATTTTGACCTCTGTGCAGTACAATGTCTTGCAGTAAGGACGTACAAACATGCAGTTTGATGTATTGTGGTAAGGACACACCTCCAAGGAATTTAACATCATATAGTAAAATAATACTTCCATTAATTTTATCATCATGCGATAAAGATGTTCTTACATGCAGTTTAATGTCATGTTGTAAAGACGTTGGAATGAAGGTGAATGTGTGGAAATGTTGCGGTTGGGCGTAAATATGGATACATTGATGTCACTATGTATCTCATGAGAATGTGAATGAAGAAACCCTTAGTTCTAAATGAATTCACCTACATAAGTCTGTCTCGTATCCAATGATAGAGGCATTTTTAAGTTTTTTTATTGTGACGAGGCTCATTGTTGGAAATTGTGGCATCATTTTGTATCCGACAGGGGAAGGAATAAATTCAAATGTATTTATTCATTAGAAATTACTCTATAAAATATTGACCCATATGTAATGGTGGGAATAATTTATATTGACCATTGCAGTTGGGCCCACTATTGGGGATCCAGTAATCACTATATATCTTGTGATGATAGGAATTATGCTACAGATACTTCTTATAGTTATAAGTAGTTTAATGTTATGCGGTGAGGAATATGGTGAACTGACATGATTAAATGTAGGTTTTACAGTTTCTCCAAAATATTGAGATATGGTTGTCACTGCGTATCAAATATATTTACAATCAAACCAATTGTAGTTATTGAAAAACAGTACAGATTAACATCATGAGTAAAAGATATTGACCATTCAGTTTAACAGAATGTGGAAATTACTCATAGTGTGGCATTTATGTTTTCTAATTAAGACCATGATGGAAATGTTGTGCACTTAAATTCCTGGAATGTGATGGTAAGACATTTCTACAATTCTGAGTATCATATGTTCTATGCTCATAATTTCTTGGGTTATCCTACTATGAAGTGATGGTTAAGGGTATGACAAGGGCAGTTTGTATCATCTAGAGTATGAACCACGATATATGATCGAGGGGTCCCTACACATTTAATTTAATATGAGGATCAATCCGAACATTTATCTAGAGGAATCATTCATTTTAATTCCATTCGGTAAGGTTGTAGTTTACTCAACATGAATAGATATGTTTATCACAGATCCAATCCATTTTACGTCATGTGGAAAAGAAATTGGACGTGTATTTTAATGTGATCCAGTAAGGATGAGAAATTTCATGCATTTTAATGTCTTGCAGCTAGGTTTACTAATGGTAATTACACTTATATTTATTCCATTTTTTGATTTCTATGAAAATTATTTCATGAAAAATATTTCATTAGTGGGTGGTGTGACACGCTCCACATCCATTTTGACCAATGAGAGATCCAGGATGTGGTAGACATTATTTATGATGTAAGGTCCCTCCATTTTGGGATCCATATTTTGGGGATTCTTCTTAGGTATCATTGTGGTTCTGAGGAAAAAAACCAATTCCCCCTTTAAAAATAAGGGGAGGATAACTGTTTTCTTGATGGCTAGTGCAATCATTCTTTGGTGGACCTCATGGTTATGTATTGTGCAGAACCTATTCTATTTAATCATTTCCAATTCATATAGTCAATTTTTTTATTTCTCATCATTTGAGAATTCCCCATAGAAGGATACTCAGAGTTAGGGAAGCAATACTTCTATGGGTCACACTCCCTCATTCTGGTACAGTAGTGAGTATGGAATTTCATGTATAGTAGTACATGTGGTAGTACGGTAGTCCCCTAAAACATGGGGTATTTTTTATGGATAGGAATTCATACCCTTTTCATCATATTTTTGAGTTTATTTTATTGCTTATTTTTTAAGGCCAGTATATTTACATTTTCTGCTACATGATAGTGAGATGAGTGACTTGACTCAATATTGTACTCCTAGTATATGTTCTTCAAATCCATGGAATAATAATTTCTATCATTGTCCATCAACATTGTGTGATGGACCCAAACCTTATGATGATATGTGATTTTATGATGTTGACAATGATCTCATTGTAGACATCATTGAGGGATATTTCCTCATCCCATTTAAAAAATAATTTGAAAACAGTAAGGATGTACATGAATTGCATAATTGTGGCTTGGGGATATTACCCCACGACATCCACCCCCCAAAAGGAAAATGATCAAGAATATTTATCTATTTGTTGTAAATATGTAGGTTGATTGATGAAGTTATAATGGATATGGAATGCATTAAATTTCTTGGTGAAATATATGATGTCCTATATCATGGTTTTTCAGTAATATACTACCCCCCTAATCAAGTGGGAGAGCATAGTTTCTGATTAATGGGAACCACAAGGGCATCCATGTACATCTATGTTAATGTCATAAATATCTCCTTCTTTTATGAATATAAGGAAGATCCCATCAAATTTCCACATATTGAGGGATTTGTTCCCATTTTAGCCATATTGCATGGTAATGTTCACAACATGGGACATAATCTTCTCCCTTTCTTCTCTATCTGTTGGGAGATTCCCATTTTTTTGATAATCAATTATGAGATACATCAATACAGGGGTGATTATTGGGTCATCATGGTCTGTTGTGGTATTGACATGATTGATATCTCTTATATAATAGATGATGATCACCGAGACCATTCTCTTTTGAGTGATACAGATGAATGATTCATCCTGATAAGGATTGTCCAAGCTGGTGGTCACATTGGCCAATTCATTAGTGTGAGCATTCCGTGATTAGGGAACCTGATGCAACATGGTTTCGAAAGGGAAATATTCTTATTAATCCCTTGATATATCCATTTATTGGATCGTTTTCTTCCTTTATGAGGAAATATTTTCCATTTACCTGCTTTATCACTAACTCTGAATAAACATTGATGTTTAGGTAGGCTATTTGCATATGTTTGGAAAGTTCCCTGATAGATATGAGGGCTTCGTATTCTGGCCCATTATTTTTGTAGACTTCATATAGTAAAAAAGTTTTGGGAATAACCACACTATTGGGAGAGTCAAATACAATCCCTAGACCAACCCAGTCAAAACTCAGGTTTTTCATCATTGTTCCGATAGGACTTTGTTTGGCACTATCAGAATCATCTCTAATGTAGGTGGCATGTCATTTTCATTAAATAAGTCTTCACAAAGAATCCCGAGGTCTCCCATTATAATTTCTATGGTGGGATTTTCCGTAATAAAATCATCCAAGGCTCTTCCTTTCACAAATTTCAATGACACAAACTGAATTATAAATTTTAATGATTTAAAACCCATCATACCAAGAACATAGTCAGCATCACATTACCAATGATGTAAATTAGATGATCGATAATAGAGACCAATAGGACTTTGTGGTGCTTCACATAATGCCTCAGCTATTTTACTATGAATATATGTGTGAAGAAGTGATTCTCGACATCAAAGTATCATGTATCATGACCTAGAAGAGTCTGGAAAGTTAATATAGTGTATTTTCATTTCCCATGCCATTCATTTGTGTAAAGAGATTTCCCATTGACCATTTCAATATAGACACATATAAGATGTGTGTACTCCCTTCCACAAGATGCATCAAAACCAATAGATGAAGCATGTATTCCTTGAGACATCTAAAGGATTTTTGGAAATCATTGTTCCATTGAAAGGTGATTTCCTTATTCATTATCATGTTTATGGTGATAGAAATTCCATCAAATTTGTAAAAGAACTGTTGAATGTATGAATAGTCCCCTTAGAGACCCCTTTTTTTATATTTTTTGTGTTACATTGTTAAGGTAGTTTTATTCATATCTAGTTCAACATTAATCCCATGGTAGCATACCACAAATCTAAACTATTTCCCTGATGTTACCCCAATAGAACATTTCAACGGATTCCTATTTAGTATATCTTGTCACAACATGTCAATAATTCTTTTAAGGTCATTGATGTGATCACACAACAATTTCGATTTATCAACCTAGTCATCGACAAAACATTTAGATATCCATCCCATAAATCACTTAATGATATGTTTCATATAGCCTCACATGTTGTTCTAGAATTTTTCAAGCCAAAGGATCTGACCTTATAGGAAAAGAACCCCTAAGGCACTCTATAGTTAGTGAATTCTCTATTTTCAGCGGTCATCATTATCTAATTGTATCCATAATAACCATCTATTAAATAAACGTCTCAGAATCCATCCCTTGATTATATAAATAGATATGTTGGATTAGATCAGCATATTGAAAGAGAGGATGCTTGAAAGAGAGGATGCCGGAATGTCATCATGGGGATTTCACTTCTCGGACAATGTTGGATTAGATCAGCATATTGACCTCCACCTCTATATTGGTGGATTGAGAGGGGCGTGTGCCCCTAGTAGCCTATTTGAATCCTAGATGCTCATATGGTAGGCTATGATGGTGGATAGACATATATAGAATTATTATGCTCATTTATACATAGTTCCAGGAGAACACATATGTAACACCCCAATATTTCATAGTACATTGTCTTATTAAAGTAATTCAGTAGCTTGCACTACACGCAACACCGAGTTCGAGCACACTACAACTTACCAAACTAGTCGTTCAAAAAGCAGTTATGAATATTAATAACTACATCATGAATCTTATATACAATTTATAATTTTAAAATCCATATTATGTGTTTCTTAGACATAATATAAGAACAAATTTATTTTTTCAGATAAAAGAATTATTTTTCAAAAACTAACAATTTATAGAGTTTTAATGGAGAACCCATTTTGAAACCAATATTTGATACTTTTATATATTAAATTTAATGAAATTAAATCCTTCATTAGAATAGTGTCATAAAAATTTATATTTGATAATTTATTGGTACTTTTCTGATAACTTTCATATTTTGCGAATAGTGAAAAATAGTTCGTTTTAATTGAAAACACTCTTTTTTAATAGAAATAATTTATAGTGTTAAATTATGCATTCAAAAGGATTTTAAGTATAATTAGATTATATTTATTTCATTTAATAAAATGTAGTTCATTATAAGTAATTTCACATATAACTTTGACATAAACCCGTGTCAATCTTTTGATAGTTTTTACTTTTTAAAAACTAGCTTTTTGGTTTTAACAATGGGAATTAATTATAAATTAATAAATTAAGCTTTTCTATTTTGAATTTGGTAAAATATACAATGATTTAAGAATATATAATATCAAAATAAGATTTTGGTGAATTTTTGGTATTTTTCTGAAAACTTTCAATCTTTGATGAATAGTGAAAAACACTGTGTTATTATTTAAAACTGACTTTTTATTTAAATAATTAATTTTTTAAATGAAATATATTTTAATTTAAAAAATCTATATAATACCCATATATGTTAATTTTAATTCATTTTATTCATTTTATAATAAAATTAGAAGTATAAAATTTTATTGAGCTTTTTAACATCTTTTACCCACATTCTACAAGCATTCGCAAATTTGCATAAAACATAATTTTACCGCTTTTGTGAGATCAATTCAAAAAATCCAATAGAAACAGTTGATATCAGTTTAGTAAAATGTGGTTTAATAAGATGAAAATAATTTTTGGTGAATAGTAACTTAGGACTTTTATTTAACACGGTTAAAAGTAAATAGGGTAATTAAAGGTAAAAATGATATTATAATTACACTAAAACATGTTCTAATTATATTGGATAAGTGTATTTAGACCAAAAACAACCTTAGAAATAAAATATGACCCTTAGGTCCACATAGATTATATTAGGACATTTATTATTATTTTATTTAAAGAGGAGTTAAAAGTTTTAAATTCAAAGTTTAATAACAAAACCATTTTTAATATAGGGTTACACAGAATATAAATTCGACTCTAAAAATTCATTAGAAAGTTAAAAATATTTAGTTTATAATGGTATTTTATTTCTAATTTTTAATATTTCAATAATTTAATTTATTTATGACAGAATGATGATGTAGTAATTACCTTATTAATGAAGTAATCAAATAAATGGTATTGTAAATATTAAAATAAATATAATTTCAATGTTTTTATGAAATATAAAAAATTTATAATTGAATATGACATTTTAGGGTTGTTTAAATGTTTTTTTCGAAGTAATGAAGTTTTGATAACATTCACAAAAACCAAATACCAAATAATGCCAAAGTGGAAATAAATTTTTTTTAAAAAAACAAATACTATATTATTGGTATATATAATATTTATAAAAATCTAAAGTTCGGCCAAAGTTATTAAATAATATTATATATGTCATTAATGAACCATTGGAGGTTCTGTAGGATGTTTAGAGTAATATTAATAACCATATGAAGTAAGAATATAGGAAGACACGTTGAAAGTTAAAATATTTAACTAAGTGATAAATATAAAAGATAAGGTTCATATAGTGACCTAAAACTATATAAAACCTATTTTTTAGTGGTTTTAGACCCATACCCACCTTATCCTAGAAATAGATAATTTTAGATCCATTATAAACTGAGAACGATTTGATTATAAAATAATATTTCAAGCATTTCCCTAAGTGACCCTCATCTCTCTTATAAAAGGTAACTTCCCCTTATCACACTTTCACACCTCCAAAGCCTTTTTTCTCTTCCAAAACCTACCCAAAAATCCTTCCAACATTCCTCTATTCATCAAAGTGGCCTTACTTTGGTCATAAATCCATCTTATGGATCCCTTTTGATCAAATCAAAAGGAAGAACATGAAGAATATGTAAACATTTCATCACCTGTTCCAAGTTTATTTTTTCATCAACTTCCTCTATCTTTGTTGATTCCATTCTATAATGATTAATCCATTATATTCAAAATATTTTTATTATATTATACAAATGGTACATCTATATTCATTATTCTATCCAGCATATGAACGACAAAGTCACCATACATGTGTACGTACTACTTATTGTCTCCACGTCGTGGTGTAGTTTGTTATTCAAACAACTCATTATTTGGATGTGTATCATAATGAGTATAACTAATATAAATAGTAAATATAACATGTTATTGATTCTTTATATATTAAATACCATCCAATTAGATACTATTTCACCATCAATATAATGATATTTTCACTCGTGTGTATATACGGATTGTCGTCGTCGCGAATATGATGAGATTCATTCCACGTCATAACCATTCAAGAATAATTTTCATTTTATGATAAAAAATAATGTTTATGAACATAATATAATCTTTTTTTGAATAAAATACACCCTATCCATCATAAACATGGATTACGTAATAAATCATGTAACGGAATAATATTCAGTTAACACCCAAAATAATGATACTTCTGAAATATTATTAACAATTCAACATTAGAGGATCATATATGATATTATATTAATATAAATAGTTATTTTATAATTTAATAACAATTTTTTAATTATTATATATGAGGTTAACATATCATCGACTAAGGTAAAGTACATGTTAAGGGTTAATTTCAAAATCTCTTTATTTTCTCATGTTGTTTTTATGTAAGTATCTACTGGGACATATTTATTGTCCACGTCCATGTTTAACAAAAGTGTATTCAAAGAGATTATTTTTAAGGGAATTTTTATGAAAACATAATTTTATTGTATTTAAATATTTATTCTTCAAATCATTTATCATTAATATCCATGTTTTCAAAATGGTTTTATGGATTTATTTACATGGACATTAATGTTTTAAAATATTAATTCCTTTCAAAAGTTTCAAAGTGGTATGGGACACTTTGATTCAAAAATATCATTTAAATGACTTCATTTAAATGACTTTTAAATTATTTCATGATAAATGGATATTTCTCTCATTGGTTTTTACTAATCAATTTCAAATATGTCATCATCCTTTACGGGATATTGTGTATGTGTATTTTATCTCAATTTCCATTCATTGAGTCTTGTTTTTTGCACCAAATTTCATTTTAATGGTGTGTAAACATCATATATAATATATTATATCATTATTTGTATCTTATACATGTTATTTTATGTTTAAATTTATTCCATATAATTTTCTTGCTTTAATAAAAAAAATTATATCATAAATGATATTGATAAATCAAAACACATTTCATTGAGTGTCACTATTTCATCTTCAATGTTTTTATTTTATGCTTGATTTCTTCATGAATAAAATTTTATAATGTTTTATTTTTTCTTACTAAAATTGAAAATATTTAATTTATAACTAAAAACTCCATTAATTATGAAAATCATCCCAATTAACATATGACACCATTATCAATAAGGTTTATTTTCTTTAACGATTTTATATTCATCCATTTCCACATATTCCTTTCTCAGTAAAGTTATCCTCCATATTTAGAAACCAAATTATGTGTTATATCACGTGACATTTATCTTTCCCATCATATTATTTGAAAATTAATTTTTATTTACCCTTTCTTACTATTTTGGATTAAATAAAATTTATTTTAATGTTCTCAAAAGTTTATCCATCCTTTCAAAATCAATTTTTTTCTTTCAATGCAAGTTATCCTTAGAGATCAATTATTTGTTTTAAAATCCTTATTATAGAGTATATTTCAAAAAAATATTTATCACCAAAATAATTACCTCACATTTTTTAAAATGATTTTTTATTGAACATATATGTTTCAATGTGCTCTGTGCCTATGCTTGATTTTAGTTGGTGCTGATCTGATTTCAAAGGGAGGTGGTCCCATTGATTTCCTCAATGAGACTATATGAAATATTTTTGTCGAGTTGAATGGAGGATGGGCACGTCACACCTTTTTTAGTAAATTATTTCTTATTATTATAATCAATTACTGATTTATGACGTATTCATGAATCCATTATTATATCGCAAGTATATGAATGTTCCACCACGAAATAGAATTAAATTATTATAATTTTTAGATTTTATAATCATCAACATATATCCTAGTTTATTCATTAATTATGACCTCATAAGTATCCAAGGTTCTCTATCAATGGTAAACATTTTTAAGTTGATTATATATTTTAATATCATTTATTATAAAAAAATTCCATATAGTAGTGAGATAGGGGATTTATCGTCATCTAGGAAAAAATAAATTTTATTTTGGAATGGGGTTAATGAGATGAACATCCAATATATCCTTGTGAGTGGAATCTGAACCCAAATAGTTTGGTGAAACCTAAATAGACACAACATATGTTTTATGGTCATTTTATGATGACCATACCATGTATTTAAACATCATACGATAATGATTTTTGTGGAATGGTTCTTTGTTAATGGCTGGTTTCATAATTACACCAATGTGGAATGAATGACCTTGATGGGATATGGTTTCCATGTATGGGGAATTTTATTAGGTGCAATAAGTCCAATAAATCTGGTGATGATGTAATAGCGAATGGAATATATCCTTCGTGGATGGGAATGGCCTTGCTAGGGATTTAGCCATGAGAACATTATGGTTAATTTGAGTTGTTGGGTTTGGACCAGAGGGAGTCTACCAACATATCCTATTTGTGTTTGAATCAAATCTCATAATGTTTGGATTGTTGGGACTAACACATAGTGGGGGGATATGTTTTCTTAATTTGAAATATGCCCCTTTAAACATTGTGACATTGTTTTGTGGCATACACATTATAGGATGTCCATATTTGTTTTCAAATAGAAGATAATCATAGGGAATTTCCTCTGAAATAATATATGTGATCATGAAAGAATCATGGCCATCAATAACCATTAATATCATGTTAGTCATGATGGATTTGAGAAATTAGAGTAACTTTAAGATCTGACAAACCATGCAATCTTTTTAATCCCACGGTTGATATGGTAGGGACTATGACAATGAGAAATAAAATTGTTCTGCCTATCACATCTTTTAGTATAGTAACCAGGCCTCTACTATGGAAGATAAAAATGTAACGCCCCGACCCCAGTAAACCAGAGTCGGTGCATTATTACATAACATTGGCATGATCACAAGAAAGATCAAATCTCGAAAGACTGATTAGTTTAGTAGCCTTGGAATCACTAGATACATTCATAAAAGATAAATTACATCATAAAGTGAAAAACTAAAACAATATAGTCTCCATAGTCCACACTCTTAACCCCTAAAACTATTCCTGTAGGTTATTCATAAATTACTTCTTCACATCCTTGAAAAAATAAAACATAGAAAAGGGGTGATCTCAAATACCCAGTAATGATAACAATATAGCGGAAAATTTCATAAATAAGAATAAACATTTAAGGTAATGTATAACTAAAACAAAAGCCTTTTAAACTTGACCTTCAACATAATATGGAAAAAAAAACTCATAATTCCATTTACTTATTCACATGGATATTCTTCTAATCGAATAATCACATGCAATATCAGTAACCACTTTCATAATGATGGAATGCATAATGCCAGACTATCATAACCACATAGCCAAGGCCTCATGCCAAGACTAAAATAAGATTTTTCCATGGCCCTGTTCCAAGACACTAGTTTTTCTCATAAGACCTACTGATGCATCGAGGAGCTATAGCGGGCTCCACCCTTCACATATTAAGTCCCATGCATTCCCATATGAAAAGGTTTAAACATAACATAAACATTCATATTAAAAATAACATACGAAATGTCAATACATTCACCATAAACCATGAAGGGTATAAAAATAACATATCCATAGTCAAACATATCACAAAACCTTCAATACAATATATAAATTTTGTATCATAATAAATCAACTTCAAATAAACGTAAAATCCATCAAAGGATGTTGATATAGATGAAATCAAAACTCTTTTTAGAGAAATATATCTTTCTATTTTGAAATCATTTATGAGTCATATATTTATAAAATAAAACATTTTCTTTGAAAATATTCTTATAATCTTGTAAGGGAAATTTCTACGATTTTATAAAGGCGGAAAATAGTCGTACCCGCCGTATAAGTTAAAAAAACATTCTTACCTTAATTCTGTCGAAAAGGATAAAAAGAACATTGTTTGGAAAACGATAGAAAGATTCTTTTATAAACCTCTTATAAAAATTCAATCAATGGTATAAATTAATTTATCCCATATTCTTGTAAATAGTAAAAATGTTTTGAAATACATTTTTAAGAAACATGGATGTGGATGATAAAGAAATCCCAGTAGATTATTACATATAAACAACCTCGGATAATGAAGAGATTGCGAAATAAACCCTTACATTGTACTTTTCCTTGGTTGGGGGTAGGTTAAAATTATGAAAATGTATAAATAATTGTTATTAAATTATACAAGAATCATATACATTAATATGATATCATATATGATCTTTTAACATTGATTTGTTAATTATATCTTAGTGTTTTTGTTGTATCGTGTTTTAACTTACTCATTTTCATTTATATGTTTTGTTATGTAAGCCATGTTTGTTTTGGATAGGTTGTATCTTAATCATATCCAGAATGATATCATGTCCTTAGATACTATTAGTAATCATCAAATGAAAATTAGACTTGAATGGATACGATGGAGAACGAATATCATCGCGTTCGTGGAGACGGTAGTCCGTACGTACGCACGAGCGACAATATCATTCTTTTGATATTAAAATAATATATAATTGGATGGTATATAATATATATAGAATCATTATCTTGTAATATTTATTATTTACATGAATTACACATCATTATTATAACCATCCATAAAATAATTTATTGAATAACAGTTACACCATGATGTGGAGATGGTAAGTCGTACGTACGCACGTATGGTGACATGTTATTCAAAGGGTGGATAGAATACTGAGTATGGTTGTACCATATTTATAATAACATAATAGTATATAAAATATACTGGAGTTATTATTTTATAATGGTAATAACAAAGAAAGAAGAAGTGGAAGAAGAAAGGAACTTGAAAAAGGGTGGTGAAAACATTACCTCTTTTTCAGGTTCTTCCTTTTGATTTTGATAAAAAGGGCTCCTTAGGTTGAATTTATGATCAAATTAAGGAATCTAAGTTGTAGTGAGGGAAGATGAGAGAGTATTTGGGCAGGGTTTGGCCAAAACAAAAGACTTTGAAGGTGTGAACTAATGAGAAGGAGGAGTGACCTTTTATAAGAGGGGTGAGGGGAACCTTTGGAAATAATAGAAATATTATTTTATAATAAATTCATATTCGATTTCTAATGGATTAAAAGTGGATTATTTAAAGTTTAAGGTGGGGATGGGTCGCAAACCACTCAACCAATAGAATTTAGATAGGTTTGGTTTACTATATTAACCTTATCTTTAAGTATTAACTCTAAGTTAATTTGTTTGACATTTACCATGTCACTTTGTATTTTTATATTATATACTTAATAAACATACTATATAAATCAAATTGACCCCCATGTGGTCCATTGATGATACACCTATCATGATATAAATCTCTTTGATGAACCTTAGATTTTAATAAATTTAATATCAATTAATAATATAATATTTGTTTTAAAAACTCTTTTATGTCAATTTTGACAATATTCAATAATTGATTTTTGTGAAAATCATAACAGAATGATTACTTCGAAAAACGTTAATTAAGTACATCCTAACATTCCATATTAACCTATAAAATTAGTGTAATCCATAAAAAGTATCAAATTATACTTATTTCGTTATTTATAATATCAATTATTTTAATTTTTCATTATTATGGTAATTACTGTATCATCATTGTGTCATAAATAAATTTAATTATTTAATTCCTAAAAATTATAAATAAAATATAATTATGTAGTAAATCGTTTTATATTTCTAATGAATATTTACAATCGAATTTATCTTATGTATAACCCTATATTAAAAATGTTTTAGTAAATAAATTTTGATTTTAACTCTCTTAAATCTTCTTTGAATTAAATAATAATAAATGTCCTAATCTAATCTAGGTGGACATAATGATAATATTTTATTCCTAAGGTTGTTTTTGGCCGAGATAAACTTGTCCAATAGAATTAGGACATAAGTTAGGGTAATATTATTAGCATTTTTACCCTTAATTACACTATTTACTTTTAACCGTGGTAAATAAAAGTAAAAAGTTACTATTCACCAAAAATTATTTTCATCTCATTGAACAACATTTTACTACATGATATTATCCATGTCTCTAGTATTTTATAAATTCCATTTATAGAAGTGGTAAAATTATGTTTTATGAAAATTTCAGTTTTTTAACTACCATTTAGTGGTTTCACTATTCATCAAAAATTGATGTTTTTCAGAACAATGCCAAAATTTCACCCTAATCTATAATTGATATTCTGAATTCAAAAAATATGACTATTTTCAAAAATTCAAAACATATAAGTTGCATTAATTAATTTTTTAATTTACTCCCACTGTCACAATAAATAGCGTGTTTTAAGAAACAATATATATCAAAAGATTGACAGTTGTTTATGCCCAATTTCAAATTGAAATTAATTATAATGAACACCATTGGATAAAATGGTAAAAATATATTCTAATTATAATTTAAAACTACTCAATAGTATAATTTAGCACTATAAATTATTTTTATTAATAATGTTGTTTTTATGTATTTTTCACTATTCATAAAAATTGGAAGTTCTTAGAAAAAAACAAAAAATTCAACTTATGATAATTTCGATATTCTGAATCCAAAAATTAAGTCCATTTTGAATTATAATATATATATAATTTCAAAAAGTAGGTATTACTATTAATAACGGCTAGTTTGATTGGTTGTGGTGTGTTAGAACTTGATGTTGCGTACGACATGCGATATCACATTATTCAAAGAGAAATGTACCGTAGAAGTTTGGGGTGTTACCTTCTCCTCTCCTTCAAATATTTTCATCCTCGAAATTTCTCGAATACTAATGCTTGAAAAGACTCAAGTGGTTCTTCATCATAAGTTCCTCTGGTTCCCACGTTGCCTCTTCCATCTTATTTTTTCTCCACAAAACTTTTACCAGACGCGTCGTCTGATATCTCAGCACTTGTTCTCTCGTATCAAGAATCTTTATGAGCTCTTCGCAATATGATAGATCGGGATCTAGTTCTAATTCCTCGTAGGTGAGTACATGCGTTGGGTCAGGCAAGTATTTCCTCAATAGAGATACGTGGAACACATCGTGAATTTTGGAGAGACATGGCGGCATTGCCAATCAGTAAGCTACATCCCCAATTCGTTCTAGAATTTTGAAAGGTCCGATGTAACAGAGACTCAATTTACCTTTTTTATCAAAACATATGACTCCCTTCCATGGGGATACCTTCAATAAAACATGATCACCGACTTGAAATTCCAAATCCTTCCTTCGATTATCGGCATAGCTCTTCTACCTAATTTGAGCTGCTTTGATGTGATTTTGGATTACCTTCACCTTTTCCATTGTTTCCTCCAACAGTTCTGGACCTATAAGTTTTCTCTCACCCACGTCATCCCAACAGGTTGGTGTGTGAAATCTCTTTCCGTATAACACTTCATATGGTGCCATCTGAATACTCGAATGGAATAAATTGTTATAGAAAAATTCTAACAAAGGTTAATATTGATCCCACATACCCTGAAAGTCATGTGAGCAAGATCTCAACATGACTTCCAAGGTTTGAATAGTCCATTCTGATTGTCTGTCTGTCTAAGGGTGGTAGGTAGTGCTCAAATGAAGTTCAGTATCCAGGGATTTCTGAAGACTTTTCCAGAATCTTGATGTAAAATGGGGATCACGATCAGAAACAATTGATAGCGGTACTCCATAAAGACTCACAACTTCATTAATATATAGTCTTTCTATAAGTTTCAGTGGTAGATCTTCTCTTATAGCAATAAAATGTGCAGACTTGGTAAGACGATCATTAATAACCCATATTGCATCATTCCTTCTTGGAGTCTTTGTTAGTCCCATGAAAAAGTCCATCGTAATATTATCCCATTTCCACTCTGGTATGGGAAGAGGTTGCATGACTCATCCAGGATGTTTCCTTCCAGCTTTCACTTGTTGAAAAACCATACATTTTTCCACAAAATAAGCAATCTCCCTCTTCATGTTGTCCCACCAAAAATGTTCCTTCAAATTTCTATACATTTTGGTGCTCCCAGGGTGTATAGAGAAACTGGAACTATGAGAATCATCCAACAATTCCCATTTTAGATCAGGTATATCAGGAACACAATGCCTCTTCCCAAATTTACAAATTCCATCTTCATACACAAGGTCTCTCAATCTCGCATCATCAAAGCTTCAATCATCTTTTGAAATTCTTCATCATCGGTCTGAGAACTCTTAATCCTTTCTAGTAAAGATGGTTTGGAAACCATTTGAAAAATCATTGATGTTTCAACTTGCCTGGTTATTCCCATGTCCATCTTCACTAGATCCATGAAAATTGGATCCCTTTCAATTCTCATCATGTTTAAAACTTCATGGTCCTTTCTGATCAAAGCATTTTCCACCATGTTTGCTTTCCCTGGGTGGTAGTGTATCGTACAATCACAATCCTTGAGTAATTCGCGCCATCTCCTTTTCATCATGTTGTGATCTTTTTGTGAGAAAATATACTTCAAACTCTTGCGATCAGTATAAATCTCACATTTTTCACCACAGAGGTAGTGCCTCAATATCTTCAAAGAAAATATCACAGCTGCTAACTCAAGATCATGAGTAGGATAGTTTTCCTAATTTATTTTCAACTGTCGTGATGCATAGGCAATAACCCTATCATTCTGCATAAGGACACAACCAAGTCCTTTCTTATATGCATCACAATAAATAACGAACCCATCATTCCCCAATGGTAGAGTCAATATTGGGGAATTGACTAATATTCTCTTCAGTTCTTTGAAACATTCTTCAAACTCTTTTTTCCAAACAAATTTAACCCCTTTACGTGTGAGCTTCGTTAATGGGCTAGCCAATCAGGCAAAATTCTGGACGAAACGTCGATAATAACCTACGAAACAAATAAAACTACGTACCTCAGTTATACTTGTAGGTGCTTGCCATTCTTTGATTTCCATGGTCTTAGAAGGATCAATAGAGATTCCATCTTTAGAGAAACTATGGATAGGAAAATAAATCTCCAGAATCCAAAATCCACATATGAAAAACATCCCACATAATTCATTTCTTCTCAGAGTCTTCAGGATAATGAGCAAGTGATTTTCATGATCTTCATTACTTTTGGAGTATACCAAGATATCACAACAAATACCACCACAAATTCATCTAGATATTCCTTGAAAACACTATTCATCAGATCTATGAATACAGAGGGTGCATTAGTCAATCCAAGAGGCATTACTGTAAACTCATAATGCATGTATCTGGTTCGAAATGTTGTCATCATAATGTCTTCTTTCTTCACACACAACTGATGGTATCCAGATAAAATTTAAATCTTTGAAAAGTATTGAGCTCCATGTAGTTGGTCAAATAAATCATCAATGCATGGTAGGAGTACTTTTACTTTATTGTTATAGCATTGATCTCCCTGTAGTCGATAAATAACCTCATAGATCCATATTTTTTTTAACAAAAAGAATAGGGGCTCCCCATGGGTAAACACTAGGGCGAATAAATCCCTTATTACTCAATTCCTCTAGATTTTTCTTTAGTTCAACTAATTCTACAGTGGACATTCTATAAGGGGTCTTCGATATAGGCCTTGATCCAGGAATTAAATCAATGGAAAACTCAACTTATCGTTCTGGAGGATGTCCAGGTAAATCGTCTGGAAACACATCTAAATATTCTTTCACAATAGGTACATCCTCTATTAGAACATTACTTTCCTCACCCACAATCATTTCATTCTCTTCCTCCACAATAATTGAATTTAGTCGAGTTGTTGGGGGTGGATCAAGATAAGAATTAGGTGGTGATGATTCTACTCAAAAGATAAGGTATTACTTATCATCGTCATCAAAAATCATAACCTCATTCTTTTTACTCTAATCTTCGCATCATGGTCTGAAATCCAGTCCATACCGAGGATTATATCAAACTCAATCATAGTTATGAAGATGAGATCAGCAGATAAAGAATATTTATGTGCTCTAATGGGGACTGATTCACAAAACATTGTTGCAATGATACTTCCCTTAAGAGTTTTAACTAACAACTCCTTTGTAAAATCAAATTGGAAATATCTAATTTTCTTAGATATCTGGGAAGATATGAAATAATGCGATGATCCAGAATCAAACAATACATTTTCTAAACTCGAGGAAACCATTAAATTACCTCCCACCATGTCTTTCGGAGCTTCTACCTCAGCAGTAGTGATAGCATAAGCATGGCCTTGATCCCTTGGCCTTTTCTGAGGTATGTTCCCCTGATGCTTAGGAAATTCATTTGCATAATGTCCCATATCCTTGCAATTGTATCATTGGACATCAGTAGCTTCCTTCTTCCCCTTTCAATCATGAGCTTGGAGGCCTTTTTCACCACACTTGAAACAGAATCTCGTTCCTTTTAAGCAAGTACTGAGGTGTTTCGTACCACATTTAGCATAGGATGGATATTCAACCTTTCAATTCTTCCCCTTATTTACATTCCTAGATTGATTAGAAGATCTCTTCTTCTCTTTCTTTTCATTAATTTCATAATACATAGAGAATTCCTTTTCGGTCTTGATAGAACATGAGACAATGTCTTCATACGATGAAATGGATTGTGAGACTAATGGTCGATGGAGAAATTTTTTTAACCCATCAAAGAAATGATCAATCTTACTTATTGTGTTATGTATATAATCTCCATAATACCTTTCTAACCTTTTAAAGTTGGCCTCATACTTTGTGACATTCTCATCCTCCTTTTGTCTGAGACTAAGAAATTTCCTTTCCATATCTGCTCGATGGTCATGAGGAAAGTATTTTTCAAAAAACAGATCTTTAAACACCCTCCATTCCATATTTGATACTTCATCATCTACATTCATGTTTTGAATCGATAACCACTATTGATCCGCATCTCCAGTGAGGCGGTAAAATGCCATGAAAACTTTATCCCTTTCACTACTCCCCAAAGCCTGAAATATTTTCTCTAGGAATTTTATCCATTGCACAGCTACTAAAAGATTTGTACTCCCAGTGAAAGATGGTGTTTGTTGCCTCGTGAAGAGATCTAACATTGATCCTCCATGCTACGGATTATTGTGCTCTATACGGGAAAGGTTATTATTCATAACCTGAGTGAGTTGTCCCAGTATGGTGATTAGCTGATCGGCACCAGTTTCATCACCAGATCCACTATAATTATCTTGAGCAGGAGGGAAATCCCTACATGG
Organism: Viscum album; assembly: GCA_963277665.1. Classification (NCBI taxonomy): domain Eukaryota; kingdom Viridiplantae; phylum Streptophyta; class Magnoliopsida; order Santalales; family Viscaceae; genus Viscum; species Viscum album. The sequence goes on from OY728145.1 coordinate 1,737,847,855, forward strand.
AGTGCGTGCATTGATACAGTTTCCATTTCTCCCACTAGGCACCATTTCTAAACAATGTCATAAACTAGATCAGTTTATGAACCAAAATACATAATTCCATACTTATAAAACACTTAACATAAATTCAACTATTTATGGATATAATCCATATTCATAAAAATGTTTTCTTTGAGGAAGTATATAATCATAAACCTTTCATAATGATTTATAAAGAAAATGAGAGTTATCCTAAGCATAACCCCCGGGAGTGTCGTAACCAAGAGTGCAGAAAGGCCCATTGTCGTGCACCAGTTCCCGTTCAAGTCTAGCTCAAAGCGGTGTTTTCAGTTTTTTCCCCTAGGTACATTTGTGCCAGAGCTGCCTCTACCTGCTCGTATCCATACATTGATGTATTGCTCGGAAAACTCACAAAATCTCTACAATTTCAAAATTCTATGATGTTCTTCTATAATAATCCTCAAATTCCTTCTTTGGCCTATGTGATCTAATCAGAGTTTATCTAAATCTAGCTTCCAAGGTTTGTACTAAACTTTCCCTGATCCCAACTGTAACGCCCCGACTACAGTTACCCAGAGTTGGTTCATTTTTACATAACATTGGCATGATCACAAGAAAAATCAAATCTCGAAAGACCTATTATTTTAGTAGCCATGGAAACAATAGATAATTCATAAAAGTTACATTACATCATAAAGTGATAAACTACAACAATATAGTATCCATAGTCCAGAATCTTATCCCCTCAAAATACCCCTGCAGGTCATTCATAAATTACTTTCTCACATCATGGAAAAAATAAAACATAGATAAGGGGTGAGCTCAATTGCCCAGTAATTATAACAATATAGCGGAAACTTTAATAAATAAGAATAAACATTTAAGGCAATGTATAAATAAAACAAAAGCCTTTTAAACTTGAACTTCAACATAGTATGGCAGAAAATAAAATGAAATAATTCCATTTACATATTCACATGGATATTCTACTAATCGAATAATCACATGCAATATCAGTAACCACTTTCATAATGATGGAATGCATAATTCCAGACTATCATAACGACGTAGCTAAGGCCTCGTGCCAAGACTACAAATAATATTTTGCCAAGGCCTTGTGCAAAGACACTGGTTTGTCTCATGGGACCTACCGATGCATCAAGGAGCTATAGCGGCCTCCACCCATCACATATTAAGTCCAATTCATTCCCATATGAAAAGTTTTAAAAGTAACATAATCCTTCGTATTAAAACTAGCATACGAAATGTCAATACATTCACCATAAACCATGAAGTGTATAAAAATAACATATCCATAGTCAAACATATCACAAAACATTCAATACAATATAGATGTTTTGGATCATAATAAATCAACTTCAAATAAGTGTAAAATCCATCAATGGATGTTGACATAGATGAAATCAAAACTCTTTTTAAAAAATTATATATTTTTATTTTGAAATCACTTATGAGTCATATATTTATAAAATAAAAAAATTTCTTTGAAAATATTCTTATAAGATTGTAAGGGAAACGTCGACGATTTTATAACGGTGGAAAATAGTCGTACCCGCCGTATAAGATAAAAAACATTCCTACCTTAATTCTGTCGAAAAGGTTAAAAAGCACCTTGTTTGGAAAATGACAGAAAGATTCCTTTATAAACCTCTTATAAAAAGTAAACCATGGGTATAAATGACTTTAACCTATATGATTGTAAATAGTAAAAATGTTTTTGAAGTATATTTTTAAGAAACATGGATGGGGATGATAATGAAATCCTAGTAGATTATTACGTATAAACAACCTTGGATAATGAAGAGATTGTGAAATAAACCCTTACCATGTAATTTTCCATGGTTGGAGGTTGGTTAACCTCTATTATAATGGTGAAATAATTGTAATTAAATTATAAAATAATCATACACATTAATATGATATCATATATGATCTTTTTACATTGATTTGTTAATAATATCATAGTATTGTCGTTGTTTTGGGTGATAACTTACATGTTTTATTTTATATGTTTTGTTACGTAGGCTGTGATTGTCATGGATAGGTTGTATCTTAATCATATCAAGAATGATATAAAGTTCTTAGATATTATTAATAATTATAAAATGTGGATTAGACTTGAATCGATACGATGGAGAATGAATCGCATCGCGTTCGTGGAGATGGTAGTCCGTACGTACGCACGAGTGACATATCATTCTTTTGATATTAAAATAATATATAATTAGATGGTATATCATATATACAGAATCATTATCATGTTATATTTATTTTTTACATGAATTACACATCATTATTATACCCATAAATAAAATAATTTATTGAATAACAATTACACCACGACGTGGAGACGGTAAGCCATACGTACGCACGTATGGTGACATATTATTCAAAAGGTGGATAGAATACTGAATATGGTTGTACCATATTTATAATAACATCATAGTAAATATATTATATTGGTGTTATTATTTTTGAATGTTAATAACAAATAAAAAATAATTAGAAGAAGAAATGAACTTGAAAAAGGGTGGTGAAAACATTACCTCTTCTTCGAGTTCTTCCTTTTGATTTGATCAAAAGGGCTCTATAGGTTTGCTTTATGATCAAACTCAGGCCTCTAAGTTTTAGTGAGGAAATTTGAGAGAGTATTTGGGCAGGGTTTGGCCGAATCAAAAGGCTTTGAAGGTGTGAATTCATGAGAAGGAGGAGTGCCCTTTTATAAGAGGGGTGAGGGGCACCTTTGGAAAAGCTAGAAATATTAATTTATAATAAATTCATATTTGGTTTATAATGGATCCAAAGTAGATTATTTAAATTTTAAGTTAGGTATGGGTCGAAAACCACTCAACAAATATAATTTAGACAGGTTTGGATTACTATATTAACCTTAACTTTAAGTATTAACTCTATGTTAATTAGTTTGACATTTACAATGTCACTTTGTATTTTTATATTATATAGTTAATACACATACTATATACATCCAAGAGACCTCAAGTGGTCAATTAATGATACAAATGTCATGATATATGTCTCTTGGCCAAACCTTAGATTTTTAGAAATTTAATATCAATTTATAATATAATATTTGTTTTAAAAACTCTTTTATGTCAATTTTGACATTATTCAATAATTGATTTTTGTGAAAATTATAACAGAATTATTACTTCGAACAAAGTTCATTAAGTCAATCATAACATGTCATAATAACCATGAAAATTAGTTTAATTCATAAAACGTCTCAAATTATATTTATTTGGATATTTATAATATCAATTATTTTAATTTTTCACTATAATGGTAATTACTGCATCATCATTGTGTCATAAATAAATTAAATTAGTTAATGTCTAAAAATTATAAATAAAATATCATTATGTAGGAAATAGTTTTAGAATTATAATTAATATTTACAATCGAATTTATCTTATGTTTATCCCTATATTAAAAATGTTTTAGTAAATAATCATTTATTTTAACTCTCTTAACATTTCTTTGAATTAAATAATAATAAATGTCATAATCTAATCCAAGTGGACCTAAATGATAATATTTTATTCCTAAGGTTGTTTTTGGTCAAGATAGACTTGTCCAATAGATTTAGGACATGTGTTAGGGTAATATTAATATCATTTTTACCCTTAATTACCCTATTTACTTTTAACCGTGGTAAATATAAGTAAAAGGTTACTATTCACCAAAAATTATTTTCATCTAATTGAACCACATTTTACTAATTTATATTAACCATGTCTCTCAGATTTTCGAAATTCCATTCACAGAAGAAGTAAAACTATGTTTTATGAAAAATTCTGTTTTTTAACGACCACTAAGCGGTATCACTATTCATCAAAAATTGAAGTTTTTCAGAACAATAACAAAATTTTACCCTAAGCTATAATTGATATCCCAAATTCAAAAATGATGTCTATTTTAAAAAATTCCAAACATATAAGTTGAATTAATTAATTTTATAATTAATTCCCGCTGTCACAACAAATAACGTGTTTTTAAGAAAAAATATATATCAAAAGATTGACAATTGTTTATGTCTAATTTCAAAGTAATATTAATTCTAATGAACACCATTGGATAAAATGGTAAAAATATATTCTAATTATACTTTAAAATTAATCAATAGTATAATTTATCACAATAAATTATTTTGATTAAAAAAGATGTTTTTAAGTATTTTTCACTATTCATAAAAATTGGAAGTTATCAGAAAAATACAAAAAATTTAACATAGGATAATTTTGATATTATGAATCCAAAAATTATGTCCATTTTGAAATATAAGATATATATAATTTCAAAAATTAGGTATTACTATTCATAACGGCTAGTTTGATTGGTTGTGGTGTGCTAGAACTCGATGTTGCGTACAACACACGCTATCACATTATTCGAAAAGAAGTGTAGCGTAGAAGCTTGGGGTGTTAAAAAAGGACTTTTTCTCATATCCTATCATATTTTCATAACCATTATAGGGACTTACATAGTTATGAGGGTAGCACCCAAAAAAATTCTATTAGATAAAAATGAGAGGGATTCCAAACTCCATATTTTAGAGAAGATAAGAGGAGGATCCAAACCTAGCTCCCATAAAAGGTAAATAATTGTTGTTCCCCCTCTACTCAAATTGGGATATCCCCTTCAACTAACTATATGTTTTTTATCCTCATTGTGATGGGAATGTATGATCAAGAAAATTATGAGGATCCCCCATGTTTGGTAGGTTACCAATATCACTTCATTTACAATGTAAATTTATGATGAAGTGGACACACTAGTGTTCCTTTTTTATGATAAAATAAGTCATTATACATTGGTATCTATATATACTTCATGGATCCTAATGGGGAAAATTTGGGACAAATATATTCATGGGAGAGGTTAATAGATAGTGTTTTATATATAGTTCATGGTGGGTCCATGATAAGGTCAATCACTATGAACAAGGGTGTTTGGATAGAATAATCCCATCCCGTGAATTATTTTCATTATGTGATAGTGGTTTAAAAATATTACATTCATATATGGGTTGTATAATTAATGATCGTAATGGTTCTTAAAATGTGACACAATTTTAGTGAAGGATTTTTTATGTGAATAGATGTACATGAAGGAAAGTTGTGATTGTAATATGATGTTTATTTTAAGTAGACCGAATCATATTCACAATTTTACTTTTCTGTATTTAGTAAATTATTAACCGATGAAACTGATTTCTCAAACTGAATATCTTTAGTATCACATCTTATATATCATACCTCATCACTCCTTGTTTTGGGGTTTCATAGGGGTAAAAATGTAATGATTCTCCACGGTTGATAGAAAGAACATAATTATCCCATGATTGATTTTTATTTTTTAGTGACCTTAACACCATAAAAAAATTTATTTGTGAGGCTGGATTAAGGTGAAAAATCAACTAGAGAATATAATATTAATTTGTGAGGGTCATGGAAAATATATAATATTTGAAAAAGAAAATTAATTTTTAGGGTACAAATTATGATGCCTCACACCACAATGAAATTATTTTTTCCATAATGATTACATTTTAAACCTTTCACTTTAAAGGGAAATTTTCTTATGGGGGCCAAAATATTACCCCTCACCCCACAAATGGAAATTCGTTTTATGGGGTGGGATGTAATTCCTCACCCTAAAAAGAATAATACTATTATAGGTGATTAAATATAACGTGTTTTCCCAAAAAGAAAAAAAAAATTCTTAGGGAATATGATGCCTCTCCCTATAAAGAGAATTTTTTTAGTAGGGGTCAAAATATGACCCATTACTAATGAAGAGAAATTTGTTTGTGGGTGACGAAAATATCAAACCCCACCTCATGAAGAGAAATTTATTTTTGTAAGTGCGAAATGATGTTTTTTTACATAAATAAATTTTCATTTTTTTGGGATCTATATAAATGTTTCATGTGAAGTATCTATACAAAGAAGTGACTCAAATATTGGGCAAGATATATGTATGTCCATGTTCGTTTAAGACTCAATATACATTACTAGTTTAATTCTTATGAAATTTACCAATTTATTATAATATATGCATTGAAAAAATGAATAAAATATTTCTAATCTTGTATTAATTAATTTATAAACCCAAAATAATTCCCCTCATTATAATGGGGTCCAATTTACATGAATATGAGTCTATTTAAAGGAAGAAACCAGGATATATAAATACATTGGGTTATTCTTTATGGACCCGATGGAGGAACCATAGCTATATAAGTTGTCCAGGAAAACTAATTTTTAACTTTTTATAATCCAGTGCATTCCAGCCCATCCATAGATTAGGACTTCTAACATTCATTGGATATTGTTTTTTTAGTTCATCATTTCTTGAAAATAGAATATCTCATTTGTGAACATGTATTTTTTACAAACTGAAAATTCTATTTTTTGGTTGTATTACTCAATCAAAAAAATAATTTGTTTCACATAGAGGAGTAACTTATTAAAGGATCATGGAGATTTTAAGTTCATTAGGATAACCATATAATACTATGTGACTCACTAATGTTTTATATACATGTATTTTATTAAATTTTTAGGACTTACTTATAACCAAAATTTCCTTTCCAAATTTTTCTAAAGTTTGATCTTTCACAGTATGCAACTAAAAAAGGAGTGATTTTAATGATTGAAATCATTGAAAATAATTAAAATCATGATATTATCCACCATCATCATTATTGAGAATAAATAATGGTTTTTAGCCTCTTTGTTTATCCTTTTTCGGATTTGCTAATGCATTATGGGTCTAGGAAACCAAATGTTTTCCCTATTCAAAAGCCATGATGAATAAAACAACTATTGGTATGTATATTTTGTTATAGCGACACTCCCCAAGATGATATCTCATCGTGGGGAAAATTTATCTGTGATACCTACTCTGAGGGGTTTTTATCCACAACTCCACTTTATAATTAGATTATATATTTCAGGAATTTTATTTGTATGTCCATTTAAATATAAATATTACTTGGAAATCCATGGATGATGAGTCATTAGGGAGTTATTCTAAATGGGAACATCACCATCGGTGATTCATTGTTCAGAAAAAGGGATGGACATTATAGTATTAACAAATACAAAGGGATTTAATGGTCAAATTGAAGGATTTTGGACATTATTAGGCTTCCAAGGTGTCACATAAAATTTTTAATAGAAAAAGATTTAACATCCTTCAGCTGCACAGCCAGTGGGGCTCAGATTCCCACACATTCAACATAGGTCAAAGGGGAATCTGTATCAGCCTTGGGGACGTCTAGATGATTTCAATTTCCTCAATTATGTGGTAAATTTATGGATAATTCTTACAACCTATATTCTGGGATGACACCAACAGAACCCTCAATTTGTGAGGGAACAAATCAAAATTATTTACAATTTTCTGGCAGTCAAACCCCTCACCAAGAATGATGTCCCTAATTCAAATTAAATTCAATCCCTCACCATAAAAAATTCTATGAATCCCAATGCAAGCATACAATTAATAGTCCATACTCTTACCAAACGAAAACGGATAAACTCTTACACTATGATTCTTAAGTATGGTTACTTTAAATTAGGGGTTTCAGAAAGTTTCCATTGATGTTGGCTATTTTTTTTACTAACATCATTATTGGTGTTTTTTCGTTGGGGTTGGATACTATATAAAATTTAAATCTTACATTGAAGTCGTTTTTATAGAATTTTTTAGCGGGTCCATTCTGTCTATTGGGAGGCACCTTAATCCAGTAGACCCTATATTGGAAACAATTTATTGTTTTTGAGAGACCATAAAAAAGGTTATATAACCTTAATAACTCAATGGACTCTGTAATTTTGTTAGGGATGGATTGATGAAAACATATAAACCTATTATCTTATTAATTATGAGTTGAATAAAGATGATTGATTCTGTCCATACATATATTTCCCATTTGGGGTGAAACTTTTGACCATAGGAGAGCATGATATAATGGAAGTACTAAATTTCCACAACCATTCTAAATAAACCCCTTATTATTATACAATTAATTCCATAATAAAGGATTTATCTAGAAATAACACCTGATTATGGTACCATATTTCCCCTATATAAGGTGTTATAGTTTTTGAAATTCATGAGAAGATGATCTGTAAAGGTTATTCAACCTAACAATTTTCCCATCAACACCACTTCATTCTGAATATGTTCCATCGATCGATTAATAGCACAAAATGAGACGAGAATATTATATATATTAATCATGTTTTTATAATATTCAAATGGAAATACATAGGATCCTGTATTGAACATCCAATGATAGACATGTTTCCATCACCCTCTCGATCTTTTATCAAAACATGGACTCAATCATACCTATATGGTAAACTAGTGAAATGGGTTTCTATTGTTGTATTTCAACTTATATATCACTATGATATGGGTCAAGATTATTCAATTTTGGTTTTTATGTTAGGAAAATTTTTTTAACAAAATAATCCACTAATTTTATTGATGAAAAATAAAAGGTTCACTATACTTAGAGGAACACCTCAAAATACTAGTTTCACCAATATTGTATAAGATATCGATCCTTTATTACATTTGTTCATGTCAATAAAAGCTGCATATCTTATTGAAAAGAGAGAATGGGATACATAGATAATTTAATTTTCCAATGAAGGGATATAGAAAATCAATTAAGAGACAGAGACCATTATAACATGGTATTCTATGAAATCTCATCATAAAATCATTTCATATATAGGGCATTATGAATTAGTGGAAGCCTAAATTCATGACCTTAAATATTAAACTAAATCACTTTAGGACCAATTCATATTATAAGACTGGGTAATTGGAATTATGAGACCATACCGAAGTGAAAGTGATTATAACAGCAGTGGTTTACATGTGGATGATGTGGCATATCTTCTAGATCCAAGTGATCTTGGTGAGATACCTTCATACTCATTATTGGGTCCTCATAAAGACCACTCCCCGTGGGGATTGGTATATATGAAACCTTGAAAATAGTTGTGCTTACCTGATCCCACCACCACCTAAATAGTATACCTATTATGTAATATATTTCCATTTCATAGAAGTTCTTCACAAAGAATAAACAGAACAGGATTCTTAGAGAAGGAGTGCCTCTTTAAAGGTGTTCAGTGGTGTCCTCTAGGAAGAACTGATAGATCAAACTTGATAAATGTTAATGAATACACTCAAAAATATTTGATTCTATGAAAATCATAATGATATCAATGTGTATCCTGATTGGATGGATGCATCTATCAATTTCTGTTAGGATAGTTTTATTGGTAGGACTGATTGTGTGAGATAGTGTTAATGATTTTTGATATAATTAATTTTGGTGAAGATGAAATATAAGATATAATTTAAACTGAATTTTGTATTCAATTTCAATATTTTAAGCCATTATATACCCCTACCCCATTTTTAAAAAGCAAGGGGTAAATCATCATCCATTCCATCCCTTGAATATATTGAGGGATGAACTATTTTTATGGTGGTCATTTTTATGGGTGAAATTTTCATCAAATAAGGGTCCTTAGGGTAAGCTTAACATATGAAGAATGTGATTTAAAATCATTCATTAGTATTCCAAACCCCTCATCCACCTACTATGTCACATAATATATTGTCTTCCTAGTATATTGTGAGATATATTCATTAATGGAGGATGGAAATTCAAATCTAATCTTGGATAGAATGTAATCATAGTTCCTTTTTCATTATTTTTTTAAAATATATCTACATATATTAATAAATCCACCAGTGAAGTGTTCACTACTAAAGTAGTCAAACATGAATATAATACAAATTCCTCCCTAAGAGAGTTTACTTCTCATGCCCATGTGAGAAGTAACAAGTGGGACTTGAAATGCATTCTAGTGGGGTGGTGATGATGGAGGAGGGTAGTGCCTTAAAAATGGAATTGATAATCTTAACATCATTAAAAACTCATATTTCACAATATTAGGTATTTATTCCTAGATAACTACTTTTAGAACCCTGGTACATGAATTTGAAATACCACATAATTCATATTATCATCCTGTAATAGTGATCATGACACTGAATGATAAATAGAGATATCACTTAGAGAATGTTGATGATTTTAATCCCTATAATTATATATATCAATTATATTTACTCCCATGTTTTATTTTTTCTATAACATATTACTAGAACCATGAAAACATTTAGGTCTCTTGGTAGACAATGTGGAGGAATATATGAAAACTGATTTTTCAATCCCTTATGTCAAATATTCAATAAATATTTCTGAATCTATGACACATTTTTTTTACTTGGATATGGGGTGATCAACCTTTTATCCATACAAGACATGTTTAAATAGGTGGTTTCCATATATTAGATGGTAGGGATACTTATCTTGGAACTAATAACTCTGGATACTATATACCATTATTCCACCACTAGAAATATTCTTTATAATGAGGCTTATAAGGAAGCCACTATGGTATCCCAAATCCAATTCCATGTTCCCATATAGATGAACATGGAATAAAATCTACATCAAGAGATACATAAGCTGAACCACGATTTATATCATATAAAAGCAGTGGATAATGAATAATAGCAATAGGTGAAGGAATTGGATATGGTAGGGAAATATGATATTTAGTGGGCCAAAGTGTTAATGGATAATAAAGAAATAAAGGCTAAAATATTTTCAGATCTGAGTTGAGTGGTAGGGGATTATGATCATTAAATTAATAAATTATTTGAATCTATTAAATAAGATTTTTAAGTACACTGAACCATCTATATAGAGATAATACATGTTGAGGATTCACCTATATCTTCATAACATAAATGAAATTAAAATGAATATAAACTTAATATTCTTACTCTTTATTGTATCATTACATTGATATTTTAACTATAATATTATAATTGAAATTCTATTTTGGATTTCCATGTAATATGTTATTTAACAAGAAATTATGGGAATAATAACATACTCAAAATTTGTCATTTTATGACAAGAATATGAATCTTCATACATATATTTTACTCAAATGTAAATGGGATAATATTATTCTTAGTATGCACCCATAATCTAGGGGACATGTTTCAAAATCGTCTTTATAGATCTAACTTATATATAAGAAATTAATTAATAATATTTTGAGGTATAGATGTTTTTTATGCCAAATAATTATACATGGATCAAGATCTCATGTATAAAAGTATAAGGCCACAATAAAAGGGTCAGAGGGAAAATATTAATTTCTTCCAAATAAGGAAATAAATAAATAAATTTTAAAAATTAACATGGAATTTTGTGATATATACGCTCACTTGAGCCATTTTCATTATTAGAATCAAGTGGAAACATGGGAAATGATTTAATTTCACATAAGAGTGCATTGTCAGGAACATGTGTTGTCATTTTTTCATCAATTTTATTTCATTATTGATATTAATGTAAAGTCATAAATATTTACTAAAATTTGGACTAATTAATCCCTAATAATATAAGTGACCAATATATAGATTGAATTATTACATAGGGATGGAAATTTTCATACTTAATTCTTATATGTTATTTTTTTAATATGTGTCTCTAAATCTCGTACCAAGTACCTTTTCATGGATCAAAAAATCATTTATATTGGAGGTCATGTATAATAAAACATGTTCCATGTAGTTTAAGATCATTTAACACTGACATTATCAAAACAATTTAATATTATGTGGATGACACATTTCCATACAGTTTATTGTCATATAGTTATAATATGTGTTATACAATTTATTTTAATTGTTATGTGGAGACCTCTAGATATCCTAATGTCATGTTTTGTGAATTTATGATTGATCTTTCTCATGGTATCATGGAATTGATGAAAATATTATTGATTTTTCATTCAACTATGATTTGAATGAGAATGTTCCATCATCCATTAATCATGAACATATACGGTTTATGATATAATTTGTGTGATTTCAATTCATTATAGTGATTATATCCAATTACTAATGTGATGACCATAGAATATGTTTTCTAGGATTTTCCTAGAATAATGAAGTTTTTTCATATAGAGATAAAATAGGTCTCTGAAGTGAAATAACATGAACCTGGTTGACATGAATTTTATGAAAAACTTATGTTGAGCCAAACTATAGAATTTTATGCATAGTAAAAACATAATGTTCCTATAGAATGTGAGTATTCACTACTGATATTCATGGAAGCTTATGAGTATATATAATTTCCAAGACATAGAGTATTATTTGTGTCAAGAATGTGCTTGTGTATGGTAGGATATTTTATTATTGAAATCAACTAATAATGCGTAAAAATTCCTTGAACGTAGGTTCGACCTATTCAAAGATATATGGACATTATTATATTATGCATGGGACCATGACATAGTATTTGGGTGTCACTACATAATCCATTAGTATTGGAATCATTAAACACATAGTTCTTGAAATTATTTTCCCAAACAAATTAAATATTTCTATGTACATTGGTAGTATTTTATTAAATACGGGCTCAAAAAATACATAAAAATATTTAATGGACTCTCCCATATAGATCTATATCATACATAGAAGAGTGGGATGATTTTCTAATTTCATTCTGGATTGAACGAGATGTAGGATATGAGCATCACTGTGTATGTCAACAATGTGATAATTAGTCCACACATAGTTACCAAAAACTGTTGTGGTGGGATCTAATACCCCACATAGTGGTCCTCTAAATTGAGGTCCAGATACATAATGTTAGAGATTTCCACCATTAATTTTTAACATCTTGTAGCATGGGTTTTGGCATTTCATGTTATGGTCATGAAATTAGGACAATGTTAACCGTAATGTGAAATGATATTCCATGATCATGTAGGAAATACCATCACTTATTCTCAAAATTCAATGTGATATATTCATGTTGTGTTGAATGGGGGGTAGAAAAGGTCTCTTTCATTAAACATAGGTGAGTAATATAAGTAAGAATGTTTTTTAATATGTGTTGGATATACAAGGATGTAGGAATTAAGTGTCACTTTATTTCTCATGGGGATGAGAATTAGGCCATATGTAGATCATGGAAATAATTTAGTTTAACATAATTTGGGATAGACTTAGGTTACCCACTTTCATGGAAATGGCTATTTATACAGTTTTTTTCTTTAAGATGTTACAAAATACATTTGGTGTGATCAATGAAACTATAAACCAAAATCTAGTGTGTTATCATATTTTGAGAATTCATATGGGGCATGTACGCATGTAGAGACTATGAACCATGTATGAATTGTGGTTTCCAACAAATTGTTTGGGGAAATAGGGAAGGAAGATGTCTATCATGAGGATGAATATGCCTTTTATTGAAATTCTTATTAAGGGATACTTATGAGGATAAAAAATATGGAATATTATGAATTTTCAAAATAGTTATGTTCATAAAAATATGAAATTTTATAATTGATAGTCGATGTAATAATATAGATATCTGAGTTTTTTCAGGATATTGGTTTTGATGTATGGAAATAATGTAAGTAATGATAAAATATACATTTGAATGTTTATAGACCACTATGTATAGAGTCCATTAAATAATGAATTATTTTTATGTAGGATATGGATTTTTCCTTTTCATTATAGATCATCCAAAAACATAGGGTTTGAGTAGCACTGTGTATATTATAATTGTTATAATCAATCCAAAATTACTTCTTAATGAATTCACATTGTGAAGGTATAAACCCTATGCAGGGTGGGGAATAATTTTTATGTTATCACTGGTCTAATGATTGGAGATCTTTGGATAAATTTGTATCCATTTATAGTAGGAATCAATCCAAAAGTAGTTATTTAATGGAAGTGTGGTGTTGCACCAACAACAATGTCCATTGTACTCTCAATTATGGATTGATATGTTATGCATATTTACATCATGTAAAAAGGATGTGGACTATGGAATTTCATTTCATGTTGCAAGGAAGTTGTCATATATTTAAATGCATTCTAAATATTATAATGTTCTTGTAATTTAATGGTATTTGTATAGGGAAAATAGTTATATGCAATATAATTTCATGAATTAAAGAATAAGGGATACCGTGTAGTTTAACTCCTTGGATCAGGACAACAGTTTGGTTATTACGTGTAAGAGGATTCCCAATGAAGTGTTTCAATGTGATAAAACCATAGATAATTGATTTTTTTGTTGTGAATTTTTTGTTTATGATGATAATAATTCTCTAAGAATAACTAAATCTCCCATGAGGATGAGAATAAATACCTATGTAGTTATAGATGAAGGATTTCAAGAATACCATCACCAAAGGTTATGATCCCCTTATGTATGAAAAGATATGTTAAGAAATTTAAAATTGTGGAATAATGAAATAAAAAATTCAGTTATACATATTTCATTTAGGACATAGGATACTTTTAATTATAATTTAAAATTGAAAATATGAAAGGAAACCATGGAGTGTATAATTTTTAAGCCAGGTAGAAGGTTTTGGTCTTACTCCTATAGTGTATGACAAAATTTCTATAAACTTGAGTAGAATATAAAATCATGTAGAATAGGTTATAATTGGTAATTACATATATATATGATGCCAATATTTATAGATACATGTCTAGAATATAAACTCATTGAGATTCAGGTTTTCTTGGGATTTATACCTTGGAATATTACCAAAGGATTTTTTACATGGTGCATTTATTGATAAATCTTTCATTTCTAGGGGGTGTAGTTTCCCCCCGTACATTATCATTAACAGGTTGGCCCCATGGGATATAACATATATATAAATTATGATACATCTCACAATGTTTCATTCTTTTGGGGATTCATACCTTGTATCATTGTAGTAATCATATATGACAATTGTTCTCCATAAAAGAATGAATTGAGAAGAACATTCTTATCAAAGTCTCATGCTATCTGGTTTTGGAAAATATCTATATAAAGTATGTTATACAATCATCTCATATAAAATCACATTAATTATTCAAAAATATTCTATAAATCTTCATCATTTTATATATCATCCTAGATTGATATTATGAGTGAGGTAAATTAGAACATGATAGGAATCATTTCCACTACTCCATAAAACAATGAATATTGAGTTACATGATTCATAGTTTGGGTTCAACATTGGTAGGTCCAAAAAACATATAGAATATAATTTATCCAATATTTATTATCTATATAAACCATTTTATAGGCAATGTATGATATAGTTGTTTTAAAATCCAATATCTACCTATTTTCTACTAAATAGCAGTGGGAAGAGTGGTCAAATTTGATGTTTTACTCCATGTTAAATATCCCTAATTCAGAATAATATTTTTTTAATTTTTTTCTATAAGTATTTTATGAAGGAAACCCAATTATATTATGTATATTGAGTTCAAATATTTGATAATACTTGTGTCCCTAAATTCTTTAACAGGTATCAACTCATACAATATAGAAAATAATTCAGTTATAGTAATGATGTACTTGATGAATTGGTCGTAATTAGAGGGTACACCACTAAAACATCCATTACCCATACAATTAATATCAAAGAGTATATATTTTTATATATTGAAATAATCTGGATGCATATGGATGAGTATTGGATGAACATGGAAGGAATTACACCTTTTCAAAAGTTTTGCTCAATCGTTCATCATCGGAGGACAGGAATATACAAGTATCCTACTTTATAAAGAATTATTGGCTCCAAAATTATAGTCACAATAATCACTAGAATGAACTTCTTCCATGGTGGTATTCACCTCCTCTCAATTAATGTATACAATGATAACTTCATTAATGAATCTATTTTGAAGGAAAAATCTTTTTTCCAGGCTATTATAATGAGTGAAATTAAATTCTTCTCAATAGATATAATTTTTTCAACACTCTCGGTAAGAAATTAACCATTTTGGTGATATTATAAAAGGGAATTTATCCACCCATTTTCATCATTATTTTCTTTATGGGTAGTATTTACCTCATTCATCTCATCTATTAAAATATGAAAAAATGTATATATAATTCTATAATTGGTGAAAATGATGATTGCTTCTAGATCCATGTGGTCCAATTACGTGGAAGCATCTGCAAATGCATCTCTCTGAGTGTTTTTTGAATACAATACATGAGATAATATTGGATTATAGGGTACCCCTTATATTGTCCCTAAAACAAAAATATTGTGTGGTATTATATATTCTTTTATGGTTTAATAACCAGTATTTAACTTCATAATTACTAAATAGGATTCACCATTTATTCCAATATGAGTTAATATAATTTGAAAATAATGACCCAACCCAGCAATATAGTCTTGTTATTAAACCTCATTGACAGTGTAGCTTTTTTGATTGTATAAGGGAGTATAGTATAAATGGAATTACAATAAAAATGAGAACTATTATCAACATGACATTGTTGGGCATGCAGTTTTCCATTCCCTATTGGGATGGGATTATGGATTAACCATCAAATAAATATTTTTTATATTCATGTTGAATCGTGAACTGATATGATTTCTCCATGTTTTAGTTCAATACTATTCAGAACTACTTAAATATATTGGTGTTATACTGGAAAATATTTTAAGGCCTTCCCTTTTAGCCCCATATTCTATATAATCTTAATATCAAACATTTTTAGAATGACTACTCATAATTCAAAAGGTCTATTCATCTTATGCCGATTGAGGGTATATTTGAGTAGGTAAATTTGTGAGATTAGTTGTACCTCATTATGATGTAGGTAATTCTTTAATTTCAAGATTGTGAAAATCAATGTTAAATAGTTATTCACAATATTTGAATACTGCATCTCAGTATAAATAATGTTGATTCTATAATAATAACAATTGTTTTCAATAAATATATCTTTATTAAATGCAAGGAATGAACATAGTGAACATTCAAGACTATTTCATATAGGATTATCATCTTTCCTTATACTAGTGGAACCAACAATTTAGGTCTCAATATATATGTCTTGAATATGTATAATTCTTCTTGAAATTCATCAATCCACAGAAACACAAATCCTTTCCTTGTAATTTTGTTGAAGGGAAAACACTTTCATGTGAGGGTTTCATTGAAGTTTTGAGTATTGGAATGGTTTTTTTTTGAGTCCTATAAACTATATGTGGTCTCTTGGAGGTTAAATACCAAAAATTCCTTTGGTCTAATAAATTATTAATATAATTCCACATTGGAATATGATGAATCTGATAAATTTTCCTATCGTGTCATCAAAATCACATTTCAGCAGAATCATATTTAGTTTGTTTTGTCAAAATTTATTAACAATGATTTCTAAATGGTATATTTTGTTATTAATTTTTTTCTGATCTTAACTAAAATTATTAATCATAAAAATAAAATTATTTACTTTGGAATAGTTTGATGTTACAATGCATGACACATAGATTTTTAGCTCTAGTGATCTTCTGTCTAAAAGGAATCACTCGATAGAAGAATAATTCATGGGGGGTAGGTAAATACTTCTTCATGTATAGGAATATTTGGATTTTATATTTCACGGAATATCTATAGATGATGGTTAGGGTTTCTATAGATATATTTTTCATCAAACAGAAGTTTTTTGATTCAAATGGAGAAGTCATATTTTAGATAATACTAGTTCCAGTCTTTGATTTAAATGAAAACCCAAATATGTCGATTAATTTTCTAAACAAGAAATTTTTTGGTGATCCATTTCATGTTATAGAAATATCTAATTAAATAAAAATATACAAGACTATTGATTTCATCTTTATCCTTGGTGTTAGGAGATGGATGTGTCCTTATAGCTGACTGCTTGTATACATGGTGGTCTCTTGGGAATCCTAAATAACGAGTATCCACATTATAATTAAATAATGGAATCTCAATCAAAATACATTAACACACATCCTATTGAATCATTAAAAAATATTTGTATATTTCTTTTCCATCAAGGGACATAGCTTCCCTATATAGTGTTTGTCACAGATCATCCTCTTTGCCTAGATTTATCTGTTAAAGTGTATCAAATTTATAGAGAATAAATTCTGAAATACTATAGGATTATTTTTTTATGTTGTTTTGTTCATAATAGTCACTTTTATCATTCTCTTACATAATTTCTAGGTCATAAAAGATTGGAGAAGAAGTCGAATCATTAATTTTATGAGAAAGGTTAGTGTCCTTGGAGTAGGCTTCCAAATATGATATTTTGAATTATAATGGATCAAAAGATTATGTGGTGGATTTTTTGATGTTTTGAGGTTATGGTTGATGATTTTAAATTTTAATTATCACTTTTAACAAAGGAATAAATAATTTCTTCAATACCATTATGTTCAACAGACAAGTACAATATCAGGAAGACAACTAAGGATTTAAATGAACTGGATATGATATCCTTGACCTGAATGGAAGGTAGAGAATATTCATTACCAAGGCCATTGAATTAATTTTATGGGGTAATTTAAAAACCATTTTGAGTGTTAAATTTATTTTATCCATCATTTATGCATTGTTACTCATATCTTCTATAAATTACTACATCAATATATTGATATTTTCTAGACACAAATGGAGATTTATCACTATGTAATATCCCAATATTCCCATTTTAATAGTATTTTATGTGATTTTGGTATTATGGTTGGATCATTTCATACTAACTAAACCAAGGCCTTTATAGTATGAATTTTTTTTATTTATATTTTTGGATGAAAATAAACGTAGTTTCTAAAACCAAATCCCTGAACTATGATATTGAATTGATGCAGTCGAGGGTTTTCTACTCACTTTTATCGTACCCAAAGAGTATTAGGGGGGAGGGAATAAATCAACTTTATTATTCACCATTTAGATAATAATCCAAACATGAATTTGGTTGAGTCCTACTCCATTTTAATTAAATCATGATGAATGTAAATGCTATCCATTCTTCTGGATATTTATAGTGACCTATGATGTCCCTTTATAACATCATATCATTCTTTTTCAATGAATGAAATTAATACATAGAATTATATAAGGTCAAACTCTATATGGTGTGACTTGATGAAATCAACATTAACCTCAATCAATTGAGGTGACATCAAAGCCTCTACCAATTCTTCTTTCCAATCCTATAAAAGATTCAGAGGGTTCAAAATTGAATTATTTTCCAGAAAAATGTCATATTTCATAAGGATTTTAAATTTTGTGTTCATTGTCGAATGTTTCCCTATATGAAACTATTCCCTTGATGAAATGTGAGGAGTTGAAATTATTGGGGATTATTGTTTAATTTGTTGAGTCGATGTGAAGAAAATTTATCCTACTAATGAATCTGGCCTCCTTATCTTGTCCATTTACTTGGTCAAGTAAATATGTTAAATAATCATTAATTAGTATTCCCAAATAAAATTCAGAATGATTTATAGATGCATCTTCCTAATCACAATGATATCGATGATCGTATTTTCTATTTAATTCAATAGAATATGTAGATGTGGATGGTATGTGGCTCAATTATTATGTTTAATTATTTTTACACCACCCTATGTTTTCTATGATCCTATATCATCGATTCTTGCCCCTCTAATCATGTTTTTGATAATAAATTTTATAGTAACTTGCATTGTCAGATATGTTCTCCATTAATTGAATCAAACTAATGGTTCTAAATATCAATTAATTATCTATGAGGGATTCATTTGAATGTTTCTTTCCCATTATATTATTTGGAAGGATAGTGCATGTTCTCTTAGGATAGATGATATGATGTTCTAGAGTGTCAACAATACATTTTTACAGGGTGTAGGTCAATCTTCGAAAATAAAATTCTATCCCATTCAGAAATTATTTTTATAAGATCATTGAATTTTAGAGGGTATCAAAATTGATGGAGATTGTTGGGATGTAGGACAAGCAACCTGGGTCATAGTCGGTTAATTCAACAAGACTTTTAGGATATCATTAAATTCGGTGCTTTTTTCTAGCAATCCACAAAATATAATTTTTTCATTGTTTTTAGAGACTAACATCCATTCATATTCTTCTTCCAGTGTGATGGATGAAAAATTTTCTATATGTTTTGGTGGATTAAAATTTTTTAGCTTCCCAGAATTGACCATCCTTTAGAGGACATCGATAAAATAGAAATATTCATGTATAGTGTACCAAAATATTTGATGAAATTGATGAAAAACCATGTGATCATAATGAAAAAATTATTCAATTATTCATGGATAAATTAGATTTATAATGTTTTTCTCCTATAATATTATGATTTATCTATAATCCTACTCATCTTCAGAGTAGAATAAATTATTACATTATTCAAATTCAGATCATTTTAGATCTCTTGCTTCACCCCGATGATATTATTGTTTCTTTTGTTTCTTCCCTGATGATAGGGGTAAGTTTCATGGTTACATAATGGAATCAGGGTATAAAATTGTGTAGGGGCTAGTTTTAGAGAGATCGATTTGGTTTCTGCATTACCTGCCCTTTCCTCCTTAGCTTCCGATACTAATCTAGATTCAAATCTTGTTTTCGAGATGGAATCATAAACAATTCGTGAAACTATAGAAGCTTCATGAAACATCCACTGTACTTGCCTTAGATGTGTTCTATTAATAAATTCTATTTAAATTCATATATACCGAAACCAAACAAATCTTCTTTTGGAAAATATATATTCAGTGAGTTAGTTATGCACCTCCAATAATAAATGAAATCTAAAATTGACTCCTTTTTCTCAAATTTTTCTATTCGATGTGTCCTGGACCACTTAATTTCATATAATTGATCTAAAATAGCATATAAATAGTCAGTTGATGAATTAACATCTTTTAATAAAACCTACAGGTAGACACGTGTACCAAATGAGATTTGGTACCATCATGGATTTCCTAAGACAGAAGAGTATATATACTTCATATTGAAAAAATACCTATTATAGGGAGACACTAAGATAAATAAATCATAAAATGTAGATCCAAATATCCTGATCCATAAAATATTGGAATCCTACGATATCAAAAATTAAGTGGGGGAGTTGCATCTGCCCATTCAGGGTAAGGTTTTCTTTCAAGATAAATTATTGCACATTTTGTTTACATTGATACATTCATTTATTCAATTGATACAGTAATAATAAAAGGTACTATAGGAATATCTAACATAACATGGGTTGGAGTAAGGGGACAAACTGGGTGAACTATATATGTTGGTATAATATTCACTTGTTCTACTGTTGTCTGGTTGTAACATGAATTCCATTGATCTTGTTGTTTGTAAAACTATTAAACCCATCCAAATAATCATTAGTAAAAATCAAAATGGATGTAATACATGAATAAGTTTATTACCTTACCCAGAAAATAATAGGAGAATAGGCTTGCAGATCACATGAGCATCTAATGGACTCATGGTCGCTTGATAATTTTATGGCTACACAAAGACTCCATAGGAAACACATAACCTGTGGTAAATCCGGTCGAGCCCCACTTCAAAAAACCTTCCTAAACTTGTAAAGTCTCTATAGAAAAACAAATGAACACCCTCATTCCACATGGTTTATCATTATCATTTTCTTTAAAACCAATAAAAAAATATTTTCATAATAAGTAAGAATAATATCCAAAGGTAGAGAACCGATGCGGTCAATAATCCTTTGTGCCATAACATAATTGGGAAGAATAAAATTCTTTTATGAAATATAAAAACCATATAATCCCCATGAATCATTGTGAAATAAAACCTAGGAGATAAATGGGAGAAGGTGAGAGGTACTCGCGGTCACTAAAATACATTTGATGTGCCTCGAACAACCCAAAAGATACTACAAGACCATAGGGACAAGTCTGCCTCATATTGAAAAATCCATTTGGCTTTTTATCCTCACTACACCGAAGTTCTCTCATATGTCTGTGATAATCTACACATCCCCTTCAACATTCTGACGAAAATTGGTAGGTTTTTCCACAACATACTCTCACACCCACATATTACTAATATTGGTCACAGAAGGCATCATCAAAAAACAAATTAAATATCGTTAACATTACTCATAAAAACATTCATAATCCCTGATGTAATGACCCCTTGTTTTATAAATTGATATCCCCTTCATATAATTATGTCATATAATCAAATGAAATCACATCACAATTAATTACATAGTACTATGATACCTTTTAACAAAATATTGTCACTTCTGTGATTTGAATTCAGAAAATGTGACAAACACATTTGTGCTCAATAAGATGTTTGGATTTTGATAGAAAAAATGTAATTTTTTGGGAATAGTAAACTAATCTTATGAATAGTAACATACCCTTATAAGTAATCCTATTTTATATTATATCATCTAAAATAATATTTCTCACCCATGAATGTATAAATAAAATTTAGGCATCTTATAATTGATAATAAGACAATAGTAAAAGTATTGGTATTTTTCTAATTCCTAAATAATTAATTAAAATTAATTAATTAATTTAAAAGTTAATTTCTTTTCCTAAAATTTGTTCGTAAAATAACAATTTTATATCTTTTGGTTTTTATATAATTCTATAATACCTTATGTAATTTTTGAAAGCATTATAAAATTAGTAATATTTTTGGAATCCGTATTTTTCATGTAAATTGTGATTTAAATTAAAAATAAATTATTCATATTTAGAAAATTATGTTTGAAAAATGGATTTTACATTTTGATTATACATGTTGAAAATTGATTAGGTTTATTTTTCATTATTGTTCTAAAATACATGAATATTTTATGAATAGTAAAATACTGTAATTTACTGTATATAAACATTATATGTTTGATACACTATTTATTGAGTCATGGATGATGTAAGAACCATGGGTTAGAAATAACATGCACATATTAATATTTTTTTCATAATAATCCTTACTATATCTTTTCTTATTTGAATGTAATAAACTAATGATTAAAATATTAGGAAAACTATCCTCCCCTCAACTATAAAAAACACACACACTCTCGTCTTCTCTACACTCTTCTAAAACCTTGTTACATACCTAAATTATGATCAAATATATCCCCAATCTCCTCCCCCACATATATAATACCCTTTTCTCCTTAAAAGACAAAAACCACTACCTGTAAGAGGCTCTCAAGGAAAATTAACTCATGAAAAAAATTCCTCTTTTCATTACACATACCTTCCATTCAAGTTCATTTGTTTTCTTTTCTATCCTTACCTATTATCATCCAAAATTTATTACAACTACAATACCTTATATTTACTTGAATTTTGTAATGAAAATGGAATATTATATTATCATCTCTCCTTTACCCTTCTTTTATACTAGTAGTACAAACACTATTTGAGATGTGTTAATTTATCACATTTAGGGATGATAAGTTTTCAATTTTTGTTACTATTATATATTCATGTAATGGAACCATTTCCATGGTTTATCAAGACTATAATATATATATTATATCGCATATATGGTTCCGGAATATTTTGTACACATGGGTTTGATTTATTAAACAAAATGTGTTTGTTGTGGAAAAAAACAGCCAATTAACCCAAATGTTTATCACTGATGTTTTACATAATGATCCATCTTCAATCCAAGTAACCAAATTAAATTTAAAACAATGTAACCTTTTGGGTGTTCAAAAATAAAATATTACTCCTATTCTAGGACACCATCCACATTTCACATAATTATCGTTTCATATATATATAAGTAAACTGAGCATGAAACAAATGCACCCGAACAATGAAATTGAACCTAATAACCAATCAAAAAGGTAATGAATGAACTTAAAAAGGTTATAATAAATCAATTACATGTAAAATTGGTTATGTAATTATTAATTAATGAAGATAAATTAATTATTCAGTTCATTAATATTATGTGGAGAACACCATTAGAGTTATGGTTAGGGATCCACTCTTTGTCACATTTATTCAAGAATATCATCTTTGTTATGTCATTTATGTGTAGTTTCTAATGATGGATTATAATTTCAAACCTCCCCTAGAAATCCATCATGATGTATAATATATGAGAAACTCCTTTATCTCTCATTAATTCCTTCTATGTACACATGGTACCATGTTGATATTCAATAGGGGATTTAACATGATCCTCCATTATTAAATTAGGTTATTATTATTCACTTTTTACCCAAATAAAATCCTATATTATGTTTATGTTCATAATATAATTTATTTTTATATTTCAAAAATATTTTAACATGATCCATTATCCTTTCTCTTTCAATGATATACATGCTTATAAGTAATTCCCTTCTCAATACTTCCTGATAAGAAAACCCATTTTAAGGGAACTTCCTGAATTCATACCCAATTTCAAGTTAACTCAACCACATGTTTTAAGCAATTTTTTTTATAAAACTAGTTTTCTTATCAATACCTTCTTTGTTAATGTTTCCCTCAGAATTCGGGGATGACCTCCTTGATAGAAGGTTCAAATGTTCTGATCGGTTTCTAACGGGTTTGTTCGTAGAACCGGAAACATCCAATGATTCCACATCCATTTGGAACTACGTTCCAAAGGTAGGCACTCATTATTTTGTGTACTGATGAGGCTTCGGAATTTGCATTGGATGAGAGGATGGGAGGTCAGACTCATCACACCTTTTTAAGGGTAGTTATTGTCTATTACAGGACTCTCTTTATAGATTTAATTTATGTTCATGATTCCTTATTAAATTACCAAGTGTTGTCATTCAGAAGGACATGGATTATTTCAGATTTGGGATCGAACCCGCAGATGGGCTACCTAAGTATCCTTTATTTTGGAAAAGGAATCAGAACCCACGTAGTTTGAGTAAGGGAGTATGATTATTTATGATTGATGGATCAAAGAAGGATGTCATAATTACTTTTACCCTCTAAGCTCATGTGAGTCACGATCGGTTTGCGAAACAAGAGGTATTGTTAAAAAGATAGACAATTGGGCCATGAAATATGTAATCATAAGAAATGATTTGGGGCTTATGTATGTATGACTGCCCAGATAAATGAAGATTAAGATTTTTATCAGGGTGGAAATCTTGGAAAAGGGTCCATAAAGGTATATGTGCTTCATGGAGATTTGAATACTCTAATGTGGGTCTTGTTCTTGAAAAGTAAGCATTAGGAGAGGATTTGATAACTGGGTTTTACTCCTGAGAAGGAATCCCATATCAAAGGTAAATTAGGACTGGTTAGGAGAAATTAAGACTGGGGCTTACTCCTGAGACGGAGGCCCAGGTTAGGGGACCTAAAGCAATTATGACTGGGAAATATTCTTAAAAATGAGGCCCAGGTTAGGGGACTTGTGACTAGGACATATTCCTGAAAAGGAAGCCCAGGTTAAAGAAATTATGACTGGGACTTATTTCTGAAAAGGAAGCCCAGGATGGATTCTCTTATCTTAAAGGATGAGGTTTAATGAACAAAATCTCAATCTTTAGTGACATAAAGATGTATAAATCACTATGTTTTGAGAGATATTCCACATAATTCCTTTCAGATAAGGATGTCAAATCAATAAATCATGCCATAAATGTCTTTGAAGAGTGTCTTGAAGACTAAATCATGAATAGGAGTGGTGGAATGGCTTAAGGGGGGAAAATGGGTAATATGGGCACCCAAAAAGGCAAGGGCGCACAAGTCCTGGCAGTCACGTAGGTACTGTGTGGGCGCGCATGTCTTGGTCGGCGCGCAGGTATACCTTCGCGACAAGTTTGGTACTTGCGCGGTAATCAACCAGCAGGGTATTACTTGAGCGACTCTTTATTAAGGCCTTCAGAATCCTCTTGAGGTTCATCCAAAAAATGGACGCACAAATTCTATTGAAGGAGTAAGGCGGCATGCAATTGTGGCCATTTCCCTTAAGTTCTTCCCACTCAAGTGCGAAAGTGTTGATGAGTTTCAACACTTAGGCCTTCCTTCTTCTCTTTATATCTTCCATTCAAGGTATGAAATTACCTTAGAAGTGTTCCGGAAGCTTTGAGAAGAGACTTCGGCACCGGGAGCTTAAATCCGAATTTCTGGAAAAATTCCTCCTCGAATGGGGGGAACACAGGGTCTATTTATAGGCAGGAGAAGACCCCGAGTGGTTATCATTTAGGGCGCGCAAGTCACTTGAGCAACCATTAGGCTTTGCGCAAGTGGACTTGCATGACAATGAAGGAACATGTGCGGCCTATGGGCAATGTTATCTTCATACATCCTTTGTCTATTTTTTGATGTTTCTTCAAAGGATGAATCAATTTTGCCTAAGGTATTTTTCTTTTCCAATCCTTAGACTCTGTGACGAAAGGAGCGTTGACAAAAGTCCCCCCTCAGAGTTGGATCTGGAGAGAAAAGAGGATTTTACACTGAGGTAATGAAGAAAAAGAAGCATATATTGAATTTTACTAGGATTATTATAAATATCCCTACAAACATTGAATCTTTTAATTGCTCAATATTACCTAAATCATACATAATGTATATTTAGTGAGCTGGAACTTGACTTTTGATTCATAGTTCCTTTGTCTTTTTTGGGCAGTTTACTGTCGTGCATGTCGGGCATAAAGGGGATAATGATTAAGGTCGAAATAGATTTGAACAAAATGGATTAAAAATTGATTCAATTCCTTGAAAATTTATCTGAAAACATATTACCATACTCAAGTATGAGAGAATATATGTAAACTATGGATTAAGAATATTTGAATCTAAGGAATGATATGAAAAAAAGGTAAAGGGAAATAGAAGAATTAGCTTCCAAGAATGAAGTTACTATTATTTAACAAACCTGTTAGGGGGTTGAATTATGCAGGGCCACCTAAGGGAATTGGCTGCATAGTCAAATAAATATTTTCGTTTGGCTAACAAGTCTGTTATGTGGACTATTTATGCAAGGCCGCCTATGGGAATGTGCAGCATAGTCAGGCAAAAGAACTCTCAGAAATTTACTTTCCTAGTGCTAAAATCCAGTGAAATTTTATGAAGATTCAAATTTTCCAAAATATAGTGTTTGTTGTATGGAAAGAGGAACTTGAATATGGAGAAGATATTTTCGAACAAAACTATCGAAAAATTGAATAAATATCACTCCTAAGAAGGTCTGACCCAAACGTAGGGAAGGAGAATATGGAGAATAAAAACCATAGACTTGAATACATTCAGATCATGAAAAAGTACATGGGACAAAATATGTTAAGGATGGCTATTTTTGTGAATCCCTACATACCGTCATTTAAGAAAAATAAGGACAAAAGATGCATTCTTTCCAAGAATGAAGTTACTATTATCCAACAAACCCGTTAGGGGGTTGAATTTTTCAGGGCCACCTAAGGGCATTGGATGCATAGTAAAATAATAGTATCTTTTGGCTGACATGTCTGTTATGTGGAATGTTTATGCAAGGCCACCTATGGGCACGTTCTGCGTAGTCAGGCAAAAGAATTTTAAGGAGTTTGACATTTTTGTGACTAAAAGTCATGAAAAGGGTTATGAAGATCTGAAAATATATAATATTAGGATTATGACACATAAATATGGGTATTTTCCAATGTATATAGAGATACAGAGATCAATGATAACCATAATCATGTTGTGGCTGGGTCCTGAATTGAAATGTTGGAATTCACTACGTATCCCATAAAGATAGGAATCGAGCCGTAAGTAGTTCGTGAAATATTTTTTAACGTCGTGCAAAATGAAAGTATGAGAGATCTTAGTTTAGGGTCATAGATCTCAGACCAAAATAATGAATACACAGTGTCTGTTTTCATGGGGACTTTTCAGCCAAGGGATTGAAAGTGAAATTTGGGGTTAGGCCCAAAAGACTTGAGGCTGGATTCGAGGGATACTCGAACGTTCCTACGTATCCCATTAGGATGGGAATCAATCCCACGTATTTATAGAAATACCCTCTATAAAAATTTGGTTCATACATGTGAAGGGTGAAAGGGGACATTAGTACAAAGATGGTTTAACCCGAGATAAAAGGTTTTGGCATTTCCATGTATGCACGTAGTCTTTTAAAATGAAACATGATTGAAAAATCAATGTAAATAATGGTTCCCTCTCAAGTGAGGATATCAATGAATATTGTACTTTATTTTCATACTAGAAAAAAGTGTTGTATAGTTTAACGTCATATAACAAGTATGAAAGCGAATCAAATGTAAAGATATTGATTCTAAGGGCGGTTTCACAAATCAACAACTTATGAGATGAAGGTGAACCGATGTGAAGAGATTGATTTTGGGCTTGATCATTGGGAGGTTTCCTACGTACCCATCCTGGAAGGCAAGGATCAAAGTCTGCATAGTTTGATTAAAGATTGAGTTAATAATCAAGTTGTTTTTGAGGACAACGACCTAAAAATAAAAAAATGTTGTTGGGACTTACACATGATTAGCGGCCCAAAGAGAGTGTTATGGTTGAGATTTTCTCTAATCTCACGTGAGTCATACTCAGTTTGAGAAACAAGAGGTAACAACAACCTTAACAATGCATAGTTTAATGTCATGTAGGACATATGAAGGGACAATTCAGTTTAGAGTCTCGCAGTTAGGACTATTGGTGCTGTACAGTTTAGTGTCATGTAGGAGGGACAAAGTATAGTTTAATTGTCATGTAGGACATAAGGGGGATTGTGCAGTTTAATGTCATGCAGTGAGGACAAATGAATACACCATTTGACATCATGATGGACGCATTGGGGATTTTGTCCATAGTTTAGCGTCATGTTGGATGAAAGGGAGAATAGTATATGGTCATATACATGGACCGTGGTTGGTGCAGTTTAATGTCATGCTGGACCTAAGTACAGTTTAAGGTCATACAGGACCTTTAATGATTATGTAGTTTAACATCTTTCTGGACGTAAGGGACTTCTGTATAGTTTAACGTCATATAGAATGGACGATGAAGGGGACACATTTTAACATCTTGTTGGATGGATTATAAACATTTCACAGTTTAACTTCATGTTGGACGAAAAAGGATTGCAAACAGTTTAAGGTCATGTGAATGGACCGTGGTGCAGTTTAAGGTCATACAGGACCATTTAGGGAACTTTTTTACAGTTTAACGTCATGTGGGACCAGTGTACAAATAGTTTAAGGTCATATGTATGGACCATTAATGATACAGAATAAGGTCATATAGGACCTTGGTATAGTTTAAGGTCATATAGGACCATTTAGGGAACTTTTTCACAGTTTAACGTCATGTGAGACAAGAGTAAATATAGTTTAAGGTCATATGTATAGACCATTGATGATGTATTTTAAGGTCATACAGGACCTTGGTATTGATTAAGGTCATATAGGACCATTTATGGAACTTTTTCACAGTTTAACGTCATGTGGGATGAGAGTAAAAATAGTTTAAGGTCAAATTTATGGACCCTTGATGATGCAGTTTAAGGTCATACAGGACTTTGGTACAGTTTAAGGTCATATAAGACCAATTAGGAAACTATTTCACAGTTTAACGTCATGTGGGACGAGAGTACAAATAGTTTAAGGTCATATGTATAGACCATTGATGATGCAGTTTAAGGTCATACAGGACCTTGGTATAGTTTAAGGTCATATTGGACCAATTTGGAATCTTTTTCACAGTTTAACGTCATGTGGGACGAGAGTACAAATAGTTTAAGGTCATATGTATGGACCATTGATGATGTAGTTTAATGTCATACAGGACCTTGGTATATTTTAAGGTCATATATAACCAAGATGCATATTTTGTGTTTATACAAAATACTTCCTCAAAACTCTCGCATTAGTTGGAGTAGTAATGAGTTATCCATCCATTGAGATTAAAGAATAAGCTCCATTAGAGTATACCTTATGTATTGAGTAAGGTCCTTCCCATTTGGGCTCAAGCTTGGGAGGTTTCATTCTTGGTATCATTGGAGTTCTGAGAACTAATCCCAATTCTCACTGAGTGAATGAAGGAAGACGAACATTTTTGGTAAAAGCTCGTGCTATTCGATTCTGATAGACTTCCAAGTGGTGCAATGTACACAATATTTTCTCATTTTACCGTTCCAATTCATTCAATCTCTTTTGATATTTCTCATCCATAGATGACTGATTGCAAAGGGTTACTCTGAGCGAGGGTAATTTAACTTCAATTGGCAAGACTGCTTCTGTTCCATATACCAACGAATATGGAGTTGATTGCATTGCAGTGTGAGTGGTAGTCTGAAAATCCCATAAAGCATGAAAGAGTTTATCAAGCCATGTCTTCTTATCTTTATCCACCATCTTTTTCAATATATTTTAAAGAGTCTTGTTGAAGGCTTCTATTTGTCCATTGGCCTCTGCATGATACCAAGATGAATGGTTGGATTTTATGTTGTATTCTTGATACAATTTCATCACCTTGGATGAATAGAAGTTGGTGCCATTTTACATCAATATGGTATGAGGGACACCAAATCTAGTGATGATGTTAGACTTGATGAAGCTATCAATGCACTTAGAACTGACTTCCTTGAGAGGTACTGCCTCTGCCCATTTGGAAAATAATTCAGTAGTAGTAAGAATGTACTTAAATTGGTTGATCGTAGTCGAAGGGTAAGGTCCCACCACATCCATTCCCCATGTGGAAAATGGCCATGAGTATTTAGATGTATGAAGAAACTCTAGAGGTTGATGAATGAAGTTGGTATGTACTTGGCATGAATGACACTTCTTTGTGAAATCAACACAATTTGGTTTGATTGATGGCCAAAAGTATCCAAGACTTCAAATTTGATCAGACAATCTATGTCAAGATTGGTGGGCACCACAGACTCCTACATGCACTTCTTTCAGGACAGCTATTGTCTCTTCACCATCAATTCATCTGAAGAGAACTCCTTCAAAAACGCATTTGTAGAGAATTTTCTCTAGGTGGTCTGGGCTATCATAAAGAGTAAAATTGACCACATGTCGCCGGATTTGTTCTTTTTTGGCTCTATCAGGTGGAAGTGTTCCATTTTGAAGGTATTCCCCGATAGGTGACATACATCCTATAGTATGACCTTACGGTTCAGGAATGGGACTAATTTCATTAATTTCCTCTATTCTGATTCGAACATAAGGTGAAATTGCATGATGGTGGGCAATACTGATGATTGTCTCATCCCAATTTGGATCTGCTAGAGCTATGGCTATATTAGCCAGCACATCAGCTTGAGCATTTTGCGATCTTGGGACCTAAGAAAATGTCGGTTCTGAAGGGAATTCCACCATTAACTCTCTAATGTAATAATACAAAGAGATTAGTTCTTATTTTCTGATGGCATAATCCACATTGACTTGTTTGATTAACAGGTCTGAATCACCTTTCAACATTAAGTGATTCACTTGTGCTTGAAGTTCTAAATCCAAGCCTACGATAAGATCTTTGTATTCATCTTCATTATTGGTACCACATTCCCATAATAAGATGGAATAAGGTAACACTGCCTTTTCTGGAGAAATGAGCACAATTCCTAAGCCAACATTGTTGAATTTAGGATTTTCCATTTTCTTCCCTGTTGGACTTCTGGAAGCACCATCAAAATACATTTCCCATGATTGAGGACATTCTTGAATAGAGAATACTTCCTCATCAGGGTGTTCAATATCTGAAGACGTGTCTTCAACTGAAGGGTGTTTAGCCAGGAAATCATCCAAAACATGGCCCTTTATCACCTTTTGAGACACATACTGAATGTCAAATTGCTGCAAAATAACTTCCCTCCATGATAGACGTCATGTAAGCATTAGACGACTAAGGATGAATTTGAGCGGGTTATTGCGAGATACCAATTAGACCTCGTGATGTTGTAGGTAGTGTCTCAGCTTTTGAACTGCAATGATTAATGCCAGGCAGCACTTCTCAATACTTGAATACTAGGTTTTTTCTTCAAGCATAGTTCGACTGAGATAGTAGAGGCTATTTTCATTACCATCATCATTTTTTTAAGCAAGAAAGGCACCAAATGATCGCTCTAGAGATGTCACGTAGTGGATAAGTGGTCTTCCTTCAACAGGTGGCATGAGTACCGGTGTACTGAAGAGGTATTTCATGAGAATATCGAATGCTTATTGACATTCTTTAGTCCACTGGTAAGTGACTCCCTTTTTCATCAATTTGGTAAAGGGTAAACTTTTTCCTGCCAAATTGGCGATGAAATACTGAATATAGGCTAAGTTTCCTTGAATTCCTCTTAATTCATTCAAATTCTGAGGAGGTGACATACCAAGGATTGACTTGGTCTTCTCAGGATTGACTTCAATACCACGATGGCGTACAACAAAGCCAAGAAATTTTCCTGAGGTTACCCCAAAAGAACATTTTAAGGGGTCCATCTTCAAATTATGTTATCGAAGCTTTTGGAATATGACTTCCAAATCAGCCAATTGATTAGATCATTGTTTGGATTTAACCACCAAATTGTCTACATAGAATTCAACAAACTTCCTTAATAATGTTTTGAAGATACGATTCATTGCACGTTGATATGTTGCACCTGCATTCTTTAAGCCAAAGGGCATCACTCGGTAACAAAACACACCATGAGGGGCTCTGAAGGATGTGGATTTCTCATCTTCTAGGGCCATTCAGATCTGAGTATATCCAGAATGTCCATCCATGAAGGAATGTTCTTCATAGCCAGATGTTGCATCAATTAAGAGTTCTATAATCATAACTGGGAAATCATCTTTAGGACAACGCTGATTAAGATCTCTGAAATCGATGCAAACCCTAACTTGTCTGTTCTTCTTCTTTATAGGGACAATATTATCCAACCACTTATGATACTGAACATCTCTGACGAAGTTAGCTTTGATCAGCTTATCCACTTCAGCTTCAATTTTAGAAGCATAAGATGGGTGTGTTCTTCTCGTAGCTTGCTTAAATCCTCGATGTTCTTATAGTAAACCCAAATGATGAGTAGCAACATCAAGATCAAGCCTAGGATTTTCTGTATAGTTCCAAGAAAAAATATCTCTATTTCACTTTAGAAAAGAAATATACATCTCGGGCTCTTCAAGGGTCATGGCCGCACTGATTAAAGTAGGGCGTGGATCTTTCTTTGTTCCCAGATTTATTTATCTGAGTTCATCCACAGTGGTAGAGATACCCTCTTCAAATGTTGGAGGAGCATCTTTGAGATCTTCCTCTTCTTCTTCATAATGTGTTATTTATCCCATTTCTACTTTCATAGTAGATGACAAAGCAGAATTTTCATGATCAGAAGATATTTCAAAATTTGCACATTTTGAAGAGGAAGCTTCCATTTCTGACCCTATTGATAATGAAGAGTTTTCTTTGGGTAACAAAGAGGAGATGATGGATTGAGAATCAATATCATTATTCACCTCCAATTTTTCTGTAACTTCTTCTGGCCTAATTGGGGAAGTATAGACCTGTTGGATTTCAGCAGATGAAATTAAGACGTCACCATTTCTGCTTTCATCACTGGTTGGTGGGTTACCAATTTCTCCCATGTTGTCTGGCTCGATTGTCGTAATTGACATTATGGATCTTTCTATAAGTGTATTTTTATTTGGACCTATCTTGTCAATTTTACTGATATGCACCACATAATCCATACTCACATGTGTAAATGGAATTACTGGAATATTCTCCATACCATAAGGAGCATTAATTTTGGTAATTTCCTTTGTTGTGGATTTCTCCCTTCCCTTTATGTGATAAAATTTTGCCTCAATGTATTGAGACTCACATGTCTTGAATGGGGCCTTATCACCATAAAATGTCCTAACTTGACCATCAAAACAGTATTTGAGACATTGATGGTATGATGAAGGGATGGCCACATGTTGATGTTGCCAGGGTCTTCCAAGCAAGACGTTGAAAGATGAGTCTAGATCAACAATCATGAAATCGGAATTGGATACAAGATCTCCAAATTGAGTTCCGAGTGTAACTTCACCCAGGGGTTCTTGTTGATTTTTATCATATCTTTATAACATCATGGTAGAATGAGATAAATCAGATTCTGTGAGGCCCAATCGACGAAGTGTACGAATGGGCATGAGGTTGACTCCTGAACCATTGTCAATGAAAGCTCTTCGGACGTCTACACCATTGACCTTTCCAGATAAGTAAAAAGGTTTAATATGCACATAAACAACATCATCTTCATCTTTATCAGTAAAAGATATTATTTCATGGCATTCTGCAGGATTATTCTCTATGTGATAGACTTCAGCTGCAGCAATTTCAGTTTCAAACTCCTAGGGACATGACAAAGCCTCGATGAGTGCTTCCTGAAGATCTTTTGACAGATTAAAAGCATCCATAATTAATAACTTGTCTGGTACATGGGCCATGTATTTTAATATATCATACTTTTGATCTAGAGGTATGCGTTTCCAAACAGGAATATGTGGTTTAGCAGGTACATTAGAAGCAGATGCTTTGGAAGTTGATGCATCTTGTATTGGGATAGGAGTTGGAAACATCCTTGGTTTTTGAAGATTAGACCGATTAGATCCATTTAATTGCTGAGATGAAGAGGATGGAACCTTCAATCATTCTTCCTAAATAACTGTGCCAGGACTGAATTGGCTATTGGCGGAAGAACTTTCTTGTTCTTGCTGAGCTCGCTGAAGGGCTCTCCCACGAGTTTCTACTGCATACACAGTTCTAGCAGGGGTAGAATTGGAGTAGTGGCTTCTGAAAGATCCACATTTTCCCCTATCTCGTGAACCTCTGGAACTTCCTCTGATTCCCTTGTTTGATACAGGGAATTCAGTCTCATCAAAATTGAAACTATGACTGGCATATGGATATGTTAATTGAATCATATTAATAGAACCGAAGATTAACTCTTCATTTGATAATGACTCTACCTGATTAGCCTGTTTAGGGTGTGCCATTTGGTGGGCGGTGCCCATGGCTTTGAAGTAGATGGCATGAAGTCTGCTAGAGTCAAAGACAACTTAGGCTTTGACACATATTCATCTTCTTCTGATTCATTTTTATTCTTCTTTGAATTAATCCGTTTCTTTGAGGATTTTTCCTTTGATGAAGAGAGTTTTGCCGCAACATTCATGGCAGAAGACACAATTGGTTTCCATAATTGTGTTTGAAAAATAGCATGAGTTCAATTGATTGTATTTATGACCATCCAATCATCATACTTTTGTGAATTTTTTCTTTTGACTTCTTTCAATTCGCCTTCCTCCTCTGGAGCTGTAGCAGTAACACATGCTACCTGAGCTGAAGAACCTTTCAATTTGACTTGTCCTGAGTCGACCATCTTTTTCAGGAGGTCATTGTGGACAAAACACTCCTGGATTGGATGTCCTAACATTAGAAGAAAGGGATTAAAATTGGGACGGTCTTCATCTTCTTCCATGTTTGGCCTCTTGGGCACTGGTAATTGAACCAAATTTTTTTCCAGATCCAAAATGAAATAACCAGGAACGTGTTCATTTCGGAAAGAGTATGTTTTACTCTTCAAAACCTCAAATTTTTTTCATCTTTGATCACTTTGATCAATTGGACAAAACAACCTTTGTTGTTGGTGCTCAAGAAGTGGAGCCATTCGAGAAGATGAAGTTTTTGAAGTAGAAATAGGTACAAGCGCTTGTTTAAGCATAACTGTAGCAGTTTCCGGTTTACCAATTCTCCTTCATGGAGCTGATGGAATTACACGAGATTTAGCCTTAGCCTGTATAAGGTAATCTTGAATCTGCTAAGTGATTGAAGTAAGGTCTCAAAACCCTCCTGTGTATTTCACAGGAATCAACGGCGTGTGTAATTCGTCACCCAGAATTTCCACACAGATTGGCGACAATTTATATTGAGGGAGTGCTAAACGTAGGGAATATTTCAATCCCTTAAAGTGAGAAATGAAATCAGAGGCTCTTTCATTATCCCTTTTTTTACATTTTGTAAGATATAAAACTATCGTCTTTGACATTGTTGAGCTAAACTAAAGGAGAAATTTTTGGCGAAGATCCTCCCATCTGGTGATTGACCGAGATTACAAACTTGTATACCAGACAAAAGCTGGACCTTGCAAGGTTCGTACGAAGCATCTGTGATTCACTACTTCTTGCTACTCCGGAGTTCCCATCATAGGATCGCAACAAGACACATAATGTGTCAAATGCTGTTCTGGGTCGCCTGATCCACTGAAAGTAGGGAATACATGGTTTCCAAAACTAGATGGAGGAGAAACTGAATCTACCCATTCAGGGTAAACTTTATTTTCTTGTTGAACTTGCGCACGTTTTCCTTACATAGTTTCTAACTAATATATTAATGACTCAATAGTAGTTATTAACTTTTGAGAATCATCCGGTTGAACTTGGTCATGGGTAGGTGCAATGACTGGAGCGTGGACAGATTTGGCAATTGGTGTTGTAACTGATGGTAGCACTGCCAATTGTTGTTGTGCTTGACCTGTATGATTAAACATGTGAGGGTGTACTGATAGAGGAGGATATTCTTGATCCATTTATGTAGCTGAAACAAATTTATTTGGTTGACTGACTTTATCATGCTTAATAATAAGACTACTCTGAAGTAGTTCTTCATTCAACCATCTTAATTCCTTAATTTCATCCTCCTGTTGTGCAAACATTTTCTCTAGTGAGAGCGATTGACCTTCTCTAGAGGAAGGATATGTAACTTGTTTCTTTCCCTTCACTTTTTTGGATCCTTTTCGGAGAGGGGGAAGTGGGTTACTCGAAGTATTACTTAGGTTCTGAGTAACCCTTTGATTTCGTGTATGCACACATTCATCATTTGTATCGGTGAGTACATATTCTTGAGCAGGAACTGCTTCATCTGAGTCCCCTGAGTGAGCCTCATCTGGTGGATTAGCAACAACTGAATTGATGACATTGATTGATGCATAACACATCGCATCCCTTATATCAGCATTTCTGTGATATTTTCTTCATTCGTGTATTTGATAAGACATTTCCTTTTGTTGATTCAATCCGTTAGGAACTTCCTGAAGACCAATAAATTGGGGGGAATCTCCTAATACTTTTTCTCTTCGTTCCTCTTGAGTTTTCATCCCCAATCAAGAAAAGACCAACATTCTATGAGGAGGGGATTGATGATTTGAAAAACTACCCAGTCCGGTGGACTGGGGCTGTTCCTGCTATTCTCGCTCAACTCCTCGAATCCTATTTTTTGATTCCAAGGGTTGGCTTAAAAGAGTCCCCAGTCTGGCAAGCTGAGGTGTCTCTTGACATACTATGTCTGAGACTTTCTTAAAATCTCTCTTGACCTTGAGAACCTTAGTTAGGAAATTATCTAGAGGCTTTAACCTGTATCCACTTTTATCACCTAGTTCAACAGAATGTTTGATGATTTCTGAAACTTCTGTCACTTGATGATGTGCTTGCTCCATATGATAAGCTTGTTCAATATTCTCGCCTGCTTGATGTAGGATCAATTCAACAACTTGTTCTATGTATGATTGATTTTGAGAGGAACTAGTTAAAGCCTGTTCTAGAGCAAGCTTTTTATTACAAATAAATCCCATTGACTGTGGCCGGCCATGGGAAATAACATTGAATGAGACCATATTCAGTGGGCTTTGCTGACTATAGAGCACTATGAAATGAAGTGCTCCATGAACACCCCACCCCCTGACATGAATACCAGATGGGGCATTTTCTATTAACTGACGCAATCTTCTTAGTGCGCCAAGGCATGAACATTGAAGGGCTCTCTATTGCTTTTCAGCCTTCGGATATCGAGAGACTGATAGAGATGCCAAATCAATCGGACGTTGTAACCATTCTATTATCCTAAAATGATTTTCATATTCATCATAAGATAATACCTTCTTCTTAAATTGACAAAGAGTTTTCCATATGTTGAGACGAACATCATAGATTTCATCTTCTTTCAACATCTTTGGAATGTCATACTGAGAGTCTGCTAAAGGACAAAACATGACTGGTACTTCACCTTTTTCCAATTTTTTTCTCATGTTCAGGATTTCCTCTTTATCATTAAATGAATATTCTTCTACCTGTTTTGACCAGAGTTGGTATTTCTTTGTTGCTTCATCGGATTCAATAATATTGGTAGAGAAATCATTGATCAAACTAGAAAATGCATGACTTAGGGGTGGTTCATATAATGACCAACACCCTGGGCTATCTTTTGATTGAGAAAGTATTTCACCTGCTAGCGATAAAGCATCAGACATGACTGGTTTTTCATTTTCAAGTGCCTTAAGATAAGAGGGATTTCTCAGCACTACATTGTCCACTGGAGCATTTTCTAGGTAATTTACATCACTACTGTGGAGAGGACTTTAAGAACGAAATTCATCATCATGGGGAGGACCACCATATTGGGTTACAAAAAAATATTAGATCTCTTGCTCCTTGGTCTTCTGACCACACAGAGGGTTCCTCTGGCTCTAATCTGATGATGAAACTTCAATATTGACTGAATTGTCATGAAGCAATCCTTCATGAGGGAGTTTCTGTTGAAGACTTTCAGAATTAATGTTCCCACTATTGGGAAATGAGTGATTAGAATCTTGAACTCCAACAGATAACTGTCTGAGGGCTTCAAGAACTCCAGCATCGAGCAAGGCCTTATTACAGATTGGATCTTGATCTCCTGACTGTATTGGGTGGGTCTTTTTTTAGACGCCTTCTTACTCACTATAGAAACCAATTGTTGAAGAAAGTGGCTACTCTGAGCAGGTGTATGTGCCTGACCAGGAAATATGGCAAGGTTAGGCTGACGATCTCCACTCAAATTAGGTGTATGTGTCAGAATTGGTTGTCCGTATGATATGGGGGAGTATGCCCCACAACCCTCTTGGACTGGAACAAATGTGTGTGTCTGTTCCGGAGTGAATTGTTGATGTGTCACTCCACTGATAGGGATAGATTTATGTTTCTTTCCCTGAGATGATTCTGAAGCTATTATAATATCCTGGCAAGCATCCAGAATATGAGCAAGAATTTTCTTCTGCACTTTCACCATTGATAGAATATGTTTGGTGACTTCAACTACTAGAACGGGGATATACATCCATTCTAGGCTTGGAGTAGGTGTATGTGTCTGCTCCTATCCTCTTTTTCCTGTCAGTGAATACTGACAGTACTCAAGTGTGGGGGAAGAGATTTGAGTCTGCCTCTTATTTTTCGTTTGAGCTTTCTGACTGACTTCTCTGTGCGCTACCAAGTGAGAATGTTGGTAGGCTTGATTAGTACTAGCAGGTGTATATTCCTGCTAATTACACTTCGCCGAATGTAGTTGATGAAATCCATCATATGTAGTCAGACAAGCCTGCTGACTAACTGATGATGTATAAACAGGTGTATGTTCCTTCCTATAGTACTCCACCGGAATTGCCTTGCGGGATTGGCGTGATGCTGCCAGAAAAGTCTGCTGGACAGCGGGATTAAAACGGGCAGCTGTGTGTGCCTGCTCGTTGTTTGCCACCAAGTTAGGTTGGTGGAATTCTTCGGAGATGGTAGAGATGAGAACCTGCTCACTGCTGACTGGATTCTACCTCTGGCGGTTCGTCTTGCCTACTCGGGTTTGAGGAACCTGAGCCGAATTCCTAGAGTCGGTACCCTAATCCTGTAGAGGGTGCACTGCCGCACGAGTCTGGTGGCAATTATTGATGGGAGCCCTCGGTAAGGACTCATGTCTTCTTGAAATAAGTCACTGAGGGACCTTCTCATTCACTTCCTCAGAATAAGGGAGCGAATGGAAATTGCGTTCTGGGGATAACGACCCGAAACGGTTGGAGACGGTAGTCAGCACCGCCTGCCTCTTGATCACTGGTCGTCATTGTCCGGACGACCGGTGTGAGTTGTTCACTTGGAGGGCATGTCGGGCAGCCTCAAGAGTTGGGATGGTACCATGTTGATGGTACTCTTTAACCAGCGCATTTGATACCTACCGTTGAAGACACTGAGTAGGTCATGTCATCCTCAGAGCAGATGACGATCCAGTAGGAATAGCAGTAGTGGCATTTGCAGTAGTAGTATTCATAGGTGTGAATTTGAGAGAATCCATTATGGAAATACAGAAGATCTTGGAAATGAGTGCAAGTTTGATATAACAGACGCAATCAAGATAAATTCATCCACTTCATACTTTGGATGAGAACACATGTCAATGATTGTTTTTGTTGGCCCTCTTATTGAGTTTTAAATAGGGGCCTAACAAATAGGTAATACATCATTTTAACTTGGCTAAGGATTCACGTCGGGTTCACTATTTTTTGTTTCCCTCGAAGTTCAGGGATGACCTCCTTAATGGAAGGTGAAAACGTTCCGATCGGTTTCTAAGGGGTTTGTTCGTAGAACCAGAAACATCAAATTCTTCCACATCCATTTGGACCTACGTTCCAAAGGTAGGCTCTCATTAGTTTGTTGACTGATGAGGCTTAGGAATTTACATTGATTGAGAGGATGGGAGGTCGGACTCATCACACCTTTTTGAGGAAAATTATTGTCTATTCCGGGACTCTCTTTATAGATTTATGTTATGTTCGTGAATCCTTATTACATTACCATGTATAAAATGATCTTTTCTTTAGATCTGACAATCAATGAAAAAATATGTAGGAAATTTAGAGAATCTTTTATGTGTATTAGAGGTTCTTCATCGATAGAGAATCATATGTATTTATTAGATATTCTTGGACACTGGTATACTATGGCACATTTATATAGAAGTATCTTGGTCATTTATGATGACCATGCTGTTTTGGAAGCCACTCGGTGGGGAACTTGAAGTTTATTATCATTCAGAAGGACATGGATTATTTCAGAGTTGGGATCGAACCCGCAGATGGGCTACCTACGTATCCTTTGTTTTGGAAAAGGAATCAGAACCCACGTAGTTCGAGTATGGGAGTATGATGATTTCTGATTGATGGCTAAAAGAAGGATTTCATAATTACTTTTACCCTCTAAGCTCACGTGAGTCATGCTCGGTGTGAGAAACAAGAGGTATTGGTAAAAAGATAGGCAATTGGGCCATAAAAGATGCAATCATAAGAAACGATATGGGGCTTGTGTATGTATGACTACCCAGATAAATGAAGATTAGGATTTACTTCAGGGAGTAAATCCATGAACAGGGTCCATAATAGTATATGTGCTTCATGGAGATTTGAATACTCTATTGTGGGGCTTATTCTTGAAAATGAAGCCTAGATTAGGAGAGGATTTGATAACTGGGTTTTACTCCTGAGAAGGAATCCCAGATCAAAGGTAAATTAGCGCTGGTTAAGAGAAATTAAGACTGGGGCTTACTCCTGAGAAGGAGGCCCAGGTTAGGGGACTCAAAGAAATTATGACTGGGACTTATTCCTGAAAAGGACGCCCAGGTTAGTGGACTTGTGACTAGGACTTATTTCTGAAAAGGAATCCCAGGTTAAAGATATTATGTCTGGGACTTATTCCTGAAAAATAATCCCAGGTTGGATTCTCTCATCTTAAAGGAAGAGGTTGAATGAACTAAATCTCAATATTTAGTGACATAAAGATGTATAAATAACTATGTTTTGAGAGATATTCCACATAATTTCTTTCAGATAAGGAAGTCAAATCAAGAAATCATTCCATAAATGGCTTTAAAGAGTGTCTTGAAGACTAAATCTTGAATTGGAGATGTGAAATGGCATAAGAGGGGAAAATGGGAAAGATGGTCACCCAAAAAGGAAAGGGCGCACTAGTCCTAGTAGGCACGCAGGTACTGCGGGGGCGCACAAGTCTTGGTTGGCGCGCAGGTATACCTGCACGACAAGTTTGGTACCTGCGCGGTAATCAACCAGTAGGGTAATACTTGAGCGACTCTTGATTAAGGCCTTTAGAATCCTCATGAGGTTCTTCCAAAAAAGGGACGCGCAAATTCTATTTAAGGAGTAAGGTGGCACCCAAGTGTGTCCATTTCCCATAAGGGCTGACCACTCAAGCGTGCAAGTGTTGATGAGTTTCAACACTTAGGCCTTCCTCCTTCTCTTTAGATCTTCCGTTCTAGGTAAGAAATTACCTTAGAAGTGTTCTGGAAGCTTTGAGAAGAGACTTGGGTGCCAGGAGCATAAATATGAGTTTTTTAAAAAATTCCTCCCCGAATGGGGGGCCCATCGGGTCTATTTATAGGAATGAGAAGACCCCGAGTGGTTATTATTTAGGGCGCACATGTCACTTGCGTGACCATTAGGTGTCGCGCAAGTGGACTTGCACGACAATGAAGGAACTTGCGCAGCCTATGAGCAATGTTCCCTTCATTCATCCTTTGTCAATTTTTTGTTGTTTCTTTAAAAGATTAATAAATTTGGCCTAATGTATTTTCCTTTTCCAATCCTTAGACTCTGTGACAAAAGGAGCGTCAACAGTTAACTTATAGGTTTATATAAAATATTATTCTCTTCACTATGTTATATTCTATCATGTAATTTCATTAAAACTCTCCTAAAATATTTTAATGCTATAATTTCAAAAATAATCTTCTTACCTTAAATTAGATATGATTGACATCACTTTACATCATATATTCTTATTTTAACTTATAAATTTATATGAATGTTTTACTTCCTTTCATTCATGGATACTTGTATGATACTCCCATTCATTTTGCTTTATGATATGATTATGATACCAATTTAATTCCATTGGTACCCTTATGTTTATGTATGATTGATTATGTATTATTCTTAATATTGAAAGCATATTCATGAACATTATAAGATGGATTCCCCTAGACAATAGTTCAATTAATTGGGTAATTTTGATATTCATGCGATGTTATGTGCAATGGTTTGGGCGGGTAGCCTTAACTCGATATACCATGTGCAATAGTACAGGTGGTTATCCATGACTTGTTCTCCACTATGTGAAACAATCCATAACATGTTATAAAGTCATGTTTTATGT
Source organism: Viscum album (assembly GCA_963277665.1). Taxonomy (NCBI): domain Eukaryota; kingdom Viridiplantae; phylum Streptophyta; class Magnoliopsida; order Santalales; family Viscaceae; genus Viscum; species Viscum album. The sequence goes on from OY728145.1 coordinate 1,737,890,810, forward strand.
TTCTTCCACATTATTTCAACTATATGTTTAAATTATCCCATGTTTATGTGTTATTATTTCAAATGATCCATGCCTTTTTAAATTATTATGCCATGCCTTCTAACCCATGTGCTAAAGCTTAATTACTATGATTTTTCCCTTATTTTGCTTATAGCTTATCCATTTGTTCAATTTATCCCCAGGTTATCCTATGAAGATATATGATCATAATAGAAGATATGAGCTCATTGTGGAAACTAAATAAATTTTATTTGTAATGTTTGATTATGTACATAGTCTTCCATGAAACTAGAATTCATGATCATTGTCTTGTAATTTGATGTTTAGTTATGATTAATATCATGTAATGATATATGTAAAAGGCTGGTGTCTCTATACCTGACATTTGTCAAATAAATCAAGATGGGTAAATGGGATGAGTCAAGATCTATTTTTGTTGCTAAATGACATGTGACGTGCTAGAAAGTCCATAGAGTGGCCCCACGAGATGTCCTAAAAATTCAACTAGATATCATAATGATTCCTGGAAAAGACACCCTTACCCAAAATGTATTCCAATATAGTCATAGAGGTCTCATAAAGGCCCTCAAACATGTCCATAAGAAATGATGAAAACTACTTTGATATACCTATGTGAAGAAAAATGTCTTAATCAATAAAAAATAATTTGATAGAAGAGTCTTCAATGTAATTGACTTGTGGTAATAGAAAATAAAGAGACACACTTATAAACTCCCCTGAAAAATACTCGAGAAGTCACCTGGTTCCAGCTCCCATTATCGACAACATCCTTGGTTCTCACTAGATACACCATGAAAATTAGTGAACAAGTAGGGTGGTGAGGCCTATAAATATTCCAACCTAGTATAAAATACTAGAATAATACCACTGTGATATAATATGTATTATAAGGAAACTCTCGAGTGCAACATCAGACTTCACGGAAAAATTGATCAGACAACTAGCTAGCCTCCCTTCAGGTAACATACTAGTGACCAGCGGTACTAGTCATGCAATTGGATTAAGCCACATAACATGATAATTTATAGATCATGCAAATGATATCTAGTGGGATATGTGAAGAACATCCCACACACCCACTAGATCATTGGAAACTCAAGATAAAACTATAATGAATATAACCATGGAATCCATAAGTTAATGGAAGGAATGAAGACTAAAGTTGTACGAATTACATGAAAACATGTTTGTTGACACACGTGTGCTTCATATGAGCCTCCCAAAGACAGATGATAGAACTACGAAAAGTCATCCAGATATCATAAAACTAATTCATCATAGTACCTAGTTCATAGAAATACCTTCAAATTTGTCATGGAAACATAAAATGTAACACTTGGACGTATCGCCATATTCTCACACGAGTCTCCATGGATGTGTATCTCATGCCACTAAACGTCCGTCAGATGCCTCGACAGACACAAATTTTAGTTCCTAATCATGTTATCAATGTCCAGTAAAAGAACCTAGGTATTATAATGGGCTCTCACGAAATTCTTCAGACATTTTGACCTAGACTCTTGATTCCATCTAGGGATGTCATCCAAGTTATGTGACATCCACTGGACTTGTAAACCATGTAACATGAAAGCATGAGGGAATATCAATGGGATCTCGTGAAATCCCCTTTTCGTATTTTCCAAGACTCATGATGTCCTATAGGAATATTAGATTGGACTCAAAATTCCTATCAGTGATGTCTGCAAATACATGCAACATCTTAGGGAATTATGAGCATGTTTATTCAATCGCTTTTATCTAAAATCATCCAAATCATGTGATGTAACCTGGAAAGTTCAACGGGGTTATACGAGATCCTCCAAAAAATAATGTCTTGGTCACCGGGGTGTCCGAGGATTTCATAGCCCCTTCCATCCCTTGTGTGTATGCCCCGAATAAATGTGAAACCATTGAGTGTAATTATAGACCAAGTGAACAACTAAGACTCATATTCCTACCATAATTGGGATATGTAGGCCACATATTCTGGGATAAAGATGCATATTACCAATGAAGTGTGATCCCAGTATCTAAGACCATTACCCAATGAAATGGCTTTAAAAACATTTTAACCCTTATTTCCCACAACAATAATGGATCATGTTGTCTTATGGAGTTTCATTGATCATGTCATATGTACTATACAACCAAGGGTTGTAAGTAAAACCTTGGAATAAATTCCCCATTCAATATGTAATCCTTAGTTCATAATACCCTACTACCAAAATCATATATTATTTCCCCGATAAATTTTTCATCCATCTCAGTATAACACCTTATCATTCCTGAAACCCCAAAGATGGTCATAATTTCCTATAGTTAGATCATCCACCTTCGCCTATAATATATTTAAGGGATAATTTAACAATGATGACTCAGATTCTTTCCATAATCCGGATACATTAGATGCCTTCTCAATGTATGATCTATATACCAAACACCCAAAGGATAGTCCTAGTATAGATGTACCATATCTACATGCCATGAGACTTATCATCTATTCCACCTTATTTCTCACACTGAGAACTTCTCACATTTTCTTAGGGAGACACAATTAACACCACATTAGGTATCATGAATTTACACTTATTAGAGAAATCCTACCATGTAGGCCCAGAAATGATTTATGTCATGGATTCACCTTATATAAGGGCATAATCATTTGGTTAGGTCCCAAGGGAATGAATGAACTATGTGTGTTCTGATTCCAACAATATCAAAGATATGCAGGATGCTTCATAATGCCTCAATCCCCTCCTCGAAATATTAACCACCACCTCAAGTAGAAGAACATTCTAATGAATTTTTCATATAGATTCAGAAATTAAAATAGGTATTCATCATTAATAAAATGGATAAATAACAAATAATACATTCAAATGGATTCATTAATCAGACCACACTTTCCTTTGTTCATCAATGAGAATCTGGTTTCTAATGATAAAATTTACCAATAAATCATTTTTTCAGGGTATCCGATCGAGTATTGGGATTAGAAATAGACTCGTGAACATATTTTAAATATATAAGAGAGTCTTAGAGCTAGTAACAACACCCCCCCCCCACTCAATGTTGTGATGAGATTGACCTTCAATCCTCTTGACCAATGTGATTCCCCATGAATTATTAGGCCTAAAAATCCAAATGACCACCAGCCTCTGGAAAGAAATTTTGTACCCAACAAAAGATGGAGGAACCATTGGGAATTTATGGAAAAAGTCATAATGGTAGAATGATGATATAAACCCATTTCATGCCTCAATTTCTATACGAACCAAAAAACTGAAAACCAGACGTAAATATCACCAATGAAAAAAATATTTGTTATTATGTATTGATACAGTTTCTTTTCCCGTATATGAAATCAAAAAATGCGACCCTTACGTGAATGTATCTAATGAAAATATGATTGGTTATTATCTTTAAATACATTTAGTTTATCCCTCTTTGAAAATAAAATTCCAAAATCGATGTAAATATCTATAATCATAGAAGGATTGGGTTATAATGTGTCATGCACTTTTTTTTAAAACCCTATGTAAACAAAGTAGTAAGACTGGAAAAATATTTCAAATGATCCTCTATAACTAAGGCTCTCATAATTCCATCCCCATTTTGTAAATTCTAAATAAGTGATGTGGTTGAATTGGGAATAAAATAATAAATTTTCTAACCATGAAAATCTAATTTACCATATTATGCTAATGATACTGCACTAATTGGTAACCTTGTTGTTTTAATCTTCATAATTTTTTATATTTCTCCTAGAATCCTAATTTGAGACAATTTAATCATCATAATGATTTCACTCTGATAAATAAACCATGACTACAACCCCCACAGGCCAGAAAAAGACTTCAAATACTCAACAAATCCAATGATAGGTGGTGTGTACGATCATCCAGGAGCACCACCAATGTGGTATAATCTTCACCATGGAAGCTTCTTTTGATGTTCTTTAAGCATACTGATCGGTGAGTCTGCATCCCTCAAGAATGGTTGTTCCTAATCTAGTAGCATCTGTTTCTACAACAAATAGTGTAACACCCCATGCTTCCACGGTACATTTCCCTTTGAGTAATGCAATATCTTGCATTGTACGCAACATCAAGAGTCAAACACGTCGCGACCAATCAAAGTAGTCGTTATGAATAGTAATACCCAATTTTTGAGATTTTATACATTTTATCTTTAAAATGGACATCATTTTAGTATTTGGAATATCGATATTATCCTAGGATGAAATTTTGGTACTTTTCAGATAACTTTTATATTTTGATGAATAGTAAAAATTACTAAATTTTTCTTAAAAACAACTTTTTTAATCGAAATTCTAATAGTGATAAATTATGAATTTGAGTGGTTTTAATGTATATTTAGAATATATTTTTACCATTTAATACGATGTTGGTCATTGTACATAATTTCACAATTAAACCGGACATAAACAAGCGTCAATCTTTTGATAGTTATTATCTCTTAAAAACAACCTTATTGTTTTAACGACGAGAATTAAATTTAAATTAATTTTTTCCACTCCCATGTTTTGAATTTGGAAGAATTTATTATACATTTGGAATCATGATGTCTAAATATTGTAAAAAGGAAACTTTTAATTCTAGAAATTTTGAATAATTATTTCGGTAAATATTTTATTTACAATGGTAAAAGGGTAAATCCGTCAAAAAAGGGTAAAAAATAATTTTATAATAATAATAAATTACCCTAAAACGCATCCTAACATTATTGGTTGATATATTTCCGACCATGGGCATCTTTGGGTTGATTTTGGGACCCCATGGAGCAATTTGTTGGTGATAGGGACACTATATAAATTAAGTTTAAGTATATACTAAAATGACATAAGTTTATATCTTTTTGAAATTTTTTTTAAAAATGGTTATATATGTTATATTTTCGATTATAAATATTAATTAGAAATCTAAAAATATTTCCTACATAAATATATTTTATTTATAATTTTTAGACATTGAAAATGTAAGAATATATATGGCACAATAATGATGTAGTATATTCCTTATTATGGAAAAAATCAAATAATTGGTATTATAAATGTTAAAATAAATATAATATGAATGTTTTGATGAAATAAAATAATTTTATTGGTTAATATGATATGTTATTTTTTCTTAAATGAATTTGGTTCGAATTAATAGTGTTGTTAAGACTTTAACAAAAATAAATTATTGAGTAGTGTCAAAATTGACATAAATGAGTTTTTTAAAACACATATTATATTATTAATTTATATTCTATTACTAAAAATCTAAGGTTCTCCCAAAGGACTTATATAATTATTGGTGTATCATTATTGGACCACTTGGTGGTCGCCTGGATGTATATAGTATGTTTATTAACTATATATTATAAAAATACAATGTGTCATGGTAAGTGTTAAACTAATTAACCAAGAGTTAAAACTAAAATATAAGGTTAATATAATGACACAAACCTCTCTAAAATCTATTGGTAGAAAGGATGTAGAGCCATCCCCAACATATAATTTGAATAATATACTTTTTATCCATTAGAAACTGAATATGAATTTATTATAAAATAATACTATAAGTTTTTTCTAAAGAGCCCCTCACCCCTCTTATAAAGGGCACTCTCCCTTCTCATTAATTTATACCTTCAAAGCCATTTGGATTGGCCAAAACCTTCCCAAATATCCTCCCATCATCCCTCAATTCATCCTAGAGGACTTAGTTTGATCAGAAAAACATTCTATGGAGCCCTTTTGAAGAAATCAAATGGAAGAACCCGAAGAAGTGGTAACGTCTTCACCACCCTCATTAAAGTTCTTTTCATCTTCAAATTCTTATTTATTTGTTATTTCCATTCTAAAATAATAAATCCAGAACCTTTTATATAATTTGATGTTATTATAATTATTGAACAAACAAATTCATTATTCTATCCATCCCTTGAATGACATGTCACCATACATGCGTACGTACGACCTACCGTCTCCACGTTGTGGTGTAATTGTTATTCAATATAATATTATTTAGATGGGTATAATAATGATATATAATTCATGTAAATAATAAATATAACATTGTAATGATTCTTTCTATATGATATACCATCCAATTATATATTATTTTAATATCAAAATAATGATATTGTCGCTCGTGCGTATGTACGGATTACAGTCTCCACGAACGCGATGCGATTCATTCCCCATCACATCCATTCAAGACTAAATTTTATTGGATGATTAAAAATAATATTTAAGGACTTAATATCATTCTAGATATGAGTATGACACAACCTATCCATAACAAACATGACTTATATAAATGAAAACGAGTAAGTTAACACCCAAAACGACGATAATACTATGATTTTATTAACAAAGTGATGATAAATGATCATATATGATATCATATTCATATATATAATTATTTTATAATTCAATAACAATTATTTCACCATTATACACGAGTTTAACCTACTATAAACCAAGGAAATGTACAAATTAAGGGTTATTTCACAATCTCTTCATTATTGGAGGTTGTTTATAAGTAAATATCCACTGGGACATCTTTATCATCCAGATCCATGTTTCTTAAAAATGAATTTCAAGAAATTCTTAAAATTTTACAGAATATGGGTTATAGTCATTTATACCCTTTTTTGACTTTTATATGAGGTTTATAAAGGAATCATTCCTTCATTTTCCAAATAAGGTCCTTTTTAACCATTTCGACAAAATTAATGTAAGTATGTTTTTTTAACTTATATGGCGGGTGTGGCTATTTTACGCAGTTATAAGATTGTCAAATCTTCCTTTACAATAATATAAGAATATTTTAAAAATAAATATTTTCTTTAAGCGAATCTTAAATGATTTCAAAATATAAAGAGATATGTCTCTCTAAAAAAAGGGTTTTGATTTCATCTATGTCAACATCCGTTGATGGATTTTATGTTTATTTGATGTTGATTTATTATGATAAAAAACTTCTATATTTTATTGATGTATTTTTGATATGTTTGACTGTGGATGTGCTATTTTTATACCATTCATTGCTTATGGTTAAATTATTGACATTTTGTATGCTAGTTTTAATATGAATGTTTATGATATTTATAAACTTTTTCATATGAGGAATGTATTGGACATAGTAAGTGACGGGTGGAGCTCGCTATAGCTCCTGGATGCATCGGTAGGTAAAATGAGTCAACTAGATATGGAATTGGACGTGGCGCTTTCCCAATTTGATTAATGGTTTTGGCCGAGGTATTAATCATTTTAGACGTCTTAGACAAGTTCTTGAGAAAATGTTTCAAAATGTCCGACATTATACATTCCCTCATTATGGAAATAATATTGATGGTTCATGTGGTCATTCGACTAGTAGAATACCCGTGATTATGTTTTATTATGGCATTATTTACTCAGCTCATAATCTTTCCATAATAGTATTCATATTTATTATTGGTAAAGTCATGTGGTTTTCAATTTTTTAACATGCTTAATATTTATGTCATTTTTCGCTGTATTACTTACCCTTACTGAGCATTTGAGCTCACCACTTTCTTATGTTTCATTTTCCCAGGATATGAAGAAGTTAGTTATGAGTGACCTGCAGGCATAATCTAGGAGTCTTGGATGCTTTTAATGAAATATATTATTGTTGTATTTATCTTCAAGTTGTAATGTGGATCATATGTATGAATATTGTTTTTTAATAATACTAAACTGATCTATCTTTCGAGAAATGATATCCTTGTAATCATGCCAATGTTATGTAATAAAGCACTGACTCTGGGTAACTGGGGTCGGTGCATTACGGTTCGTATCAGAGGGCGTTTAGTACAATCCTTGGAAACTAGATTTAGATAAACTCTGATTAGAGAACATAGCCCTACGATATAAATTGAGGATTAGTATATAAGAACTTCCTATAATTTATTTATTGTATATATTTTGTGAGTATTCCGAAAAATACATCCCTGTCTGGATACGAGCAGGTAGAGGCAGCTCTGGAAAAGATGTACCTAGGGGTAAAATCTAAAAACACCACTTTGATCTAGACTCAATTGGGAACTGGTGCACGACAACGGGCCTTGCTGCACTCCTGGTTACGACACTCCTGAGGGATATGATAAGGATAATTCTCATTTCCTTTTAAACCATTATGAAGGGTTATGTGTATATACTTCCTCAATGAAAACTGTTTTTATGATTATAGATTATATCTATAAACTATTGAATTTATGTTCATTGTTTTAGAAGTTTGGAATTATATATTTCAATTCATAAACTAATCGATTATATTCCATTGTTTAGAAATGGCGCCTAGTGGAAGGAATGTAAACGGTATCAACGCATGCACTCCATGTATGGATTTCCCTCTTGCTCAAGATATTTATAGTGTATCCAGTGATGAAACTGGTGCTGATCAACTTATCACCATACCAGGACAACTCACTCAGGTTATGAATAATAACCTTACCCGTATGGAGCACCCAGATCCACAGCATGGAGGATCAATTTAAGATCACTTCATGAGGCAACAACCACCGTCATTCCATGGGAGTTCAAATCCCATAGTAGCTGAGAAATGGATAAATTCCATAGAGAAAATATTCCATGCTGTGGGGAGTAGTGAAAGGGAAAAAGTTGTCATGGTAGTTTATCACCTCACTAGAGATGTTGTTCAATGGTGGTCATTGATACAAAACATGAAGGAAGAAGATGATGTATCAGATATGGAATGGAGGGATTTCAAAGAGTTATTCTTAGAAAAATACTTTCCTCATAACCATCGAGCAGATATGGAAAGGCAATTTCTGAGTCTAACGCAGAAAGAGGATGAGAATGTTGCAAAGTATGAGGCTAACATTACATGGTTTGCAAGGCATGATTCTGATTATATACGTAACCCAAGGAGTATGATTGATCATTTCATTGATAGGTTAAAACCATTTTTCCATCGAGAATTAGTATCACAATACTTCTCATCATACAAAGATATTGTCTCTTGTGAAATCATGACAAAAAAAGGAATTCTCTAAGTCTTATGAATTTAAATCAAAGAAAGAGAAGTAGATATCTACTGAACACTCTGGGAACGGAAATAAATAAATAGGGAAGAAGTGAAGAATTGAATTTCAAACCTGTGACAATTGCAGAAGGAAGTACCCTGTTGCATTTCTAAAAGGAAAAGGAGTGTGCTACAAATGTGGACAGAAGGGCCATCTGGCTGGTAATTGTAAAGAAAAGAAAGACGCTACTGATGTTGAATGGTAATATTGTAGAGAAATGGGGAATTATGAAAATTAATATCCTAAGAACCAAGAAAACTTACCTTTTAAAAGTCCAAGAGAACATGGCCATGATTATATTGTTACTATAGTTGAAGTTGAATAATTATTGTATATGTGATTTTGGATTCAAGAACAATATTCTAGTTATAAGAATAATGTGTTATATATATGTATAAGGATTGTACTGCATTAATATTTTATTGAGGACATGAGGTTATATTGTTATAAGAAAAGTGACATAATAGTAAGCTACACTTTTTGTAAAATACATGGTTTAAGGAAAGGTAATCCTTAATATGGTCCCGGTAATGAGGTAGTGATTTTGGAATGATACAAGATTGATTTGGATAAATTATGTTTGATATCCTTGAATACCTTGAAACTGATTAATGATTTTTATATTCCATCATTGTTGGAGTTTACAACATTTTTGATTAGAAGGAGTATATCCAGTATTATATAAGAAAAAAGGGATCATGAATGTAATCAATATGGTTTTAGGGTAATTCAGGATGTTGTAGTATTTTAAACGAATAAACTATGAAGGTGTTTACATGTTATTATGTGGAAAAAAGGATCTCTATTGTGTTTACCTTCCTTATAAATTTTGGACTTGGACAGATGTATTTTGGATAATTCTAGTTTGAGATAATTTTTGGATATTTATAAAAAGGACAACCTACAGGTTGGGCGATAACCCGTCGCGTCAGACAAAGCTACATGAATCGAACCAACAACCATAGTGCAACATGCCTTTATTACCTACCACTATCCTACAGGAAGTCCCTGGTTATTACGAAATATTTTTTCATTATAATTGTATGTTTTTGGAACATTATATTAGGGTAAATATTATATTTTTGAGTTCTATAATTTTTGGAGTGAACGATGAGTTTGTGGTAGAAATTAGTTGAAGGATGAAACTCTATTTGTAAAGTATATTTATATCACTTATTATATGAAGAAATTAATTCTGAAACCTTAGGGAAGTAATATTAAAACCAAAAATGTGTTATCCTAATAACTTATGTTTTTCTGAACAGATGATATTTTAAATCATCATACACTGATGGATTTGAGGCCCTCAGTTTTACACTTGTTTGTGATTGATGACCTCAATCACTCCCTATAAATATTTATTTTTTTCATATAATTGCATGTCTATAATTTCCTCTAATTATCTCCTATTTGAAACCCTAATTTGGTGGTGACACCCTAATTTCCCTTTCCCTCTTATTAAAACTAAATTTTATTAACCCTATTTTCGATATGGGTTTTCAACAAAGGTATTTTCTATTTTCAACCTTTTATTTTCAAAAAACAATTTCAAATTGGAAGGATGCAATTTATTGAATTTTGGGAAAATGTAACAACCCATGATTCCATGGTACGTTTCCATTTGAGTAATGCAATAGCTTACATTGTTTGCAACTTCAAGATTCTAACACCCTCCGACCAATCAAAGTAGTCATTATGATTAGTAATACCCACTTTTTGAAATTTTATACATTTTATATTTCAAAATGGACTTCATTTTTGTATTAGGAATATCGAAATTATCCTATGATGAATTTTTGGTACTTTTCGAATAAATTTTATATTTTGATGTATAGTGAAAATTACTAAATTTTTATTAAAAACAATATTTTTAATCGAAATAATTAATATTGATAAATTCTGAATTTGATTGGATTTAATCTATATTTAGAATATATTTTTACCATTTAATATGATGTTGGTCATTAGATATAATTTCACAATTAAACTAGGTAAAAATAAGCGTCAATCTTTTGATAGTTATTATCTCTTAAAAACACGCTTTTTGTCTGAACGACGGGAATTAATTTTAAATTAAATTATTCCACTTCTGTGTTTTGAATTTGGAAAAATGGATTCCATATATGGAATCATGATGTCCAAATTTTTTAAATAGGTATCCTTCATTTTTAGACATTTTGAATAATTACTTCGGTAAATATTTTATTTACCATGGTTAAAGGGTAAATCCGGTAAATAAGGGTAAAACAATAATATTATAATAACAATAATAAAATACCCTAAAACGTGTCCTATCCTTATGGGTTGATACATGTACGACCATGGGCATCTTTGCGTCGATTTTGGGTCTCCATGGAGCCATTTGTTGGTGATAGGGACACTTTATATTAATTATGTTTAAGTAAATACAAAAATGACATAAGCTTACATCTTGTAGAAATTTTTTTTACATATAGTTATATTTGTTATATTTTAGATTATAAATATTCATTAGAAAGATAAAAATATTTCCTACATAATTATATTTTGTTAATAATTTTTAGAAATTGAAAAACTAAATATATATATGACACAATAATGATGCAGTATTTTACCTATTATGTAATGAATCAAATAATTGGTATTATAAATGTTAAATTAAATATAATATGAATGTATTGATGGCGTAAACGAATTTTGTTGGTTGATATGATTTTTTCGTATTTATTAAATGAATTTGGTTTGAATTAAAAAATTTGTTACGACTTTAACAAAAATAAATTATTGAGTAGTGTCAAAATTGACATAAATGAGTTTTTTAAAACAGATATTATATTATTAATTTATATTCTATTTTTAAAAATATAAGGCTCAGCCAAAGGACATAAATCATTATTTTTATATCATTAATGGACCACTTGGGGGTCGCCTCGATGTAGATAGTATGTTTATTAACTATATATTATAAAAATACAATGTGACATGGCAAGTGTTAAACTAATTAACCAAGAGTTAAAAGTAAATGATAAGGTTAATATAATAACCCAAACCTGTCTAAAATCTATTTGTTGAAAGGATTTCGACCCATACCCACCTTATACTTTGAATAATCCACATTGGATACATTACAAACTGAATATGATTTTATTATAAAATAATACACTATGTTTTTCCTACAGAGCCTCTCACCCCTGTTATAAAAGGGCACTCCCCTTCTCATTAATTCACACCGTCAAAGCCATATGGATCATCCAAACCCAGCCCAAATATCATCCCAACATCCCTCACTACATCCTAGAGGCCTTATTTTGATCATAAAGCCAACCTATGGAGCCCTTTTGATCAAATCAAAACGAAGAACCCGAAGACGAGGTAACGTCTTCCCCACCCTCTTTAAAGTTCCTTTATTCTTCAACTTCTTCTTTCTTTGTTATTTCCATTCTAAAATAATAACTCCAGTAACATCTATATACTGTGATGTTATTATAATTATGGAACAATCAAATTCATTATTCTATCCATCCCTTTTATGACATGTCACCATAGGTGCGTACGTATGGCCTACCGTCTCCACGTTGTGGTGTAATTGTTATTCCAAATACTATAATTTAGGTGGGTATAATAATGATGTATAATTAATGTAAATAATAAATATAACATGATTATGATTCTGTCTATATGAAATACCATCCAATTATATATTATTTTAATATCAAAAGAATGATATTGTTGCTCCAGCATACGTCGTGATTACCGTCTCCACGAACGCGATGAGATTCATTCCTCATCGTATACATTCAATACTAAATTTTATTGGATGATTAAAAATAAGATTTAAGGACATAATATCATTCTAGATTTGAGTATGATACAACCTATTTATAACAAACACATCTTATATAAATGAAAATTAGTATGTTAACACCCAAAATGACGATAATACTATGATTTTATTAACAAAGCGATGATAAAAGATAATATATGATATCATATTAAGATATATGATTATTGTATAATTCAATAACAATTATTTCACCATTATACAGGAGGTTAACCTATTATCAACCAAGGGAAAGTACAAGGTATGGTTTATTTCATAATCTCTTCATTATTCGATGTTGTTTATATGTAAATATCCACTGGGACCTCTTTATCATCCACATCCATGTTTCATAAAAATGAATTTCAATACATTCTTACAATTTTACAGAATATGGGTTAAATTAATTTATACCCTTTTTTTACTTTTATAAGAGGTTTATAAAGGAATCTTTCTGTCGTTTTCCAAACAAGGTCCCTTTTAATCTTTTCAACAAAATTAATGTAAGAATGTTTTTTTAAATTATACGGGGGTGCACCTATTTTCCGACGTTATAATATCGTCAAATCATCCCATACAATCTTATAAGAATATTTTCAAAATAAATATTTTCTTTATGTGACTCTTAAATTAATTCAAAATATAAAGAGATATGCCTCTCTAAAAAAGGGTTTTGGTTTAATCTATGTCAACAGCCATGGATGGATTTTTAGTTTATTTAAAGTTGATTTATTATGATACAAAACGTCCATATTTTATTGATGTTTTTGTTATATGTTTGACTATGGATCTGATATTTTTATACCATTCATTTCGTATTGTTAAAGTATTGACATTTCATATGCTAGTTTTAATACAAATGTTTATGATATGTTTAAGCCTTTTCATAGGAGGAATATATTGGACTTAGTAAGTGACAGGTGGAGCCCGATATACCTCCTCGATGCATCGGTAGGTCTCATAAGACAACTAGACATGAAATTGTACTGGGCCCTTTCTCAATTTGATTTATGGATTTGGCCGAGGCCTTAATCATTTTATACGTCTTGGCCAAGGCCTTGAAAAAATGTTTCAGAATGTTCGGCATTATACATTCCCTCATTATGGAAATAAAATTGATGTTTGATGTGGTCATTTCACTAGTATAATACCCATGATTATGTTTTTTATGGCATTATTTACTCATCTAATAATCATTCCATAAAAGTATTCATGTTTATTATTGGTAAAGGCATGTGGTTTTCAATTATTTACCATGCTTAATATTTATGTCATTTTCCACTATATTACTTACCCTTACTGAGCATTTGATCTCACCACTTTCTTATGTTTCATTTTCCCATGATATGAAGATGTTAGTTATGAGTGACCTACAAGCATAATCTAGGAGGCTTGGATGCTTCTAATGAAATATATTATTGTTGTATTTCTCTTCAAGTTGTAAAGTGGATCATATGTATGAATCTTGTTTCCAATAAAAATAAATTGATCTGTCATTAGAGACATGATTTCCTTGTAATCATGCCAATGTTATGTAATAATGAACCTACTCTGGGTAACTGGGGTCGGGGCGTTACAAATAGTGTTGGGAGATTATCTTTGTAACATGATAACTTTCACATTTCCTAAATGATGAATGTGTAACAATATTCCAAATACAAATCTCGTTCAGTTTTGGATCCACCATGGAGGGCACCTGTCAATCATTTTCACCAAAACCATCCTTCTTGTACCCATCAGTCACCTTAGAAGGGTACCATCTGATTCACAACTACATCAGATGCCCTTGCATGGTCTTCAAGGAAGACTCCTATAAGGGGGAAGGAGTTGGACATCCATGAGATCAATTATATTCCTACTTTTGATGATATTATCTATCGGAATAATCATTTACGAACTAGAATGAATGCTCATATGACTACTCATTTTGAATGAGTTTATAGGGATATTTTCACATAAGGAATGGGGGACGATTATACTCCTCTCCCATGAAAAGATCTCATGGGCCTATTTTGATGCCACAGTGATGGCATAAGTGGTGACATATCCATGCATAAATAAAAGACATATGCCAGTTTATCATGGATGTAAAAAAACATTAAAACTCATATACTTGCACACACATATCTAAAATGCTAATATATTTTATTAATAGAAGAATAAATAACCCAAAAAAATCTAACACTATAGAAGATGAAGGGATATGTTCATAATCTTATCCCTAATTCATGATTGTCTAAACACATTGATTATCATGAACAAGTGGATATATCAGAGCAAGCGCACACTCCAGCTCCCCCAGGGGTATTCTTGGCATATTTTGATCAAGTGATAGGTGTCAAATGCGATCATATTCCTCGATATGTGGTATCATGCATGTCAAATAAGTATAGAGGAATATTCTAATTGATCAACATTGGGCTCATATCCCCATTTTGGCTTGGGTTGACCATGTGAGAATGGAACAAGCCTTGGAACAGACTCACATTCCTATCATTTAAATTTTAGGGAATGTTACAGTTGACCATGAAAGCCATGTACATATTCTCACTTATATAAATGATAGACTACACCAACATCATTACAAGGCAACACATGGTAGGCTCATATTTCTTCTCCCATTATGGAGGTTCATCGGCATATCCTGATGGAGAATGTATATTTGTACCTGACTCACATTACTGATACACCTGGGGGCCGTAAAGTGAGAGAAGAACACATCTCAGGGTATGCTCTTATTACTTCCATGAATGACCAATTAATTATTCTAAAGGTATATGATTGAGCTTATATTCCCATCCTGACAGAGCCTCGCAATGTGATACTAGAACAATCCTTGAGATATGATTACATTCCACCCAATAATGATATAGCTCATCAAATTTCTAGAAGCTTATAAAAAACTATATTATACTCCCAAACACTATATGGTTATATAATTGTTTCAAAAACTATCATTAAGAAAGATCATACCCTTGGACAACCCCAAATCAAAGATTTTCAAATTCTGAAGATGATAGAGAACATGTTCTGTGTTATTAATGTTCTCATTGCATGTGTCCTTGAGTTTTTTTGAGACACAATATCAAAACCACATGGGTTTTTCGACAATTTTGTCAAAGAATAATTAAAATAAGTTCATTACCATGATAGTTCTTATCATGGTTGTGTGGAGATTGATCACATGTACTTTTCTCCTGACATCCATTGTGGTCAACCTCCCCACATTGATATCTCCTAGGTAAAAAGAAATCACCCCCTTCACTAGAGACCTCTATATGGAGTGGTGTTCAATACACTGAAAACATCATATACATTGGTGATCGAATGATTAGGGTATCTTGTGTATAGTTCTCCATCAACTTACAGCTTCACCCAACTCCTTTTAGTAGACGAACATCATACCGTATTATATGGTCTATTTGGATGGAGTTGTATAAGATTGTTGAACTGAAGGCTTACATTGATATATAAATATAGTTATTCCAAAACAAACTACCCATAATTTTATTTCCCCTTACGACTGGGGACTATGAGATCCCAGATGGGAATGAAAAAGAGTGAATTCCTTATCTACGCAAGAATATATGGGGTACTCATCAATGAATTATGTCTTGACATCTCCTGTATCTATGATATGAGTTTTACCATCATAAAATAAATATACTATACTATCATTTAGAACTAGTTGTTCTATCTAGGGTTGAGGATGAAAAACCCAAAAAATATTCCCAATATGAAACATGATTTCTCCTATTGCATCAGAAATCATTGGATATAGTTATCAAAATCCCCATAATGGATATGTATTAGAGGATGGGGATAGTTTTGTGCATTAAACTTTTCCAGTGAATTGAAATATAAAACCCTTTTAGATGTGGAATCCTTCTATGCCATTACCTCAGATGAGATCAAGGGTCTAGGTAACGCTAGTACCAGTTGTTCAATACAATAGAATGCACCCACTCCAATTGTGCACATTCATAATTGAAGGAGAGAGAGGATAATTAAAATGACTTCAAAATGCACCCTCAAACACAATAATAATGTATTTCAAAACACATGGACTGATGTTTCGATCGCCTGAACAATTTCCTATAAGAAATTGGTATCATCAGGCATCGTCATCGTAGACAAATCGAATGTGACCATAGTTGCGCCACATCAAATGGTAATCGATCTTAGCTTTCATATCAATAATCCAGATGAAGACACATCTCGTTTTACATGGGGAATATCTAACACCACCTGCACCCCTTATATTGTAATTTTTCTAAAGGATTTAGGACATATAGGCTGCACCTAAAATCAAGCCCCACTCTTCTTGTCTCTGTGAAATTGTATCCAAATCACCATCATGAGTTTCTTTATCCCCTGAGAGGACCTTGGAAATGTCATCGGTGATCCTAGAACAAGCCCACCTCAAAATGAGAGGGGAATATTTTCCAACATCTTCATCCTAGGAGTCATCTAGTCCATGACCAGAGCCATTGGATCCTCACCAACTGAACAATTCAATACGAACTACATCACCGAATGACCTCACCCCATAGGAATGAGGTCATTTTTCTCATTATCACAACCAAAGGGGTATTAGTATTCTCTAGGATGGGTGGAATCAATTAGTGGTCAGTATTCCACCAACTCATCTCACCCCAATACAACCCCTACTGGTAGGGGAACATTTGACTACCATGACCAAAGACCCCATCAGACTCAATGTTCAGAGACAAAAATGTAAGGAACTTGCGAAGAATACAATCATACCCCATCGGGTCCGCAAACGAAAACATCCCAACATGGAAAAGGGTTTGAATAATGATCCTAAAGATGATAATATATAATTATCCAATTATATAGAATGTAATGGAACAACCACTATTCCAAGACATTCCTCATTGGATTTTGTCACTACCAACGTAGAAGATATTAATCATGAACAAAATGGGGAGGGTCGTGACACAGAATACATACCTTGGGATGAGGGTGACATGGATTAACAAAATGAAGCTTCATAGACTATGAAATGAAGACAGATTCAAAATATGAAACCTATGAATATTGAGTTTCCACCTCCATGGCTGAATAATACCATGGGGAATGGTACAACCACATCCATATCACCTCCCGATATAAGGGAGGATCCTTCCCCGGAGGAATTATTGTGCCATTATGCGACCAAAATAGAAACTCTCTAACCACTCAATCAAGAGCTTCTCAATGGGAATATTCCTACTAGGTATAATCTTCAAGAAGAGATAAGTATTTTCCTCCAATGGATGATCCTCCCATAGGAGCACTATCTGGGAATCAGATCAGATCCTGATATATAAATCATGTCCACATAAATTAGGAATCCAAAAATGATCATGATATCTCTCCTTTGTGGGAAAAACCACTCCATCCCAAGTAAAACCATTTATTCCTATGAATAATCAAAAATCAATATGAGATAAATGTGGGGACACATCATCAACACCCGAAAGTTTCCTATATAAGAGATATTATCATGAAATATTTTCCCCATATCACATTAAGTCCATAAATTCACTAGAAACAGGAATGGAAGCCATGGAAGGGAAACACTCACCTATGTATCCGGAGAGGGATCTATACCCCGATTGGGTGGATGAAACATTTCAACCACCATATTTCCACAATCCTTCCTCCCATAAATTTGATGGTGTGTGTGACCTTGGAAAACATCTCAAACACTTTCTATCCAGATATGGGTTGATGATGGGCCATCAAAATCAACTTGATGCAAAAATGACGAGGTATTCTATACAGATTCTGATAGGGACAGCCCATGTTTGGTATAAAAATCTACTAATAGGTTCAATATCTAGATTGGAAGAACATTATCATAGATTACTTTATCAATAAATTAATACATGAATCAATCCAATAATAATTAATCTGATGAAATGAAAAAAATGAAAAAAAATTGGGTGTATGGCATTATATCAATGTTGAAGGGGTTAACATATTTACACAGCATCCCTCTCTCGTAAGAGATGATGCTGGATGTCTATGTTTAAAATCATAAGGATTAGTTTTTAATTCCTTCTATTCCAATTAAATATCCTAGTGGATTCCATGAGTTATATAAAATTGATGAACATCTAGAAGAATCCATTCAACAGACCTGATACAAAACATTACTCACTCCCAAAACATAGGGAAACATGATAGTAAATGAAAAAGCTTTAGTTGTCACTCTTAACCTAGTAGCGGTGCCCATCTAAATAACCATGAAGGACGCACACCACCAAACACCACATGGATTGTTTCAAAAACTATATAATCTCCCTTCTATTGAAGAAGAGAAAAATCAAGGTCATCCAGGATTTGAAGAATATATGAAAAAGTTGAACTACACATGGAATGAACAGGTCCCTATTATTTCTTGACTACTATGGAAAATAACCCGCTCAAGCTCCCACAACCTTGGAAGCTGAATTAGGTCAACCTCAGTAACCATCCCAATTACTACCCCTTTCCATAGAATGATTTTTCATAATATCCAGAACCGCTTCATCTTCAAAGACGTCCTTTAGGGCATGATCAATTTTATATTAGTGGTGTTAAATAACTCCCTAGAGTAGCTGGAATGCATAACCATGATCCAATTATAATAATAGGGTGATTGGAAAAAATTCATTCCCATAAGTTCATTATAAGTTGAAAAAATTAATGACCCAAAAGACTGTAAATTGAGAACATTCCACCTTGAGAGAAAATTTTCAAGAACCCCCAATAGCTCCACCTACAAAGAAAGAGACACCCAAAGTGCCTCCTTATGGTGGGAGTAGCAACTGAAATCATGAAGAGGTAGAGGAGTAAGATTCATATTATCCCCAAAATCATTCCTTAACTCTCACTTATTTCTACTCTATAGAATCCAAAAAACAAGTACCCCCCAATGGAACCCTCATCAGACGACGAAATAATATTTGGTTCTTTCAACATGATACACATCTCAAAACCTTTTGAAAGGGATGAGTTTTCCCTAGAACATTAGTTTACTACAAATAAAAAGGGAACATAACATCACATTCTCCAGAACCGAGGATATAGAGGACATTGCAATTGTTGTTTGACCAAATATTCTTGTTATATTCCTATATAAAATAAATATATAGATTATACTCATGGTAATGCACTACAGTGAGATGAAAAATGGAAGAGAGGAAACTTAGAACCATCATGCAACTGTCGACATCTGATTATCTTAGATGAACTCCTATTTGGGGATCAGCCCAATCCCATGAAAAAAGATGAGGGATAGGACCACCCTCGCCACCAATAGAATATTATCCCACAAACTTTGAAAAAGAACTAGGATTTCCCCCACCAAATGACCTGGATCCATATCCACAAGTCTTGGAGTAACCCCAAATAGGGAAGGACCGACATCTTGCACAAAATTATGATGTTATGAAATAGCTGGTGTCATTCTCAAACAAGATCTTTTTGCTTTATGTGATCCATATTTCAAAATAACTTATGGATGAACTTGTTTTAGACCATTGGAGGCCACATGAGATTGGGATCAGAAGAATTGTAGAAAAATTCTATTTAGTGGAGAAATTTGTATCATAATGTCAAATCAGCATCTTATTCACTGATCATGATCAGGAAGAGTCCATTCAAGGATAGAATAAACCCCTATATTCCTTGTTAAGACTCAACAATACAAACATCTAAAAGGTTCTAATTTATAACCGTTTTGGGATAAATCTTATCACATTCTGATACATAAGGAATTTCGGATATGGGTAGGGGATTTTTCTCTCACTATGATAACCATCCAAGGGTATGATAATTGTGAAAAATAACTCTTGTGAAGATTACACTCAAAGCTATGTTTAGGGATCATACATAAAACCCTGAGATTTTGGTAATTTCGAAGGATACCATGTATAAAATCTTTATAAGAAATCCCTATATCTATATCCACATAAAGGTACCTTCAACATTCCATTAGTGTCTGAGCTATCCCATTAATGTTATAGGTGACAAAATACATGGTTATTGTGCTCCCTTTGAGACTTTTGGTGGCACATATGTTGAAATGAATTTCAATAAAAATAGAGAATAATGACCAATGGACGTTGATGATGTATTGGTTGCAGAACCCAATGGATAGGGGAGTACCCCTTTTAGTCCTTATTGAATTCCCGACAATAACTATGTACTCCCCATTATCCTAATTGAGGTCACATAAATAATCTTAGAGGTCCAAGACCTTCTTGTGTATAGTTGCAACATCAATAACTATTATCCTCAACATCTCTCTGCACGAACTCAGTTAATAGGTGATGGAAATGTCTCTTCTCATGGACTCTCTCACCATTATGATGAAATTAGGGACCTTATGTTTCTAAATTCATTTTAAAATATCACCATAGGTTTTGAGATGGAAAAAAGATAAAGCTTGCCTCATGAACACTGCTGCAACGTTTGAGGAAGTTGTCACTAGCACCATCGATGAACTCATACAAGTAAATATGAGAGTATCGGAATACCCATGACCTATATTTATTAGTTACACCATTCCCCATAAAGGGAAAGATATATACATCGTATTTCAAAAGAAACATCGATATAGGTTCACATGGAACTACAAATAAATTTGTTGACTAAACCCCGATGTGTCTACGCAATACCTCAAGTTACTAGATGAATATCGAGGCATCAAATAGGTATCTATGAAGATGTAACCCTCTAATTCCACCAACATATATGTAGAGTTAGACATGTTAATAGAATCCAACTTTATCTGAGAAGTTCCATACATGATATGGCTTTACAAAATCATCTCCATAATGAAGAATATTAGGTTGATTAGGGTCTAAATTAATTTTAGAGAACTTAATAACCATTTTCAAAATGATAAATTCCCATTTTTTATCAAAAATCTCTTGATATATTCATCTAATGGTTTTTATGAACTTTTTTTCAAGGATGGGAACTCGATGTTAAATGGGATAATGATGGCACTCGAAATTGAAGAATCCACCTCCATTAGAGTTCCTAAGGATGTATTTATATCTCGGGTCATTCCCCTTGGTTTAAAGAATTCTATCACAACTGATTAAAGCACCATTCACCCTATCATAAATCCATTCCATGAAAATATAGTCATATGTAATGTCAATGACATGATGGATAAATCTCGAAAGTGATGAGATCAATTGATGGACCCTCAAACAATTTTTTACAATCTACGATGACACAGTCTAAAGATCAATCTATTGAAATTCCTATTTATCAAAACATTGGGGAAATTCCTTGTTTTATTGGTACACAATTGGGTTATTTAGGTTAACTCGAAGAATACTAGTGCTATCTTAAAAATGGAAACTCCAAAAAATCTTAATGAATTGAGGGGGCTTCATAGGAACCTCACCTACATTCAGGGGTCCATTTCCAATATGACTGATAAAGATATCAGAATTACATAGAAAATGAGGAATGGAATTGGCAAAATATGTGAATATCGTTGCCAAAAATCCTTCTAATGTCTCAAGCAGCACCTGCTACACCAACCAGTCCCGTCACACCTGGTTTTTCATGTCTTTTTATAGATCTGGTCCATTGGAAATACCGATCCTTTTCATGGGTATTTGGTGAGATGAAAGTTGAGTTTTTGATTTTTTGTATATGTCTAATCACCCTAATTTGTGTTCCCTATTGATTGTTTATGATTTTTTGAATAATGGGTGGTTACTTCATGATTTGGGCCAACCAGGAGCAGATTTCTTGTTTTAAAACCCTAATTTGTTTCTTTTATAAATCCTTCTTTTCATCATTTTCTACCCATTCCACTTCCCACGTGTCCTATAAAAAAATATTAAAACTTAAATATTATTTTTGAAAATTTATGAATTCATAATAATGGTGACGTTGGGTTAATTATTTTGATATTGGGCCTGCCCATGGGCCCATTTCTCGTTTTAAAAATATATTTTTTTTCTTCTATATATAATTTAATATTTACTATTTTTCAGTGATTCCACCTCCCACCCGAAGCAAATATCCCTAAACAAACCCCAATTATCGATTTTCTCTCTTTTGAGCTCATTATAGTCTCTGAGTGGGGAATCATTCTCAATGCCTCTCAAATCGTCCAGAATTGGCAAAGTAAATTGTATCATTCATAAATAATTCATTTCGTACTCTATTTGCTACAAATATTCTTTCCCTGGTTCATCCATACATTAGTAGTCTTTTCAAGATGTTTCAAGACATTAAATTTTATCTAAGGGTTCATATATAATTTAATAAGAATAGTTTTCTAGTTGAAAAGGTGAGATTCCTTCTCCTTTATCCTCCATCTTCTTACTCCATTCATTATTTCTTGGTTTTATAAATTATCCTAGTTCTTTTCGACATAGCGTTACGTTTTTCTGTGTTTTTGGATGGTTTTTTTTAATTTCGTTCTCTTTGTCTTAGGTTTAGGGTTTTTAAACCCTCGGATGGTGATATTGGATGTGCATTTCCTTTAAGCCAAGGATTTGATTTAGGATGTCCCCTGACCAAGCCTTTATCATTTAATTTTCCTCATTATCATAATATTATAACCTTATTTATATGATATTTTCTTCTGTGAATCATTATTTTTAATAGTTTTGGGTGAAAATTATGTTTTATTACTTATTTTGTAAAAAATATAATTGTTATGGTATAAATGTGCACTCCTCTTGTTTGATAATTTATTACAGGAGCTTCCTCACTTTTTATGGTATTTTGAATATTTTTCAGTATCTTGAATAACATTATGTCATTAAAATTGTATTTAATACCTTTTGAAGTGCTTAACATAAGTTGTTTTGTTAAACAGTGCACGCCACATCTTTAGTAAATTGCCCAGTTGGCTTTTATGTGTCTAGTGCAATTTAATATGATTTTTTTTGATTTATAAATACATGTAAGAATGTAAAAAATTTATTTTGGGTTCTTTTTATGTCTTTCCTATTTTTTTTGGTTTTACAAACAAATGGTTTTTGGTTTATAACATGTTTTCGAACAAGTTGTCGTAAAATGGCCCAATTTACATCCTTATGAAAATGGTTGTGTTTTGAATATTTAACCTGAATATATTAATGGATTTATGAATATGTTTTTTTGATGTAAAGGTTGTGTATACACGTCCTTAATAAAATTAAAATTTATACCTTTTTCAAATGATTGTTTTGATAAAGTCTTAAAGGCCCTTTGGGCATTAGTTTTTTTCTGCAAAAAATGGTTTCCAGGTGTATTTCATGATCTAGCTGATGGGAAAATTTTATGAACCATGAAAATAATTTATCAATTGGTTTTGGGGCTGCCAAATCAAGGTTCTTATGTTATTGATGGGTTTTTGGGTGTAAAGTTGTATTATTGAATGGATTTTATATGCAAGGCCTCATTATACTCCTTGAAATTGTTTTACGATTCTTTTTATTGGTTTCTTGATTCGTGAATGAAATGGAAGAATTTTTGTGGGATGTTTGTGATTTTATGGTTTGGTAATGAAATTTGGATGTGAAATTTGTGTTTTGAGAAAATCTGTAACATTATTGAGCACTAAATGGAATCCCAAGTATCTAGGTGGGAGGACTTGTACTAGTATGCTAGTGATTCAATGGGGTCTGGCCTCTATTTCTCGTAGATAGTTTGATGATGACAATGATAACTAAACTATGAGGATGATGATGTTGGGGGACCACTAGTTTATGGGTATGATTTCTACTAGTGTCTAGTGTGCACGATAATAGATATTTATTATGGTTACTTTCACTGAGACACTAGGTATCAGGGTCTCATAACTAACAAGTTCCTAGTGGTGTTCCCATGAGTTGTGCTCATTGGAGATTTTGTACTCACCATCGGCATACAGTGTGTTTTGATGGAAAATTATGTAGAATGTGTTATTTATTTAAAAGTGTACATTATTTTAAGAATCCCACTTTATACCTATTTTCATTTAGAAGTCTATCCTCTTTGAAAAATTGTTACTTTCATTTTTGTTTATTAAACATGCATGTTTTTGTCATATAATTATTATAGAATGGAACCACATTTGAAAAACATACTTTTATATCTGGTATTTAAATATATAAAGTGATATTTCTTTTATTTAAAAGGATGTTCATTGGGAATAGAATATCAGGCTAACCTACTGAGTTTCAACACTCATGCCTATAGTCTTCTTCTGTTTTTAGACCTTGTGCAGGTTTTACCTCAAGTTTGATTGCCATGGGCGACGTGTGATCATTTTTCTGGAGCGTGACCAGCAGTGTCTCATGGAGTTAGTTCGTTAAATTTTTTGGTCAATTGAGTTTTTGGTTTAGTTGTAATTTCATTTTCTTATACAAATAAAGTTCAGTTTAATTTTTATATAATTTTATTTTGGGCTGTCTATTTATTTCTGTTGTTTTTTGATTGCATATATATGGGAGAAATAGTTCCCTTGTGTACTCTATTGATTACCTTGGTGCTTGTCTCCATCCTAGGAGGATCAGGAACGCCTCTCGGGACTTGTCGCGGGCTGGCCTGGGTGACCGGTTTAGGGTCATCTCGGGCTGGTTCGTAACAAAATGGTATTAGAGGAAGTAAGCTTTTAGCAGACCTTTATTTTTAGAGTTCCCTTGTTATCTAGGGATGTCAATGTAGATGGAGAATGATTTTTGGTACATGAGGGTTAATTTTAGGAAGAGTGTTTCGAACTCTTGCTCATTCTGATCCTCGGGCTTCCATGAGAAGTGGGGTTTTATTCGGCTCGTTTGTTCTTGCTGATTGTTTGGTGTTGGGATATGACAAGGGGAGTCTGAATAATGGAATCTAAGATCTCCCAGGGCTTGGAAAGCCATGTGGAGCCCAGGAATGGTCCCAATAAGTCTTTTTGTATTGGTTTTGTGTTTGACATTTGGCTACCAACCATATAGTCAAGTCACCAACCAACACTAGTACCCTATTGTGGGTTTCATGGACCTTTCATGAATTCAGATTTTTTGTTTTGAAAATCCAGGTGTGAGAATTATGGAAATGGATTTTAATGGAAGGATTGGGTTTGGAAAAGTATAAATGGTGTTTTTAAAAATTAAATATATGAATAGTTTTGGGATGGTTGTGTTTGATTAAACATATTTTTTGGAGGAAGTGGAAATGATTTAACGGGATTGTATTTTCCCTAATCTTAAATGTGGTTTGTTGAAATAAAATGATTTGAATGTGTGATTAATTATAAATTAATTCTGGAACATTGTTTTAAATGGGGTCTTTTGGGCTGTTTAAAAGTGTTTAAATCTGATTAATAGGTTTTCAAAATTCAGTTTTGTGTGGCTGGTGTTTTTCTGTAAAGGGGTTTTTGCCTTTGTGTTTCTCAGATTTGGAAAAGAGACCTTGCTGATTTTTTTTAAAAAAGGGAAAGGGATATTTGGAATAGAATGGTTGTTTTTTTATGTTATATTTAATGAAATGGAATTTTATTAATCAAATGGTTCTTGATGAAGTTTCGTTTTTTTGTGGATTATGAATACCATTTTTGACTTGATGGTTGGTGTTCCTTTTGACGGTACATGATTTTTGGAATGATGTTTTTTTTAGCCTTTGGGGTTTTTATGGGTTCTCACATGCATGGTTTTATTGATATCTGGAAGGATGGCCTATTTGTCATGGTTTTTTAGTGCCTGGGGTGGAACATAAATGTTTATGTGAGTGAGACTTGATCAAACACAATTGGTGAATGTGAAAATCCACCAAGTTACTGTTTTTTTTTGAAATGTGTTTCTAGCTGTGAAAATGTGGAATTTTTTTGAACTAATAGTTATGTGGATGGTTTAACCTATGTCTCAGAAGTGTAGTTTATTCATTATGCTACCTTATAATATATAATTCACACACTTGTTTCATGTTGAGATGGGAACTTTTTGGTGGCATGATTTTTGAGTACTGTTCAGTGGGTTTCTAAAAATGCATTGGATGTTGTGATGTGGCCATAGATAGTTCTATGTTTGAAATATATCTAATTGATAATCCTAATGATTTTCTCTCATGTTTCACAAGATATATAAATATCCTAAAATAATTCCTCATCCAGCCAGTTTAAATAGAGCTTTTTGGGATCGATTTAATGTGCTTCTAGTTCGTGCTAATTCTTGTAGAAATAGCAGTTGTATTCGTTGATGTTGATTTTTTTGCCTTATTCATTGTCCATTCTGTTCTTAATTTCAAGTGAGATAGAATTTTGATATGTATCTATGAGTTACTATTTTGATGAAAGCATTTTGTTGATAATGTGAGTTTTTTTGAGCTGTGTGATACTTATAACCTGATTGTGGGGCAACAGATGCTTCATTATTTAGGGATCCATCCATAGGCATCAGAGTGAATATTCTCACACAGTCATGAAATCTACAGAGGTTTGTGGTTCTTGACAAGTCACTTGCCACCACCATTGTGGTATGGTAGTTTCTATGTCTATATTGTGGTTCCTCATTACTGTGAATTTCCATTTTTCACAACAAGTGCATTGGACTTACCCCTCACACAGTGTCTATGGTCATGCCTTCATAGATGTGGGATTCCAATCAATGTCCTTTTGTGGACCACCAATGTAAATTGAGAGTGGTATTCGTGTATCCTATTCATAGGTTGAGTGTTTTGGGTAATTCCATGGTTTCTTTTGTGGTTCCAGTGGAAAAATTATTCGGTCCCCATCCCTCCCCTCCCCAAGTGGTGGGGGTCCGGATCCGTGCTGAATGTGTTGGCTTAGTTCTTGTCCCCTTTGTTCTGGATTGGTGGTTTATATGTTCATGTTGTAACCCTATTAACTTGGGTTGGTGGGATTTTGTGGGAGAGTTTTGTAGCATGTTTTAATGTGAGGTAATGATGATTTCTTGTTTTTTTCATTGTTATTTGGGTTCTAATATTTGGGAGACCCACCAGAGGTCTCATTGATTGTTCCTCCTATTAACTTGGCTAGTGATAGTTGTTTAATAATGTTGGGAAGTACATTATGTACTCTCCAATATTCCTTGGTTTTCTTGAGTGATCTTTAGTTTGGGTGATTATTTGTTTCATTGGGAGAAGTCCCAACAGTCTAGATCTTAGCTTGGTTGTGGTGGTGGTGGCTTGACCATTCTGTTGATTTTCACAAAGTGGTTGTGAGTTGGTGTTTTGATTGTGAAATAGGACTAAGTTATGATGATGGAAAATTATATTTAACTAGATTTATAGGTTGGATCATGTTGATATGGAATCATTAGGTATTTATCTTTCATCTGGAAAGTGTTATGGTTTTCTAGGTGCGGAAAGATTTAATGTTGGGGATAATTGTCACACCTGGTTTTCCATGTCTATTTTTTGATCTAGTCCATTGGAAATCCTAATCCGTTTCATGGGTATTTGGTAAGATTAATGTTGAGTTTTGAAGATTCATAAATGTCTAATCACCCTAATTTGGGTTATCTATTGCTTGTTTAGGATTTTCTGAAGGAAGGGTGGTTACATCCTGATTTGGGCCAATCGTAAGCCAGTTGCCAATTTTAAAAATCAAATTTGTTTCTTTCATAACACCTTCCTTTCATAAATTATCACCCATTCCACTTCCCACTTGTCGTATACAGACATATTAAAACGTCCATGTACTTTTGGAACACTTAAGAATTCATAATCATGGTGAATTTGGGTTCATAATTTAGGTATTGGGCCAGCCCATGTTCACATTTCATGTTTTAAAAAATAAATTGTTTCTTTTATATCTAATTCAATATTTAATATATTTCAATGATTCAACCTCCCACCCGAATCAAATATCCCAATACTCACCCCATTATCTTTTTTCCCTCTTTGGATCCCATAATAGTCGTTGAGTGGGGAAACATTCTCAATGCCTCTAAAATCATCTAGAATTGAAAAGGTAAACTTTATCATTCATAGATATTCAATTCGTACTCTTTTTATCACCAATATTCATTACCTGATTTTTTAGACCATAGGAGTCCCTATAAAAAGTTTCAATCCAAAACCTTATATCTATGTATGTAGATCTAATGGAATACGAATAGTTTTCTAGTTGAAAAGATGAGATTCCCTCTCCTTTATCCTCCATCTTCTTACTCCTTTCATTATTTCTTGGTTTTATAGTCTCCCATAGTCCTGTTAGACTTAGGGTTACGTTTTTCATGTATTTTTTTGGGGGTTTTATTCATTTGGTTCTATTTGTCATAGGTTTAGGGTTTGTAAACCCTCAGATGGTGATTTTGGGTGTGTGTTTCCTTTATGCCAAGGATTTGAGGTAAGATATCCCTTAAAAAAGCCTTTATCATTTAAGATTCATCATTATAATACTTTTATAACCTTATTTATTTGATATGTGATGCTGTGAAACCTTACTTTTAATGTTTTTGTGTGTAAATTATGTTTTATGACTTATTTTGTTAAAATTAAAGTTGTTTTGGAATAAATGTGCACTCCTCTATTTTGATAAATTATTCCATGAAATTCCACACATGGTTTATGGAATTTTGTATATTTTTAATTATATTGAATAACATTATGGAATTAAAATGTTATTTTTTTCCTTTTTAAGTGCTTAACATAAGTTGGTTTCTTAATGATTGGATGCCACATGTTCTGTAAATTTCCCAGTTGAGTTTTATGTGTATAGTTCAATTTAAAATGATTTTTTTGGGTTTATAAATACATTGGAAGGAAGTAAAAAATTTATTTTTGGATCCTTTTATTTATTTTCAATTTTTATTTTGTTTTAAAAACAAATGGGTTTTTCTTTATAACATGTTTTTTCCCAAGTTATCTGATAATGGCCTATTTCACATCCTTATATAAATGGTTGTGTTTTGAAGATGTAACCTGAATATTTTTAATGGATTTAGGAATGTGATTTTATAATGTAAATGGTTTTTATACACCTCCTTATTAAAATTTATATTCACACCTTGATCAAAGGATTGTTTTGAGAAAGGCTTAAAGGCCCTTTTATTTTTTTTTTTGTAAAAATGGTTTTCTTGTGATTTCATGTTCTATCTTTTGGAAAAAAAAATTATGATATATGAAAATGATTTATTAATTTGATTGGGGGAGACAAATTTGGGTTTTTATGTATTTTTTGGGTTTTTTCCGTAAAATATTATTATTGAATAGATTTTATGTGCAAGGCCTCATTATTCTCTTTCAAATTGTTTTACGAATCTTTTTAGTCGTTTCTTCATTTGTGAAAGAAATGGAATCATGTTTGTGGGATGTTTGTGTTTTTATGGTTTGGTAATGAAATTAGGATGTGAAATTTTTATTTGATAATATTTGTAACATGATGAAGTAATAAAAAGAGCCATGGGTATCTAGGAGGGCGTACATGTACTAGTTTGCTAGTAATTCCATGGGGTTTTCCCTCAGATTCACATAACATGTTTGACGATGACAAAACTAACTAAACTATGATGATGATGATGTTGGGCGACCACTAGGTTATGGGTAGTCATTCTACTATTGGATCAATTTGTATGAGAATAGATATTTATTATGTTTAATTTCACTGAGATATGAGGTACCTAGGGCTCAAAACTAACCAGTGCCTAGGGGTGTTACCGTGAGTTGTTCTCATTGGCTATTTTGTACTCACCATCCGCATACAGTGTGTTTGGTTGGTAAATTTAGTATAGTGTGTTATTTATTTAAAAGTGTACATTCTTTTAAGAATCCATCTTGAGAACTATTTTCATTTTGAAGTTTCACCTCTATGAAAAATTGTTACTTGTAATTTTGTTTATTAAACATGCATGTTTTTGTCTGATAATTATTATAGCATATAACCTCATTTTAAAAACATAATTTTATATCTTGTATTTAAAACTATAAATTGTTGTTTATTTTATTTTAAAGTATGTGCATTGGGAATAGAATATCAGGCTAACCTACGAAGTTTTAATACTCAAGCCTATTATCATCTTCTGTTTTTTTCCCTAGTGCAGGTTTCAGCACGAGTTTGATCCCCTTGGACACGAGTGAAAATTTTGTTGGAGAGTGACCAGTGGGGTCACATGGAGTTACTTTTTTAATAGGTATGGTTATTTGAGTCTTTGTATTAGTTGTACATTCAGTTTCGTGTACAAATAATTTTCAGATCAATTTTTATATAATTGTATTTTGGGCTGTCCATTTATTTCCGCGGTTTGTTTGATTTTTTATATATGGAAAAAATAGTTCCCTTTTGTACTCTATTTATGTCTTTGGTGATTTTCTCTATCCTGGTAGGATCATGAATTCCTCTCAAGACTTGTCACGGGCTGGCCTAGGTGACCAGGTTAGTATCAACTTGGGTTGGTTCATGAAAAGTCTTGATGCCTCTGGTGGAAGGGAGGCCACTCATCTAATATGTGGCCACCATGGAATGATAATTGGCCACCCTCATAAGACTAAATAATGATTTGGTAAGCAAAAACAGTTTTATTTTCATAGCCAGACTATGCAACGTAGTGAGACCTGATACTCTAATGATAATAATAACTGACTCATACAATTATTAATAGTAAAAAAGATGAGGCATTACTTGTAGCACCCTGATGTTTAATTGGTCCCTCATATTGATCCACTCATGTATATATGTCATCATCTGACATTGACGGGGTGCTTCTCAAGATGCTAAGTTACAATTCAACAATATGACATTTAGATTTTGTCCCAAAATCTGTTAAAGGGCAATCCCTAACTGACTTCTTTAAAGTACGTCCAAGCTTGGAAAATATTCTATAAAACACCAAGCATCCAAATAAAAATTTATTTTATGCCCATAAAACTAACCAGATATGAGAAATGTATATTGAAAGAACCTCATAAATTCCTATCAGAAAAAGGAATGAAAACCTGAAGTTTATTTAGGTTGAATTAGGGGTTGTATTTGTCTCTCTGCGAAAAGATTCCATCCCCTTCTCTTTCAAACTATTTTAAGGCTACGAAAATAATAAGGACAAATACCAAGCCCTATTCAATGGCTTGGAATTATACCTACAGATGCATATATCCTACCTAAACATCAAATTGGATTCAAAGTTAGTGGAAAAGAAGGTAAATTGAAAATATTCCATTAAAATGAGGAATTTCCCACTCTCACCGGTTACATTAGGGGATTAATGGAAGAATTTCCATTTGATCGGACATTGTATCATGTTCCTCAATCCTAGAATTATCTCTCCTATGTATAAAAAAATTAATTTAAAATATTGGCTGACCTATATCAATAAGTAGAAATTATTTATATAACAAATCAGAAAATGGTATCGATAATTGTTGTTTGTGATATGGAAGAGATTAACCAGGTCAACATCACCATAGATAATTATGTTCCAATAATCACCCCTAGATTGATGGAACCCATTATTGGTTATCTATAAAATGGGGCTCTCCCTTTTGAAAGAGCCTAAAAGGAACTAATTCAGCATCGTACAATGAACATTACCCTGTAAGATGGCCGGAATGAGAAAAACCCCTCTATAATCATGTCATCGAAGGGATCTACCTCAGATTCATAAAATAATGAGATATTTATAATATCAAAGAATAATTATATGTGGTATCTTGAGGAACCCATAACTCTCTAATCAGGATCTCCCACTTGGTCCACAGGTTAGGATATTATTTGAAAACAATGTTAGAGTACTCCATGGAATTCACAAAGAACTGTCATTCATGGAAAACCTAAGAAAAAATCATCATTAAACCTTTATAATTGAAACATATAGGTAAATATTCCTATTTATTTTATATTTTGGGGATGGATGTCATGGGACCATATACCCCATCCACAGTTAAGTAGTTTAAGGACATCCTTATTGCTATAATATTCATTTCCAAATTGGCTGAGGAAATAACCATCATGGAATCCAAGATGATGAAAATCATCTGCTTCATAAATAAAAATATCATTATCTGGTTCAGTGCTTCTCACACAATATTGGAAAAAAAGAAACTAATTTTTTTCTATAGAATTGATAAAGTTGTAGCATGATTATAATATTAGGTCTAATCACTAATATCACTATCATGCAGTAGTAAATGGACAGATATAGGCATTCAATAAGGCCCTATCAAATATACACCAGATGATGGTGAACAAGCGTAAGATGCATTGTTCAGAAAAACTCCTACTTACATTATGTGTTTACCATAAAACCATGTGTACTACAATAAAAGAAATACCCTACTCATCGGTGTATGGTACTTTGCTAGTGTTACCCATGGATGTCTAGCTTCCCCCTATCTGAGTAGCCATCTACAAGAATCTAATAATTGGTGAGGAATCAAAAAATCAATTAGATGAATTGGAATTTCTTAATAGGAATATGTTGCACACACTTAACAACCATGAGGTCCACTATAATCATATTGAATAAGCCTTTAATAAAAGGTTTTACCTCCAATAATTCATCCAAGGGGAATGGGTGTTGGTCATCAGAACCCCAATGATATTCAGAAAAAATCCCCCAATGCTAGAACCCGAATGGGATGGAAATTTCATAGTAAATGTGTTCTACCACAACAAGGCCTACTCATTGAACACAATATATGGGGAGTGTGTCATACCACAAACCAATTCATGATTTCTCAAAAAAAATAATTTATGTAACATTCATCACAAGGGCCTGCACATTTGTGTATGTCCAATTTCTCATCCTATTTACATAACACTAATCTATAAAAATTCCTCTTTGTAGTGATTCTCGCTCAAATTTACCCAATAGATGATGCTAGAATGGTCCTTGTAGTCTAGCTTGGGTTGTCGAATCCATAGATACCAAAGAAGTAACCTATAGACACACACATTCTAAGGACCATTTCTGGATATGAAGTGGCCAACTTATGTTGATTTAAGATGGGTTTAAGGTATCACTAATATATTTAAGTGAATTAAATTTAAAAGAATGAGTTGATCCTATGTTATTTCTCGCGGTGGATTAGACGTACTTCCTTTTCAATGATTTCAATTTCTTATATTTGAGATGGGTTCATTTAAAGAGATATAACAACATCATCACTTACTGGTTTAATTCCTACATCCATTAATACTAATCACCTATACACTTGAAGGATCAATGTTTTTAGCACTTCAAGTTAAAGATTAGTTTTAGCACTTGAAGTGTGTGGCCATAAATTCAACAAGGATGATGGAGTTTAAAAATCATCAAATAAAAATCTCAATTAAAGAAGAGATTATATATTAATGGGGTGATAAATAACATCAAATCCAGCCCCTTGCTACTCCTTTGGATCAACCCATATGTGGGTTATCCCTCCATTGATCCCATGGTTTCAATGGAAGTGGAATGTAGACTCATGATGGTGGAAATGGAGAAGTAAAGAAAACAACAAAAATAAAATGATCAATCCACCCTTGTGTGAAAAATTTCACAAGTTTTGGTGTGATTAAATTCACACCTTGATCCAGAGGTATCAACGTGATAAGGAGAAGAAAATAATAATAAGAGAAGAAGAACTTTTATTAAGAATCAAGGATGAATTAAAACAACTTACTTGTGGAAGGCAAAATTGAGACAACAAAACCGCAGAATAACATTACAATGAATGAAAACTCAATGTTATCAACTCGTCCCCCACCACTGCCTTAAATAGGTAGTTTTTAAGACTTGGGTTGAGCCTAAAATAGTCCAAATCTTCTCAATTATTTGTGGTAGGCCATAGGTGGGTGGAAAGTTTGTGGAACTTGGACTTTTACACATTTGACCCGAGGTGGAAGCCAGCTTTTATCCACCGAACAGACGTACTTGGAAGGCCCTCTAGATGGCCGAATCAGAGTGGTCCATAGAAGTTGAAAATTTATCCCCGTAATTCTCCTAACATCCTGTAAACTTTGGACCTATATAGATTTGTATATTCAGGAATATGATTATATTAGTGGGCTGTTTTTCTGGGCCGCAGAATCTGGCACAAAATTTTCTCTCCAAATTGGTTGGCCTAAATGACCAACATGGAGACCGAATTAGCATTGGGTCATGAATAGTTATTTGTTACTAAACATGTCTTCTATCATAACACGAAATTTGGGATTTATTGGGACTGTATGGTGGGCCAAAAATTCGAATCAGTGGGATATTGTCTAATCTAACTTCTCCAGAATTGTTTCCTTTCATCACAAAATATCTCCATCTTCATCCATGAATTCTTCATTGATCCCTGAATGAAACATGTTCATATTGAAGTGAAGATCCATTTCAAAAAATATAAAATTATAATATGGATAATTTCATTTCATAGAATCAGATGAATCATTGGGTACTTTAAATGATGTTCAGAAATGTAACATATAATAGTGCATTTTAAGATGGAATTACAATCATAATGTGAAATGATGTCCAAAGTATAAAATGCACTAAAATGTTGTTTATGAATAATAAATCACATTAATATTATATATATTAATAGTTAATATTAGCCTCATTTATTGGATAATCAGGTAGTAAGATGTAAAACATCATAGAACCTTTCATCCTTAGCTCAAGACATTAAACTACACCACCAATGTCCAAACTGCATGACATAAAACTGCAAAAAACTAGGATAACCATCCCTATTCACATAGATTCACATGCGTCGTTGTTGAATTTTGTTACTACACATGATTATTTTTGATTTATATACGTCTTGATTCACATTTCCAATGATATATGTAGGGACTCCCTGATCTTATATCCTTTTCCAGTAATAACATGATACAAACTGCCCTTTTTATACACTAAACTATCCTTTTATTGTAGGGTGTCCTAGGCCATTCTTTATCGCTCACACTGAGCATAGCTCATACGAAAATTAGAGTTTTGGTAGGGGATTACCCGTACAAGAAAGGAATAAAGGCACACAATAGGGAAATAATGGACCTAAATGCAATAATATACAAGGCATTCCACGATTACTCACCACATGATGTTAAACTACATAGTCAATTCCCTTACCACAATATGTTAAACCACATGGTTGTTCAATAATTACATGTGGTTTGATTCTCATCCACATGATAACTTTAGGGACGGACAAACATCCATCTTTGGGACTAAACACAAAAATTCCATTCATTCATTTTAGTTCACCCTCATCCCCACCACATGATGTTAAAAATCATGTATCGCCAATAACTACATGTAGCTTGATTTAGGTCATCATAGGATATATATTGACACCTGGATCTCCAATATCAAGCCCAACAACAATGTTCAATGGAAATAATGCCCAACTATATGTATGGGTTATACCTGTATAGATTATTTCCCATTCATGAACTACCTATGACTTTATTCATTCTCTCATAGGATACGTATTGATGCTTGAATTTCTAACACTGAACCCAATCACAGCAAACCAAATAAAAAATACCCCCTCCCTGCATATGTTCCAGACATACATAGGTTCTTTCATTTAAAACTACATATGGATTCATTCTCATACTTATATGATACATAGTGTAACCCAAGTCTCCACTTCTATGTCCAAACGCATCTTTTCCACAGTTTCATGTTGGTTCCCTCATCCTTTCCACATTATATTAAACTACATGGAAGTATGTTTGTAACACATGATGTTAATATTCATTAAATTTTGCCTCTAATACATCACATTAAACATCATATAATCACATATTTATTTTATGATGCTAAACTACATGGATGTATTTCCTTACATCATGATGTTAAATGGCATGGAATTAAGTCTTTACCTCATGGATTTAAACTATATGGGGGTATGTAAGTCCCCACTGCATGGTGTTAAACTAAAAAAAACATCTACCATCATACTATTTTATCAAGGGACCACATCAGCCTTGCCCCATTCTACTATATAATATGGTTCTTCCACCATATTTTCAAGCACGTCAATCAATACACCACACTTCATGTCTCAAGAAACTCAGGTAACTTCCAACCATTCACTTCCCTTGAAAATGAAAAGAGATATATCTGTATGACCGTTTGATTGATACATAAGCTCTATGACCAACCATCAAATGGCATCTTGGCGTTGAATAAAGGGCCTTATGATTCTCATGAACCTGGAATCACCATAGAATAACCTATCACCCAATTGTGTTTTAGGTAATCCACAGAATGATTTTCCTACACCATAACTCAAGACCTAAGAACCATTATCTGTGATTAACAACACTCTCACCTCCCACCCATGAGGATGGTGGGGTATTTTTGATATTAGGAATCATAATTAAGAACATGTGTGACATCTCTCATGTTAGTTCTGAATGTTTCATGACATTACATTGTTCACAATTTAGTCAAAGATGTGTGACCATAAACAATATCCTATAATAGTACATACCTGAAGACTTTAACATGCTAGAAAAATAGACCAAAAAGATGTGAGTTTGAAAAAACCACAATGGGGTACTTGAGAAATATCTAAGTATTCTCTGACTAAACATTTCATATTTACAGTTTCGGAAAAAAAATAAGTGTGTAAATAAATAATAAATAATGCTCTAATGGTCTACTCTATTTCCCAAATAAAAAAACGTTACTCATTGGACCCCCAAGACCAGGAAAAAAATATAGCATTGAATTTTCACATTTCTTTACCCTGAGAATATGTTCAATGGGTGGTGGAAAAACTTTTAGGGTGCTCAACCCCTAATTAGATCATACATTTTACATAAATCCCACTACATGATCTGAAGAATCACAGTTCATTGAAAACTGTTTATTTCTAATAAAAAATAAAAGAGGTATTTCTGCATGGACATGCTGTTGATGGAGAATGGATCATACCGAACAACCAGAGAAATCTTTGCCCATTATAAAGGGCTTTATTAATCTAGTGAGCCAATGTCATCATAGAGTAACTTAGCACCCCATTGTGTTTTATGATATTCTAGGTGTGACTTTCCCATATCATCCTCATGACCTAATCACTTTACACTATGATTTATAATATCCATATTACACTATTCAAGGGAACCTTCTATCCTTGATGTTGTATCACCATGTTCTGTACCCTTTCTCAATGCGAAAATGCAACCATTTGTTCTTGGACATTTTCATGGACCATACCTCATGATTCTAAACGACAATTATTAAGGCTTGAGCTATTCAATTGGAGGTATGTTTTCCTATAGTGATGGAACCCCTCCTGGATAGCCTTAATTCTATGCCCAACATCATCATCTTGATGTTTCTGTCTTCACTAATATTTCATATCCCCTATAATGAAAAATTTATATCTCATTTCATCCATGAGATTGATGCAAAGGGACTTAGATTAACCAACCTGATACATCCTAGAAGAGTATAAATTGTCTCAGAATCATTGTGATCCTCAATGACACAATTTTATAACCTGACACCCTATAGTGGTATGGGACAAACCTGTCATGTCTACCCCATTCCACACTACCTATCTATTACTTTTTATGTGTGAGTTAAATTACCCACATTCCCACTATCCAGGTAGGCATAGCTTCCCTAGTATTTTTACCTCAACAATATTTACCATAATATTTCATAATTCCATGGAAATTAGTTGATAAAATAACTTATTGACAATGTTATCTATGAATATGGTATTTAACTAACCAAATATTGGCCTCACCTCCTTGTGAGAAAGGAGGTATAGTCCTTTTGAGCAATATAAATACCACAATGGAACTCAGCACCCCATAATGTTTGGAGTCTTATCAGGTCTTCTAAGACCATAAACTATTAGTTTTTTTTATCATACATAAACTAAAAGGAACATTAGATCTGACCTGAATGACCTTAAACTAAAAACAACATTAGGTCTGCACCAAAATACTTTAAACTAAATAAAAATTAGGTCAAATAAAAAATAAAGTAAACTAAAAAACATTAGGACTGAGATAAAATTCATATAACTAAATGAAACATTAGATCTGAGTAGAAAGACCCTAAACTATAGAAATACCAGGTCTGAACTAATAGACCCTAAACTAATACATTACAACAATTAATTTTGTAAAATATTGAAAGGACTACCATCTAGCCATTAAAATCAACTATTCTCATCAATCGTATTAGTATTCCAAAATTAATAGATAATTCTTCCCCTGGGACATAAATTATACAATATAACTAAAATTGAATAATTATTAAGGGACGATCAATTAGTGGAAATTCTTGAGGGTTTCCTGAAACAATTCACCGAATCTAGACATTTAGTTTTAATTGACAATATGAAAATTCTGTGTAGAGTTGGTGATTCTCCTAATATCATAGTAAGAAAATGTAATGGACATCATAAATGAATGAAAATAGGATGATATCATGTAAAATACTGCAAATCTACTCATTAATTCCATATTAAAAGAGGGATCTACACATGTTAGAGCATCTCCTGTGAATGTATGGGTGAAAAAAAGATTAAAAATTTTGTCCCTCGAAGTAATATTTTCTCGGATTAGTCTTTAATACAATTATTTCATTGATCCAATAAAGCCACAGATTAGCACATTTAATCAATAGGTTCAATCTTCACTTCTACTGCATGTTAGAGCATCATCGCATTTCATAAGAAATCTTGTCAGGCCTTATATTCCATTCCTATGAGTCTTTGCTTCTCCAACATGTTCATTACTAATATCTGCTTCATGATGTGTTTTGTATAGTAGTAGCGGGATTTCTATTGACACTAAATACTCATCCACATACTCAGGAAATGGAATATTATCTTATAAGAAATCCATGAAAGGACTACTATGTTTTCTACAAATCATGAATGTGTTTTTAGGATAATACAAGATTAATGGCGAAATGGAATAACCTACATACATGGGGATCATATAGGATAAGGATATAAAAACAAATATATCGTCCTTTTATTTTTACTCATCCATTCTAAATATGGGCCTCTAGAAGGCGTCAATCTTGGACCTGTCATATCAGAAGTGGCCATCACCACCCTTATCCAAGCCTGTTGACTTAGGGACCCTTTATCATTAGTTCTATAGTCTTCTCCTAGTCCCACTCCCCTGACTATACCATGGAGAGTATATTATGGGAACAAAAAGATCAGATTATATCTAATATCCTCCCCCTGTATCCATTCATATTGATGATATTGATATAGTTGAAAATGATTTATATCTTTTTAAGAGCCACAATAAACCATGACTCAGTGCTTCTCCATTAATAGGGTAACCCTATTTCTCCACATTAATTGGAGGTGTTCCTGGGATGACTATTTGGTGGAATCATGAGGAATAAATTATCTAAACCATCACACTTTCCAAATAAACATCAATTTCTCAGATGAATTTCCTCACTTCTTCAGGATGTTCTCCAAAGGAGATTCTCCGGGGCACTGTGATGCAAGAAAAACCTTCCAAAAGAACCTATGAGATTCTAATATGCCTAGAGAATGACTTTTTGATACTTTTCCTTATTAGTCAGCCATTGATGAAATGTGATAGGAATCATTAATTTGTTGTATCCCTAGGGTCCATGGTGTTATAGGCCTTTCCGAAAATAGTAATCTTTTTATTTCATTTCAAGGTTCAGTTGATGCTTCTAAAGTTTTATAAGCCAACTACTTCACAAGAATGTGACTATATTCATCTTTCAGTGGTTGGTAGGCCTCACTCACCAAATTGGATAATTTTATTTTTGGATATGAGTGAATAAACATATCCTCATATCTATGGGATTATCCATTTTCTTCATCGTGAGGAGGAAGGAGTATTTCTACACATGTTTCTTCCTTGTTAAACATTAGGCTAAATTATTGATCTATCATTAGGTGTTCCTCAATTATAACATGAACACAGCTAGAAAACCTTGGTTAGGTGCACAAAAATCGGGGGATAAACCTTTGTGGTGTGTTCCGCACACAAATAATGTCACCATCTATACATTTATAAAGAACCCCATCATGATGTGACATTATATATTAAAAATATTATAGGGTATAATTACCATTATCTAAAAAACATCCTGCTAAAACAGTCTTGTAAGTGTTGAAGGGTAAACATTCATGATGTTTCATGTAATTCATGATATCTCGACCATTCAATATGATGGTTCTTACCACGTTAATGAAATTTAGTTATAGTACAAATATGGTATTATAGATTTCATGAATTATTATGCAGTTATAATAGCCCAGGTGATCCCCCATCCAACCCCATAATACATGTAAGGGGCCAGATATCCGATAAGGATCTTCTCCACTATAAAAAATTTATATGATTTGGTGTAACTTTTCAATCATAGTTATTTCCACTTTAATTTTATCCCTCTGAATATTATCGTTTCTACCATTAAAGTGGATACTCTAACCCCCCCCCCCCCCGTTCTCCTTTATAGAGAGTATGTAGCAACATAGGTACATAGTGAAGAAACTAGATAGTGGGAAAAAAATTGACGGCTAAACCTATCTGGTGTGTTTCACTAACAAATAAGGTCATATTATACACAGTTATAATTAACCCCATCAGGATGTGACATTATATAAGAAAAATATTCATGGGTATCATTTAAATTATCTAGAAACATCCTGTTGACATAGGATTGTATGTGTTGAAGGGGAAATGTTCAAGATGTTTAATGTAATACATGATATCATGAACATTCAATATGATGGTTAATACCAGGTTAATGAATTTTAGTTATAGTAAAAAGATGGTATTATAGATTTCATGAATTATTATACACTCATAATAGCCTAGGTGATCCCCTATCCAACCCCAAAATACTTGGAATGGGCCTAAGATCCTATAAGGTTCTTCTCCATTACAAACATTTAATTAGATGTGCTGGAACTTTTCTATCATAGTTATTTCTATCCAAATTTTCTCCCCCTGACCATCATAGTCTCTATCGTGAGTGTGGAGACTTGGAACCCCCCCCCCCCCTTTATCTATCATAGGGATTATGTACCC
The DNA here is from genome assembly GCA_963277665.1 of Viscum album. NCBI lineage: Eukaryota > Viridiplantae > Streptophyta > Magnoliopsida > Santalales > Viscaceae > Viscum > Viscum album. Next base: position 1,737,932,626 of record OY728145.1, read on the forward strand.
ACATAGGTACATAGTTAGGAAACTAGATTGTTGGACAAAATAATCAACATTGGGGACAATCTCCCATTACCAATCTCAAAATATCCCACATTCAACTGTAGGAAAATATACACCAGATACACTATGGGAATATTTTAGAAACACTAACTTTGGCTTTCTAAGCTATATCTCAGATCTAGTCTGCTTTATAAGGAACTCTTCCTTTATTGTGAATGGAATGTACTCCCCATGAAGTAACCACTTTGGATGTTCTTTTCTTCTAGAATATTAAGAACTTAACTAAATTGATGAGTCCTCATCATGTCATCAAATTCTAATTAAGGAAGAAATAATTATTCATACATACCACCAAGTATAGGTACACTGCATACATGTTCCATTTCCCGATTATTGATGCTACCCTCTCCATGAATATGACGGAATGTGTTTGTATTTAGACTCAAATAGCTAAAATTTTCCACCATAAAACCCTTACTATAGTAGGTAAATATTTTTGATTACTAGGAAAGACTCATACATTCCTATTTATTTCATCTCCCTAGGAATTAATAGATAATATATCGATCCAAAATGGGTCATCCCCATTCCAGTCCAAAGCACCCCTCTAACCAGAGGTCCCCGCTATAGATCCATCCAACTGTATTATCAGAGGTGAAATTTAGTGTTATTGAATGATAAATATAGTATTTATTATCAGACGGGAAATCAGCCCTAATGGATTACCTGGGAATAAATATAATAGGTGGAATCCTCATGGTTCTATTTTAGAGAAAAGTCACCCACGAGAAATGTTCTCTCTGAGACTATTCTTAGCCCTCTAGATCCTGGATGACGGTATGAGAAATTTCGCCTATGGAGGAATGAGATATTCATTAGTGAGAGAAAACCCATAAAGGGAAAGAATGTACGAATATGGATTTTTTGAGATTTTTGATCCCATCAACTTCAGAAAACCTTTTTGGAACAATCAAACCAAACAACAACACGAGGTATCCATGCTTGACTTTATAGCGTCGTAGTGGGAAAATGTTGTTGTTTCCTTCCTCATTGAAATAATGTGAGTGGATTAATGAGAATAAAGGACCATATATATATAAGTATGTGGAACATTTTTGACATAGAAAATAAATAGTTTCAAATAACAGAATAGATCGGTGGCCTGAGGTGCATTGAACGACTTCCCAGGGATTCAAAAACTGTATTAGGATTTTGTGGATCACCTGAACCCCAAAGGAATCACTAGTCATGTAAACCCCAAAAGGCATCACATGAAACTCATGAAACCAATTGATACACACGATTGTGTGATATAAACATGTTCATGTGGGTTTCAAATGAACAAATGATCATGCCAATAGCTCTTGCGATGTTCTGATGACAACCACAACCCTCATAGATTATGTTTGTGAAGTTAATGGAGTATGATCCATGTTTGGATCATACAATTCTCTATATAAGAAATATTATTGTGTAAATTCTATGATGGGATAGAATTTTTTCATATACTAAAAAAAGAGTCTCACGATCAGTTATCGTGGTATAGTCTTGTGACAGAGTTACTCAATGGAAGAAAAATGATATCGCTCTATTGAATGGGTGACCTGCGGAATGAATTTTCCACTAACCCTTTATATAATAAATTTATTAAAATAACAAATTTGACCTAATATAACAAATTTTTCCTAATATAACTGGTTCATGACATTACCACAGACTTATAAAGACATTATTTTCCCTCAGAACTGAGACCTGATCCCAATGGATATCTCTATAGAGAGAGGGAATTTGTTTATTCCAACTAAATAAGAATTAACAAAAGTCACAAATGAATAAATACATGAAGAGGGTTATTACATTCCCCAGAACATAAAAGGATCATAGAATTTTAGATTGAATGAGAATCCAAGGGATTCAAAATCATGTGACTATTTCAAGGTCATGTGAAGACACTACAAGGAGAACAAAAAATACTGAAAATCCCAAATACCCCCCCTTCAACGAGACATACTTACCTTATAAAGGCTCTATAAAAACTAGAATGATCACCCCAGGCCATATGGTTTGCCATTGTAATGTTTTTGACAAACCATCAAAAATTAATTTGAGAATAATGACAAATAATATCTAATGGGAGAAACCCCAGTGGTTATAAATCTCATGAACCATATCAAGATTAGCATGAATAAAATTCCTTAATGTTATCCAATAAAACATGAAATACCCCAAAAACAGTAATAGAATAAAAAATGAGATTTACATGGGAGGTGATAGGTACTTGCAGTCACACAAGGACATATTATGTGCCCCTAATGAACTAAAAGACAATGCAAGTCCTGAATAATTTTTTTGCCTCATCTTGCGGAAGACCATTGGCTTGTTAGTATCACCACATGAAAGACCTAAAGCATGTCTAGGAAACTAAATGATTCCACTTTGGAACTCTAAGGGAAAACATATATATTTTTTCACAACATACTCTTGAACAACAATATGGACTATATGGGTAATGTGAGGCATCATAAAATAATTGAGTAAATAACCCTGACATTTCTCTTTCAGACTCACATAGACCCTATCATTTGTAAAATAAAATAAAGGGGTTAAGAATTTAGGAGGTGAGAGATCTCATGGTTACTAAAAGACATGTGACATGCTAGGAAATCCACAATGTGACCCAACAAGTCCTGAAAACTAGTCCACCATATCTCATGTATATTCTTAGATAAGACACCCTTTCCCCATGAAGTATTCTAGGAAAGGCATCGAGCTCTCATGAGGGCCCTCAGACATTTCCATAAGATAAGATGAAAAGTAATTTGACATATCAATGTGATCCATCAAGACTTCATCAATTGGAAATGTTAGGATAAATGATTCATCGAGGGAAGAGACTTGTGGTCACTAAAAATCAGGCGACACAATCAGAATGAACCACGTCAATGACTAGTGAAATCACATGGGGACATCCCCCTTCTCTGACTCCATCCTGAATCCATGTCACAACCCCCTCCCCACGAAGTGTACCCTCCTGGGCCGTCAATGATAGAAGATATATAATGACCCTCGAGTCCCACCTCGAGTAGGCCCTGGGTTGGCGACTAGCACTGAGGGTATAATAACTGACAAAATGGGAGGCATTACCCACTAAGAGAACACATACAGAAGAGAGATATAAGATAGACACCAATAAACTCAAACTCAAACAAAAATATAAACACAAACCCATGTAAAACTATGAAATGTCTTATAGAAGTACTACAACTGAAATGGGGAAGATATATTTAACCAAAATAATGTAAAAACACTAACAACCACAAGCCCGAATTTCTCCTGTAACCTGAAGCTAGTAGAAAGCAGCTTGATCTCCAAACTAATCTAACTGACCTAAAAAAAATTTATATATAAATATGGTGAGTATAAATTTATACTCAGTAGGATCCTCCTCGAAGCCTCTCGTGAAAATGTAAAGAAAGCATGCTAAGTCACAGTAAACAACAAGTGAATCTAACTCATCACCCTAACAGGTATACTAGGATCCCAACCTCACCATGGCTACTCTCACCCTGTAACACATAAAAGAATATATAATATAATAATGAATATCAAGGGTACCCTGCTAATACTTTCCCACTAGTTTTCTTCTTTTCCCCAACGTTGCACATCTTGAGAATCTCTCTCCAAAAAGGATTGCCCGCAGACACCTGGGTGAAGCACCATAATATCCACCTCATGCAACAAAACCACCACGTCTACACACTAATGTAACCTGGTAGTTTCTGGAAGCCGATACATCTTGCATAACATGTATCATACATTTGGTATTATACCTCAATCCATTACAACCCATACACCAATTAAGGATCCCCAAGCCCTCATAGCCTATACACGTTACACCTATAATAGCACATAGAAAACTACATCCAGAATATATGTGTGTGAATAACCACAAGCCATTACATCCTTAAACACACATATATGAGGAAAACTAACCAATATTCATGCCATCACCAGTAACTACAAAGAGAAGAGAGTGGGGCCAAATGGTGTAGTCAGCCATCAATCCACCCACCAGAATGTTCATGAAAAGACCCATCCAGGGCTCAGAATCCCCAGGGTGTTAGTTTCCCTTACTAACAGGGTAGAGTAAAATATAGAAAAAAATGTACAGGATATATTATATCCCAAAACCACACTATGGGCATTACCTAGTATTAGACACATCTATAGCTAACGTCCTTCAGACTCCGGGATGCTACTTCTATTAAAAGTTATCCTATAAGAACACAACCATTTAAAGAGCATTATTAGATTACTTAATTCCATTATTATTAGTTCCACTGTATTTTAATTAATTATTTAAACATTAATTAACCATGAAAAATTCCCCATTAAATTTCATTAGCATCACACCCAAAGTCCATTGTTCCTTAAAAAACTATAACCTCATCATTATGTTTCAGCAACTCCATCCCCATTGGTTAACACCATTTATTCAATTATTCATTATAAAAATTCATTCCCACATTCCCAGGATTTCTAGAAAAACATTCTTTGCTACTAAACACAAGGGTTATCAACAAGGTGAGAAGATGTACTACCCATCGAGTCTTTGCTGGTTATAGAAAGAGCATATACCCACACTTCCTTGAGAATATAAAAAAGGAAAGCACATGGAATACCTCGTGTGTCTTCGCCTCTATCAGAAGAACTGTAAGTAATACTAACTGCCTTGAGCAGTGGGGAAAAGTAAAGAAGATAAACAATGAAAGATACAAAAAGCATCCAATAATCACATATATCTCATTCCATCATCCCTGGTGTCCTCCATGACACCCACATTCATAAACAGAAGCATCTTTCCACTCTAGGAGTCATCTGCTACAACAAACAAAAAGGCCCCCATGCCTCCACATATTACCAAAATTATCCAGGCTCACATCAAAACACAAGCAGCAGTAAAACAAACATCTTAACAATTGGGATCTTGGCCCTTTAACAAACAAGAGGGTAACTCAGAACCCTACATGAAATTATCTTTTAACAACCAGCAGTTCTTAAATGCATCTTGGATAAACCAATTTATTATTTGTTGGTTCTAAATTCGGGAATCCTAGCAGTAAGCTATCACAAATAAATGAACATGTTTGCTGCACCAATTTGATTGACATAAAATTACAATAAGAACTAGATTTGTTTACATTCCTCTTTATCCTTATCCAAGAAATTATCAATTAATCCTATTTTATGTTCTTTATTGATTTCTATCATGTAAAATCATAAATATCACACAATCTAGCAAAAACCAGAGGCAATAACATATGATCGATATCAATTTATTTATCTGGTTCAAATATTTATTATGTCAATTTCATTGTCATGCAGTGGGATAAAACATGCTAAAGATATAGTTTAACATAAAATAAAGATATGAAATGAATATCCTATCTCAAATAGTTCTTCATGTTCTTTATCCACACAATGGGTCACAATCCTCCTCTAGTGAAAACTGCATCCACCTGAGGATGCCACGGTATGACTGCCCCAAACTAAACCCATCAAAAACCCATTAGAAGCATGTGCATTTCATGCTATAATATGTAATGGAGTAACTGGAGAAGATCGTAACCAATGTAATGATGGAAAACATACCTCATATCAATGATGGATCAATAAAGCTTGGTTGCTTCAAAATAGTGTGTAACCAATCCGAGGGGTAATTTTTGACTATGAAACTAATACGAGAAGGATCAAAAGGTTCAAGAATCATAGAGATGATAAAAAAGAGGAAGAACATTGGAGGAAGATATCTTCTCACTTTTGATGATTTAATGGGGTGGTGGATTAAGATACCCTTAATTTCCCATTAAAAGTGGATCACATTAAACCACGCGGTTTGACCAAGTAAAAACATCGTGAGCCAAAGGAATAATTAATATAGGAGTTATGGCCTTTGAATCGGCCTTAAGAGTCCTTAAAAATAATGCCTTTATTATATTTTAAGTCAAAGGAAACATCAAAGGAGAGAATTTGTAGGAAGCTGGAAACACTCTACACCTACCGTTACTATACACCGACCGATTAAGATTACCGGTACAGGTTATCGATAGACCTCACTATTCTGGAAGCACTGTAACCTATAGTAATTGTGCACCTACCATTAGAGGTTACCAATAGAGTTTACTGATAGACCTCACCATTCTAGAAACATTGTACACCTACCATTACTGTGCACCTACCAATAGATGTTACAGATAGACCTCGCCGTTTTGGAAACACTATTCACAAAACCTTATCGATAGAACTGTTCACAAAACCTCACCGATAGAACTGTTCACTGAACCTCACCGATAGAACTGTTCACTAAATCTCACCAATAAAACTCTTCACATAACCTCACCGATAGAACTTTTCACTGATGGAACAATTCACAGAATTGGAAATTTGGAAAAATTACTGGGTATAAGTCACCTTGACCTCCCAGAACACCTCAAACACATTATTTTCACATGTAATGGAGCAAGGAGGTCATAGAAATTACATCAGAGACCTTTCAAAACATTCCCATCTTCGAGAATTGAAAACCCACCTAAAGAGAAAAAATGGGGTCTGAACAACCACCCATCGAGATAGCTCTCAAAATAGACTAAGCCACAAAAAAACAAAATAAATTCATAAATAAAACATGAATGGTCTGAGAGTAAAGAGAACATTGTTATATGAAAAGAGATAAACATCAAACAACTCGAGGTACTAAGCACGTATCTGTGACTCACATTCCCAGGTACTGTCCTCCATGAAACCGTGTCGCCACAAGACACAAACTAAGGGAATAGAACGCCCTCACAACACCTTCTCCTTGCGGTCTAGGAACTCCACAGGTCGCTCATCAAATGTTTCATCATCATCAACATTGATCTCTCCCAAATTGATGGTGTGAGAGTCATCATGAAGATAATGACAGAGCTGTGATACATGTAATACATCATATATCTGAATCATCTGTGGGGGAAGTTCTACTCGATACACCCCAGCTCCAATACAAGCTGACACCTCGAAAGGCCCAACAAACTGAGGAGAAAGATTAATTTAAAGAACAATCATTCACTACCCATGATGGGGAGTCACCTTCAGAAACACATGATCCCCAATATTAAAATCAAATTGTCTATTTTTGGATCAGTATATGATTTCTGACGATCTTGCACTTTCATCATCCTCTCACGAATCACCTAAACCATATCTCTTGTAATTTTCACTAGTTCCGGTCCGAGAATTCCTGACCCTCCAACCCTAGTCCAGTACAATAGAGAATGGCATGATCAACCATACAAGGTTTCAAAAGGTGCCATAGCGATGGTGGAGTGAAAACTATTATTGTAAGCGAACTTCACCAAAGGTAAGTGCCTTATCCATGAGCCTCCAAAATCAAGAGCACAAGAGTATAACATGTCTTCAAGAGTCTGGATGGTTCACTCTATCTGACCATCTGTTTGAGGATAAAAAGAATTGCTAAGGTAATGTTGAGAACCAAATGCATGTTTGAGACATCTCCACACCCAGGAGGTAAAATGAGGATCTCAATCAGAAATGATCATCCTAGGGACTCCATGAAGTCTCACCACCTCCTCTAGATATTTCCTCGACAAAACATCCACTAAGCTTGACTGCATGATTCCAATGATGTGGGCCAATTTTTTTAAACGATCCACTACCACCCAAATAGCATGATGTACTCTTGGAGCTAGAGTTAAACCAGTAACAAAGTCTATTAAGATTTCCTCCAACATCCATTGAGGTATCTATAATGGCTGGAGAAGACCACCTAGAACACGGTGTTCGACATTCACCTTATGGTAGACTGAACGTCGAGACACAGACTCCAAAACTACACGCTTCAGCCAAGGCCACTAAAACTGACTCCTCAAGGATCAGTACATATTTTTCATGCCAGGGTGTACTACTAAAGGTGAAATATGGAACTCTCTAAGAACTCTCTGATGCATCATCAAGGGAACAAAAAGCCTTCCATGATACACCAATCGGTGTTGTTCATCTTCCGGCCAACCATCAGGGGCCTCACCACAAACAACTCAGTCTCTCCAAACCTTCACCTCTTGATCTCACAACTGGGACTCTTCCACCTTCGACATCAGGGAGGAATGTACCATCATATGAAAAAGGCAATCTCTACCACCAAACTTCTTCCATATCAAGATGCAGTACTGAAATCTCTTCCATTACTCTCCAAGAATAACCAGATTCATGTAAAACATCTATACGTGACATTCAGCTCAGTGAATTAGCTAAAAAATTCCCATTTCTAGGTGTATATGATATTTCAAAGTCGTATTCATAAAATAACTCCATCCACCAAGGTTGTTATGTGTTCTTGTCACACTGGGAAAATTCATACGTCAAACTCTTATGATCGGTGGAAACCACAAAGCACTCACCAATGAGGTAAGGTCTTCACAACTTAAGAGAAAACACGACGACAGCCAACTCAAGATCATGGGTGGCATATTTGCGTTCATGGGGAAAAAATTTCTGAGACCCATAAGAAACAACTGATCTCTACTACATGATAACAGAACTTATCCCCAGATGTGAAGCATCGCAGAAAACATCTAACTAAACCCCCTCAGCTGGAAGACAAATGACTAGAGCACTTACTAACTTCTCTTATAGATAATTGAAAGCTGCCTGATACTGATCAGTCCATATGAATTCTTGATCGTTCCTGGTCAAATATGTCGTTGGTGTTGCAACTCGTGATAAATCTTCTACGAACCTCCTGTAGTAGCCTGCGAGACCAAGGAAACATCGCCCCTCTGACCTTGTCTTGGGGGATACCCAAGATACAACTGCTTCTATATTCGATGGATCCACAGCTACTCTATGATGGGACACAACATTCCCTTTGAAATGGATATCTCGAGCCCAAAACTCACACTTGGAAAATTTCTCAAATAGCTGATGTTGATGAAGAACTCTCAAAATGGCTTATAGATGCTCTGTATGCTCCTCTTCAGATGTAGAGTACCCAAGGATGCCGTTGATAAAAAATACCATGATCATTTCAGGAACTCACGGAACATAGCATTCATCAATCACATTAATATAGCTGGAGAATTCGTCATGCCAAACGGCATTACAATGAACACATAATTCCCATGACAACAAAGTAATGCAGTCTTATAAATATCCTCATCCTTCACAAGCATCTGATGATATCCTTACCGCAAGTAGATCTTTGAGAACCAACATGAAACCTTCAATTGATTGAATAAATCATCAATCCATAGAAGAGGATATAGATTCTTTATTGTCACTTTTTTTAAGTGATGATAATAGAAACACAACCACAAATTACCGTCGACCTTCTTTATGAACAAAAATGGTGCACCCCATGGTGAAACACTTGGCCGAACAAAACCTCACTGTAACAGACAATCAAGTTTTATAAGAATCTCTCATAACTCAGAAGGGGACATACTATATGGAGACATAGATATAGGAGATGCTCCTGGCTGTAGCTCGATCCCATACACGATCTCTTGTCAAGGGGGTAATTCTACAACTTCTTCAAGAAAGACATCAGGGTACTCCTCTACGACACTAAGAAAACACAAACTACTGAACCTCTGAAGATTGAAAAATCATCCCAGCCATCATGGATGATAAGGATGTAATGTTCCTATAACCCATCTATGGATATCTCTCACAAACAAACACCACTGTCTCTCCATCCACACTAATGAAGATGACCTTCTTCCTAAAGCAATCCATGATAGCCTGTACCGAATACAACCAATCCATGCGGAGGATGACATCATATGTTTGTATTCGTAATCATTGGAAATCTCCCCATGAGCGGTGTTTCCAAGACAATAGCTCGCAATATTTACATACTTCAAACAAGTCAGCTCAACCTCTAACTAGCATAGTCAACACCAAGGGCACTAGATGCCTATCTTCCTCAATTCCCAAAGAATTGATAAGGGTATCTGATATGAAGGAGTGTGTTGCTCCTAAATCAAACAAGGCATACACCAAGGTATAAATAAAGAAAAGGGTACCTCTAATGACATCTGGATCACAAGGAGCTGGAAACGCTAGGGCATGAAGCTGACCACAACCTCCTCCATGGCCTCTCTGGCCCTAATAATGGCCACCACCATAGCGGCACTCTTCTCTCTATGGACGTCGAGCGTCGTGTGGTTGTCCTCTACATGCCCCATCTACCCTTTACTGATCTAAAGATGTTAGAACTGGATGCTGCTGCCTCGACTATAATTGTAACAACAGAGGAACCTAGAGCGTAGCACCTGGTGCCCAATGACTGCTCTGCAATTTCGGGCACTCCCGCTGCTGATGACGACGACCACCATAAGAAAAACAAGCACATGATCCTTGGGCATATGCCTGAGACTTTATGCCTCTGGAGAAACGAGATGTGAAGGGCTTGGATGTACCCCCAGTTGAATGGAAACTCCTTTGCATGGAAAACTGAGAACCCCGGACCACAATATTTCTTCTTGAGGAATCTTGCTGATTCCCCTCTCATGATGATCTAGTCCTAGCCAATGTTCTTTGTTGATGCCAAAAAAGTAGGTAGCTCCCGGGGGATGTTTCGGAATGACAAAGAGAAGTCATTTTCGGACTCAGAAGCCCGATCTGGAGGCCCGGGAAGTGGTGCGTGAAATAAAGGAGGATCCACGCGAAAAAATGTTCTGCGTACGAAGAATATCCAGGTTTCGCATAATCGAGCAGATGAGGCGCGCAATCTTTGTGTGCCCCGGTTCTGTACGGTGATTTTTCGCGCATCCCATTTTTGCGTGGCGAGGTATTGTGCGCCGACGGTTCCCGGCACGAGATTTTTCGCACGGTGCCTGGATTCCGCACCAACCGTCGCCTATAAATAGAAGGTGACCCCGAACGGTTTGGGGGTCACAGAATTCGGATCGTCTCTCATGCGTGCAATTCGACTCCTCCCGCGCACAAGATGTCTTACAGGTAATCCCTCATTTCGCGAAACCATTCCCCAGAGTTCGCCCTTGCGAGAAACTCCACCGGCTTAAGTGAATTTTCCCCTTCCTTGGTTTCAGTCCTTGCGTGCAATCCCTACCCAGTGCGTGAAATACCCTCTAGTGCACGCAAAACCCTGCGCGGAATTCTCTCTCTGCACGCAATTGCCTCGCTCCAATTGCGCGCCATCCCGGTGTTTTGCGCACAAAGCTTCTTTTTTGCATGCAACACCCTGGACCACTCACCTTGACGCCCCTTGGCTGCCTCCCTGCACCGTCACCTGATGTCTCCACTTCCAGGTCTGCATTCCATGTGTTGTTTTCCCGCATGGCCTTCTAGGCTCGTGCGAAGTAACCTCAAGGTCCCTTGGGACATGTTTCCCATTGAGTTGTATTGCCTTATGCTTCTCCGCATAGGCACGCTAACGGCTATTGCTTCTTCTCATAGCCACGCTAACATGGACCCCCCGGTGGTTCGCCCTGCGACCCCCCTTAGCCATGGCCTTTCCGATGCTTTCCCACCCACAAGGGGTAGAGGGCGTTGGGCATGTAAGCCCTAGGGGTGTGGAGAGAACCCACCTCATCCAAGCTGCAGAACGTTAAACTGCTAAGCGTTGCGTCCTTAACAAATGACATTAAACTGTGGTCTGACCCCGTTCTTTGCACGTAGGGTCCCCCCAGCTCGGGCATTCTTTACGCCTACTCGTATCCACGAGAATGGACTCTTCCTCGCATGGAATGAGATCTTCCTTGTCATAGTGGTGTTTGTCCACGGGGGAAGGGACGCCTTAGAGTGTAAGCCCCTAGCCTCTCAACGGATGATTGCACCCATGCATCTTCGTGCTTCCCCCTGCCAAAGCCAGTGGAGTCTCTTTCCCACTGTGCTTTGTCGCATCCCGGGCCTCCATGCTGGAGTAATCCATGACACCGAGGGCTGATAACCATGCGTAAGCCCCTGTTTCATCTTTGGGCCACTTAACGCGTAAGCCCCATTCTGCTTCTCACAGACGCACCCCTTACGACGTGATCGCCTGGTCCCTGCTGCCTCTTGTTTCTCACACCGTGCATGACTCACGTGGGCTTAGAGCGCACATCGGCCATGGTACCCCATGGACCACCCCAGAGCATAAGCCCCATCCCAGCGAACTATGTGGACTTTGATCCGTGCTAACGCATGGTATGTAGGAAGCCTCCGCGAGGATCAAGCCCACCACCCGGTTGGTCCGACCACTTCACGTCAGTTCACCAACCCCATAGTCCGCCCCATAGCATAAGCCCCATCCCAGCGAACTACGTGGACTTTGATATGTGATAATGCATGGTATGTAGGAAGACTCCACGAGGTTCAAGCCCACTACCTGGTTGTTCCGACCTCTTCACGTCGGTTCACCAACCCCATGGGCCGTCCCAGAGCGTAAGCCCCATCCCAGCGAACTATGTGGCCTTTGATCCTTGCTAACGCATAGTATGTAGGAAGCCTCCATGAGGTTCAAGCCCACCACCCAGTTGTTCCGACCTATTCACATCTGTTCACCAACCCCATGGGCTGCCCCAGAGCGTAAGCCCCATCCCAGCGAACTATGAGGACTTTGATCCGTGATAATGCATGGTACGTAGGAAGCCTCTACGAGGTTCAAGCCCACCACCCGGTTGTTTTGACCTCTTCACATCGGTTCACCAACCCCATGGGCCGCCCTAGAGCGTAAGCCCCATCCCAGCGAACTTCGTGGACTCTGATCCGTGCTAACGCAAGGTACGTAGGAAGCCTCTATGACGTTCAATCCCACCACCAGGTTGTTCTGACCTCTTCACATCGGTTCACCAATCCCATGGGCCTCCCCAGAGTATAATCCCAATCCCAGCAAACTACGTGGACTTTGATCCGTGCTAATGCATGGTACGTAGGAAGCCTCTACGAGGTTCATGCCCACCACCTGGTTGTTCCAACCTCGTCACGTCGGTTCACCAACCCCCTGGGCCACCCCAGAGCGTAAACCCCATCCCAGCAAACTACTGGGACATTGATCCGTGCTAACGCATGGTATGTAGGAAGCCTCCACAAGGTTCAAGCCCATCATTCCATCATTCATCCTAATCCTTACCCGGGCCGCCACATCCCGGTGAGATCATGCCACCCCATCCCACTCCATGACATCTGGGAAGCCACCCATGTGCTGGCCCCAACATCGGTGTTCCCCCTTGGGGCCTTTCGTCCCGATCCGTCTCAGCAAGACGTTAAACTTGCGAAATACCCCATATTAAACTGGGAAGCAGAAGAAGAACTCAGATGTTACACATTCCCCGCATTTTATGTGGGATTCCTCGGGCTTCCGGGCCCTCGAGAAGCCCTGTGGTGAGGGACAGAAGACAGACATGCCAACGACACCCTAGCACGACCATTCTCCTCACTGAAGGATGCTGCCCCGATAAGACCTCTTGGAGCGTCTTGACGGAAGCAGCGTAATTAATCGGCATCCATGTAGATATGGAACTGGGAATGAGCTTCATGAACCTGTTTTAACAATATGAGGGAGACCCAGACTAGGTTACGAGTTTCGAGGAGGAATCCACGGAAGGAGGAACCGAAATCCCACAATCCCGATTTTGATCAAGGAACGGACATCCCTGAGCAAGGAACAGATTTCGCCCGCTTTTGGAAAGCGGGAATGTGGGGTAATAAGCAGCGCATCCTCCCCATAGATGGACGCACGCACCTGAGAGAAAGAATCAGAGCAACAAAAATGGTGAACCCGACGTGAAGCTCTTCTCCCCGATACGTGGAATTTTTCAGTAGCAGTGGGGGTGTCGGAAGATAGCATGTCACCACGCCCGGGTAACCACCACCGGGACATAAAACTCGTCAGGGGTCAAGGACATCAGGATGTTGACCACTCCATTCTGCGACGTCGTCAGCGTGGATCCCTCTCGCCGACTATGGATGACGGAACAATTTTGGGCTTTGGTTGTTGGTCCCTTTTCCTATTGATGATAATGTGTTCGTCTCCCTGCTTACAAGAATCAGTTCACTTTCTTCGGAGCTCGATCGCCACCTGTCCACCGGCGCAGGGGCAGGGGCAGTACCGACGCGGCTACCCCGCGCGGTCCAGCCTATTCCACAGTTTCCCTGTATTTGTCCGTCATGGCAGTCGGGCGCTCGCGCCCCCTCTCCCTATTAGAAGTCATCCAGTGGAGGGTGATCAATGACCTGGTTCGTAGGTATGAAGAGGAAGGGATCATCCCCACCAGGGGCATGGCCCGTTTTGATTTGGAGGCGGTCGCGCCTCACCACCGTCGCCGCCCCCGAGGGCCGCGCAGGGAGCCGCCGCTCCCCACTCCAACGTTCAACTGCTTCCGGAGTCTGTCTATTGAGCGCCTTGACACATCCCACCCCTACGCTGATGAGGTGGGGGATGTCTGGTTCTGCCCGATCGGAGATCCATTCCAGGGGTCAACGACAACAACCCCCACCAGGCTGCGTCGACGCCGCCGTCCGACTCCCCGATCCGAGGAGCAGGCAATATTTATGCCCGCACCACTGGCTCCAACCCAGCTGACCCAACACCAGTGTCGGGCGTGAGTGGGATAGAATTCCCACCTTGGGGCATCAACATCAGTGACCACTATGGCCCGAGCCACTGCTAACCCCTGTTGCCAGGTTCCTACGCATGTTGAGTAGGGGAAGTCACTCGCTCGACTGGGATCGAGACCCCGGCCACCCTGTAGGCAGGTTGGGTCGAATCTCCCGGTCGCGGGCACTGGCAATGTCCACTAAGGACCAATCTGTGGTAGTTCCACCCACCATGAAGTCTCATTTTGTGCCACTAGTCTAAAAATCTGAAGGCTTTTCCACGATTTCTATGCTCCAGGTATGGCCCTTCCCAGCGCCCACTGCACGGGGTATGATGTCGCTCCCCCTACCGCCGGTCGTTAGTATGGAGCCATTGCGTATCTAGTCACTCACTTACATGGAGGTCCTCCCCATTTCCCTTTCGACATCTATCCAGGCACTTCTCACACCCTGGCCTTCGGTCCCCTCTGCCCCAACTCTATTGCAGCCAGTGGACCCCTTGATGGAAATCATCCTTACCCTGAGGATACACCTAGGGGCAAGAAGGTCGGGCGTCATCGCCGTAGGAGGAATGTCAGTGGTGACCGGCGGGAAATTAGACCAGTCCGTTTCTCGAATTCTGAGGCGGAGAACGACTCAACGAAGGAACCTTCCCCCCAACCCTTCATGTTGAGGGCAGGGATAGGGATGCGGTGCGTCAGAATCGTACTCCCCAAATGCGAGATCCGTATGATTCTATCCTCCCATCGAAGGTATATCCAGGAGGATGAGGTCGTGGCGTACCGCTAGGGGTCAAACCCGCAGTTGCCACTGGCCTCCACGGAAGCACCCCCTCCCCTTTCAGGGAGGGTGGGGAACTTTTCTGGGGACTAACGGAAGAGTTGTGAAGCAACACACCCTCGGAGAGCAACGACACTGTGATAGGAGGCCCATTCACCGGCTCATCCTATCGTGACGTGGCAGCCAGGGAACTGAAACCCCTGGAGGATGACCTAGGGATCAGCGTCCAATCGGCCTGTTCGCAGTATTCCCCACCGGCTAGCCCACCAGCCCACCGGCCAGCCCACCGGCCCGACGGCCTTCCTCTGCACCATTGCCCATTCCCCGACTATCTTTGGTGAACAAGTAGAGGCATCAAGTTTTGGTCCCCGAACCAGAGCCGTGGAGCTTCTAGACCGTTCTTGCACCGGGCCACTTCCTGAGAAGTTTTGGCCAGTTGCAGAATTGGATTTTGAGGTGCCAGAGTCACTTACCTTGGGAGATTTTGAATGCTTCCGCCAGACCCTCCGGGTGATCCACTCCTGCCTTCTCTATCAGATAGCGCCCTATCCCGGGAGCCAGGCGCATCTCGAGGATATCGGTGAGCAGTGTCTCGGGTCTACCTAGCAGTGCTCCCCGCGGTTTGGCACCCCGAGTCATTAGGCCACCACGAGGCCCTCCAGCAACAATGCATTCAGAGTTTTCAGGTACTCTACAAATTTATTGAGGAAGCCACCCCCTACGCGCACATCCGTGGATGGGGGCAGTATGCTACTCTCCTCTTCTGTGCGATCCGCCGACAGCACGATCCACTGGGCGGCCCTGAGGAAACGTTGCCGAGGGCAGCAGCAGTCAACATGGATTACCTTTCAGATGAGGGAAATGGTGTGGATCCCCTCGGCGGGGACTCACCCCCTGAGGACAGGCTGCTACTGGACCCATCTGGGAGGATTACAAGCCAACAGAGGAACGTCCTAGGTCTCCCTATACCCACGGAGGTGCTGACACTGAGCTGAAACAACGACAAGGGTAAAGATCCCGTTGGGTATGTAAAACTCGCCGACCCCTCTACCGAGGTGCATAAGGTAGAGGAAGATCTAGAGAAGGCCACGTTGTGCCAACAGCTTGCTGAGAAAAAGAGGCTGGTTGATGAGCTCTTGGCTGAAGGTATTGCAGAGGAGCGACCTGACTACGGTGACCCTAGACGAGGACAACAGGGGTAGGAACATCTACCCCTTGCTGAGATCCCCCTGGGAAACCTTGACTGTGTCGTGTTCACTGATAGGGGAGACGCTGGAACCCATGGCAAGAGGGCGCGGTATGTTTCGATGAACCCTCCCGAGCGGCGGGACCGCATGGGGGACCCTGCTCGGTTTCCGCCAGCTACCCCATGAGTCGCTCCGCCAGCCACCCCGTGAGCTGTTGAGCATGACTGCCATGTCGAAGAGCCTGAAAATGTGCTTTTGGTTAGAGATCCCTGTCAGGATAGGAATCCACATCTGGATGATCTGATTGATGTACTCATCGCCCGCTTGGAGGCCCTGGAAACTCGGTAGGTGGCAATCCCACCGAATGGCAAGCCATACCCAGCATGGGAGGATGAAATGCCGACCCCATCGGGATTTGGGAACCCCACCTTCGCCCCCTTTAACGAGACCAGAGACCCGCCGCAACACTTGGACCACTTCAACTCGAGGTGTGGTCCAATGTTAGGGACTCTAGCGCAGCAGGAGGCTGCCATGCTCCGGTGCTTTTTTCAGACACTGGAAGGACCAACATTCGTCTGGTACAGCCAGCTCTCTGTTGGATATGTGACTAGCTGGGAGGAACTTCATTGGCAATTCACTACCAGTTCAGCTCCACAACTTGGAAGATGACTATTTCATACCTCTTGAGGTGTATGAAAAGGCCCGATGAGCGAGTCGCGGACTTCGTCACCCTGTGGAAGGGGATCACGTATTCCCTTGACATGCCATTGTCTCAGGAGAAATTACGGATGATGTGTGTAGGGAATGTCAATACAGTGTTGGTTCCTTCTCTGATCACGCAGGATTTCCTTGGAGGGTTCTTGGACTACTCTGACAAGGCTCAGTGCCTCGAAGAAGCCCTGCGACAGGCCGGTCAGGCACGATCACTGCCTCCCGTAATCTCTGCAAGGAGAGTCGCCAGAGCCGAACCCGCTGTTTTCGCCCAGGTAGAGGCCCCCAGACAGCTAGTGTTGCTACCAGTAAGGCCATCTTAGCAGGCTTGTAGGGTTCCACCCCCATGGGCACAGCCTCTGGCCCAGCAGCGACCACCTCAAAATTGGCTGGCGCCTACGCATAACGCACCGCCACCACCAAGGCGAGGTAATCAGGCTCCGCCTCCTCGGCCTGCTCGTCTAACCCCTGGTCATGGTCAACCCCCAAGAGCCCACTTTCCAGATAGAAGGGATCAGACGTACTCTTTTGGTGAGGCCAAGGTCCCCGGTTATTTCTGTAGCACCTTGGAGAAGAGGATAGTGCGGTTGCCTGAGTGTCGGAAGCCAGAAAGGTGCGTCTCACTGATCAACCTAACTACTTACCTTATAACTGGATCATAGGACACACCATCCATCAATGATATGTGTTTAAAGATTGGCTCCAAGACTAGATAGACAACAACATAGTCAGTTTGGGCCCAGCCCCGGCACAGGTGGTCGGTGTCTTCGTGAGATTGGATGGCAGTAGTGACAACCAGGATGAGTGGGAACAGGTTACCAATCTTAGTTCCTGGAGGTATAAGGACTGGATGGCCCACAGGATGGTCGCCCATGACCATGGCGTCATCTGTGCCCGCTTGAGTCAGCAAGAGCCCTCGGAGTCTGAGAGTGCCGCTTTGGCATCGTGGTCCCAGCCTACCTCTTCACATAACAGCAGGCGGCGGCGCATGAAGAAAGAACGAACCCTACCATTGCTATCATCTTCCCGCACGCTTGGCGATTTCATGCCCCCAGAAATGGGGATCCCTCCCAGACCCCGTCCGGTAGTGGACAAATCCTCGAGTGAGGGTTCGGGGTACGCTTCAGTTAACACCGCGAAGTTGGTAAATCCCTTTTTGACTACCGACAATGAGGAGAGCCAGGTGGACCTCCCCAATGTCCCCAGCCATCGCCAACGTCGATGGAGCCATGGCTACGCGAATCGCTAGGGCACGGCGGTCGTCACCTCTAGTCAGGCCGTGCATGCTACTGAGACCAGGTAGCAAGCCCGGTACAGGGAGCAGCTCTCACGGCTCCCTCACCCGGTGTCAACAGGTTTTCTTCCACAACCGTTTGTGTTGCTGGATCGGGCGGAACCGCCTTCTCCGAGTCGCAACCTGCCCTGCCCTGCCGCCGGCAGACTATGGCCTTCCAGCCCTATCATGACAGCGACCTCCCGGACTTTGGATAGTGAACAGCGGGACATGCCTAGTACCAGTCACTTACTAGCCCGGCCATCAGGGCCCGTCATGCCCCCATTCGCAGAGCAGCCTCCTGTAAGTAGAAGCTCACGTTTGGCGTGGATGTATGATGTCCTGAAGCATCTGGCCGACATTCAGGCAAGGCTTTACATCCTTGAGGCCCTTCGCCTATCATCTGAAATTCGTGAGGCACTCATAGAGGCTCTATGGATCCCCCTCCAGTTTGAAACGGAGGTAGCGGCCGCAGAAGCCTTCCACACCGAGGCGGTTGAGAATGCCGAATGTCAGGCGGTTATTTCATTTTCTAGTAAAGATGATGTCCTCCCCATATAAGGGCACATCCGCCTGTTGTACATATCTGGCCAATTCAATGGCATGGAGGTCTGTCGCTATCTTATCGATATGGGTTCCGTGATTAACCTGATCCTAACTCGTACACTGTAGAAATTGGGGTTGTCCGAGGATGATTTAACTCCCTCCGACCTCAGAATCCAGGGGTACGACAGGACCGAGAAAACTCCACTCAGCAAGAATTGTCTGAAGACCTAGTGTGGCATCCTCATTTCCAATACCGAATTCATGGTTGTCTCTCAGGACACCACCTACAACACATTTATGGGAAGGCCATGGCTCCACCTTCATGCGGCGATTCCCTCATCGTACCATCAGTGCCACAAATACTCTCTTAAGGGCCGAGTGGGAGTGATCCAAGGAGATGCGTCTTCATTTAACTCTTGTGAAGCTCGTTACCTAGACACTGACTATTAAAATAGCAAGGACAACAAGATCCTGGCAGGTGAGGTTGAGCCCGCCACTGTCACGAGTGATCCCTAGGCAGGTTTGGATGACGCATATGTCTTCCCAATCCGTTGGTTGGAGGCCACGACCCCGGATATGGGAGTGTGCTTTGTTGTCTTGGGTACTATAGGGTCGAGCAGCCCCAAAACATCTCCCCCCTGTGGATGATCCTCCCAGAAGTGGAGAAGAAGACATGGAAGATGCTCCTCCAGCCTTTGAGGAGGGCGTTTCCACTACGATCGATGAGTTAGTGCAGTTGAACCTTGGTAGCGAGGCAGATCAGAGACCGACATTGGTCAACGCCGCTATTCCCCTTGAGAAATGACAACAGTACATAGACTACCTCACACAGCACCATGATGTGTTTGCCTGGAGATACGGCGAGATGCTAGGGATGGATCCCCAGGTAGCCATCATCCTCCTTGGCCTCCCAGCAAACCATCTAGGGTTCACGCAGGCTCCCATAAAAATGCTCCCCTCTCATGGTGCCATGGTTGAGGAAGAAGTTGATAAGCTCATCAAGGAAAACATCGTCAAGGAAGTCCAGTACCCCATGTGGCTAGCCAACATTTTGCCCGTCAGGAAGAAGAACGGGCAGATCCGGGTCTGCATCGACTTCTGTGATCTTAATCGCCACTGTCTGAAGGATGACTTTCCCCTTCCCGTGATAGAGCTGTTGATCGATGAAACGGCCGGGTTCCAAGCCCTCTCCTTCATGTATGGGAACTCTGAGTACAACTAGATCTGGATGGCCCCTGAGGATGAAGAGTTCACTGCCTTCAGTGCCCCCCCCCCCAAGGGACTTTCTGCTACCGGGTTATGCCCTTCGGCCTGAAGAATGCGGGTGCCACCTATCAACAAGATATGCACCACATATTCAAGCCGATTCTCGGGACACTGGTGGAGTGCTACGTAGACTACCTGGTGGTTAAATATCTTCAGTGTCAGGACCATCTCAAATACCTTGAGAAAGTGTTCGGCTTCCTCCGTTCTCGCCACTTGAAGATGAACTTGTTGAAGTGTGCCTTCGGGGTCACCTCCAGAAAGTTTCTTGGCTTCATTGTTAGGTTTCTAGGTATCGATATTGACCCCGAGAAGATCAAGGAAATCAGTTAGATGCCTCCCCTGAATAATATTCCGGAGCATTAAGGCCACCAAGGCCACTTAGCTTATATACGCCGATTCATTGCGAATCTGGCCAGAAAGTGTAAGCCCTTTACTCGGCTCATGAAGAAAGGTGTCGCCTATGGGTGTGATGAAGAGTTTCATATCTCTTTTGAGGAAATCTAGAAGTATCTGCTTCAACCTCTAGTATTGATGCCACCCATTCCCGGAAAGCCGCTAGTCCATTATGTGACCACCCTGGAACGATCCCTCGGTGCCCTTCTCACCCAGAAGAACAACGAGGGGTCAAAGAATAGCCTCTACTACCTTAGCCGCATGCTCCTCAACGCGGAAGAGAGATATTTTCCCACCAATAAGAGCTGCCTGGTGCTCATATTCTCCATACAGAAATTGTGGCACTACATGCAGTACCACGAGGTACAGTTGGTCTCACGGGTAGACCCTTTGATATACATCCTAAACTGACCAATGTTGACTGGCCGATTGGCATGCTGGGCGGTGATCCTCCAGCAGTTTGACATCAGGTTCGTACCTCAGAAGGTCATCAAAGGACAGGCGCTAGCAAACTTTTTAGCTTCCCACCCAAACTCTGTGGACCAGCCGATGGATCTAGGCTTTCCGGATGAGGCAATCCTCTCAGTCGATCACGCCATCCCGTGCTGGCAGATGCACTTTGATGGTGCCTCCCGGAACCCTATCGGTAGAATGCTCAGAGATCCTAGGCGTAACAGAGTGGGTCTTGGTATCGTTTTCATCACCCCGAAGCATGATGTTCTTCCATATTCATTCTTGTTGTCAGAAGGCTGCACTAACAATGAGGCAGAATATCATTCCCTCCTCACTGGCCTCGAGTTGGCTTTGGGGGTTGATGTACCCCATCTGTACGTAAAAGGGTACTCTGAGCTAGTCATCAAACAGGTTAACAGTGACTATGTTGTCAGGAAGCTAGAACTCATGCCGTTGCTGGAGTGCACCCTCCATCTGATGGCTAAGTTCCCCTTACGGACAGATGTCGTTCACATTCCCCAGTCGCAGAACAGTCGAGAAAATGCTTTGTCCAGCCTGGTCGCATCACTTGCAGAGCCCAAGTAGGATGACCTAATCATCCACATGGCGCACCAGAGAGTCATTTCTCCTGTTACTCCAGAGGATGGTCGTTGCCCGCGAGTGAACCATCTCACCACTGGTTCCCCTACGTCATGACCCCCTGGGGATTCAAGCGTGGTGTTCGAGACAGTTCTTGACTGGAGGACACCTTTGGTTGAATATCTCTGGCACGACAATCTTCCAATGGATCGAGCAGAGCAGGAACGAATCCGGTGCCCCGCGCCACAGTTCACCCTTCAAAGCGGTCCCAGCCATGAGCAGCTCCTTTATAGGCGTGGTTTCGACGGAATTCTCCTCTGTTTTCTTCATGGATTCGAGATACCACAGGTCATGCAAGAAGTACACGCTGGTTCCTGTGGCGCCCATCAGGCCCGGTCGATGTTACCCCACCAGATTCAGAGGCTGGGATACCTCTGGCCCTCCATGATCCACGACTGCATCGAGCACGCCAAGAGGTTTCATGCGTGCCTTGTTCATGCTAACTTTGTGAATCGTCCACCGAAGCCTCTCTATACTACTAAGTATTCTTATCCCTTTGCAGTCTGGGGGTTGGATGTCGTAGGGCCTTACTCGCCGGTGACAGACCGCCAGTGCCGGTTCATCTTAACTGCTACGGATTTCTTCTCCAAGTGGGCAGAGGCAGTTCTACTCAAGGAGGTTAAGGATCATTCCATCGTTGAATTTGTGAGCTCCTACATCATCCACCGGTTTAGGGTCCCTCATGCTGTCCTCACCGATAACAGCGCCAACTTCCGAGCAGCCGAGATGAAGAAATTGTACGCCATGTACAAAATTCGCTCTAACCACACCTCCAGCTATCATGCGCAGATGAATGGGAAGATTTAGGCGTTTAACAAAACCCTCTCTAACATTCTGCAAAAAATGGTTGCTCAGAACAAGAAAAGTTGGACGAACAAGTTCCCCAACGCCCTCTGGGCTTATAGGATGATGACTTGTAACTCCACCTAGGTGACTCCGTATTCCCTATTATATGGAGCTGAGGCCATCCTGTCCATCGAGATCCAGCTACCCTCATTGCGCACGGCGGTCTATGACTAGCTAGCGCCGGATAGAGTCGTCGAGATCCGTCTAGCTGATTTGGAAGCGCTGGACGAAAGTAGGCTTCACGCTTTACCTAACATGGAAAGGAATCAGAGTAGGGTGGCTCGAGCTTTCGATAAGAAGGTTCGCCTTCACTCCTTCCTGCAAGGTGACATGGTGCTGGCTCTCAGAGCGCCAATGACTCCCGGCAGGAAACCACCCAAGTTGGAGCCCAAGTGGGAGGGACCTTTTATTGTCCACAAGGTCTATCCCAATGGCGCGTATTCCCGGGTGAGTATTGATGGTGAGAGTGTTGCTCCTCCCACCAATGCCAGGTTCCTCAAGCTGTACTTTTCCTGAGACCGTGGTCCTGCATGACCTTAAACTACACCTGGTACGTGTTCTAATACCTAAAACTATGATCTGCATTTCGTCCAACAAGAAGTTAAACTGTATTTCCAGAACTACATGCAGCTTGATTCTCATCCTAATGAGATACGTAGGAATTCCCGAACATTTTGTTTCAGGTCCATCCCCAGGGATGACCAAACACCGTCATTTTTCGTGGTCCTGCATGACCTTAAACTATAGGGTCCTGCATGACCTTAAACTACCCCTGTTCCGAGTTCTAAGACCTAAAACTAAGATCCCCATTTCGTCCAACATCACATTAAACTGTATTTCCAGAACTACGTGAGGATTGATTCCCATCATTATGGGATACGTAGGAGCGCCCCAGAACTTCCCCACGGGCCCAGACTAACCTTCATGTTCGGTCCCTCGACTCGATCATTTCCCCAGATGACACATGGTTAGTATGGTTTAGGTCCTCATTCGCGTCGAGTTTTGTAACCGCCTTGCCATGTGTCCCTTTCTCCCCTTACCCGAGTCACGGTCCGAGCTCTAAGACCTTAAACTAAGACTCTTGAAAGAACTATGTGAGGCTTTATTCCCATCCTTATGGGGTACATAGGACTGCCTGAACACGTAGATGTTAGGTCCAGCCCCATCTCTTAGGGGAACCCATGATCTCCCAGTTTCCAGGGCATTTGGCATTGCGCCCCCTCTTTTGCCCGGGATCCGCCATCTTTTGGCCGCTCTCGGATTGAGCCCTATGACTCTTTCCAGTGGTCCGCTAATGTGCACAGGGTAATCTGGTCTAGGACTTGGAGTGCCATGTTTGGCTTCTACAAGTTCAATCCACTTTCCATGCTTCGTGTTTCCCTTCATTCAGGCCCCCATCATCCTTCACACCCAGAGGGACCCCCATGAACGGCCTGGATACAACGCCCAAGGGCTCTCCTACCATCATGGGCCAATTCCCACGAGGGTTTCAGGCAATAAATTGATACAAATATCGCGTTGCAAACATGGTCAATGGTTAATGCTCATTTGTTTGTCCCCATGTCTAGTACGACATGATGCTGTGTTGCGAACATGGTCAGCAGTAATCCTCAGTCGTCACGCGGACTGCCCCGGACCCTGAATGTTGGTGGCATGGTTCACATTATGTTCCTCCCCACCTTTTCAAGGGGGAACCTTGAAACTCCTTGTACTAACCTTTAGTGAATTCTCACACGTCATGCATACCATGATATGTAACGGTGTCTCTCGGGGCTCCCGCAGTCTGGGCGCTAGAGTGTGTGCTTGGGTTTCTTCTTTGCAGGTGGTGTGCAGCTTGGCCCTCATCCCCATGGGAAATAAGAAGTCACACGAATGTTGTGTTTCGGGCCCAACACACCTGGGAGCTAGCACCCCATGTCCCTCTCCTCATGGCGGGACCCTCACCGGCCCCTTGGCCTAAGCCTCCTCTCTCGGAGACACGCGTAGTGATGGTATTGCATCGTGCGTGTTCTTGACGGTCCAAACATTATGAACTTAAACTATGCTGACGGTCCAAGCCTTATGACCTTAAACTGTGCTGCATGGTCCAACCACATAACCATAAACTGTGATGGTATCGTCCTGGCTACGTGCCGTAAGGACGCTACTGCTCAGGAACTACGTGAGGCTTGATTCTCATCCTTATGCGATACGTAGTAGCACCCGGGCACTTCCCCACGGGCCCAACATAACTTTGGTTTTCGGTCTCTTGGCCTAAAACCTCTCTCAAGGAGGGTTGTGCGGTGTGATATGGGATTATGTCCTCATTCACGTCGGGTTGTTCACCGCACCGTACACACCCCCTATTCCCACTCACACCAGGTGTTTGAGTTACTCCACCGAGTTATTCCACCATGACCCTCTTATGTTTTCTTCCGTCCTTTGGTCTGAGTTCTAAGACCTAAAACTAAGATCATTTATTTTGACTGTCTACGGCTCGCTCTCTCTTGTGGGATTGCACGATGTGGTGCAGGATTGTGTCCTCATTTACATCGGGTTACTCGTCCTGTCGTGCCTATCACCAGATGAGATTTGTTCCCCATCCTGCATGACGTTAAATGGTATTTCGTCCAACATGACGTTAAACTGTATTTCTAGAACTATGTGCGGCTTGATTCTCATCCTAATGAGATACATAGGAACGCTCGGACATTTTGTTTCGGGTGCAGCCCCAGAGACGACCAAACCCCGTCCCTCCTTGTTGTCGGCCCCTCGGCACGACTTAGGGACATCTACCTCGAGTAGGTTCGGGATGCCCCATGGTAATAATGGGAAGCGGTAGTTCTCTTTCCAAGAAGGACCTTCCTGAAACTTGGGACGACCCGTGGTCAGGTCGGTATGTCTGCCTAATGCGCCTTCTCTACGGTGGTGCAATTTCAAGAGTGTTGGACTCTGTTTGAACCAACCACCACTCCACCTTCCATGCTTTGTGCCCCCTTATTCGGATCCTCATCTCCTTTCATGTTTGACAGAACCCCATATCAGTATGGGTGCTTGGCCTATGGTCCGCCTACTGTCCTGGGCCAATGTTCCGGAAAACTGGTCATGTTTGACGGGACCCCCTAACGGTATGGATGAAAAACCTATGGTCTGCCTACTGTCCTGGGCCAACATTCCAGAAAATTGACTGGCGATATTTGATTTGGGCCCCGTATTGCGAACATGGTCAGCGGTCGACCCTCATTTATTGTCCCCATCCCGGGCCAACATGATGAATGCTGTGTTTCCACCACAGTTGACAGTCATCCTCCATCGTTGCACCCCATTGTGTTCCGAATTTGGACAACGTGATTCAACCTTCCTCTCTTATGTTTGGATGGATTTCAATGCCCTCGGAATTGCCCCGCTCGTGTGTAGGATCACATTGTGGTGGTGCATCAATCGGTCTGAGGACTCCTCCTTAGAAATCTAGGCCCAATTTTGGATGCCTGAAGCTTGGTTGATGCCCCACAGTCAGACGAAGTATTAGTGCGAGCCTCCTTTGTTTCTCACGGCCCACATGAGCTTAGTGATGGATTGCTATTTACATCAGGATTATGGTTGTGCATGTTAAACCAAGGGTTCAAATGAAAGGATTTGGCTATGTATTGGATAGAGAAAATGAGCAGTACAAGCCAAGAAGTTCATGATATGGCCAAAAAAAAAGCCCTTAGGGATCAGTGTGCTGAAGCAATCTTTCTAGTGCTGCTACCCTTTGGATGGCAGCCTCTAGGACTACTTCTCGCTCATTGAAAACATTCTACTCATCATCCACCACAGAGCGCAGCTCGCTAGCCCTAGATTATGCCTGAACCCACTAACTCCGAAGCATGGTCATCTGGTGACTCGCCTCCACCAGCTGTTCCTACGCGTCAGCCAACTGTTCTGTCAGTCACTCCACAAGGTCAGATCATGCTGCGATGAAGGAATCCTTCTCTGCCGCCTGCCCTTCAAGGTGCCAGACTTCCTGATCCGCCATGAGTAGTTCTTGAGCCCTCGCCAGTCCTTCCCGGCATTGGGCAATTTCATCGCGCCAGCTGGTCTCACGTATCTTCTCAGCCATGTAATCACGGACCGTCAGATGAAGGCGCTGAGCGTCAGCCCCTCCGGCGCACATGAAGCGCAGCCAGGTATGAATTGATCCCATCCGACTCAACCAATCCGACTGAGGCTATCTGAGAAAGTGCTGGATGCACTTCCACCCTTTGCTCCATGTCATTCGTCTCTCCTCGGCTGCCTCTGAGTCTGAGTTGTCTATCTTCTCAGGGTTTGCGGGCCGGTATGTAGGGAAGGCAGCCAGTAGCTCTGCGGTAGGATCCGCCACAGGGACGCCTTCTTCAGGAATAGGATCCTCAATGTCCGGGAGACCATCTTCTCTCGTCCCAGCAGCTTCTGACCTTGTCGCAGGAACAACGCCACTAATGTCCACCACCCCCTGTTCTTCATTTGTCGGGGCCGACGCATTATAGGGGGCATGTTTTGAACGAGGTAGTATATCCTCCGCTGGTCCACTCGCGGACGGCCCGGGCTCCGCAGCCTGACGTGCCTCCAATGTTGAGATCACTATGCCAGGAATGCAGTGGTTAGTTGGGACCTTTCGACAATAAGAGTAAGTAGTGAAGCATGAGACTTACAGGAATCCAGAGCGTCGGTCCCCAGTGTTCTGGCCGCTAAAAGAGCTGTCGTGAGGGGAGACCCCTCTGCGCTTGTCAGTTCAAGGATGGGTGTCGGATCCCGATCATGTCCCACTAGTTCCACTCCTCCCGCCTCTAGTGGGGACGTTCGTCCAACGCTCAACTTCTCCTGAGTGAGATCAGGAAGTGGGTTAGAAGTTGCAAAAGGGAATGAATGAATAAAGAAAATGAATGAAGATAGAGACAGACCTCGAGTATCTCGGTTATGTCGAGATCCGAGTAGGCAATCTCGACGCTCTCTCGGAGACTCCCTTAGTAGGTCGCCCCTTGAGCTTCAGGCTCTCCTTCTTTGTCTTCTCCCTCACCTTTGTCCTCTCTGGTTTCCTCCTCCCCCTCCGAATCCTCGTTACTGTCGCCCTCTCCCGGCGGCATTGCCTCCGGATCATGTTCCTGGCCGAGCATCACTTTCACCAGGAAAGGTGGCTCCGCACGCCGACCCCTTTGGCATGCGTATGCTTCCATGGCTGTCAGATAATCATGCCACCGGTAAATGTTTACTCGGTCGGCAATTCGAATGAGCCCGACCTCTGGCAGTTGGATCTCGTTTTGCATTATCTTCTGCCAGATTTCCTTGATGCTCAGCGATTGCCGCAGGGTCATCCAGGCCGACCACAATTCCAGAAGATTTGCATCTTGGGAAGGTTCGAGCAGATATCTTATCTGCTTCCCGGGCAGTTCCCTGGCCGCCTCATGTGACGCCCCTACAGGTAACAAGTATTTGGCGGCACCATGTGATGTTCCCATTGCCGAAGTCCCGGCCTACGCAGGCCTCGCTACCTAGCGCGCCCTCGGTTCCCCCCTTCCGACAGCACCGTACTTTCTTTCCTATCGCCCAGTTTCTGTGAGAGTGACCTCGAGTTGCCGGGCGCGCTTGCATAATAACCCCTAAGGGTATGAAATGGTCCAGTGTTCAGTGTATTCGGTCGCTAGGCCGACATTGACCCCGGTAGGAGGAAGAGTAAAGACATCGCCAGAGCTGAAGTTGGTAAACATCCACCACATCTGGCGCAAGACGCAGGGGTTCTTCTCCTGACAGACAGTCGTGGATACCTTCTTTGGCATTCCTTGGAGGCACCTGAACTTCCTAGAAAATCTGGATAGCACGAAAGGCTCGCATATCACCTTCCTGTCGATCCGAGCCACCAGCACCCCGCCCTGAATGCTCTGGAAGTATTCCTGTTGTTCCAGAGAGCCTCGCCCGTTGTCCACCATCTGGCCGATTGGGGTGGGGAACTGGCTGAAGTTGAAGTTGGCATGGTTTCCAATGCGGATTCTTATGCCTTACTCATTGAGTGTTAATGGTGCCACCCCTGCGATGTTTAGCAAGGACGGTCGCAGACCATTACCAGGGGGATAGATAGCATTTGAGAAGGTGTACCCACCAAGATGAGCAGCCACCCAACCATGGAAGATCTGGAAGGTACCACATACTCTCCAAGGTGACCCCCCTCGTGAGATGCGCCCCAGGATGGCATACAGCTTGGCCAGCATGGGGACTCCCAAGTTGAACCATTTTTTGGCAGCCATGGAGCCCGCCATCACCAGTGTTGCTGGAAGGACGCCCATCCTTGTGTCCCGCACTGGAAGAAGCCACTCGATCAGGAAGGCGGCAAGGAACCCGGCATACCGGACGTTCGGGTCCCGGGCCTCGATGACGCGATAACCCGACGAGTGGTATTTCCTTGCCTCCATGGTCCTCCAATATGACCCATCCCTGATCCTCTGAGCCGCGGTTGGGCACCGTTTGCCCTGTACCGATATCTTGATGGATAGGTCCTTCTCAAGAAATAGGCTGAACGAGCCCTTGAAGGAAACGTCCTTCCGGAAGTCCGTGACCACCAGCCTCTCATTGCCCAGCTCCAACAGGTGCCATGTCAGCATATGCGTCCGTGACCTCTCTCCCCAGGTGTTCTTTGGAGGAACGAACTCGTCGTATTGGTAACCCTCCAGTGGGATAATGCCGATGCAGTGCACGTCCCAGAGACTGATGTCGACTTCTCCTTAATGGAGGTGGAATGTGTTGGTGTCAGGAGACCACGGGGTGAATAGCTCTGGCCCGAGTTCAGGTTGGAGGTGGAAGTGGAATTGTGATGTCCATACCGCCTCGAACAGGCCGATATACCGCAGTTCATCCCCAAACTCATCACAGGTATGGCGAACCCAGAATGCCCAGGCCCATTCGCTATTGAAGTTTCCCTCGGACCGCATGTTCCAATCCATCAGCCAGCCCTTCGTGTCATCCGTAACGCTCTGACGGAACGTACTCGCGTAGAGGGCCGGAGAATTTTCTGCAGCAAGCTCGTCCCCGGTAATGGTCCTAGTCCTCGGGTTCAGGACATATACATCCATATGTCTAGTTTTCCAGGCAGGATGACCGTTTTTGGTGATGTTGTAGTTCGGAAGCTCATCCTCCCGAGTCACCCAAGACCGCGGCGTGTCCACCTCAAAACCCGGCAGTGGCACCTCCTCTAGGATGCCAAAATTCCAGAGCGGGAGGTTGTCAGACCGGGTATATGTCTTCTAGGCCATAGTCAACAGATTGAACAAGGTCATATTGTTGGAGACAATCACCTTGGCACCGTAAACCTCCTCGTTCGCCGCCATTTCTGTCCTACGGGTAGCGGCTTCCCCCACATCAACTTGGTTTGCCTCCATCTCGAATTTTCTGGGAGTTGGGCGAAATCAGGATGCAGTGCGTGGAATCAGAGAGTTTTGCGTGAAATCTGAAGGTGTTATGTGAAATCCAGGAGATGAGTGTTCAATAGTCACGTGGGGCGCGAAAGATCCCCAACAGGTGCGTAATCACGGCCAAATTTCGGAGGGAATTCCGTGATGTTGGATCGTTTTTTACGCGCAGACGCGGAAGTGATTTCACTCACGAGAGTGATGAGATTATCACACGGAAAAGGAGGATGTACAGAATTGGGACCCAGTTCCCCTTTTTATAGGCGAGGCCAGGGTTCTGCGCCGCGCAGAAAGAGGATTCCGTGCGTGTCCGCCGTTTTGTGTGCCCCATAGGGATTTTGCGCGCAAGCTGCCCCGGAGACTCAGCATGTCAGCATTTCGGCGTTTCCATTGGAATCCGATCGTTGCAACCTCTTGCCGATCCAATTCCAAGGGGGGGAATTTTTTGATGCCAAAAAAGTCCTTAGCTCCCATGGGAAGTTTCGGAATGACAAAGCGAAGTCATATTCAGAATCAGAAGCCCGATCTGGAGGCCCGGGAAGTGGTGCGTGAAATAAAGGAGGATCTGCACGAAAAAATGTTCTGGGCATGAAGAATCTCTGGGTTTCACGTAATCGAGCCGATGAGGCGGGCAATCTTTGCACGCCCCAGTTCTGCGCGGCGATGTTTCGCGCGCCCTGGTTCTGCTCGTCGAGGTTTTGCGCGCTGACGGTTCCTGGCGCGGGATTTTTCGTGCGCCGCCTGGATTCCTTGAAAACCGTCGCCTATAAATAAAAGGTGACCCCGAACGGTTTGGGGGTTGTGGAATTCAGATCGTCTCTCGTGCGCGCAATTTGACTCACCCCTCACGCAGGATGGCTTACAGGTAATCCCTCATTTCGCACAACCTTTCCCCGGAGTTCTCCCTTGCGCGTAACTCCACCGGCTTAAGTGAATTTTTCCCCTTCCCTGGTTTCCGTCCTTATGCGCAATCCCTACCCAGTGCGCACAATACCCTCCACTGCGTGCAAAACCCTGTGCACAATTCCCTCTCCACGTGCAATTTCCTCGCTCCAATTGCGCGTCATCCTGGTGTTTTGCACACAAAGCTTCTTTTTTTCACGCAACACCCCGAACCACTCACCTTGATGCCCCTTGGCTGCCTCCCTGCACCGGCACCTGATGTCTCCCCTTCCGGGCATGCGCGCCATGCGTTGTTTTCCCGCACGGCCTTCCAGGCTCGTGTGAAGTAACCTGATGGTCCCTTGGGCCGTGTTTCCCATTGCGTTGCTTTGCCTTATGCTTCTCTGCAGAGGCACGGTAACGACAATTTCTTCTTCACATAGCCACGCTAACGTGGACCCCCCGGTGGTTCGCCCTGCGGCCCCCCATCGCCACAGCCTTGCCGATGCCTTCCCGCCCACAAGGGGTAGAGGGCGTTGGGCATGTAAGCCCAAGGGGTGTGGAGCGAACCCACCTCGTCCAAGATGAAGGACGTTAAACTGCTAAGCGTTGTGTCCTTAACACATGACGTTAAACTATGGTCCGGCCCCATGCTTCTCACATTGAGTCCCCCCAGCTCGGGCATTATTTACACCCACTCGTCTCCACGGGAATGGACTCTTCCTCGCATGGAATGAGATCCTCCTTGTTGGAGTGGCATTTTCCATGGGGGAAGGGCCGCCTTAGAGCGTAAACCCCTAGCCTCTCAACGGATGATTGCTCCCATGCATCTCCATGCTTCCCCCTACCAAAGCCAGTGGAGTCCCTTTACCACTGTGCTTTGTCTCACCCAGGGCCTCCACCATGGAGAAAGCCCCGACACAAAGGGCTGCTAACCACGCGTAAGTCCCTGTTTCCTCTTTGGGCCGCTCAACACATAAGCCCCATTTCGCTTCTCACAGACGCAGCCCTTGCGACGTGATCGCCTGGTCCCTGTTGTCTCTTGTTTCTCACACCGAGCATGGCTCACATGGGCTTAGAGCGCGCATCAGCCATGGTACCCCATGGGCCTCCCCAAAGCGTAAGCCTCATCCCAGTGAACTATGTGGACTTTGATCTGTGCTAATGCATGGTACGTAGGAAGCCTCCACAAGGTTCAAGCCCACCACCCAATTGTTCTGACCTCTTCACGTCGGTTCACCAACCCCATGGGCCGCCCCAGCGCATATGCCCCATCCCAACGAACTACGTGGACTTTGATCTGTGCTTACACATGGTACGTAGGAAGCCTCCACGAGGTTCAATACCACCACTTGGTTGTTTCAACCTCTTCACATCGGTTCACTATCCCCATGGGCCGCCCCAGAGCGTAAGCCCCATTCCAGCGAACTACGTGGACTTTGATCCATGCTAATTCATGGTACATAGGAAGCCTCCATGAGGTTCAATACCACCACCTGGTTGTTCTGACCTCTTCACGTCAGTTCACCAACCCCATGGGCCACCCCAGAGCATAAGCCCCATCCCAGCGAACTACGTGGACTTTGATCCGTGCTAACACATGGTATGTAGGAAGCCTCCACGACGTTCAAGCCCACTACCCAGTTGTTCCGACCTCTTCACGTCGGTTCACCAACCGCATGGGTCGCCCCAGAGCGTAAGCCCCATCCCAGAGAAATACGTGGACTTTGATCCATGATAACGCATGGTACGTAGGAAGCCTCCACGAGGTTCAAGCCCACCACCCGGTTGTTTTGACATCTTCACGTCGGTTCACCAACCCCAGGGGCCGCCCCAGAGCGTAAGCCCCATCCCAGCGAACTACAAGGACTTTGATCTATGCTAACTCATGGTACGTAGGAACCCTCCACGAGGTTCAAGCCCATCATTCCATCATTCATCCTGATCCTTACCTGGGCCGCCACATCCCAGTGAGATCACGCCACCCCATCCCACTCCATGACATCTGGGAAGCCGCCCATGTGCTGGCCCCAACATCGGTGTTCCCCCTAGGGGCCTTTCAACCCGATCCATCTCTGCAAGACGATAAACTTGCGAAATACACCATCTTAATCATGGGAATCTATGGAAAACCTCAGATGGAACGCATTCCCCGAATTTGATGTGGGATGCCTCGGGCTTTCGCGCCCTCAAGAAGCCCTGTGGTGAGGGACAGAAGACAGACTTGCCAACGATACCCAAACGCGACCATTCTCCTCACTGAAGGTTACTGCCCCGACAAGACCCCTTGGAGCGTCTCGATAGAAGCAGGATAATTAACTGGCATCCATGTAGATATGGAACTAGGAATGAGCTTCACAGACCCGTTTTAAATCTATGAGGGAGACCCGGACTAGGTGACAAGTTCCGAGGAGGAATCCACAGAAGGAGGAACCGAAATCCCATCACCTCGGTTTTGATCAAGGAGAGGACGTCCCTGAAGAAGGAACGGATTCCGCCCACCTCTAGAGAGTGGTAATGTGGTGTAACAAGCAGTGCGGCTTACCCACAGACGGATGCACGCGCCCCGGCGAATGCATCGGAGAAACATCCTCACAACAACTTCTACCCTTTCCAGCACCTCATAATAAGTTTTTAGCACAACTGGGGTGACCTGGTACTGGATCTCTGGATGAAAACCCTCCTCTAAATGTCTCTCCCTGGTCCCCTCATCAGGAAATAGGTCCGAATCATATCGCAAAAGGTTCTTGAAATAGATCCCAAACTCCTGAATGCCGGAGCTCCCCTATTGAAGGTTAAGAAGCTCCTGGTGACTAGATTCCTTCACAGTCAAAGAAAGAAACTCGACTGTAAAACTATCTCAGAACTCCTCCCATGAGATTGCTAACTCCTCACGATTCCCGAGGAACAAGAACCACCACTACCTCGCTGCTCCACGCAGCATCGTCATAACCAAGGTAACACAGTGTTCCATCTTATCACAAATTGAACTGAAGCCGATCTCAACCTCCTCTAACCATTCTTCCGTGACTGCATCAGAAACAGATCCCTCATACTTATGCATACTATGGCGCTGAAACTCTTAGAGTGACTTCCTCCATTAGTCTTCGTAGTCAACCTCTACCTTGTGGCAATCTGCTGGAATAGCCTGCTGGTCATTTTCTACACAAACCTGATGAGGACATCGACCTCGAGCCATACCTATAAAATAAAAAACCATTGGACCTCCAAAACCATGAATATGGATGACTCAATATTAATTAATTAATTTTTTAATCATTTTATGTTAAGATATCCCAAGGTCTACCCATTCAAACACATGCACAAAGAAGAATGATACATGATCCTTTCCTAGGTCTCTACCCTGCAACTAGTATCAACTTGTTCAGTAGCCATTGTAAACTTTAAGGTTCAGACATCAGATCATAGGGGACCCTAAACACCTATGTCTCAACCGTTATCTAGTGTTTACCTCACTTCCTAAACATGAATGACACTATTTCCCTACCAACCCATGCAACCTCACCTGTGCCTAACTCCAAACTCCATGCAATCCCTCAACCAGACCACTGATACCTCTCTATCATGACCCCCACCCCACAATGTGTATCCCTCCTGGGCCAGAAATGTGAGAAGGGAGATAATGACCCCCGATTACCGCCTCTAGTAGACCCCTGGTTGGTGACTAGCACCGAGGGTATAATTACTCACAAAATGGGAGGAATTACCCTCTAAGATAACACATGAAGAATAGAGAGATAATATATACACCAATCAAATCCAACTTAGCCTGCAATATAAACAAAAACTCAAGTACACATATGAAATGGCATGCAGAAGTACAACAACTGAAAGGGTAAAGAGTGCACGTACCCAAAAGAAACTAAAAATAGTAGCAAACAGAAGCCCTAACAGCTCCTACAACACAATGCAAGTAGAAAATAACTTGATCTCCAAACTGCTCTAAGTGACCTGAAAAACAGTTTATATATAAATAGGGTGAGTATAACAGTATACTTAGTAGGATCCTCACTGATTCCTCTCGTGAAAAATTAAATAAATCACGCTAAATCACAGTGAACAAAAAGTGAAACTTACTCGTCACCTAAGAATAAAATTCCTTAATGATATCCAATAGAACATGAAATAACCCAAAGACATTTTTAGAATAAAAATGGAGATAAATATGGGATTTGATAGGTACATGTAGTCACACAAGAACATATGATGTTCCCAAAATGAACCATAAGACAATGCAAGTCCTGAATGATTTGTTTGCCTCATCTTGCGAAAGACCTTTGCCTTGTCAATCTCACCGCACGAAAGTCCTCAGGCATGTCTAGGAAAATCTATGATTCCACATTGGAACACTATGGGAAAATAGATATATTTTTCCACAACATATTCTTGAACAACAATATGGACTACATGGGTAATGTGTGGTGTCATACAAGAATTGAGTAAATAACCCTGACATTACTCTTTTAGACTCAAATAAACCCTATCCTTTGTAAAATAAAATAAAGGGGTTAGGAAGTTAGGAGGTGAGAGATATCACGTTTACTAAAAGACATGTGACATGCCAGGAAATCCACAACGTGACTCAACAAGACCTCAAAACCATTCAACCAGATCTTGTGAATATGCCTAGATAAGACACCTGTTCCCCATGAAGTATTCCAGGCAAGGCATCGAGCTCTCATGAGGGCCCTCGGACATGTCCATAAGTAAGATGAAAAGTAATTTTACATATCCATGTGATCCATCAAGACTTCATCAACTGGAAATATTAGTATAAATGATTCGTCGAGGGAAGAGAATTGTGGTCACTGAAAATCATGCGACACACTCGGAATGAACCTCGTCAAAGACTCATGAAGTCACATGGAGACATCCCCCTTCACTGAATCCAGCCTGGATCTATGTCACAACCCCCTCCCCACAATGTGTACCCCTCCTGGGCCAGTAATGTGATAAGATAGTTAATGACCCCCCAAGTCTCACCTCCAGTAGGCCCTTGGTTAGCGATTAGCACTGAGGGTATAATAACAAAAAAATAGGAGGAATTACCCTCTAAGAGAACACATGCAGAATAAAGAGATAAGATAGACATCAATAAACTCAAATTCAAACATAAATATAAAATAAAACCCATTTACAAATATGAAATGTCATGAAGAAGTAGTAAAACTGAATGGGGAAAGACCGCAAGTTACCAAAAGAATGTAAAAACACCAGCAACCACAAGCCTAAATAGCTCATGCAACCCCAAGCTAATAGAAACCACATTGATCTCCAAACTGATCCAAGTGACCAAAAAAATAGTTTATATATACATATGGTGGGTATAAAAGTCTACTCAGTAGGAACCTCCCCGAAGCCTCTCGTGCAAAAGTAAAGAAAGCACGATAAAGCACAGTGAACAACAAGTGAAACTAACTCGTCACCCAAACATGTAGACTAATTTCCAAACCTCACCATGGCTACTCTAACCATGTAGAACATACAAGAATATATCAATAATAAAGAATATCAAGGGTACCCCGCTACTACTTCCCTACTGGTTTTCCACTTTTCCCCAACATCGCAAATCCTGAGAATCTCTCTCCAAAAAGGCTTTCCCGCAGACACCTGGGAGAAGCATCACAAT
This sequence comes from Viscum album, assembly GCA_963277665.1. NCBI lineage: Eukaryota > Viridiplantae > Streptophyta > Magnoliopsida > Santalales > Viscaceae > Viscum > Viscum album. The sequence continues at coordinate 1,737,969,244 of OY728145.1, forward strand.
ATGCACCTTGTGCAACAAAACCACCACGTCTACACTCAAATGCAACCAAGTAGTTTCTAGGAGCCAACACAGCTCGCAAAACGTGTATCATACATCGGGTATTATACCTCAAGCCATTACAGCCCATATACTATTTAAGGATCCCCAAGCCATCACAGCCTATACATGTTACACCGATAATAGTATATAGAAAACTATATCCATAATATATGTGTGTGAATAACCACAAGCCATTATATCCCTCAACACATATATATGGAGAAAACTGACCAATGATCCTTCTAGCATTAGTAACTACAAAGAGAAGAGAGTGGGGCCAAAGGGGATAGTCATCCATCCATCCTCCCACCGGAATATGGGTGAAAACACACATCCAGGACTCAGAATCCCTAGGGTGTTAGTTTCCCTTACTGATAGGGTGGTGTAAAATATAGAAACACAAAAACTAAATGATATATTATATCCCACAACCACACTATGGGCATTACCTAGTCCTAGAGATAACTACAGCTAACGTCCTTTAGACTCTGTGATGCTACTTCTATGACTAGGTATCCTATAAGCACACAACCATTTAAAGAGATTTATTAGATCAATTCATTCCATTTTTATTAGTTCCTCTTTACCTTAATTAATTCTTTAAACATTAAATAACCATGAACAATTCCACATTAAATTTCATTAACATCACACCCAAAGTCTATTGTTCCTTAAAAAAATACAACCCCATCATTATGTTCTAGCAACTCCATCCCCATTGGTTAACACCATTTATTCAATTATTCATTATATAAATACATTCCCACATTCCCAGGCATTCTAGAAAAACATTCTATAGTACTAAACACATGGGGTTTCAATATGGTTAGTAGATGTACTGACCGTCGAGTCTTTTCAACTTATAGAAAGAGAATATACCCATCCTTCCTTGAGACGATAAAAATGGAAAGCACATGGCATACCCCGTGTGTCTTCGCCTCTATCATAAGAAGGGTATGTAAGACCAACTGCCTTGAGCAGTGGGTAAATGCAAAGAAGATAAACAACCAAAGAAACAACAAGCATCCAATAATCACATCTATCTCATTCCATCATCCATGGTGTGCTCCCGGACACCCACATGCATAAACAGATGCATCTCGCCACTCTAGGAGTCATCTTCTACAATAACCAAAAAGGCCTCCATGCCTCCACATATTACCACAATTATCCAAGCTCACATCAAAACACATGAAGTGGTAAAATAAACATCTTAACAATAGGGATCATTTCCCTTAAACAAAAAAGATGGTAACTCAGAACCCTGCAAGGAATTATCTATTAACAACCAGTAGTTCTTTAATCCATCTTTGATAATCCAATTTATTATTAGTTGGTTCTATATTTGGTAATCCTAACAGTAAGCTATCACAAATAAATGAACATGTTTACTGCACCAATTTGATTAACATCAAATTACAATAAGAACTAGATTTGTTTACATGCCTCTTTATCATTATCCAAGCAAATATAAATTAATCACGGTTTATGTTCTTTACCAATTTCCATCAAGTACAATCATTAATGTCAAAAAATCTAGAAAAAACGAGAGGCAATAACATATGATCAATATCAATTTATTCATCCAGTTCAAATATTTATTATGTAAATTCTGTTGTCATATAGTGGGATAAAACATGATAAAGATATAGTTTCACATAAAAGAAAGATAATAAATAAATATCTTATCTCAAACAGTTCTTCATGTTCTTTATCCACACAATGGGTCACAAACCTCCTCAAGCGACAACTGCATCCACCCGAGGATGCCACGATACGACTGCACCAAACAAACCCCATGAAAATTCCATTTGGAAGCATGTATATTTCATGCTATAATATGATAAGGAGTAACAGGTGAAGATGGTCACCAAGTAACAACGACAAAACATACCTTATATCGAAGATTGATCAATATAGCTTAGTTGCATCAAAACAGTGTGGAACCAATATGAGGTGTAATGTTTGACTTTGAAACTCCTACGGGAAGTATTGGAAGGTTCTAGCATCTCATAGTTGAGAAACAATAGGAATAACAATGGAGGAAGATATCTTCTACGTTTTTATGATTTAATGGGGCGATAGTTTAAGATATGCTTAATTCCCCATTAAAAGAGGATCACATTAAACCATGTGGATTGACCAAGTAAAAACATCCCGAGACAATGGAATAATTAATATAGGATTTATGGCCTTTGAATCGACATTAAGTGTCCTTAAAATAATGCTTTAAATGTATTTTTCGTCAATGGAAATGTCAAAGGAGAGAATTTATAGGAAGCTGGAAACACTCTACACCTACCGTTACTATACACCAACTGATAGAGGTTACCGGTAGTGGTTACTGATAGACCTCACAATTCTAGAAGTACTGTAACCTATCGTTACTATGCACCTACCATTAGAGGTTACCAATAGAGGTTACTGATAGAACTCACTGTTCTAGAAACACTGTACACCTGCCATTACTGTGCACCTACCGATAGAGGTTACAGATATACCTCGTCGTTCTGGAAACACTATTCACAAAACCTCATCGATATGACTGTTCACAAAGCCTCACTGATAGAACTGTTCACTGAACCTCACCAACAGATCTATTCACTAAACCTCACCAATAGAACTGTTTACTGAACTTCACCGATAGAACTGTTCATTAAACCTCACCGATAGAACTGTTCACTGAACCTCACCGATAGAATGTTCTCTGAACTTCACGGATAGGATTGTTCAAAAAACCTCATCGATAGAACTGTTCAGTGAACCTCACCGATAAGACTATTAATTGAACCTCACCAATAGAACTATTCACATAACCTCACCAATAGAACTGTTCACTGATGGAACTGTTCACAGAATTGGAAATTTGGAAAACTTACTGGGTATAAGACACCTTGACCTCCTAGGACACCTCAAAAACCATATTTTCACAAGTAATGGACCATAGAGGTCAGAGAAATTACATCAGATACCTATCAAAACAGTCTCATCTTCAAGAATTGAAAACCCAACTAAAGAGAAAAAAATGGGGTCCGAACAACCACCCATCGAGGTAACTCTCAAAAGAGAGTAATCCACAAAAGAAACAAAATAAATTCATAAATAAAACATGAATGGTCTAACCACAAAGGGAACATCGTTATATGAAAAGTGTTAAACATAGAACAACTCTGGGTACTGTGAACGTATCTGTGACTCACATTACCAGGTACTGTCTTCCATGCCACCGTGTTTCCACAAGACACAAACTATGGGAATAGAACGCTCGCATAACACCTTCTCCTTGTGTTCTTGGATATCCACATGTTTCTCCTCAAAGGTTTCATCATCATCAATATTGATCTCACCCAAATCGATGATGTGAGAGTCATCATGAAGATAATGTCAGAGCACTAATACATGGAATAGATCATTTATCTGACCCATCTGTGGGGGAAGTGATACTTGATATGCCACACCTCCAATACAAGTTAACACCTCGAAAGGCCCAAAAAACTGAGGAGAAAGCTTACTTTTACGACCAAAACTTCGCGGCCCATGATGGGGAGTAACCTTCAGAAATACATGATCTCCAGCACTAAAATATAATGATCTCCTTTTGGATCAGTATATGATTTCTGATGATCTTTCACTTTCTTCATCCTCTCAAAAATTACTTGAACCATCTCTGTTGTATTCTGCACTACTTCCGGTCTGAGAATTTCTAACCCTCCAACCCCAGTCCAGTACAACATAGAACGTCTTGGTCAACCATACAAGGTTTCAAAAGGTTTCATACTGATGGTGGAGTGAAAAATATTATTTTAAGAAAACTCCACCAAGGGTATGTTCCATATCCATTAGCCTCCAAAACCAAGGGCACAAGAGCATAACAGGTCTTCAAGAGTCTGGATGGGTCACTCTGTCTGACCATCTGTTTGAGGATGAAAAAAAGTGCTAAGGCATAGTTGAGAACCAAATGCATGTTAGAGACCTCTCCACACCCTGGAGGTAAATTCAGGATCTCATCAGAAATGATCGTCATAGGGACTCCATGAAGTCTCACCACCTCCTCTAGATACTGCCTCCACAAAACTTCGACTAAGCTTGACTCCTTGATTCCTATGAAGTGAGCCAATTTTGTTAAACAATCCACTACCTCCCAAAAAAAATCATGTCCTCTCCGAGCTTGAGGTAAACCAGTAAAAAAAGTCCATTGAGATGTCCTCCCACTTTCATTGATGAATCAGAAATTGATGGAGAAGACCACCTGGAACACAGTGTTCGGCCTTCACCTTCTAGCAGACTAAACATCGAGACACATACTCCGAAATCGCATGCTTCATCCTAGGCCACTAAAACTGACTCCTCAAGGATCAGTACATCTTTTTCACGCCAGGATGTATGGCTAAATGAGAACTATGGATCTATCTGAGAACCATCTAATGCATCGTTAGGGTAACAAAAGGCCTTCCATGATACAACAATAGATGTTGTTCATCCTCCGACAAACCATCAGGGGCCTCACCACAAACAAATCGGTCTCTCCAAACTTCAACCTCTTGATCTCCCAACTGGGAATTTTCCAGCTTCGGCATCAGGAAGGACTGTACCATAATATGAAAAAGGAAACCTCTACCCCCAACATCTTACATATCAAGGTGAAATGCTAACAACTCTTCCATTACTCTCCACGAATCACAGGATTCATGCACAATATCTCTACGTGACTTTTGGCTCAGTGAATTAGCTAAAACATTCCCATTTCCAGGTATTACAATATTTCAAAGATGTATTCCTGCAATAACTCCATCCACCAACATTGTTGTGTGTTCAAGTCACATTGGAAAAAAACATACATCAAACTCTTTTGATCATTGAAAACCAAAAAGTGCTCACGAATTACGTAATGTCACCACAACTTCAGAGCAAACACCATGACTGACAACTCAAGATCATGGGTGGCATATTTGCGTTCATGGGGACAAAACTGTTGAGACCCATAAGAAACAACTGACCTCTGCTGCATGAGAACAGTGCCTAACCCCAGATGTGAAGCATCTCAAAAAACATCAAATTGAACTACCTCAGCTGAAAGACAAAGGACTGGAGCACTTACTAACTTCTCTTATAGATAATAGAAATCTTCTTGATACTGATTATCCCATATAAAGTATTGATCATTCCTGGTCAAAGATGTTTGTGGAGTTAAAACTCTTGAGAAATCTGAAACGAACCTCCTGTAGTAACCTGCGAGAAAAAGGAAACATCACACCTCTGTCACTGTCTTGGGGCTTCCCAAGATACAACTGCTTCAATCTTTGATGGATCCAAAACTACTATATGTTGGGACACAACATTACTAAATAAATGGACATCTCAATCCCAAAACTCATACTTTGAAAACATCACAAACAGCTGATGTTGACAAAGAACTCTCAAATTGTCTTTTAGATGCTCTACATGCTCCTCTTTAGATGTGGAGTACACAAGGATGTTGTCGATGAAAACTACCAACATCATTTCTCGGAACTCACGGAACACAGCATTCATCAATCCCATTAATATAGCTGAAGCATTCGTCATTCCAAACGACATTACAATGAACCCATAATGCCTGTGACGACAACGGAATGCAGTCTTTAGGATATCCTCATCCTTCACACACATCTGATGATATCCTGACCGCAAGTCGATCTTTGAGAACCAACTTAAACCCATCAGTTGATCGAATAAATCATCAAAACAAAGAATAGGATAAAGATTCTTTATTGTCACTTTTTAAGAGATGATAATCGACACACAACAGCAAACTACCGTCAACCTTATTCCCGAACAAAACCAGTGCACCCCATGGTGACACACTTGGCCGAACAAAACTACACCGTAACAGACCATCAAGTTGTATATGAATCTCTCGTAACTCAGAATGGGCCATATTATATGGAGACATAGATATAAGAGACTCTCCATGCTGTAGATCAATCCAAAACATGATCTCTCATCAAGGGGTAATGCTACACCCTCTTCTAGAAAGACATCAGAGTACTCCTCTACGACCCAAAGAAAACACCAATTACCGAAGCTCTGAAGAACGCAACATCATATCATTCATCATGGATGATAAGGATGGAAGATGACTATAACCCATCAAAAGATCTCTCTCACAATCGAACACCACTGGTTCTCCATCCGCACCAATGAAGACGAAATTATTCTTGAAGAAATCCGCGATAGCCTGCACTAAATACAACCAATCCATGCTGAGGATGACATAATCTGTTTGTATTCGTAATCATAGGAAATATCCCCCAGAGCGGTGTTTTCGAGACACTAGCTCACAATCTCTACATACTTCAAACAAGTTTGCTCGACCTCCAACTGGCATAGTCAACACCAAGGGCACTAGAAGCCTCTCTGCCTCAAGTCCAAATGCATTGAAAAGGATAGGTGATATTAAGAAGTGTATCGCACATGTATCAAACAAGTCATACACCAAGGTAGTAATCAATAAAAGGGTACCTCTAACGACATCTAGCTCACCAGGAGCTGGAAATGCTATAGCATGAAGCTGACCACGACCTCCTCAATGACCTATCTAACCCTGATAACGACCACCACCACGGCCGCACTCTTCTCTCTACGGACACAGAGCATCATGGGGATTTACTCTACCTTCCCCATATACCCTTTTTCGATCTAATGCTGGTGTAACTGGCTGCTGTTGCCTTGACTAGAATTATCTCAACAGAGGAACCTAGAGCATAACACCCGGTGCCTAATGACCGCTCTGAAATGTCAGGAACTCCCGATGCTGATGATGACGACCACCACAAGAAGAATAAGCAACTGGTCCCTAAGAAAAGGCCTGAGTGTTTTTGCCTCTGTAGAAATGAGATGTGAAGCACAGGGACGTACCCCCGGCTGAACGGAAACTCTTTTGTGCGGAAAACAGAGAGCCCCAGACCATAACTCTGTTTGTGAGGAATCATGCCGATTCCCCTCTCAGATGATCTAGTCCTAGCCAATGTCCACACAATAACCTATACCCTTTCCAGCACCTCATAATATGTTTTTAGCATAAATTGGGTGACTTGGAACTAGATATCTGGACACAAAGCCTCCTATAATTTGTCTCACCCTGGCCTCCTCATCTGGCAACAGGTCTGAAGCATATCGTAAATGGTTTCTGAAACAGATCCCAAACTCTCGAACAAAGGATCTCCCCTATTGAATGGTAAGAAGCTCCTGGAAACTGGATTCCATCGCAGTCAAAGAAAGAAACTCAACTCTAAACTTGTCTTAGATATCCTCCCATGAGATCGCTGACTCCTCACAATCTTCAAGGAACAAGAACAACCACTGCCTCACTGCTCAAAGCAGCATCGTCATAACCAAGGAAACACAATGCTCATTCTGATCACAAATTGAACTGAAGCCTATCTCGACCTCCTCTAATCAGTATTCTGTGACTAAATATGAAACGGAGCCCTCATACTTCTGCAGACTCTGGTGCTGAAAATCTCTAATTGTCTTCTTCCAAGTGTCGTTGTCGTCAACCACTACCCTATGGCGATCTTCTGGAACATACTGCTAGACTTTTTCTATGCAAACCTGATGAGGACGTAGACTTGGAGCCATACCTATAAAATAACAAACCATTAGATCTCCAAAACCTAGAATATGGAAGACTCAACATTAATTAATAAATTTTTTTAATCATTTTTTGTTAATCTATTCAAAGGTCTACCCATTCAATCACATGCACAAAGAAGAATGATGCATGATCCTTTCATAGGTCTCTACCCTGAAACTTGTATCACCTTGTTCAGTATCCATTGTAAACCTAAAGGTTCATACATTAGATCATAGGGGGACCTAAACGCCTATGTTTCAGCAGGTCGCTAGTGTTTACCTCAAGTGCTAAATGTGAATGACACTATTTCCCTACTAACCCATGAAACCTCACCTGTTCCTAACTCCAAACTCCATCCCACCCCTCAACCAGACCACTAATACCACTTTATCATGACCCCCTCCCCACAATGTGTACCCCTCTTGTGCCACCAATGTGAGAAGGGAGATAATTACCCCCGAGTCCCACCTCTAGTAGGCCCCCGATTGGCGACTAAAACTGAGGGTATAATAACACACAAAATGGAAGGCATTACCCTCTAAGAGAACACATGAAGAATAGAGAGATAATATAGGCATCAATCAACTCCAAGTCAGACGGCAATATAAAAGAAAACCCAAGTACACATATAAAATATTATGCAGAAGTACAACAACTAAAAGGGTAAAGAGTGAAAGTACCCAAAATAAAGTAAAAATAGTAGAAAACACATGCCCGAACAACTCCTACAACACCAAGAAAGTAGACACTAGATTGATCTCCAACCTGATCTAAGTGACATAAAAACAGTTTATATATACATAGGGTGATTATAACAGTATACTCAGTAGGATCCCCCACAACCACTCTCATGGAAAAGTTAATAAAGAATGATAAAGCACAATGAACAACAAGTGAGACTAACTCATCACCTAAACATGTATACTAAGTTCACAACCTCACCCAGGATACTCTCATCATGTAACACATACAAGAATATGTCACATAATAAAAAATATCAAGGGCACCCCACAACTACTTCCCCACTGGTTTGCCTCTTTGCCGCAACATCGCACGTCCTGAGAATCTCTCTCCAAAAAGGCTTTCGCACAAACACCTGGGCGAAGCACCAAAATATGCACCTCATGCAACAAAACCACCATGTCCACACACCAATGTAACCAGGTAGTTTTTGATAGCCACTACATCTTGCATAATGTGTGTCATACGTTTGGTAATATACCTCAATCCATTACAACCCATACACCGAGTACAGATCCTCAAGCCATCCCAACCTATACACGTTACCCCTATAGTTGTACATAGAAAACTATATATATAATATATGTGTGTGAATAACAACAAGACATTATAGCCCTCTACAAACAAATATGGGGAAAACTAACCAATGTGCCTGCCATCACCAGTAACAACCAAGAGAAGAAAGTTGGGCCAAAGGGGGTAGTTAGACATCTATCCTCTCACCAAAAATGTTGGGGAAAAAACCCCTCTAGGGATCTGAATCCTCGAGGTGTCAGTTTCCCTTACTAATAGGGTAGAGTAGTGTAGAAACACAAAAATTACATGATATATTATATCTCACAACCATACTACGTGCATTATCAAGTCTTAGACACAACTGCATCTGACATCCCTCGAACTCTAGGCTACTACTTCTAAGACTAGGTATCCTATAAGCACAGAACCATTTAAAGAGATTTATTAGATTTCATCATTCCTTTATTATCAGCTCCATTGTATATTAATTAATTCTTTAAACATTAATTAACCATGAACAATTCCACATTAAATATCATTAGAATCACACCTAAAGTCCTTTGTTTCTTCAAAAAAATACAACCTCATTATTATGTTCCAGCAACTCCATCCCCATGGTTTAAAAAAATTTATTATTCATTATATAAATACATTCTCACATTCCGATGAATTCTAGAAAAACATTCTATGCTACTAAACACAAGGGGGATAAACACTGTGAGTAGATGTACTACTTTTCGGGTATTTTCCGCTTATAGCAAGTGCATATACCAATCCTTCCTTGAGAATCTAAACACAGAAAGTACATGGCATACCCCTTGTGTCTTTGCCTCTTTCATAAGAATGGTATGTAAGACCAGATGCCTTGAGCATTGAGGAAAAGTAAAAAATATAAACATCCAAAGAAACAAGAAGCATCCAACAGTCAAATCTATATCATTCCATCATCTTTGGTGTCCTCCCTAACACCTACATGCATAAACCGATGCATCTCGCCACTCTAGGTGTCGTATGCTACCACAACCAAAAAGGCCTCCATGCCTCCACATATTACCACAACCATCCAGGCTCACATAAAAAACAAGAAGCAGTAAAACAAACATCTTCACATTTGGGCTCATGGCCCTTAAAAAAACAAGAGGGTAACTTAGAACCTTGCAAAAAATTATCTATTAACAACTAACGGTTCTTTAATCCATCTTGGATAAACCGATTTATTATTCATTGTTTCTAAATTAGTGAAACCTAATAGTATTCCATCACAAATAAATTAGCATGCTTACTTCATCAATATTATTAACATCAAATTACATCAATAACTAGATTATCTGACATGCCACTTTATCATTAGCCAAACAATTATCAAATAATCTCAGTTTACATTCTTTACCGATTTCCATCATGTACAATCCTAAATATCACACAAACTAGCAAAAACTAGAGGTAATAATATATGATCGATATCAATTTATTTATCTAGTTCAAATATTTATTATGTTAATTACATTGTCATACTTTGAGATAAAACATGCTAAAGATATAGTTGCACATAAATGAAAGATAAGCAACAAATCCCCTACCTCAAATCGTTCCTCATATTTTTTATCCACACAACGAGTCACGATGCTCCTCTAGCGACAACTGTATCCACCCGAGGATTCCACAGTATTACTACACCAAACAAACCCAAAGAAAATCCCCATTAGAATCATGGAGTATTCATGCTATATTATGTAAAGGAGTAACATGAGAAGATGGTCCCCAATGTAACGACGATAAAACATACCTTATATCAATGATTGATCGATACAACTTGGTTGCCTCAAAACATAGTAGAACCAATGCAAGGGGTAAATTTTGATTGTTCAACTCATATGGGGTGGATTGAAGGGCTCTAGCATCTCATAGTTGAGAACAAAGAGGAAGAAAAAGGGAGGAAGATATCTTGTCCCTTTTGTAGATTTAAAAGGGCGATGGTTTAAGATATTGTTAATTCCTCATTAAAATCGGATTACATTAAACCACGTGGTTTGACCAAGAAAAAACATCCCGAGCCATAGTAATAATTAATATAGGATATATGGCCTTTGAATCAGCCTTAATAGTCCTTAAAATAAGTCATTAAATGTATTTTACGTCAAAGGAAATGTCAAAGGAGAAATATTACAGGAAGCTGGAAACATTGTACACCTACCGTTACTGTACACCTATACTTAGAGGTTACCAGTATAGATTAACGATAGACCTAAACATTTTGGAAACACTGTACACCTAGCATTACTATACACCTACCGTTACTATGCACCTACCATTAGAGGTTACAGATAGACCTCACCATTCTGGAAACACTGTACACCTACCATTAATGTGGACCTACCGATAGATGTTACTGAGGGACCTCACAATTATTGAATCACTATTCACAAAACCTCAACGATAGATCTATCCACAAAACATCACCGATAGAACTTTTCACTGAACCTCACCGATAGAACTTTTCACTGATCCTCACTGATAGAACTATTCACTGAACCCACCGATAGAACTATTCACTGAACCTCATCGATAGAACTGTTCTCTAAACCTCACCAATAGAACTGTTCACAAAACCTCATCGATAGAACTGTTCACTGAACGCAACTGATAGAGCTATTCACTGAACCTCACTGATAGAACATTTCACCCAACCTCATTGATAGAACTCATTAAAAAACCTCACTGCTAGAACTATTCACTGATGGAACTGTTCTTAGAATTGGAATTTGGAAAAATTACTTGGGATAAGTCACCTTGACCACCCAGAACACCTCAAACACCATATTTTCACTAATAATGGACTGGAGAGGTTTGGGACATTATAATACAGGCTAGATACAGAACCAAAATGAGCGAACAACCAGGTTAGAGAAGTCTATAAATTCCCCACCAAAATATGAGAAACTATATGACTACCACTAAGATGCATTGATTTTCCTAATGAATCACTTTATTTCAATAAAAATATTCTTGGAGAAAATAATAATGCGACCGGTGAGCCCCACATCTGGTAACATATTATAAATTATTTGGGGGTAATCATTTTATAGGAATAAGGAATTATGCATGATAATTCATAGATAACGCAGAGGATATAAGTGGGATCTGTGAAGAACATCTTGCATGAAAATTATATCACATGAGACTAAAGATATACCTACAATGAATAAAACTAATGAATCCGAAAGGAAAAGTATAGAACAAAAACTAAAGGTGAAAGACATAAATAAAAACATGATTTCTGACCCACACGCACTTTGCATGAGCCTCTCAAAGACACACAACATCACAGGGACATATCACCCAGATCGTGCGGTTCTCCTTCAGCATGCTTCCTAAGCCCTCCATTCAAGTGGAGGAATAGTCACCTGACCCCCTTGGATGTATAACCATTGCCTTTTGGATGTACCCATGGGATATTCTCCCATGCCTCATGACATCTGTAAAATGCATCACCAGACTCATATAATGACACCAACTCATGTTACCCATTACTCAAAAAAAAAACCTAGCCACAATAATGGGAACTCATGACAACCTTCATACATATTATATAGGAATATAAATTCCTTCTAGTGATATTATTAAAGACATTATATATCATTTGGACATGTCAACGAAGTGTCACCAAAGAATCTGGTCATATCAATGGGCTATCACGACATTATTTGGGAATATCAGCTAACACTCATGATGCCTTTCGGGTGTATTAGCTAGGACTCACGATTCCATTCAGGGATATCAACCAAGACATGTGCCTCCCTCAGAATATGTCATAAGATATATGTGATACCATCTATAGGAAACCTTCTAGATATTGTGATGTCCCCCTAGACAGGTCAACTAGGTCATGAGACAGCCTCCAAAAAAGCATGCCCTGTTCACCAAGGTGTCCCAGGATTTGATTGCTTTAACTATCCCTAGTGTGTAGGAAAAGAATAAAAGGGAAAACTTATGGTGTAATCCCTGATCAATGGAAATAAGACAAATCTAATTCATTCCATATTCAGGATACGAATTCCACCCATTCTAGGCGTGAGTTCCATATTGATCAACCATGGTGATCCTATTTTCTATTCCCCTTTCGCAAAATAATGACATTGACCACATACTAACAATTTTTTCAAACAAAAATCATGCTTCCAATGGTCTATGAGAGTATAACTGATCATGTCATCTTCAATTTACACCCAAATATCACAAGGGTATCCTCAAAATGTATTCCCCTACCAATAGGCAAGCCTCAGTGTGTATGCCTCAAATACTAACATTTTAGTATTTCCTCAGCCAATATGGAATACATATTAGTATAATCCCCTGGGATTCATGAAACTTCTAGGATAATCATAATATCCCTGATTTCTATCATACATAATATCATATCACTGTAATATGGGATAACCAAACTACAATGACTCTGATTCCTACTATATGCATGATGTGTAGGATTCCTTCTCAAGGCCCAAGCTCTATTCCATACACCCCAAGTACAGTCCCTGTATATTATTCCCATATCTCTATGACATGGTACTAATCATCTATTCTCCCTTATTTCTTACATCGAGCACATCTCACAAGGGATTAAGGAAATATAATGAACACTTCATTAGGAATCATGAATTTACAATAACTAGGGAAATAATATTATGTAGGCCAAGATGAGTGGTATGGAATGACCACCCATCATATAAGTACATACTCCATGGGTCCAGTCCTAAGGCAGTGAATGCACTACAAGGTTTTTGATTCATGCAATAACCATGATATGCATGATTCCTCATAATGGCTCAATCCCCTCCTCAGAATATTAATCGCCTCCTCATGTGGTAGTACATTCTGAAGATTTTGGTCTTAAGACATTAGAAAATAATGTATCTTTTCACTATTAGAAAATGAATGAAGAACCTTGGATACATACAGATGGATTCATTAATGAGACATCACATTCCATGATTCATCAATATAACTACCCTTCTTTTTTAAAATATAAAATTAACTAATGAATTATTTTTTCAAAGTAATTGGTCTCATGTTGATATTATGATTATATTCATGAACATATCTTAACTATATTATAAATTTGTAGAGTATGTAATAATGCTCCCACCCATAATGGTGTGATGAGCCTGACCTCCCATCCTCTAGACCAATGTGAGTTCCCAAGAGTAACTGGGCCTGAAATCCCAGATGGAAGATGTACATTTTAAAGGATTTCTATACCTAGCTGAAGATAGGGGAATAATTGGGAGTTTTTGGGAAAAGTGACAGTGGTATCCTAATGATGGAAACCAATTTCATGACTCAAAAACCTGACAAAACAATAACATTGGTTAATCTTAATATTTTTCTATAACATCGTTCTAAGTAGATCGAATATTTTTTTATGAAACTTAGAAAATGTTTTGAATCTATATTCAATGGAATAAAGATATATTCATTTTTGGGGATAACAACTAGAGGAGTGAAATGAGTTTCTATTAGAATATGATTTTTCTTTGGAATACAAACCATGTGTAGTATGGAATTGAGGTTCATTATTTATCTCTATTTTGGTATCATAATGATGTAGCTTATCATCTTGTGGGATTTGATAAATACCCACCAGTAATATGGGAATTGAACAACCACATGAAGTTTTCATTGATTGATTCTTGTCAAGGTCTAGGAAAAAGAGAATTTAGATAAAGCACCAAATTGTTAGTAGTTGTCAGATTCCTACTCCGATGACTTTTTTCATTCATTTAGATGTGGATTGTATTTTGAATGGATATATCCTCCTCCTAGTATAAAATACAGATACAATTTTCTATAATATTTCTATATGTAGAGTTAATTAAATTTTCTGATAAAATCTATAACATTGAATTCAAATCATTTTTGAAAAAATTGTTTATCCAATCTCTCTAAGACCAGTTACCAGATGGGTTGTGATTCCTTAGAGAACTTTTCCTCATAAAATATATTTTTTGGATCTGTTATGGGTGAACATCCATTATTTTACTGATCCATTCAGTGTCTGATGTTTAATTACAACTAGAAGGGAACCTTCAGATATATTTTATGCATGTCCCTAATAGTGAAACTGAATAAATGGATGGGATAAACCTAGAGGATTGATTTTTTAAAACAATCCTCAAGCAATATAACAATAATTTTCACTAAGGATGGGATAAAAAAAATCCCCAAGCACTACTAGTTAAGTTTGTTCCTATACTTCCATGGTTGAAAATAATGCATCGTCATTTATAAATTTAATACGTTTTTTCTAAAATTGTCTAGGTGTATTACATGATATTTTTTTTGAGCCATCTTATTCCAAATAATTATTAAATATTTAATGATTGAATTCACTAAAGTGGGAGGCATTATAAATATTTTCAAATTCCTGATACATGAGTATTGAAATTGATTTATCTCTTCTGGATCAACATTTATTATATCTATTGTGCCTTATTCCTTGATTATTCGATCATATATGACGAAAAGATATTTTTTCATGAATTTTTCACTAGGATATGAAATTACATGATATCACCTCTAGTGGTATTTATGGATAAATTTGTGAGGTGAAGTGAAATTCCCTATGTCCACCTCATCATTTGATATGAAACATATGTAGGGAATTAAGGATCAACATATGCAGTCTAGTTAACACATTAATAAAAGTGACTTCAAGGTATTATTTCTACTTTTCCAATTGCATTTTTCATGGATCTTGGAGGCGCACCATGTTACTTTCATGGACAATTTCATCCATTACCATGAAATTTTCCAAATATTATTCTTAAGTAAATACTTAAATTATTAATTAATGATGACATGTTAGTTTATTTAGGAAGTTTTCACGCACACGATCACGTAAAAATTAATTTGTAATGATAATTTGAGGAGTATATAATGGATATAAAGCTAATGGTATATTATCCATTTTCAATTATCACTCTTAAGAAATATGTGAGAGGATCCCCATTTATTTTTGAATGATGATGATGTTTTTCAAACAATTTTTTATAAAAATTGAGGTCAATTAAGGTTTTTTATATTAGATTAGAAGGATGTAAATCAAATGGGGGTTTCTTAAATTCCTATTTCCTTTAGTGTTATTATGGTTGAGAAAGAATATTACCTACCAATAATGAGTCATCATGCTAGAATCAAATAATTTTATAATATTCTTTAATTTGAGGGATATCTAATAGTTGATTGGTTTGGGAGTTTCATTATTTATGAGATTAAATATCACTTCATGGAGGAACTTTTCCGCAATTGCCATAATGGTTTAGACTGCCATCATGATATGGGGTATGATTATAGGGTGAAATTTTACAGCGTATTACATGGGCCAATTCATTATTGGAGAACAATCGAATGGGTAGGACCATGTTTTTGTTTGATCTTATTAAAATGAAAATGGATAACATGGGATTCAATATGACAAGAGCTCTTGATATTGATCAAATTCTAGACAAGATGTGAGCCCTGAAGATAATATGTATATATGGGAACTCAGGTGTGGAGGAAAAGATATGCATTCTCCCTTGTTGGTATCGAGGATCAACCTTTTGGTTTCTCTAGGTACCTTGAATCTAAACTGGAGGGATTGTTGGGTGTAGGAAGGTGTATGTACCTACTAATAGTTTTCCTCTGTACATGGTAGGAAGGTATGTTTTGGTGTTATAGAGTTAGGGTGATTTTCCATGATATCTAGTTTTTTCCCTCTGTGGGTTGTCTTGCATGACCATGTTTGAGTGACATGGGATAGACACTCATCGAAGTATCATACATCATTTTATGGGTTGGATGTCAGGTGTCACTAGTTGTAGAAGTCTCTGTAATAATCCCTATAGAGGTAACCCTATATCGTACAGATGTGGTTTTTTTAACCACTAGATAATCCTCCCTTAGATATGGGAGTAATTTCCTACATTTTTCAGGGGATAGGAACCCAAAATTCTTTGATAAAGAAACTAGTGTTGTCTGCTTCTAGATAACCAACAATCATTTAGTAGATGGTTGGAGATTATTTATGAGATTGAATTCTTTTTATGTTTTCTCAAGGGTTGGGATGGTATAATTGTTTTGTACTTCTAAATATGGGAATTTGGGATCCATAACTGAAGATGCTAGGATGTGGTTTAATTTCACTAAATTGATAAGTATCTAATGAGGAATATAAATGTTTGGATTGTTTAAAGGATACTTATAACTTCAATTTCTGTTTTTCCTTAAAAATGTTATTTTGATACATATATAAAGGAAAAATAATAATAAAAATCAATGAGTCATCTCAATAAATGAACATATTCATAAATAATTGTTTTGGATTGATATTTTATCCCTATTTATTATTTAATGAAGGGGACATACATGTGGGTGATGAAATAAATTTTTTGTTAAAGACTAACATCATATTCACATTTTATTGTTTTTGAATAACTCCACACATTTACTTATTTCGTGTCATTGTGGGACTTCATTCCAAATTCAAGAAGACACAAGGTTTCTCAAATGAGGCATTTAGAAAAACTATTGGCTGATGGGATGGTAGGATAACATCATTACACATTGGTGAAATAATTTTATATTCTGGAACTCTATTGTAGATTCAATAGTTATTCATGAATCCTTTATTAATTAATAAATTTAATATAGGTCACTCTTTCAATAATTATCGATAATTATGATGTGTTGATATCTAAATAATGTGTATGTATCTGAGTAAACTAATCCTCAAAGAGATCATTATGTTATTGAGGATCCATGTTGATTGTTCCCTTTTATAATCAAATTAGATATTTTTATACCATTTATTTTCAAGATCTTGGTTTGTAATTATTTAGTGCGGCTCAATGAAACATATTTTCATCATAGAAAATGAGATTAATTTATGTCATTATCGCGTCCATGAGAATGACTTCCTACAAATCATCATTACGGAAATCAAAACCCACATTGTTTGGTGCCCCAAAAAGGACACATAATACCATTTATGGTCATGTGAAAAATACATAACAATAATATGAAACATCATTCGACAATTAGGTATAGATGAAATATTCCATGTAATGGGATATTGTGAGACATATACTAATATGGTTCATAGACCTAGATAGAATATGATATCTTAAGTGGGGTGAATGATCTTACTCAGAACATAATCCAAAAATAATGGTTATAAATGGTTATCAAAAAGAATATGACTGTATAAATTAGAAATGACCATGTTGGGGATATGGTTGAGAGAACCTTACAATGATTTTGGGATTATGATTTCATAACTCAGGGACGAATAATACAAATCACATATGGATGGAATCAAATCCCACATAGTTTGAATTTTTAGTGATTAATTATAGTGAGAGTATCATGTTTTATCCATCTTGAATATATCCCATTGATGTTTTTCACATATATTTGGTTCAAAAACTAGTTGGAGGTCAGAATTTATAGGTGATAAGATGATTCAAAAGGGAATCTAATCCCAAGGAAGATATGATATCATGTGGGTGTTCTGATCATCACAAAACACTAAGACCACATGTGTCATGCACAGTGAGAGAATAAAAATTAAATCAAATATTTTACAAAACATGCAGCTTCAATCGTTTGTTAGAGGTTGTAGCTGAGGAAATAAGAGATAAAAAGATCATTGATATGCATGTATCCTCTATTTTCATTACTAGTCAGGTTTATTAGAGAGTGAAATGGAATTTCTTCCCATCTCAATAGATTTTACCGTAACTTGTATAGGGACATATACACTTAGGTAGGTATAACCTAACAAATAAAGGGTATGGTATTTCTCTAGGATGGATAACCTAATACCACTTTCAATGATGTTTAGAGGAGGATCAAGTACTAAACCTGTTCAAAGGGATATTCCAGTGGTTTTCCTCACTGTCTAAAATGTAGAGGCCCATAGAACTGTAAATTATATTGGGTTCTCATTACCAAATGAATGTATGATCAAGAACCTTATTAGGATACACCTTTTTAGGCAGTGTAAAAGTATCACCTCATTTACCATTGTAATATAATATTTAGAGGACATGTCGATGTTCCGTTAAATATAATCAAATACATCAGGAGGCCTTGGATGAGGCCATGTATTGTTCATTCTTGGAGATCCAATTCGAGAAATAGTGCTTCATGAGAGTTATTAACAAATAGGTTTGTTTGAAAAGGTCATGGAGGGGACATGATATGGCCAAACAATTTGTGGAAGGTTTCATATATAAATGACTAAATTGTTCATATTTTTCTCTATATAAAATGGTGGTCCCTAATTATTCCATCAGAATATATTACATTAAATGGTTCTTAGTAAATATGTTTTTTATGAATATCACTATTTTCCAAGGTATTCCCCTACTGAATAGATTTCCTCAAAATATGTTTTTATATGTTGAAATTTTTTTATTCTATGTGGAGAAATTTATATTCCCTCTTTTAAATTTCAATTTGTAGTAAATGATTACCTATTGAAATCTCTTTCATGGATTATCTATATGAAGTATCACCTCATTGAAGATATACCCCAAATCTCCATGTTTCAGGTTTTAATATGGGAATATATGTAACCATTCACCAAGGTTAGTCAGATCTAAAACTTCTTTAATGAAATATTCCATATTATGTTATATCTCCTCACACCACAAGATGAAGATTTGTTTTTCAGGTTCATGATGATGAGACATTACCTCATTATGTAAATTTTTATTTGAGTAGGGGGTGGAAATCATTCTGCACCCTATAAAGTAAAAATCATTGAAGGGGATTAAAAATATGATTCCTCACCCCCAACGATAAATTCATTTATGGGGGTCCATAATATGATTCCTCACCTCACAATGTCAAATTTATTTTGGGGGACAAAATATGACACCTCTCTTAACAAAGTGAAATTAATTTTTGGGGGAACAATATTTGATGTCTTTACATATAAAGAGAAATTCATTTTGTATGGCCAAAAAATGGATCCATCCTCCCTAATATAATATTTGTTTATGATGGTCAGGGATATGATTACTCGCACATCATAGAGGAACTCTTTTGGGGGGGACCCAAATATGATTCCTCATTTTGCACATCAAAATCAATTTTTTGGGATGAAAACATAAACCTCAACCAAAAAAGGGAAATTCATCTTTGGGGTGGAGTAATATGAAACCTCTCCCATAATATTATTTTCTATTTCAGTGGAATAATGCATAAGGTGATATGCACAGTAGCAACTGACATAGCCATCATTCTATACGGATGGTGTGGTACCATTAAAGATCTTGGTATATTAACATTTTAGTAATCTTTAAATTGTTTGATTTATTCTAATCCATCCATTAAAAACACCTATATTCCTACTGATCGTCCATGAAAACCTTTTAGATCCAAACTCCATATCAATAACATTTATGATGATGATAAAATATTAATATGAAAAAATTATTATTATTTCTTATCAATTAATATTTTTATCATAAAGAAATTATTTCATTTGAATGAAAATTAGTGCATAAAATTCTAAATATTAGTAAATAATACACATTTTGTGTGATTGATTTTTGGTTTGCAATCATTCACAATCATGATGCCAATTTTTGTGCAACTTTCAAGAAATGATAAAAATGAATTTTATTTCCATGGAATCATAATTATGTAAAAAATCATTTTTTTAATGTTTCACATATATTTCTGTATCATTAAGGGATGAATTCATATACTGTCATTCAATAAATTTGTAATGACTATAAATCATAATCTCAAAAGGGTACATGGGTTTATTATTCCAAGAAAAAGGGTAAAATGGAGAATTATCTTAATCCAAATTGTATACATAAGAATTATCCAAATCAAATTATATACATAAGGATTATACTTACATCATTAATAGATCAATCATAGTAATCCCATTCCCAGTAAGGGTACAAGGGTTGAAATCCCAAAAACATTGGCATAAAGGTGGAAATCCTTAACCTTGGAATTTATTGAATTTGTTAAATAATGAATACTACTTTCTAAATTTCATTTTTTGTTGTCTTGAGATATTATTTATATGATTATGTTTATGCCACACTATTACTCATAATCCTATTGATATGATTGTTGATATGATTATTATTATTTGATTATATTTAATGTGTCATGATTCTATAACACATTTACCATAGTATATGTTTGTTCATTTGTGATTTCATATCCTTCTACCATAACAAATTAGGAAATATTATTTACCCATATAGTTTTTAAAAAAATATTTTTCCCATGATCATGTTTTCCATCATTATTTTATGCTAAACTAGGATAACATGTTTATAATTTTTCCCATATAGGGAAATTATGCTCATTAAATTTTTATAATTAAATTTCCTAGGATGTAGATATAATTATAAATTATATAATGTCTATAATATAGTATATTTTGGATCATATATAAATTAATATTCAAATGCTTTGTAAAATTTGTTAAATAAGTAACTAATATTCAAAGAAACTAAATAGCCATTTCATGGGGGGACTGTGAGATGATATCGTTATTTTATTAATTATATTATGGTAATGTTTTAAAATTTTGATTGGATTATCTATCATTTAATTGATGAAAATGTTTAGATATTGTTTTTCATCAAAATATAGAGTTGGGTTCCATGAATACTAATATGTTATTAGAGTATGGTATTTCTTTTATTTCAGATTTCATTTATTATTTTTATGGATTTTGATTTCATAACATTAGTAAAACCCTATAGGTAATTTTAATTAAAAAAAATTGTACTGAGGATGGCGCTACGAGCTATATGATTTCCCTTCTGTGATGAATGATTTTAGGTTTCGATTTTGGATATAGAGATCCTATTATTCCTTGTATATGGTTTACTTTCTCCTCCTAGTGGTGTGGTGTTGGTACTTCGCTCCACAACATTTTCTAGTGACCCTCAGTTCGTTGTAGATGTTTTCAACCCTACAGTTGCAGTGAAGCCAAATCTCTCAGTCGATTTTCAATTGACATTGGACCCCAGTGCCAGATATATAGAGGCACCATAGTGTTCTATTATGACCATAAAGAATGAAAGAGGGGTGGTGACTTCCAGAGGCCATCTGGTTGGGAGAATGTTTTTGTGGCTATTACTCCTCTTGAGGCATTGCTCTGAGAACCTTTTCAACCACACAGTGATGTTTATCTTAGTTCTAAATACTATTATGATATGATGAGGAAATCAACTTCAGGGCTGAAGCTAGATGGATCTTGTTCATTGGAATTGTTCAATGAGTTATGTCCTAGAAGTATTTTTCATAAGGGTTCACCAGCTCACTTTAAATCCCACTCTACAACGTTTTCTGAGAGAATTTCAATTTGAAAAAACTTCTGGATTGGACTAATTTTTCTTCCTAAAGGTTCACAACCTTGGAAACATGATGATTTGATCCTTAGAACCTCAAATTAGAGGGGTTTTTTAACTGGAAATGTGCTTCTCTTGGTCAAGGATTTCTCCATTGTAATTTTTCCATGTTATGATTTGATGTTTTGAGCATACAGCATTGGAAGCCTTTTTCTGAAACATGGATGGCTTTATTTACTGGAATGATTTTGGGATTTCAATGTCTCCCATGCATTGAATTCGTTTTCTTAGATTTTAATTTTTCTTCATGGACTCAAATGGGACCTCTCGCATCTAAAATTTTTGCATGACATTGGAATGGAAATTTGGACTCTGATTCAGCATGACAAGGAGACTGAGGATGTCTTATTTGGTCACTTTTCGTGGATTTTAGTAGAGGATGATCTTATCTCCACTTATATTGAAAATGGTATCCTTTCCACTCTTTATGATAACATTCAAATTGATGTTGAGTATAAAAAAACCCTCTTTTATGTAACGCCTGACCCCAGTTATCTAGAGTCGGAGCATTATTACCTAATATTGGCATGGTCACAAGAAAGATCAAATATCGAATGACCGATTGGTTTAGTAGCCTTGGAAACAATTGATATATTCATAAGGTTTACATTACATCATAAAATGAAAACTACAGCAACATAGTCTCCATAGACCACACTCTTATCCCCTCATACTATCCCTACAGGTCATTCATAATTTACTTTTTCATACCCTGGGAATAATAAAACATAGAAAAGGGGTGAGCTCAAATTCAAAGTAAGGATAACAATATAGCAGAAACATTCATAAATAAGAATAAACATTTAAGACAATATATAACTAAAAAAAGCCTTTTAAACTTGAACATCATCATAGTATGGAAAAAAATAAAATGAAATAATGCCATTTAATTATTCTCATGGATATTCTACTAATCTAATAATCACATTCAATATCAATAACCACTTTCATAATGATGGAATGCATAATTCCAAACTATCATAACCATATAGCCAAGGCCTCGTTCCAAGACTAAAAATAAGATTCTGTCAAGGCCTTGTGCCAGACAATATTTTGTCTCATTAGACCTACCGATGCATCGAAAAGCTATAGCGGGCCCCACCCTTCACATATTAAGTCCAATTCATTCCCATATGAAAAGGTTTAAACATAACATAAACATTCATATTAATACTCGAATACAAAATATAAATACTTCATCCATAAACTATGAATGGTATAAAAATAACGCATCCACAGTCAAACATATCACAAAACCTTCAATACAATGTAGACTTTTTGTATCATAATAAATCAACATCAAATAAGAATAAAATCCATCAAAGGATGTTCACATAGATGAAATGAAAACTCTTTTTAGATAAATATCTCTTTTTATTTTGAAATCATTCAAGAGTCATATATTTATAAAATAAAACATTTTATTTGAAAATATTCTTATAATGTTGTAAAGGATGCTTTGAAGATTTTATAATGGTGGAAAATAGCTGCACCTACCGTATAAGTTAAAAAAACATTCTTACGTTAATTCTGTCTAAAAGGTTAAAAAGTACCTTGTTTGGAAAATGACAGAAAGATTCCTTTATAAACCACTTATAAAAGTAAAAAAGGGTATAAATGACTTTAAATCATATTCTAGTAAATAGTAAAAATGATTTGAAATACACATTTAAGAAACATGGATGTGGGTTATAAAGAAGTCCTTGTAGATTATTACGTATAAACAACCTCAGATGATGAAGAGATTATGAAGTAAACCCTTACCTTGTACTTTTCCTTGGTTGAGGTTAGGTTAACCTACTATATAATGGTGAAATAATTTTTATTAAATTATACAAGAATCATATATATTAATATGATATCATATATGATCTTTTAACATTGCTTTGTTAATAATATCTTAGTATTATCTTCATTTCGGGTGTTAACTTACTAGTTTTCTTTTATATGTTTTGTTACGTAAGCCATGTTTGTTATGGATAGGTTGTATCTTATTCATATCTAGAATGATATCAAGTCTTTAAACATTATTTTTTTAAATCATCAAATGATAATTATTCTTTAATGGATATGATGGAGAATGAATCTCATCGCGTTCGGGGAGACGGTAGTCCATACATACACACGAGCGACAATATCATTCTTTTGATATTAAAATAATATATAATTGGATGGTATATTATATATAGTGAATCATTATCATGTTATATTTATTATTTACATGAATTATACATCATTATTATACCCATCCAAATAACAATATATTGAATAACAATTACACCCCGACGTGGAGACGGTAAGCCGTACGTACACACGTATAGTGACATGTTATTCAAAGGGTGGATAGAATACTGAATATGATTGTACCATATTTATAATAACATCATAGTATATATAAGATACTGGAGTTATTATTTTATTATGCTAATAACAAAAGAAAGAAGAAGTGGAAGATGAAAGGAACGTGAAAAGGGGTGGTGAAAACATAACCTCTTATTTGGGTTCTTCCTTTTGATTGGATCAAAAGGGCTCCTTAGGTTGGATTTCTAATCAAACTAAGGCCTCTAGGTTGTAGAGAGGGAAGTTAATAGAGTATTTTGGCAGAGGTTGGCTGAACCAAAAGGCTTTGAAGGTGTGGTGTAATGAGAAGGAGGAGTTCCCTTTTATAAGAGGGGTGAGGGGCACCTTTGGAAAAGCTAGATATATTAATTTATAATAAATTCATATTTGGTTTATAATGGCTAAAAAGTTGATTATTTAAAGTTTAAGGTGGGGATGGGTCAAAAACCACTCAACCAATATAATTTAGACAATTTTGGTTTGCTATATTAACCTTATCATTAAGTATTAACTCTAAGTTAATTAGTTTCACTTTTACAATGTCTCTTTGTATTTTTATATTATATGGTTATTAAAATTACTATATACATACAAGCGACCTCAAAGTGGTCCATTAATGATAAAAATATCATGATATAAGTCTCTTTTCCTAACCTTAGATTTTTTTAGGAATTTAATATCAATTAATAATATAATATGTGTTTTAAAAACTCTTTTATGTCAATTTTGACACTATTCAATAGTTGATTTTTGTAAAAATCATTACAGAATGATTACTTCGAAAAAATTCGATTAAATCAAATCATTATATGTCATATTAGCCTATAAAATTAGTTTAATTCATTAAAAGTCTCATGTTATATTTATTTGGGTATTTATAATATCAATTATTTTAATTTTCCACTATTATGGTAATTACTGCATCATCATTGTGTCATAAATAAAATAAATTATTTAATGTCTAAAATTATAAATAAAATATCATTATCTAGGAAATTTTTTTATATTTATAATGAATATTTATAGTCAAAAATACAACATATATAACCTTTTGTATAAATTGTTTTTCTAAAAGATATATGCTTATGTAATTTTTGTACTTATTTTAACTTAATTAAAAATAAAGTGTCCCTATCTCCAACCAATGGCTCCATGGGGTCCCCAAATCGTCCCAAAGATGCCCATGGTTGGACATGTATCCACCAATAAGGTTAGGACACGTTTTATGGTAATTTAGTATTATTATAATATTATTTTTTAACCCTTATTTACCGGATTTAACCTTAACCATGGTAAATAAAATATTTACCGAAGTAATTATTCAAAATTTCTAAAAATAAAAGTTAAATATTTACACAATAATAACATCATGATTCAAAATATGGAATCCATTTTTCCAAATTCAAAACACAGAAGTGGCAGAAATTAATTTAAAATTAATTCCCGTTGTTAAAACAAAAAGCGTGTTTTTAAGAGATAATAACTATCAAAAGATTGGGACTTGTTTATGTCTGTTTTAATTGTGAAATTATGTCCAATGACAAACAATGAATTAAATGGTAAAAATATATACTAAATATACTTTAAAACCACTCATATTAATAATTTATCAATATTAATTATTTCGATTAAAAAAGTTGTTTTTAATTAAAATTTAGTAATTTTCACTATTCATCAAAATATGAAAGTTATCTGAAAAGTACCAAAATATCACCCTAGGATAATTTCAATACTCTGAATCCAAAAATGAAGTCCATTTTGAGATATAGAATTTATTAAATTTCAAAAAGTAGGCATTACTATTCATAACGGATAGTTTGATTGGTTGTGGTGTGTTAGAATCTCGAAGTTGCGTACAATGCACGCCATTGCATTATTCAAAGGGAAACATATCGTGGAAGCTTGGGGTGTTACATTCTCCCCTCCTTCAAATAATTTCATCCTAGAAATTTCTAGAATACTATCGCATGAAAAGTCTCGGGTGGTTCTTCATCATAACTTCCTCTGGTTCCCACGTTGCCTCTTCCATCTAATGGTTTCTCCATAAAACTTTTACCAGAAGCGTCATCCGGTTCCTCAGTACTTGTTCTCTCGTATCAAGAATCCTGATGGGCTCTTCACAATAAGACATATCGGGTTCTAGTTCTAACTCTTCATAGGTGAGTACATGTGTTGGGTCAGGCATGTATTTCCTCAACAGAGAAATGTGGAACACATTGTGAACTTTGAAGAGACTTGGCGGCATTGCCAATCGGTAAGCTACAGCCCCAATTCGTTCTAGAATTTCAAATGGTCCGATGTACCTAGGACTCAATTTACCTTTCTTACCAAAAAATATGACTCCCTTCCATGGAGATATCTTTAGGAAAACATGATCACCGACTTGGAATTCCAAATCCTTCCTTCGATTATCGGCATAACTCTTCTGGATACTTTGAGATGCTTTGATGTGATGTTGGATTACCTTAACCTTTTCCATCATTTCCTCCACTAGTTCTAGACCTACAAGTTTTCTTTCACCAATGTCATCCCAACAGGTTGGTGTGCCACATCTCTTTCCGTATAACGCTTCATATGGTGCCATCTGAATACTCGAATGGAAGCTATTGTTATAGGAAAATTCTACCAAAGGTAAATATTGATCCCAAATACCCTGAAAGACAAGTGAGAAAGATCTCAACATGTCTTCTAAGGTTTTAAGTGTTCGTTATGATTTTCTGTCTGTCTGAGGGTGGTAGGCAGTGCTCAAATGAAGTTTAGTATCCAGGGATTTTTGAATACATTTCCAGAATCATGAAGTAAAACGGGGATCACGATCAGAAACAATCGATAGGGGTACTCCATGAAGTCTCACAACTTCATTAATATAGAGTCTTTCTAGAGGTTCAAGTGTTAGATCTTCTCTTATAACAAGAAAATGTGCTGACATGGAAAGGCAATCAACAAAAACAATATTTGCATCATTCCTTCTAGTAGTCATTGGTAGTCCCATGACAATGTCCATCATAATATTGTCCCATTTCTACTCAGGTATGGGAAGAGGTTGCAATACTCCACCAGGCTGTTTCCTTCTATCTTTCACTTGTTGACAAACCATACATCTTGACACAAAATCGACAATCTCCCTCTCCATGTTGTCCCACCAAAAATGTTCCTTCAAATCTCTATACATTTTGGTGCTCCCATGGTGTATAGAGAAATTGGAACTATGAGCATCAACCAACAATTCCCTTTTTAGATAAGTTATATCGGGAACACAAAGCCTCTTCCTGAATTACATAATTCCATATTCATACACAATGTCTCTCAAAATCCCATCATTCACATCTTTAATCTTATTTTGAAATTATTCATCATCGGTTTGAGAACTCTTAATCATTTCAGGTAAAGATGGTTTGACAACCATTTGAAAAAGCATTGATGTTTCAACATCCCTGGTTATTCCCATGTCCATCTTTACTAGATCCATGAAATTAGATCCCTTTCAATTCTCATCATGTTCAAAACTCCATGGTCTTTTCTTCTCAAAGCATCTTCCACCTTCTTTGCATTCCCCGGGTGGTAGTGTATCGTACAATCATAATCCTTGAGTAATTCAAATCATCTCCTTTGCCTCATGTTGAGTTCTTTTTGTGAGAAAATATACTTCAAACTCATGTGATCAGTATAAATCTCACATTTTTCACCATAGAGGTAGCTCCTCCATATCTTCAAATCAAATATCATAGCTACTAACTCGTGATCATGAGTATGATAGTTTTGTTCATGAATTTTCAATAGTCGTGATGCATAGGCAATAACCCTATCATTCTGCATAAGGACACAACCATGTCCTTTCTTTGATGCATCACTATAAATAACGAACCCATCATTAACTGATGGTAGAGTCAATATAGGAGCATTGACTAATCTTCTCTTCAGTTCTTCAAAACAATCTTCAAACTCTTTTTTCCAAACAAATTTAACCCCTTTACGCGTGAGCTTCGTTAATGGGTTATCCAATCGGGAAAAATTCTGGATGAAACATCGATAATAACATGATAAACCAATAAAACTACGTACCTTAGTTATACTCGTAGGTGCTGGCCATTATGGGATTGCCTTGGTCTTAGAAGGATCAACAGAGATTCCATATTTAGAGACAATATGGCCAAGAAATGAAATCTCCGGAAGCCAGAATTCACACTTTCTAAACTTCCCATATAATTCATGTCTTCTCAATGTCTTCAGGATAATGCACAAGATATTTTCCTGATCTTCGTAGCTTTTAGATTATACCAAGATATCATCAAAAAATACCACCACAAATTCATCGAGATATTCCTTGAAAACTCTATTCATCAGATCCATAAAAATAGAGTGTGCATTAGTAAATCCAAAAGGCATTACTGTAAACTCGTAATGCCCATACCTGGGTTGAAATGCTATCTTCGGAATGTCTTCCTTCTTCACACACAACCGATGGTATCCAGATCGAAGGTAAATATTTGAAAAGTAATGAGCTCCATGCAGTTGGTCAAATAAATCATCAATGTGAGGTAGGGGATACTTGTTCTTTATTGTTATAGCATTGATCTCCCTATAGTCGATACATAACCTCATAGATCAATCAATCTTTTAAACCAAATGAACAGGGGCTCCCCATGGAGAATCACTAGGGAAAATAAATCCCTTATTACTCAATTCCTCTAGTTGTTTATTTAGTTCGACTAATTGTACAGTGGCCATTATATAAGGGGTATACAATATAGGCCTTGATCCAAGAATTAAATCAATGGAAAACTCAACTTCTCATTCTAGAGGATGTCTAGGTAAATCATCCAGAAATACATCTACATATTCTTTCACAATAGGTACATCCTCTATTTGAACATTTCATTCCTCACCCACAGTCATTTCTTTCTCTTCCTCCACAATAATTGAATTTAGTTGAGCTACTGGGGGTGGATCTAGATAAGAATTAGGTGGTGACAATTCTGCTCTAAAGATAAGGTGTTCCTTATCATCATCATCAAGAATCATAACCTCTTTCTTCTTATAATAAATATTCACATCATAGTCCGAAATCCAGTCCATACCGAGGATTATATCAAACTCAATCATAGGTATGACGATGAGATTAGCAGATAATGAACATTTTTGTGCTCTAATGGGGACTAATTCAGAAAACATTGTTGCAATGATACTTCCCTTAAAAGTTTTAACTGACAACTCCCTTGTCAAATCAAATTGGAAATATCTAATTTTCTTAGCAAACTGGGAAGATAAGAAACAATGCGATGATCCAGAATCAAATAATGCATTTTCTATAATTGAGAAAACCATCAAATTACCTGCCACCAAGTCTTTCATAGTTTCTACCTCAGCAGTAGTGATAGCATAAGCTTGGCCTTGATCCCTTGGCATTTTTTGAGGTAAGTTCCCCTGACACTTAGGACATTCATTTGCATAATGTCCCATCTCCCTGCAATTGTAGCACTGAACATTGGTAGCTTCCTTCTTCCTTTTGCAATCACGATCTTGGTGGCCTTTTTCACCACACTTGTAACCGACTCTCGTTCCCTTCAAGCAAGTACCGAGGTGTTTCTTTCCACATTTAGCATATGATGGTTATTTAACCTTTCCCTTATTATCCTTATTTCCATTCCCAGATTGATCAGCAGATCTCTTCTTCTCTTGCTTTGCTATAAAGTCATAAGACTTATAGAATTCCTTTTCGGTCTTGATAGCACATGAGACAATGTCTTCATACGATGAGAAGGATTGTGACACTAATGCTCAATGGAGAAATGGTTTTACCCCCTCAAAGAAACAATCAATCTTACTTCTTGGGTTACGAATATAATCTTCAGTATACCTTGCTAACCTTGTAAAGTTATCCCCATACTTTGCAACATTCTCATCCTCCTTTTGTCATAGACTCAGAAATTGCCTTTCCATATCTGCTCGATGGTTGTGAGGAATGTATTTTTCTAAAAACAGATCTTTGAACTCCCTCCATTCCATATTTGATACTTCATCGTCTTCCTTCATATTTTGAATCAATGACCACCATTGATCAGCATTTTTAGTGAGGCGGTAAACTGCCATGATAACTTTTTCCCTTCCACTACTCCCCAGAGCTTGAAATATTTTCTCTAGGGAATTTATCTATTTTTCAGCTACTAAGAGATTTTTAATCCCATGTAATGATGGTGGTTGTTGCCTCATGAATCGATCTAACATTGATCCTCCACGCTACGGATCAGGGTGCTCCATACAGGTAATGTTATTATTCATAACCTGAGTGAGTTGTCCCAGTATGGTGAGTAACTGATCGACACCAGTTGCATCACCAACTCCACTATAATTATCTTGAGCAGGAGGGAAATCCCTACATGGAGTGCGTGCATTGATATAGTTTCCATTTCTTCCACTAGGTTCCATTTCTATACAATGCCATAAACTAGATCAGTTTATGAATCAAAATACATAATTCTATACTTATAAATCACTTAACATAAATTGACCTATTTATGGATATAATCCATAATCATAAAAATGTTTTATTGAGGAATTATATACTCATAAACCTTGCATAATGATTTTTAATGAAAATGATAGTTATCCTAAGAATATCCCCTGGTAGTGTTGTAACCAAGAGTGCAGAAAAGCCCATTGTCGTGCACCAGTAACCGTTCGAGTCTAGCTCAAAGCGGTGTTTTTGGGTTTTACCCCTAGGTACATCTGTGCCAGAGCCGCCTCTACCTTCTCGTATCCAGACATGGATGTATTTCATGGAAAAATCACAAAATCTCTACAATACCAAATTTCTAGGATGTTATTCTATACTAATCCTCAAAGTCTATATTAAATCTATGTGCTCTAATCAGAGTTTATCTAAATCTAGCTTCCAAGGTTTGTACTAAACTTTCTCTGATACCAACTGTAACACCCCGACCCCAGTTACCCATATTCAGTGCATTATTACATAATATTGGCATGATCAAATGAAAGATCAAATCTCGAACGGCCGATTGGTTTAGTATCCTTGGAAACACTAGATATATTCATAAGGTTTACATTACATCATAATATGAAATCTACAACAACATAGTCTCCATAGACCACACTCTTATCCCCTCATACTATCCCTACAGGTCATTCATAATTTACTTCTTCATACCCTGGGAAAAATAAAACATAGAAAATGGGTGAGCTCAAATGCCTAGTAAGGATACTAATATAGAGGAAATGTTCATAAATAAGAATAAACATTTAAGGCAACGTAGAACTAAAACAAAAGCCTTTTAAACTTTAACTTCAACATAGAAAGGAAAAAATAAAATGAAATAATGCAATTTACTTATTCACATGGATATTCTACTAATCAAATAATTACATGCAAGATCAATAACCACTTTCATAATGATGGAATGCATAATGCCATACTATCATAACCACATAGCCAAGGCCTCGTGCCAAGACTAAAAATAAGATTTTTCAAGGCCTTGTGCCAAGACACTAGTTTGTCTCATGAGACCTACCGATGCATCGAGGAGCTATAGCGGGCTCCACCCGTCACATATTATGTCCAATGCATTCCCATATGAAAAGGTTTAAACATAACCTAAACATTCTTATGAAAACTAGCATACGAAATGTAAATACTTCATCCATAAACTATGAATGGTATAAAAATAACACATACACAGTCAAACATATCACAAAACCTTCAATAAAATATAGAAGTTTTGAATCATAATAAATCAACTTCAAATAAGTCTAAAATTTCTCAAAGGATGTTGGCATAGATGAAATCAAAAATCTTTTTCGAGAAATGTATCTTTTTATTTTGAAATCATTTAAGAGTCATATATTTATAAAATTATTAATTTTTTTTTGAAAATATTCTTATAAGCATGTAAGGGAAGCTTCAAAGATTTTATAACGGCGGAAAATAGCTGCACCTGCCATATAAGTTAAAAAAAACATTCTTACCTTAGTTCTGTCGAAAAGGTTAAAAAGTACCTTGTTTGGAAAACGACGAAAAGATTCCTTTATAAACCACTTATAAAAGAAAAAAAGGGTATAAATGACTTTAACTCATATTATAGTAAATATTAAATTTTTTTTGAAACACATATTTAAGAAACATGGATGTGGGTGATAAAGAATTCCCTATAGATTATTACGTAGAAAACCTCGGATAATGAAGAGATTCCGAAGTAAACCCTTACCAGCTAATTTTACCTGGTTGAGGGTAGGTTAACCTCCTGTATAATGGTTAAATAATTTTTATTAAATTATACAAGAATAATATATATTAATATGATATCATATATGATCTTTTAACATTGCTTTGTTAATAATATCTTAGTATTATCGTTATTTCGGGTGTTAACTTACTCGTTTTCTTTTATATATTTTGTTACGTAAGACATGTTTGTCATAGATATGTTGTATATTATTCATATCCAGAATGATATCAAGTCCTTGAACATTATTTTTTTAAATCATCAATTGATAATTATACTTGAATGGATACGATGGAGAATGAATCTCATCGCATTCGTGGAGACGGTAGTCTGTACATACGTACGAGTGACAATATCATTATTTTGATTTTAAAATAATATATAATTGGATGGTATATTATATATATAGTATCATTATAATTTTATATTTATTATTTACATGAATTATACATCATTATTATACCCATCCAAGTAATAATATATTGAATAAGAATTACACCATGACGTGGAGACGGTAAGCCGTACGTACGCACGTATGGTGACATATTATTTAAAGGGTAGATAGAATACTGAATATGGTTGTACCATATTTATAATAACATCACAGTATATATAAGATACTAGAGTTATTATTTAAGAATGGTAATAACAATGAAAGAAGAAGTGGAAGACGAAAGGAACTTGAAAAGGGGTGGTGAAAACATTACCTCTTCTTTGGGTTCTTCCTTTTGATTTGATCAAAAGGGCTCATTAGGTTGGATTTATGATCAAATTAAGGCCTCTAGGTTGTATTGAGGTAAGTTTAGAGAGTATTTGGGCAGAGTTTGGCCGAACTAAAAGGCTTCGAATGTGTGAAGTAATGAGAAGGAGGAGTTCCCTTTAATAAGAGGGGTGAGGGGCACCTTTGGAAAAGCTAGAAATATTAATTTATAATAAATTCATATTCGGTTTATAATGGCTCCAAAGTTTATTATTTAAATTTTAAGGTGGGAATGGGTCGAAAACCACTCAAACAATAGAATTTAGACAGGTTTGGTTTATTATATTAACCTTATCTTTAAGTATTAACTCTAAGTTAATTAGTCTCACTTTTACAATGTCTCTTTGTATTTTTATATTATATGGTTAATAAACATACTATGTACATCCAATCGACCCCCAAGTGGTCCATTAATGATACATATATCATGATATAAATCTCTTGTTTGAACCTTATATTTTTAGAAATTTAATATAAATTAATAATATAATTCTTTAAAAGTCTCAAATTATATTTATTTTGGTATTTATAATATCGAGTATTTTAATTTTTCACTATTATGGTAATTACTGCATCATCATTGTGTCAAAAATAAGTTAAATTATTTAATGTCTAAAACTTTTAAATAAAATATCATTATGTAGTAAATATTTTCTATCTTTCTAATGAATATTTATAGTCGAAAATCCTACATATAAAACCCTATGTAAAAATTGTTTTTCTAAAAGATATAGGCTTATGTCATTTTTGTACTTTTTTAACATAATTAAAAATAAAGTGTCTCTATCTCCTACAAGTGGCTCCATGGGGTCCCAAAATCGACCCAAAGATTCCCATAGTCAGACATGTATCCAATAATAAGGTTAGAAAATGTTTTAGGATAATTTAGTATTATTATATTATTATTTTTTACCCCTTATTTACCGGATTTACCCTTAACCATGGTAAATAAAATATTTACCGATGTAATTATTCAAAATGTCTAAAAAAAAGTTACCTATTTGCACAATATGAACATCATGATTCAAAATAGAGAATCCATTTTTCCAAATTCAAAACACAGAAGTGAAAGAAATTAATTTAAAATTAATTCCCATTGTTAAAACAAAAAGCGTGTTTTTAAGAGATAATAACTATCAAAAGATTGGCACTTGTTTATGTCGGGTTTAATTGTGAAATTTTGTCCAATTGCAAACAATAAATTAAATTGTTAAAATATATTCTTAATATACTAAAAAACCACTAAAATTCATAATTTATCAATATTAATTATTTCGATTAAAAAAGTTGTTTTTAATTCAAATTTAGAAATTTTCACTATTCATTAAAATATGAAAGTTATCCGAAAAGTACCAAAATTTCACCCTAGTCTAATTTCAATCTTCCGAATCCAAAAATGATGTCCATTTTGAGAGATAGAATTTAAAATGTTTCAAAAAGTAGATATTACTATTCATAACGGCTAATTTGATTGTTTGTGCTGTGTTATAATCTCAATGTTGCATACAATGAACGCCATTGCATTATTCAAAGGGAAACGTACCGTGGATGATTGGGGTGATAATTTCTATACAATGAATTTAAGGCTATTGGAAACTCTTTGGAGTTATATCGAAAGAATTTTTCTTGTGAGGAATGTGTGTTTAGAGGTCACTAAACAATTCTCTATCATAGGATGTCAGAGGTGAAGTATTTGATGATGTTTAAGTCCAATGCTCATGATAGTTATTCAATTAATGAGCCAAATCCACCTGTTGGTGATGTGTTGATTTATAGTAAATTTGGTACTAACAAGGGGTTTCTAATTTATGTATCTCCGAAGAAGGCTCGTAGTGTCCCATATAATACTCAATATGATCTGGTTAAAGAGGATACTCTAGTTGAGGAATCCCATATATGGAACTCGGGATTGATGCCCCCTGATATCTCCTAGTTTTACATATCCAATCAGAGTGATGCATAACGACATGTTTATTTCTAGTATGAAATCCAGATCCTTTTTTAGTTACTTGAATTACTTGAGAAAAGGGGGGACGTTTCTGAGGATGAACATGAGAATGTGGGTACCCCGATTAGGGTCTCGGGAAGTGGTGGGCATACTTCTTACATGGATGAAAAATTAATTGTAAATAAAATGATTAATGAGAGTGAGAGTTTTACCTTTTTCCCCTCAAAGAGGAGGCCACACAAGGATTATTCTAATGTTCTTAGAAACGTGTCTAACA
Organism: Viscum album; assembly: GCA_963277665.1. Classification (NCBI taxonomy): domain Eukaryota; kingdom Viridiplantae; phylum Streptophyta; class Magnoliopsida; order Santalales; family Viscaceae; genus Viscum; species Viscum album. The sequence continues at coordinate 1,738,005,150 of OY728145.1, forward strand.
GATCGTCATCTAAGGTGTCAATGAAGGAGGATACAGATATCATGAAAACCACCAATCGAGATAAGTCCCAATCAAAGTGGAAGACTACTAGTGACTCTGATTATGGTAATAATATTATGTACTATGATCTATAGACTTGTTTTTGGTGGATGAGGGAATTTCAATTTGATTGATCTCCTCCGCCACTGTTATGTAATTTTTTATTTCGTTTATTAAATGTTTAGAAGATTTTATTTTGGCTAGACTTGTCTGGTAATGTAATTAAATGAGTATGTGGGTTTCCATAAAATTGAATCCATTTATGGATACTAAAATTTTGATATAGTATTATAAAAAAAATGTTGAGGGGTAATCACCATGAAATGGTTGGTTGGGTATTTACTCAATCATAACATTATGAATGATTAGTTTTCCTAAGACTAGACAGCTAGTTATAAATGCTTGTGGGACATGTTTTGGTTGATTATATTATCTTTTCACTCCCATATAAACTATTTTAACACATAATTATGAAATTTTTACCTAACTTATAAGGATATTGAGAATAAATAAAAAAATTAAAACTAGGATATTCATATGTCTAGGAACATATAGTATGTTTTATTTTTTATTTATATTTAATTTTTTGCCTTATTATAATGTTATAAAATTATGAATTATTATCATTAACATCCATTATCCATGTAATTTATGATTCAAGGAGATTAAATAATGATATAGATATGTGGGAAAATGTGTTGACTGTCATAAAGAGAACCCAAATGGCATTGAATAAGGTTATAAAAATATTGTTGTTATGATCACCCAATTATCATCAGTTATGATTTCAAACTCATGACATTCTAAAATATTAACCTCAAAAAAGAGGATAAGGATAAGGTTATATAAAATCATATAAGTTGATGAAACTGAATGTAATGATTTTATATTTTATTCATGTAAAAAATATTAATGAATACTGGAAATAGAATGTATCAAAATCACAAGAAAACATTTTAGATGTGTATGGGCCAGCCACTAAGATCATTTTTTCCATATAAAGATGAGGGGTTTAGTTTTTGAAATATAAATTAATATATTCCCTACTAATATATTGTATTGTCTCGAATATGGATTCCACCCAAATTTACCCCATACCCAGTTGGCCACAAGGCCTCAAGTGAATCTCCCCAAAGGCTAGAAGTTGCCGAATAGTACCGATGGCCTAGGAGTGGTTTTTGGGAGACTATGACCTCATTGGTAGATTATAACATTGTGGATAAAATAATTATTCAATAGAGGAAGCAAAAATACCGTTCAAATGAAATAAAAAACATAATACTGTTAAGATAAATAACCAAGAATAATTCCATACAAAAGATGATGCAACATGATATGTTATATGAAAATATTTTAAATAGGTACTCATTCATAATCTACAGTATATGTTTCAAAATAAAAAAGAAACAATATAAGGGAATAATCATCACAAGCCTCATCTTGGTCCCATTCTCTCCTGCGCTTATGCTGTACATCTAGTAACTGTTGCAGGGATCTTTCCATAATCAACACTTATAATCATATAATCTGTTTGGGCCGAAAAGCATGACTCAAACAGGGTGTGAGACTAAATCACAGTAGGAAACCAACATAGTTATATGCAAATATATTGGTCGTAATATATAGTAGGATGTTTACAATAGTTAATGTAGTAAATAGTGGGTTCTAAAAGACAAGCACAACAAATTTCTCATAAGACAATTTAAACAAGTATTATTGAATTCCAAATCCAATCTTGTGATTTGTCTGGGAAGACACGTCATTAGTCAACAATTTCATAATTCATGTTCCATGAATTGTATAAAAGTATTGAGGTCTGACCTAGGCATGAAGACCCCCATATAAGGAACAATAAACATGTGACATAAACATCATTTAATCATTTACCCATACAGCCCGTCCACGGTATCCCTTAATGGATTATAGTTTTTCATGACATTTTAAATAATCCTCAATGCGCCTGACCACTCTATCATGGCTCTTGCACAACCCTTACATAATTATATCTACATCCCATTGCCTTTTAGCTTAGACCATCCTTCACCCAAGGTATAAATAAAGTTAAATTATTCACATGAGGTTGACCATGTCTTTTAACTAAGACTATGGATCTCCTATTTTTAATTATCCATATTTTTCATAAACATAAATTCCATATCAAAATCAACATATGTGAATTAAACTATCACATGGATTGTAAATTAAATAACTCATGTGGGTATAGTTCACATAACAAGTATCACATGAAAATTAAACTATTACATGGATTATAATTTTAATTATCTCATGTGGGGATCAAACATATCACAATCCTTTCAAGTAACCTATCCATTACTAGGCTTAACAATTATAAACTAACATGGGGAATTCATGTCACAAGTCAAAAAAGTGAATTAATCTATAAAAAGGATTATGAAAATATTATCTAATATGGGAAACATTAAATTAACCAATTCCATTTTAAATCACCCGAAAAAGGGTATTAAAGGAATCCCCATAGACATCCTAGGACAGATCTCTAACTGTTGGTAATCCAAGGGAAAATGCACACACATGGTGTCCCTCGGTCAAGGATAACAATATAAAACATACCTTATAATCATTTAATCAATTAGATAATAATCATTAGGTAACAACATATATCAATATTAAATTTAGGAGACACTGAAAATGGGTGCGTGACACTTCAGAACATATAATCAATATGACAATAAGCGAAAGGCATGAGACCACCTACCTCGTGTTCATATGACTCTCTTCGTATAGTGTCGATTATTGATTCGACCTATAATGGAGTAGTTCTAAAAAACTAAAATAAATTAATAACCATTTATATCTTGGTCGAGAGAGTAAATAATGATGAATTTCTCAAGAGTAATCATGAGCATGCCGATTGGGTTCAAATGCCTCTAACAGTGATCGAATTAGAGTTCAGATGGAGATTTGGAAGGAATTTCTTCCTCTGATGCACTACTCATCGAACGAAGAAGTTCTCTCTTTCCATTTTCAAAAAAACAATGCTACTGAATGATTTATCCAATAAAAAAAGAAAAATACACAGAATGTACTAGTAACTACATGTTGTGTCCATACATTTTCCATATAGGTCATATCCAGACCTTTACATGCCATTTACAGTGATGTACCTGACATATACCCATATTACAGGGAAAATGATTGAAAATACACGGTGTATATGCCTATTTTTACTTCATTTAATTATATAAAAACATATAAAGAAAGATTCATACCTCAAATGAATAACTGGGTTCTTACATATATAATCCATATAATAGTTCACTAAATACAAGGAAAGAAAAACTAAAAAATCTAAAAAAAACCCCAAGGTCATAGCTCCAAACTCCAACTCCAATCCCAATAATGACAATGTACCACTAGATAAGTGATATTATTAACCATTAAATGTGTCTCGGTAAACTAAATATGAAAAATAACCAAATATCCAAAGCAAGTGAGAGTAATGAAACTCAATAAATTTTTCCCCAATGAATTTCATATAAAATCCACTATGATAGAACTTATTATCACATTTTTATAAGAAAATATATATAAAAATATATATATAACAACTTCAAAAAATTTATCACAACATCAAGACTGGTTAAAAAAATATTAATCAACACTAAAAATGGTTTCCATGAATGATACCAAGAATGTTATTCAATACCATTCAATTTTTCAATTTTTGAAATATCCCATTTGAATCCCCATTTCCACATATCCACCACAATCTATTAGAGAACCACTTTTAAGGGTATGTGGGAACCAATAAAAACATCCTTCCACATCATGCCTTACAAAATATGAATTCCAAATTCTATATTCCAAAAAACAATTCACCCGGCCAAGACAGTAGCATGAATCCTGATTCAAAATTAAATATCAACCGAATCACCGAAAAACCTGTGAGTCAACCAAAGATACCTGCTACAATGAGTACTGTACATCCTCACCATCATACGCATCACCTTGCGGTCATCTCGACACCAACATCTACCACCCCAAGCCGCACCAAACAATAACAAAGCATTGTTTCATCCAACATCCAACATCCAACCATCATCATCATTGATGACAAGACACAACCGCATCAGAAATCGAGAGACAATCGAACCCCAAAAACCATAATCACTACCAACAGAAACCAAAACTGATCACCCAAGAAACAAAAAAAAATGAATCCACAAATCCCAAATATGAAAGCACCTTTAATCCATTTGAACCTTGAACCACAATCCAAAATCCATTTAGTTACCATTGTTTTGGATCCAACTTGGAGAGGCGTTCATTAACTTGGGGTAAGAGACAGCTAAACTACTTAAGGAGCTCTTCGGCACATAACCGTCACCGGGTCCAAGACGCCATCAAGAAAGCAGCACAAAACCATCTCCAACCACAATATCTTCACTAAGAATGGGATCATTAGCACATCGACCAAAACCAAAAAGCGAACCACAACTTAAACCCTCCAAACAGGGACATAGAACAAACCATCCGAAGGAGGAACCAACCACAAGACAACGAAAATCACCATGAAGAACCTGAGAATGGAGAAACAGGGGATGAAACCCAAAAAGGTACAAATGATAAGGGAAATAGGGAAAGCCGATGAAATAGGAACACATGGATGAAACCCTAATAAGACAAACAAACCAAAATAAACAAAATAAGAGTTTAAGAAGCTACTGAACAGAATGTCCCATGATTCATTTTCCCCCACTACGACAATCCCAACCCCACCTGAAAATAAAAGGCAACCAACCATTATGGGTTCGCGTATGTCGGACAAGGTCGAAAGAGAAATGGAAGAAGAAGGTAAACAAACCCATTCATATTGAGTAGGAAGGAACAAGGCAGAGCAAAGAAGAGGGTGACCTAAGAAAATAATATGGGAGTTAAGAGAACCGGAAGAAAGAAGCCGAAGAAGCCGAAGGAGGAAGAGAGATCTGAAGCCTGGAGTCTCTCAAACCCTTGTTGAGGACAATGCTGGGAGAGAATCTAGGAGTGATGGCTAGGTGAATGGGGTGCCATCATCTACATATCCACGCATCAGCACATATATACATGCATACATGGTTATGATAGTTCCATAATCAAGAGAAATTTTTTGTCGATCAACCATGTAATCATAGGTTAATTAAATCCCATGTTCCATTACACCTTGTGCATTGATCACAAGGACATATTTCAACCATGCCTCATAATTCAATATGAACACACACTATAATGTCTACCCCAAACCCATGCTAATACAATCATGGAATTTTTTTTTTCAAATTCCAAATCCATTTCTTTTCCAAAGTCATTTCAATAAAAAATACATTTCAATAAAATATAATTTTTTCTGAAAACACTTCTTCCATAAATTTTTCTATAGAAATATTTTAAAAAAATCATTTTAAAATTATTTATATAATCAAATGCATAGAAATTAAAAAATTTCAGAAAAATCCTTAGACCATCACTAATAAAGGTATCTATAATTATTTACACACAAATTTCAGAATCAAGATAAATCAATTTAATCATTTTGAAAAAAAAACATACATATAAAAAATATTGGATAGAGATTGAATACATCTACATTAAAATATTTGGTGATAACATAAATCGACATGAAAGAGTTCTAGAAACAAGATTGAATCTCCAAAACACCACCTTAGATCTCTGACCTTATCATGAATAGGACTAAATAAAATAATATATGGAATCCACTATCATATATCTATCAATATCATAAGAATATATTATAATCCAATATGGATTGTGATATAGATCTATGATAAACAACCAAAAAAACCTCGAAATAACATATACAATGAGAATCCATGGTAAAATCACAAAGGGAAGACTTTAGATGAATTCCAATTTGATGGGGATAGGTTCTCCAACTATTGAGTGGAAAAAATCCTATATTAGGACTGCTTTTGAAAACAAACGAGGCATTAAAACCCAAAGTTGACCTAGATCTACTGTTTAGGAACTAGTATTCTTACCATGCACACTTTCATCACACGGTTATGAAAACTATCTATTAATTGTGTTCCAACTATTTCCTCAAGGATGAACCTAAAATGGTTGTATTGCATGGTTAGTAAAATCTATACCATCTATTCCAACTCAAATTGTTTAATGTACCATTGTTTTTTAGGATTCGTCAGGGGTTGGAAAATCCTTGCATTGCATGCACACCTTTATTTTTTTCCCCTATTTCATTATGCACGATTCCTTTAAGGTGTTGTGAGGTTTTCCTAAACCATTAACCAACATTGAACAAGAAGAAATGAACAAAAGTATTTCTAAAAGTTACCCACACTCTCCTAAACCTCACATATAATCATTATATACTAAAAAAATCTTTATGAAAGGGTTACATACTTTAAATTGGTGGTTCTATATTCTCCCAAACATTTTTATTTCTCTTGAAAAAAATTAGAAAACCATCATCCTACTAAAAGAGTTCTATCTATTTTTTATTCATTTACAACTCCCATTCCAAAGTACCTTCATGATTATAAAAATATGGCAAAAAAACACTTGATTATTGTTTTTTCTGCATTATACTTTCTCTTGCATATACACAATCATCACTGGGATATGTGCCAATGATGAATTTAGATCTAGTTCAATATGAACACATCTAATACCATGGTTATAATATAGCTGTTAATTATTCAATTGAGATACATGGACCACCTTATAAACCATACTAAACCATTTTGGAAATTAAAACTGATATTCCACCTCACAAACCCATTCCAGTATCTCAAAATGTCATATTTCAATGAGACAAAATTACCTGATACGAAATAATTGAATGTCCAATCTTTTGAGAGATCCACAAGAACACATGATTACTCATTGTTAACATCAAAAATAGTTGACAATAACAGTCATATAATTTCTGATATCTCTGAGCTGTCTCTTTCGATTTCCTGATCATAAAAATATTTCCTCTTGTCTATTGAACAAGGATCATACCAACTAGTACAACTAAAAAATTTTCCTATTTCCACAGATGAAAACTATAGAAATATGGGCTAAAAACCATAGCCGTAGCCTAATTATATAGTTTTTTCCAACTGTGGCTACTATCACCATGGAAATATGGTTTGAACTATTTCCCTTTTTTTAAAAACAATTGTAATAGGGATCTTCATTGTCAACCATGGCTATAGCCTTGGAAAACTTTGGAAATCGCCCAAAAATAATATGTCACCAGCTGGACTGAATCTCTGCACCTCACTCATAGGATTTTCCACATAAACACTATACCATGAAAAGCTTTTGGTATATATAAGAAATATGTTATAAATTTTAGTAAAAACTACAGAGGTAACATAAAAACCATGGAAATAGAGCTTCCTTCTCTACTTTCGATAGGATAATTTTTTCCCACATAAGGGCAGGAGACCTATGGCCACAGTTTTGAAAACCGTGGCTATAGGTGTGGAATATATCCATGGTTTTAGTAAAACCATGGCTATTGCCCTTAGAAAAATGGCATATATCCATGTATTTGTAAATTTTTTCTATAGCCTACCAATAGAAACAGTTTTTAATCTATGGTTATTGGTCCATCACATTAGTCCAGTTTTCTACTTGTGTAGTGATGTCTCTCCTGTTTCTCGCCAACAATGGGATGTATGACATGGATTACCATAAAATTATTCAAATTAATCCATTTTTATTCAGGCCTTATACCTTATTTTGTAATATAACTCCACTAATAGTACATGATCTTCCCACAAGCCACTAAAATCCATTACATAATCCCACCACATATCTTCCAATGTTTTTTTCATCAGTTCAGATTATATGTCCTTCTAAGGATGATACACCGTACTCATAGTCAACTGATTTTCATAGGATTTCTAGGAATGAGATGTAAAAATAAGATATCTATCATTTGTGATCGAAATTGGTATATGAGACTGCTTTACTAATTCAGGGATATATATATTTGACAATTTCTCCACTATATGAGATTCATAAATAGGAATGAAATGTTCCAAAATTGTGATTTGATTAATTATTTCCCATATGGAATTGTTTTTTGGTACTATTATTGGTATAAATGTTTCAAAATCCATATATATCTTCTCCCACATCCAAATAGGGATAGGTAGGGATTGAAAAATTCATTCTGGTTGCTCATGATCATCCCTAACATGCTGACAATTTAAGCATCTCAAAAAAATTCAACCACTAAAAATTTAAAACCGCTCCTTCAAAACTGTTCAATCAATACCTTATACATCTTTTGTATTATATGATAAATATATCATCTTGAATGGTTTTAAGTATGAATATGATGATTCTGAAAATCCATAGTTATGATCATCCAATTTTTGAACCACAATACTAAACTATCATCTTATTTACATCCCTCAATGTTCTCCCCACCATTGAGTTTTGACATAATCACTACACATTATGAGTTGGATATTTGTTCCCCATTAAACATCATTATAAAATCAGGAATGAATGAAATTGGAAATAAAAATGCAACATAACCTCAGTATTTAATTTCAATATTCATGTTTTCTATCACTGACATGAACTGCCCCTAGTCTGAAGCCTCTTTTTCCAACTGAACATATGACTTTCTTCATAATGAATCTTCAATTGAATTTCCTTTACCTAGTGTATAAATAAATTCAATGTTAATAATTTAATGATCTTCCGTCTATATAAATTTTTTTATGGCTCAAATCCATTTGTGAAAAAATATTCACCAAACTCATAGGATCTGTAAAAGTAGTAAATTTATCACCAATGAGGTAATGGCACTATGTATTAAATTAATAGACATTGATATGTAACTCCAAATCTATTTATGGTTATTTCATATTATTCATCCAAAATTTTCTTGATCCATAACACAAAAATAGTATCTTCTTTCATGAGATCAAATACCAACCATGATCATGAAGCATCACAATACACCTTGAACCCTTGTTGTGATTCTAGAAAAATCATGATCTGTTCCAATGTAATGTGAACATTAAGATCATGAAAATACTTCTTAAATTATTTTACCCATTAGAACATAACATTCTCCTTTGTCAAAGATATCATAGTCGAGGCCAATCGTGATAAATCATGAGAAAATCATCTGTAATAACCACCTGATCTATGAAAAATAAGCTTTTCAAAGTCATTAATTGGTGGTTTCCTCGACATAACAACCAATAACAGTTTTTGGTTCCATAAAATTCCTCATTCCAATATTACAAGTAAAATAAATCTTACCTCTTATATCAAAAAATCACATCCAGATAATTTGGCATACAAGAGATGACCTCTCAAGATTCCTTACACAATTGACAAGTGTTTCTCATGATCAACACTTCTCTTTGAATACACCAATAGTTCATCAAAGAAAGCCACAATTAATGAATCTAGATTTCTATGAAATTTCTGATCCATAAATTTCAAAAATACCAATGGTACATTTGTATAAATGAAATGCATTGCAACATATTTATAATGGCCACATGTGCTTTTGCAAGCTATCATTGAAATAATCTCGTTCTGAACCTGCAATTGGTGATATCCTAAATAAAATTAAATATTAGAGAACTACTAAGATCCTCTAAATTTATCAAATATATCATCAATTCATGGATGTGGATAAAAAGATTTTTTTGTAACATTTTTTAGATTATGATAATCCACAAACTACCAAATATTTTCATCTACCATATTGAAAAACAAAATCATTGTTGTACATGGAATCATGCTTGGCTGTATGAAACCTTTGATTTACAACTCTTACAATATCAAATTCAGTTCCCATAATTCTATTGGTTGCATCCAAAATGAAGGAATCGAAATAGTACTAATACCCAAAAGGTGATCAATTTTAAAATTCGCTTCCCTTATCGGTGGTAACACTGATCATTTTTCAAGAAACCCATCTGAATACTAATCTACCACTTCTGTATAACTATTATTATAAATATTTTCCATCAATTTAAAATACAATTCTACCAATTGGTATAAGATCATTCCAACTCTTTGTGCTAACAAGCCTCTTTCACCCACATTTATATTCTGGTTTCTAAAAAATAGACACTCGACGCCATCTTCAATTTTGAAACAGAACCCTAGGTATAAGAATTGATATGATCCTGGAACATCATCAACCAATTGCTTTGAAGGTTTCTATAACGAACATCCATATTAAGCACATAGATATCCCATTTTAACTACTCTTTATCAAGGTTTATAGATCATTCTCTACATAAAAAGGCTCAAAACCCACTTTGACTATGATGAGGTTGATATATTATCATAGAATGCATAATATAAGAATTTAAACACAAAAAACTGATAGAAAGATAAATAATAAAATAATGGGATGTACATATATCAAATAAGACATTCATAAGTGTAAAATTCAAAATAATCATACATCACAACATATATGGTTCAGACAGATCATCTACAATAACTTTATCAACTTCATATAATTGCACCATTATATCACATTATACCTTGTATCCCTGTTGACCTTGAATTTATAGAGGAGTCATTGTATTCATGGAATAACCATGACTATATTTGTTCTACTAATGAGATTGATTCTTCTACCCTCCACTGATCATCACATATGATGTTTGGGATGCCAGTGAAGTGTCCGAAACACCCAACCTTAGAGAACTTCAAAAAAGTGCTAAAGATGCCTCATTTTGGTGAAATTATGGGATAAAATTGGTGGTTTCATATAGTCTTACTTAATGGGGTTGAACGAATCAAATTGGAGACATCCATATTGGATCATTAGTATTTTAGAATGATTTATTAATATAGTCGTTGGATTCTGATTCATGATCCCACCTTGGAAATAGGTTTTCCACTTATATATTCTTATAGTGTTAGAGTTCCCACTATGTCTTATATTTATCAACATATCTCCTCATCCCAAATATCTTGAAATGTTCCATTCATATACCGATGTTATATTCACCATCGCTATATTTTCTATAATACATATCACAATAATCATTAAAATAATCACTTGTCTCACCCCCTGATTCAATGATTTGTTCCTTTAAGGGTGCACTACCAGTAACCATGTGTGAAAAGAGTACTAAATTCATCTGTGTAGCCACATAAAACATTTGAAAATTATTTTCCTTCTTCGATATACAAAATTAAGTCATTCAATGAATTCTGAATGTATGAGAATAAAATTAATTATTGAAAAAATCATAAATATCCTCCCATGCAAGGAAATGGGAAAATATTTCATAAAAAATTAAACCCCAACAATAACATGCAAGATATTCTAGAATGTAAGTCACATTTTTGAATTCATATCTGCTTGTATGCCGATGAAATTGATTATACGATTCATCATATTCATCCACATCTATGCGTTCTCTAGTTCCGAATCACTCTGAAATATGGGAGGATTTTTCTTCTATAATTTTACTGAATGGTCCACACTCCATTGATCCTACATTATGTTATCAGTATCCAAATCTTGAATGGATTGGAAAACACTATGAAGTCATTTTTAGGTTACATGTGACTCATTTGTTACCACAATATTAGTAGCGTGTTCTATTTTATCTCTACGACCCCCATAAATTTCCATTTTATATACAATTACAAAGGCCATTAATCTCACTCCCATTCAAATGAAGGCTTATCAATTCAAATTCAATCAGATTATAATTATAAAAAAAATTCTTTCCAAAATTTTCATTTTCCACATTCAACAATTTTTAGAAATTTGACTATGTTTTCGAAAATCAACTGATTTTCAAAAGAAAAATGTCATTTTATATTTCAAAATCATACATTTGGAAAAAAATCAACATTTAAAAAAAATCAGAAACTGAACCCAAGAATCAGTAATCATTAATCAAAATGACATATGAAATCATAGGGTAAGTAATTCCTCTAATACATGTCATGCTTGAATCATCGGATAAACACATGATAATGAGATTCCAAATCCTATATGTGTCTCAAAACACTTTTATTCCAAGATTCCAGGTAACCTAAATTTAATCATACAATGATTAGATACACATTTTAATAATATAAATTTCAGTTGATGACAATACAACTCATGTATATGATACCACCTCAAGGAATATACTAGTATGATTATAACCCCATGCATGAAAACTAATACCAAGTAAAATAACAATTCATCGAGAATGATATTTGAAAGGACCAATCTGATACCACTTGTTACATTCTTCTTCTTATCATTAGCTTGAGAAGAATGTAAAATTTTACTTGGGATTATATAACATTCTCAAGAGACCAAAGGCTTGCAATAAATGTATAACGGCTTCAATGTACATGTTGGATGATTTTCCCTTTGAAAATAAAACAACCATTAAAACATTAAAATACTAAATGAACCACTATGTGATAAATGATAGCAATGAAAGAAAACTCAAAACAATCCATTGTTATTAAAATAATATAGAACCTAATACCATTGTGGAAGACTACAATATCAAGTCATATAGAGAATGAAAAACTAAAAAATATCAAATACTCGAAATAAGAGCTCCAAACACAAACACCATGATCCAAAATCACAAATTACTACTAGACAAGTGAAATTTTTTACCATTAACTATTTCCCATAAAACAACATATCCAAAAGAACTAGACTTCCAAATAATGGGTCACTAATGAAACTCAATAGATTTTCCCAAATGACATCCCAATTCAAACCATTTGGAAAGAGTAGGTTTTCTAATTTTATAAAACAACTTATATAAAAAATTTATATAAAACTACATAAAAAATTTATCACAAAGACAAAAATATTTTAACAAAATACTTTTCCACAATAATGATGGATTTCATGAATGAAACCAAGAAATTTCTTCCAAAACATTCCATGCTAAATTGTTTTTGGCATATCCCATTCTAATCCATGTATCCACATATCCAAACATCCAAAAATCTACACATGAATGTTTCGTTATGAATGTTCTATACTAATGAGGGTTTCTCATTGATATACCATGTCATAACAAGAAAATTAAATCCCATGTTCTAGTAAACCTATGGAACCAAGAACCAGTAATATTTTAACCAATCCTTAAAATGTAATATGAACACACAACACCATGTATTCCCAAAACCCTTGCCTATAATTTCATGCCAACCCCATTTCGAATACCAAAACCATTTCAATTTAAAAACCATTTTAATTTCAAATTTATTTCAACAAAACAATTTTTTTGAAAATAAATTGTCCATTTATTGTTCCAATAAGATATTTTAAAATTATAATTTTAAAATAATTTATCAATGCAGATGAAAAATAATTCTTGAAATCAAACCATCATAAAAAAATCACCCCAAAAATTTTTATTCCAAAATTTGTACAGCAATTTCACAATAAATATAAATTTATTTAATAAAGTTTGAACTAATACTTCATGTTATAAATATATATTTTGATTGTGATCCTATCAACCTTGAAATATTTGCTGAAAATCGATGTTGGTAAAAAATCATTCACGAAACACTGTTGAATATTCAAAACCCTACCTTAAATCTCTTCCCCTATAATCAACAATACCAAATATGATATTATTTTTAATCCAAAATCATAGATCTATCTACAATGTATGTTTATATAAGAAAAAAATATTGACTGAGAAGTTTATCAATGATAAACAAACAAGAACAACCAATTAAAATGAATAACGATCACTTACCACGAGAATCTAGTTTCAAATCACCAAGAGAAGCCATCAAATTTTGAATTTGATGGGTATAGGTTACACAACCTCTGAGAGGGAAAAATCTTGGGTCAGGCCATTTTGGAAAAAAATGAGGCATTAAGACACAAAACATACCTATATCTACTTTTATGATCTAGTTTTCTTACAGAACATTGTTTAGTCCCACGATAGACAAACTATGTCGTAACCAAGCGCAAGACAGTTCCTCAAGGATGAACCTCACATGATTGGATCACATGGTCAGTAAACCATGTTCATGCCATACCAAATACCAATATATCAATTAGGACTGATTTTCATAGGCTTCTGTATTTTTTGGACAGTTTGAGTACTGCCCTTTCACCTTCCATTTACACACTCTATCATCATATATTGTTTCCTATATGTGTTTAATATTATCACCAAACTATGGACCAACTGTTCTTCAGATGAAAACCCCCGAAATAGTCCAATATTTCTCCAAAACTTCCCATAATAAACCCATAAAAATTACATACTTAATAAACATAATGTGTCAGTTACCTAATTAAAACCATTGGAGATACAATAATCATGAAAGAATATCATTTCAATGAAATGAAATTCATCTATCAAATATTGAATTATATATAAGAAATAAATAAATTTTGAACAACCATAACCATTAAAAATAGTTAGAAAAAATATATGAATCATGTTCACATGACAAAATGTGAATAATTATTCCCACATCCCATTAAAAAATCATTATAACAAAACTCTCCAAATATCATTCACACAATAAAAAATAGAAATAAAGCATCCTAAGTCCAATTTAAATAACAAAAATCTGAAAAAACCTCATCCATCACATTCAAAAATCAGAAACTTCATCGAATCTTCCTATATATCATTCATGGAATATTTCACCATCCTATGTTATATGAGACAATAAACAATGCATTAGTTTATGGAATAATACCTTAACCATCATAATACACAAATACGAGTGCAATAATAAATTCAAACATTCATCATCTAATAATGACCCATAAAAATTTGTTCAATACATAAAATATTCTAAAACATCTTGTAACATGATCTTAATAAATAATTGTATATTAAAATTATCAATTTTCAAAAAAGGACATATCAAAATCACAAAAAAAGGTTTATTAATGGAAAATTTCTTGAATAATAAATCATTGAGGGACAATATATTTGGAAATATAAATGTTTTCAAAAATATATTTAAAATATTGATCAAAAAATTACCGTAAAAAATTTCCTAATTGTAAATTTATAAACTTATGAAAACAAAATTTTCAAATATGATCATTAAATTCTTTTTTAAGGAAAATATATTATACAATGAAAAATATTTATTTTAAAATAAAAATATATAATTAATACTTGAAAATTAATTAATAATTTCAAAAAAAATAATTAAAAATACCTAGACAATATTTAATTTAAAAAATAATCTTCAATAATTTAACTTTATAAAATGAAAAAATCATAAATGTATAGTTGAAGGTAAAAAATTGATTTTGAAATAAAGGAATCCCTATTAAATATTTTAAAATTATTTTATTGAAATACCCACATTTTTTAAATCATAATGAAACAATTACCCCCAAAATGGTTAATTAGGATTAAAAATTTCATTTTAAATAAATAAAATTATGTTATCATTGGGTAATTTAGAAACTTTTTGGTGAGTACAAGGTAATGATATGGTAGAATAGTAAATATTACATAATTTTAATTATTCTTAAGATGAAATAAAATTTGTCCAATGATTTATTTTTTAAGAACATGACATTTTTATGAAATCATATTTACTCCGAAAAACTATTTTGATGTAGAATATAGCAACATTATATCATAGAATAAATCAATTTGAAAATTTAATACTCATGAAGAGTTATTATGACCAAACACAATTATTTGAGTCACATAAAAATATTACAAAAAGATGATAATTTAAATAAATTCTTTGTGAATGAGAGATATTAAAACTGAACATCATTTGTTATTAATAAATTGTAATTAATGATATTATATAAAAAATAGGTATTATATATCCAAAATATATTATATTGGATGTATAAATTTTTTTAAACCATAATTTTGAGATTCATCCCTTATGGATTGGGTAATATGCCATCAACACCCCCCAATAGATATATTGATGTTAAATGTTTTGTAAAATTAATAAATAAAATTAATTAGTTTTTTTATGAAATTGAAATCATACACATCACCAAAATAATAATTATTTCATGAATATTATGTATTTCTTAATAAATGTAAATTTAAATGAAATCCCTTAAAATGTTTACTTGCTAGTTGATCACATTATGACCTCATGTAAAACATGAATACAATAATTTTCAATTTAATAAATTTATACAGGGACATTACATTTTATAACCAAGATTTAAAAATATTTTTTATTATTATATTGGTTCCTTATAACTAAATTTTTACCATTGGGTTTTAATAAATTTATTCATTTTCAATTGTTTTATTCTATTGATGTTAATAATCATCCATTGATAAAAATAAAATTACTAATATATCATATATGTACAGTAATATATACCTATTATTGTCATCTAAATAACTTTTTTTATAATGGTTTTAGTTATGTTTCATAATAATGGAAAAATTTATTTTATAATTTTGTTGATTTTTTCTAAATGGAAAAAACATTTCATTAATAATAAGATAAAAAAATTTATAATATATGAAATTTATAGTAATTATTATTTTAATATATTATTTTAATAATATTATATATTATTTTATTATATTCATAAAGTAAATATTTTTATAGCATCATTCATGTGGGTGGTGAATCCCGTGAATACATTAGAATGCACTAACTCAGTGGGTGAGTCTTGTTTCTGGGGGATTATGTATTGACATAATATCATTAAGAAATTATCAAAATGATGTTATTTTGATTTTTTATGATTTTGAACCACATTTTATTACATTTTGATAACAAATAAAGATCTATAAGAATGATGAAAAAATGATTCATTGCAGAGGTTGTAGTCGCCACACAAAAACAATTAATGTTAATTTTATTAATTAGTCAATGAAAATTGAAAACAAAATAAGTGTTTTAAAGTTGATATAAAAACATATATATAATAATAATACATAATTATTTATATTATTATGGGGATAAGATATTTATAATGGTAATATTTAGAATTATACCATAAAAAGTTGAAAATACATAAAATGGAGGCTTGATCTTTCCTTGGAACACCCATGGAAATTAAATTTCTTATGATTACATTGAAGGACCATGATATCATTTATTAGAAAAGGGATTATGTATAGAGTAAAATAGGATATTTTTCGTAGTATGTTGTATGGGATGGGTATGATTGAATGGTTATATGTGATCCCCTTTTTTATGTGAGGAAATGTTATCTTTCGGAATCAGCAAATATATTTTGGTAATTCCATGACACTATTCAAAAGATAATGGATCCAAATAATGAAAATAATGAATTTTTTATATGTATTGTTATCAAGAACCTCTAAAAAAACTTATTTACCAATCTTTTCAACATGTTTTATGGTTTACAACAATGAATTTAAATTTTATTCTTTTACTTTTAAACTATATAATTTGTTTTTTACGTAGAAATTTTATGTTTTTCTAAATATAAAAAAAATCTATATGAAAAAATATTTGTTTTATGGTACTAAATTTTTTCATTCATTTAAGCCAATTCAATTTCTAAATATTATAAATAATTATTTTAATTAAAATACATAATGTCTAGAAATAGTGACTATTTTACCATATCAAATTATAAATTTTATTTGTTATTAATTATAAATTGAATTTTGTCAAAAATAATTTTTTATTCTTTTATATAAAATTTTATTTTCATTATTTATTGATTTTAAAACAATTTTATTTTATATTAATTCCTTGATGTTCATAAAATAATAATTATAAAATAATATATTCACTGGAATTGGTGTAATTATCATTAATCCTAATAATTTAAAGTGTATAATTAATTTAATATTACAAATTAAATAAAATGAAAATTATTATCTCAATTATATGAATCATTTTCTCAGATTGACATTCACAGGGTTGGAAAATAAATCATAATGAAACTGTAAAAAACACATAAAAACCTTTTTTGTAGTTATATATATTTTGAAATAAAAATTATTATGTATATAGAATAATTATGAATTGTAATTATTTTATATATAATAATTATATTATAATATTCAAATGGATAGATATATGGAATTTATATAAATCCAAAACCTAATATCCCCATGGATAAATGTAATTAGAGAGTGATATAGGAGTTATATTTTATAAAACATTACATTTATTACCACAATGATATTCAAGGGTTTTATAAAGTTAATATCTTTAATTTATATAATTTACTTTTAATTAAAATTTTTCATTTTTTTATAAATAATATTTTTTAAACATAAAATTCATATAATTATGCTAGTACATGTAAAATTGTAATCATTTATTATTCACTTAAAAATTAATTATATTATGTAACACTAAAATATATATACTATGCTAATTTTTTAACTTAGAATTATAAATAAATTTTATTTTGTTAATAATTAATTCAAAAATTTGAAAAAATATATTTTTAAATTATAATATATAATATAATTAAATGAACTTTTATTGAAAATGAAATGTTCAATATTAACATATATTATTTATTTACTTTTAAAAGTAATAAATATATTTGATGTAATATATAGGTTTTTATTATAGAATTAAAATTAATATATATCGAATATGTTATGTTTTTTGGGTGTAGGGTGTGATGTAATTTATATAATAAATTATTTATTTATGGAAACAAATACAATTAAATCTTGGTTCATTATATTCTCACAATTAAAAAACATGCATCCTTGAAAATTTATTTATCTATTAACAATGAATCTTTTTAATTGAATATATGAGATATAATTGAATAATGATATAATTTACATATTTTTATCAATCAACATTGGAAATATATAATTTTCATTCAGTATAGGTCAGTACCAATGTTACGTTTATCCCAAACAATTTGAGCCGAACATCCCTCATGATTTTCTATCACAACTCCTATGATTTTATTAGTCTTATAAGGGATGATATTGTATTTATTGTTTTGAAATATGATTATTTCATAGCATAAAATAATAAATTTTATTTTATTATTTTATCTATTACTTTGCATCTGATTTGTGAATGAAAAATACATTACCAATATAACATTAAATTTCACCCAATGATGTATAATAATTATTTATTGAATCATATTATAAAAAATATAATTTTTATAATATAATAATATATGAAATATTATATAGTGGATTCTAATTAGAATTTTATTTAGAAAATCATACCCCCCTCGGAGTGTCAAACAAGGTGTGATGTCTGACCCCTTTGTTGTGTACCATGTGACAATTGAGTTAATACCCAATCATCTATTTTCAAGATTATTACCCCAATTTACATTTGTGGGAGAGCCTAAATAAACTTTTATTATATAGGAATATATGTATTTATTGAAGATAATACATTCTAGATAGTATCAATAAATAAAGATATCATCTTATACATTGAATAAACTCTTGGGTATTCATAGGTGTTCACTGAACTAATCTTTAAAATAACTGATCTAATCAAAAAATGATTAAACCCTCATTTTATAACAACTATATTAAACATATATTAATATAAATTAAATAATAAAATAATCTCATTATAGAGATTATACATCTCATAACTAGTCATTAAAATCAGTGATTGAAACATTAAATTTCATAAAGATTAGCTACAAAAACATATAATCCAATAATTTATATAAAAATTCATCCATAATTGGGATCCTCTATACCCATTATTGAAACATCACATGATATAGTCATCTTCATTAACTTTGGTTTAGAAACATATGATAAAAGATAGCTCAAATGAATAGAAATGGAAACACATATCATAATGAATTAGATAAAAATGAAAGATAACATGAAAAAGACCTAAATATATTAATAATAGATCATGATAACTTATAAAAAAATCATAAAACAATATAGATAAACATAATATTATAAATATAGATCATCCCAGTATCTGACCTCAACAGGGTTATCCTTCATCGTGATGACCTAGGAACCGATGAAGGAGGTCTGGGGCCCCCCTCCCCATTGGAGGGGGGAGTTCCATTCTCTATTTCATATCCATATGAGTTCCATCCTTTCTTCATCCCCTTCTCCAATCTGGAGTTTCTTCCTCTGTTTCATTGAATCACAATATTCCAAAAAGTCCTAGATTTGTATTGTGGTTCACCTTAATTATCTTTATTTCTATTGGAGTTCAATATTTCCTTTGACCACTTCAATGTGACTCTGGTGGCCGATTTATGTATCAGAACCATTTGATTGATGTGTTTGACCATTTCATCATTGATTATTAGGGTTTTCAAGATCGCATGGTTGTTTGGATTCTTAATTGAAGGCATATTATGATTCAGTTTGGGTAGATGGAGGACCTCATCATTGAATGGTCAACAGCTCCATGATGATGTGCTAGCTTATTCTTATTTCTTATTAGATGAAATTAAAATTTACATATGCATAGGGAAAATCCAACTAAAATGGTTTGGATATGTTTCCCCACCCTCCTACTCCCCTTCCAAAACCCATCAATTATATGTCTGTCCGGGAATATGGTTGGTTGATATTTGTGTTATAAGGAAAAAAATATAGTGTCATGCCACCTTGTTTTCCATCGTTTATTTGTATATGAGTATGTATCCAAGTCATTGGTTGATTTATAGTGGATTACCGATGGACAAGAATTTTGGTGGAGGTAGGTTTTAAGACTGAATCATGGATGAAATTTTGTTTATTTGGCAACTAACTTGGATATCTAGGGTTGGTATACTGTAGTGGGACTCTCAATAAGAAGGTTAAAGATCTCTAGAACAATTACTTTGTACTTAATGATAGTTTTATCGTGGATCATCTGAATCTGCACAGGATGAATTCCCTTGATGGACCACTTTAGAATGATCGTGGAACAATTCCCCAGTCTCAAGCAGTGGTTGTCTTGGGTCCTGGTGGCACTAGAAAACGGTCATGTCCTGTGATCTTAAGTGTTGTTGTTATGCCGTAACAGCCTTTGGTGTTACTGCATGAGTCAATGGTTAGTGGATTTTATTATAGGTTTAAGTAGGATATGATGTCTGTTACTCCTCCTGGTATGAAGTAGGGATTGGTGGTGGCATCTAATGGAAATCATGATGGTTCTAGAGAATCTCATAAGGCTTTAGGGGGTGTTAAAGAGATTCTTATTGTCCATGAGGGCTATCCAACTGTGTAAATTATTCCAAATAATGATGCAACCCTTGTGTTGGGTAATAGATTTGATTGTGTAGAAAGTGATGATCTAATCACGGAGCATGAAGAGGTTGGGCAAAAGAAGAGGGAAAAAATTATAGAACCAACTTGTGAAGCTACAGCTCTAGAGGACGTATGTGATGGTTATGATAATGATGTAGTTTATTATAGTGTGGTATTTGAGATGAAATAAAAATTTTTGGATAAGTCATTTCATGATTCCGAGGATGGGGAGATTATCGTTAGTGAACAAGCCACAAATTTTCATGAGGAGATTCAAAAACATTATAAATCATCACATGTTTCTTGTAAATGGGTGAATGTCAATGATGTTAAAAATTAAATGGATTACAATCCATATCAAAATAATTTCTCATTCAAGGATTTTTTTCACACAAGTGAATCAAAATGCCTCTACACCCACAATGCGAAGGCTGAGTATGAACTACTCCAATGTACCAAGGAACTTGTTGACCAGGTCATTCTCAAAGATGATATGGTAGAGTGATAAATAGGTGTTTAAATACTTTATGAAAGGTAACTCCCCATATGAATGGGAATTATCAGATGATTTTGGTCATGAGACTAACTTCTCTTACTATGATTTGTAATCGTAGGATGGGGGTGTGATTTTCTTGTCTTTTCGGATCTATTTTTTCTAATAGAATTTTATATGAGCAGGTTTAACTACCTCTTGAACTATTATTATTATTATTATAAATTGATCATTGGAATAAAATATATGAACTAGATTAAAAAACATATCAATTATATTAAAACGTATTTTTATCTATAAAACATTGAAAAAATTCATTAAAATAATTCACAGTCAAGAAAATATGTCATTTTATGGATTTAAATCCTTCATAAAATTTTCCCATAACATGAAAAATAATATAAAAATATAATTGAAAAATAATCATATATAAAATTTACTGGAAAAATTTCTACATCATCCTAACATGAAAATATCTTAACATATATTATCACATATCATTCACAAAAAATACAAAAAATTTCATTATTTTTCAAATTTTCTCCAAAACCCATGAACAATGCATTCCACATAAAATTAACACTTAAAACATGCAAACAATGTTTCATACACACATTTCACGCCCTAAACATTTTATAAAAGATTCCAAAAACTCATTCATGAACCTTTTAATCATCTCATGTGATATGAAAGTATAAAAAATCACACTAAATTTAAATAAGACTATACCATTCATCATTCACACATATTATTTCCATATCAGAATCAAATATTCATTATCTCATAAAGATCTCTCAAAATAAGAGGATTCTTTATAAAACAGTTAAAAAATTATATAAAATTAACTTATCAAATCATAGAATACCAAAACACTCATTTTGAATAATAGATAATAGCATAATAATATATAAAGTGTGATCAAAATATCACTTCATGAAAAATAATCCATGGAAGGTATAAGTTAATGAATATCATTTTTTTAAAATTATTTTAAACTGTTGAAATAGATATTATATTTATTAATTTTATTCTAAAGGTAATTTTAAAAATTAGAAAAACAATATTTCCAAAGATAAGATCATGAAAATACATAACAGTTTTAAAAATAAAAGGTAAAATACAGTGATATCACATACTTTTTAGTGATTCTTTATTGATGAATATCGAAAATATATATATATATTTCAAAAGGATAAGTGAAAATACATTGATTAATTTTTCGATTAGTAATAATATTTAACAATGTATCCTTGAAAATTTCATAATGTCAATAAAAAATATAATATGTATGATTATACATTTTATTTTGAATATATGGAATGCCTTTGAATATTATGAAATAACATTATTGTAGATAAGAAATTTTTTATATGGAGATCCAACAATTTTCATTTATAATTGAAAAATCATTGAAAGGTATATATGAAATATAAATAAATATTATTTCAATTTGAAAATAATGAACTTTTTTTGGATGTAAAATAAAGGATATTTCTGAAATTACATTAAAATTCATGGGAATTATACTTATCATTATCGTTTTTTCAAAAAATAATAAAATCATGTGGTAGAATAATTTGGTTTTGAAAATGTATCTAACCTATAAATTAATTTTAAATTATGTAATTTCATAATAATATCATGGAATAGATCAATCGTCAAATATAATAGTCAATAAGTGTTATGATGACTGAGGGAAAATATAGGAGTCATGAAAACCTATTATAACATGGAGATCATTTAAATCAAAATAGTATCAAATAGAGAGATTAATATTTAACATTATATTTCCTGAATAAAAAATATTTCATGATATATTATGTGTAATAGTAAGTATATAAAACACATAAATATATGTTGAACTATAAAATAAATTATGTTTCCAAATGGAATGATTTAAGATGAAAATCTTATGATCTGTTTAAATTTCAATCAAAACCCCATAAATGTAAATAATTTAAATTAAATATATATTAAAATTTGAATATAAAATTAAATAATATTATATCAAATATTTATCATACATAGTTATTAAATAAGAAATGGTGTATAAATATGAATTATCTCTCAATGATGGGAAATTAAGATAATATCTTTAACCGTGTATCATATATGGTTGATCACACTAAAACCTACTATAAAAAATCATATATTCCTTAATAGTATATTTTATAATAATACTATAAATTTTACCTTATGTATTTATTTTTAAATATTTCTTTTATTGCTATATTGGTTAATTATAATTATTTTCAACAATCACGTGTTAATATCATCGACCGGTTTTTTTTTATGATTTATAATCCTAATGTTATTACCGATCCATTGAATAAAAATCAACATCAATATGTCATTAAATATAGTATTATATATATCACAATTTTATTTATACGGTTATTATATCATTCCTATTATATTTTATTTACGGTATGTGAAATTATAATTAGTGAAGAAATTTTCCACATATTTTTAAAGAATGAAAAAAGATACATTACTAATAAGTTTAATAATATAAATTATATTTATAACACCATATAAGGACCATGACGTTCTTACAATATTATAATAATATTATCTTTATTTTTATCATATTCATACATTATTTTTTTTCATCATTTACATAGGTGGATGAACTTACTCAAACCTGAACCTGATTTTACTCGATTTTAATAGTACTGATATAGAGGTATTTCTATTTTAAATAATAAAATTATTATAAAATAATAATTATCTTAATTTTAAATTTTTATAATTTAAACTATATTTGAATAGGTTTTAATATAAAATGAATTCCAATAAGAAATTGAAAATAATTCTTGATTTTGGCAGTAGTCTTCGAACACATACTATTAAAATTTAATTCTTTTTATAAGTGAATAGAAGATAATAATAATGGTTTATAAAGTTAATGAAACAAAAAAAATTATTATATAATTTGTACATAATTATTCCTAATATTAAGGTGGTTTGATATGAGAAAGTGTATTTTTATGATTAAGAAAAATTGAGATAATAATTATGTTAGAGACTCTTTATTATTGTAATTCATCTTAAAAGTAATACTCATTGGCTAAATATGAGTGTAAATGGGCTTCTATAAATGGGATAAGGGTCTATGGATAGTAAAGTAGATGTATTTTAAGAAGAAATTCCAATTTTTTGAGTATACTCAAAAGTATTTTAATGATCATCCTTAACAAAATTTTAGAAGATAACTTTTCAAAACACCCATATAATTTAAATAGACCATTACATTATTCCATGAAAAATGGAACCAAATATAATATTTTTATTGTGTATCTAGGTTGACTAAAACTCAAACATGGTTTTCAATAAATGTTTTCATCATATTGAAGAGTAATTTTCATTATGTTATAACATTCTATCATTTTATTTTTACTCTAGATAATGAGTATTATCTAAGTAACATTATATTCTATTAGATACATAAAATAACCAAGGTAACATTATATCATTATGATGGTACCAAATTTATCCAAAAATATTTAAATTAAAATTCAAAATATTTTTAATTTAACATTTAATACAATACAAATAATGTCTAGAAGAAATTTTTTAGAATAATTAATGAAATTTTAAAAATAATGGAATCCAAATTATTTTAATTTTTTTAATAAATTAAATAATAAAAAATATATTTTTTTAAATTTCTATAAATCACATTAGATTAACTTTTTTTAAAAATTCATTTTTATGTGTTCAATATATATTTATTGGCATTTATTATGCAAAAATTTCAAAATAATTGATTCACATTTTTATGGTAATTATTATAAGCCCAAAAAAAATAAAATTTATACAAAAAAATTATGATGGTAATATTATATAGCATTAATATAATTATCTAAATAATAAGTTTCTGTTTATAAATTTTAATTTATATATATTGGTACATTATTCTTAAATTAATTTCATGTAATATTTAAAACACGTTTTTTTTATATTTATATTTTTAAAAATAATTTTTTTTGTATATAAAAAAATTTAACAATGTTATTTATTATTATAATATTTATAAGGATATAATTTCATAAATGGTTTTTTTAAAATAAAATAAATCCTAAACCCAATTTCATCATGCTAAATTTTAATTGGAGGAATATATGAAAATAATTTTAAAAAATTAATTATTTATTCTCTACTATGAATTTAATGGGTTTTAGAAACTGATAATATTACACATATATACCTAATATTAATTTTTAAATGTTTATTTTATATATCAATAATATTTCATAAAATAATATTTCATAAAAATGTGATATAATTAACATAACAAATAAAATACTATATTAAAATACAAATCAATTATAACAGAAATATTTGAATAAAAA
Organism: Viscum album; assembly: GCA_963277665.1. Taxonomy (NCBI): domain Eukaryota; kingdom Viridiplantae; phylum Streptophyta; class Magnoliopsida; order Santalales; family Viscaceae; genus Viscum; species Viscum album. The sequence goes on from OY728145.1 coordinate 1,738,031,180, forward strand.
TCCTATACTATCATTATTATAATGTTTTTTAAAATTAAAATGTAATTAATCATAAAAAAAGATTAATTTTAAAAAATTATAATTTATAAATAAAATATATAATCAACAGAAAAATAAATTTTTTTAAAATAAATTTTATAATATTAACTCATTTTAATTATTGAACATATGAAGGTAATAACAAAACATGGTTTATAATATTATTTATTATATAGATTTATTAGAATTGAATTATTAATATGTTATGGGTTTTTAATGTTTCATGTAGCCTATGTCACATGTTATAAGACACATCGATTATTTAAGGATAAAATATAATGAAATCCCAATTCATTAAAATATTATCCATTCTCAAATTTCAACTATTTGGATCATACTAATTGAAATACACCTAAAACTACATCTTGTCCATGTAATGATTATATTCCCTCAATTAGACTGTGTGGTTGAATCTATTAAGGGATATATTGAATATTTATTTTAAACAGATGTAATTATCAGTGAATAATTAGAGTTTGATCCTCTCAAAACCAATAGATAGTACACTTACAAGATCACATTGGGAAAAGAAATAATAAGGAAAAGATAATTTATATATAGTTTGAATCCAATTTGGAATCATATACTTTATATTGATGGTTTTCCTTTCATACCACATAGTATCTTCAATATAATCACATTTCATGTTCAATTATAAAAAATTACGTTACATCACACCACACACATCCAAATTCACATCATACACCACATATTAAATTGAAAATACAAATATGATGAATGAAGGATAAAATAATCATCAATTAAAGTAGTTTGATTAAAAAAATTCTTTAAAACCCCATCCATGAGCCATTAACATTTCAAATATATATTTTTTCACTGTGTGATCTAGAATTTTACTACACATATATTCTACAACTAAATAAAACTATCACTAACAAAACCATAGTATCCTAGAGATAGTGGATAATTTGTTAAATTTGAATTTCATACAAGGAATTGCATCAAGTATGGAATAATTATTTATTAGTCTTTGTAAACATGAAAAAAATTAATCTGACATATATTTAAAAATAAGTTATACAATAAACATCTTTATCAAAGCAACATCACTTTCACTGGGATATTTGTACATATCAATCATAATACCTTACCCAGAAATCTAGGGTGAGGAAAAATATAAAGCATAATTTTAAATAAATAGTATGGTATAAATTTAATGTATTCAATATTTAATAAATAATTCACAATCATTAAGTGTGTGATAATAAACTCAAAATAAATTCCATTTGACCAATAATATGAGAATGAAGAATAATATTACTTTAATAAATTATGAGAAAATAATGTAATAAAAATCATTAAGGGTCATTAATATTATCCAATGATTTCATAAATATTCAGATAATCAAATGGATAAGAATAACATATGTCAAAATGATGAAATGAATAAATTCTACAATTTCTAACATACATCGTACGTCGAGTGAAGATAAATCTAAAAATATAATCATGTACTCATTCCAAGAAAGAATAAAAAATTGGTATGGCCTTGGAAAATTTAAAAAAAAATTGTCTCATGATAATTATATTTAGAATGATAGTCTATGTAATTTTTGACTACACCACAAACAAAATACATCTAATGAATTTATCATATTAATAAACAAGGCAACTTAATGAACATTCCTTAAAATAATTACATTTTAGATGAAATAACATATGAAATATCAAAATATTCCATTGTATAAAGAATCATAAATCATGTATATAAATATTTTATGTGTTATTATTAGTGAATAACATCAGTAAATATTTGGATTCAATATTTGATGTTGGAATAGTTGAAAATAATTAAAAAATATCACGGGAATATTTATTGATGAAATTACACATTTCACTTTGAGATAAATTATTTAAAATAAATAATATTTTAATAATAATATGAAAAAAATTTAATTATAATATCCTCTTAATGTTTTAATGAAATTTTAAAATCATTTTATTAGTATGAATTGAAGGATGTTATGTTCTTTTTTTATATGCAAAACAACATTCCTCTTGTACATTAAAAAATCCTTGAAAAATTACATTGTTTGATATGTGAAAAAAAGATTCCTTTTAAACAAATATTTTGATGTTCAATCATGGGTACAAATTTATATAATCATTCAATTATAAATAAAATAAATATTATTTATAAAATTTTATTTAATATTTGAAAATGGAAGAAAAATATTACCAACCTAGAAGAAAAATAAAAATAATTTTTCGATAAAAACATTTGTTCATAATATTGAATACATAAATAGGGGAAAAATTTGGAAGAAACTTATTTTATAAAAATTTCCAGAGAATAATAAAATTTATTAGGTTGAATATAGTGACACGGAATAATTCTCCTTGTGGATCCAAAAACATAAATAATCTCAAATAATTATTTCATTGTGAAATAAACCCTTATCACAAGTCAGACATCTATCTTATATGTTCGAACATCCAATATAGAAAATATATGTTTATTTAATATCTAATATTGAAATCTAAATTATATATCTTACATAATATAATATAATTATAACTATTAATAAATAATTTATAAAAAGTTATTTATTAAATACCATGTTTTGTGTGATGAAAACATCATCATTCATGTATATTTATATTTGGTAGTTTTTATCCTTATACATTGATAAATATTTAATAATACCTAGAATATTAATCATTATTTTTACATCATATTATATATGTATATATATATTACTTTTATCCACACAATTTAAAGATAAAATAATCAATTACAACCTTTGTGGAGACCATATATAATACGGTTACGAAAAAATATTATCACTTTTTAATAGATGGAATAATATATTGGTAAAAAATAAATCACCCTTAAAAATAATTAATAAATAATATTATTTCATTAAATTCATCGTTATTACAATCCTCATGAAGAAGAAACAAAAAAATACAATATCTCTTCATGGAGGTGGTAGACTACATATACACAAACATTAAAGTATAATTTTCTATTAGATTTGAAGGTAATAATATAGATATGGTCTTATAATATTTAAATTTTAATTATTTAATAAATATCATATATAATAATTAATTTCATTATTATGTCCATCCATTTAATTTGAGTATTAAAATGAACAATTCATTACTATGTGGTGTTAGAAAGCGGTATGTTTTCATGAGCAATTCTTTCACTTTTCTTTTGGCCAGAAATAAGTGGAATGTTTTGGTACTGTAATCATAATAACACATATATAATATTGATTCAATTTTTATTTTCTTTATTATGGTTATATTTTTTTGATAGGAGGAATAATAATGACTTAATTTTTATCAGATAGTAAATACAATTACTTCTTCTTCTATAAACATCCATTACATCTCTTGTTAAGGGGCCTAGGGATAGAAATTTAGAAATACCAGAACCTATATAGAATCAACAAGTATCTTTATAAGGGAAATGGACAAGATATGGTTAATATAGTATGCAAGATTATATCTAGTAAATAGAGGGAATGGGTATACTTTTATAAATAATTTAAAGGATACAAATGGAATTAGAGAAATAAGTAAAACATAATTAAGTAACTATAAAAAAATCATAAAAATATCCATTGATTCAATTATTGATATTTAAAGATATAAATATAATTAGAAAATGATAATTATAATTTTTTGGGGTCATTTTAAAAATTTTCATTTTTTAACCTGTTCGTTAAAAACAATAAACCGTAACATTGGTAACGAATTTTCAATCATAGTGTGTTATTATATTACAAATACAAAAAAAATATATTATAAATTGGTATTTGGTGAATATTAATAATATATTATATAACCTTTTACATAAATCACAATTTTTAGGATTTTGAGAAATATTAATATAATATTCCTTCATAAAATATATTTTTTGTATATTTTATACTAATCATTTAATTTTAAATAAAGACTATAAGACAATAAAAAAATTAAATTATAAACTTTTTTCACATTGATAAAGTTATATTTTGATCTATAATATTGAAGGAATATAATAATTCCCCCAAAATGAATTAATTTTAAAAATTTCAATGTCATATATTTTATTTTTCAAATAATTGAATAAATATTGCAACTATTGTGTAAGCATTTAAGTAAATAATTTAATTTATAAAATTTATATATATAATATAAACATAAAAATAATTTCATTATACACTAAATAAATTTTAATATACACTCGTATCATAATTTTGTTATATTTTTTAAATTAATATAAAAATGGAAAAGCTACACTAATATAATAGGATAAAAGAATGATAATGAGAAATTTATAATCATTATCCTAGTGTTTTTTCCCAACATTGCCCATTTTACTTTACTCAAGTAATTATTTTATCACCTTTAATATTTATAATTATAATAAATGGACCTATTTATCAAATATGAATCCCCTAATTCAAAATATTGTATCTAGTTTTTAGTTTTAAATCATAATAAGTTGATGAAATAAATTCATCATACAATCACAAAACAAAATAAGGAATATAATAACCATATAAATTATATTTATTGATTAAAAATGGTTTGTACTAAATATATGAAAAAAATTGATTCCAATGAAATTAGTTTGATTAATCCTATAATAAGATAAGTAATCTTACACTAAACCAACATTAAATGAAATGGATATTATTAAACTCAAGATATAAAAATATTGTTTTTAATACAAATCAGCATTGTTTACAATTTATTGGAAAATAAATAATTCCATTAAAATATATAAAAACTACACTAAGTAATTTTTTTTATATTTATTTAAAAATTAATTTAAAATTTATAAATAATATTATCAAAAATTGGGAAAAATAGAAATAGTGTTTTTTTAAATGAATTAATAATCCTTTTTGATATAAATTTTTTTATTATGAAAATTACAATTTTACTAGATACTGAATTCTAATTTTATAAGAATTATATTATTTGATTTGAGTATGATATATATATATATATATATTGTAATATGATTGATTCTATTCATACATTCAAATTTTTTACATCGGTTATAAAGGTCATATTTTAAAAATAATACTTTTTAGCTCGTTTAAGCTTATTGTTATGTGTCATTAATGATATTGATAATTATTTAATTATTTAAAAATTTTAGCGTGTCAAATAAAAAAAAATTCTAGAATAAATTATCTCAACAATAAAGAACTCAATATTTAAATATAGTATTTTGATAACCTACACCATAAAAATTAATAATTAAAAACTTTTGAAAAAGGAGAAGTGGGGGACATTAAGGGTTGAAATATGACATATAAGGATAATATTAATGAGAACTAAAAATATATATAATGTATAAAAATATAAAATACAAGAAAAAATACATAATTATTGGGACTATGGTTTTGAGAATGTTAATGACCACAAAACAATATTTTAGTGAGGTATTAGAAGAGACACAAATTATTAAAAATGATTCTAAATGAATAAATATTTTTTCTATATTATTTTATGCATCATATAATAATTAATCTATAATCAAACATAATTTTAATAAAATTTATTGATTTTCTACTTTCCAAACATGGGCACAACAACTATGTTTCAACTAGGTTATGACTATTCATCTTAACATATATGACATGTTAACATGAATATAACTCAGATTCATGGTTGAAAATTACTTCCTTGTAATTTTAGTGGAAAAGTTTTACATTTGAATAATATGTGTGTGCGTTGATTTGAAATCAAATTAAGAATCATTATATGATAAAAGTAAAAACTAATCAATATTATAGTAGTTTGACATTATATATTGTTATTACATATAAGTTCTCTTAGTCACTTAGATTTCACAAAGTTATATTCCATTGACTCTTGAGGCATTAAATTCTGTAGTTCCGAATATAATTACATATTAAACAATAAATATTTTTAGTTTTTTTCATACCCCTTCATTCATGCACTTTATATATTTTAACACTATACATGAATAAAATTTACATTACCTTCATATAGGTACTAGGGTGTTACCTTCTAAAATTATAACATATAAAATGTTCCATCCTTCAATTATTTAATTTCAATAAAATTATTTTTTGGTCATGATGTGTAATACAATTCTTCTATAAATTTTCATTGACTATATTATTAATTAATTACTCACTCGATCTTAATGTAATTTTATAGCATTTAATGATATGATAAAAACACATGTGAAAGTAGTTTCCTATTATAGGTAGGAACTAATACCATCAATTAATTGAAAAATAATAAAAAATATATTAAATATTTAATATATTTAATTATTTATTAATCTAGTAATGTTTTACATATACACAAGAATACTTTACTGTTCATTATTTTTTAGAATAATGACTTTCTTTCCCACACCACATAGTTTTTTATAAGGAATGTAATTTTAATTAAATATCTATATTTAGTCATATCATTCTATTATCTCAATATCAACCTCATCATTTATATTGTTAATTATTGACATTTATTGTCAAAATATCTTAATATATTGAATTTACTACAAGAATAACCTTTACCATTTATTTATTGTTAAAGAAAAAAATATATTATCTGGGGAATTAAACTAATATTTTATTATAAATTTATTTTTAATTTAATTATGTATATGGGATTATTCCTCACTAAGTGTTCTATTATCAAAAAATCATGTTATAGAGAAATATGTTGTTAAATATGTGACACTATCATGATACAATGAACTTATTTTATGATACAACCAAATTCATGTTATCTTATTCTTAAATTAAATATGTCCATTTTTATGAATGCTTACATGTTTTCAATTACTTAGTATAGGATCCATATCTATAAAATGTCACACAGTAGATTAGATCATGAAAATATGAAACATAATGTAAAATTTAGATGTAGTGAATCATATTCAGCAAATATAAAATTGAAATATAACTAATATCATCATAAAAAAAATTTATTGATAACATTATAAAACCTAATATGTATTTGAAAATCATTCATTATGGTTTTTAATTAAATTTTTTAAATATAATTATTTTCCTCTGATACATTCATCAAATGTGGGATGTGTGGGAACACTCACAGTGCACATGAATGGTGGTCCATAAATACTTAACCAACTCTTATCTTTTTTAGTACTCCAAGATGTATATGTAAAAAAATCACATCGACTTGTAGTATCCATAAATGGTTGTATGGAATTTAACACCACATATTCCAAACATCACTATATATTTTACTTATTATCCTATATATAGACTCATCCTTAATATCAACTAAAGTGTTGTGATCCTTAATCTATGTTTTCTTAAATTTTGTTCAATTGTTTTTTACTAGACATTCCATAGTACCAACTTTAATGTCGATATACCATATATCCTAATGTAATAATTTAAATTATTTTTAGCCACTACATGTTGGTAATCTTATCCTAATGGGATGAATAGATATGTATTATAGGAAAAATAGATACACACTTGGAGCTGACATTATTTTGAAAAAAAAATTTCATTATATTTCCTCTGAGAAAGTCATTATTGTCTCTTGTATATTAATTTATAATATTCATTGTACACTAAATGTAATTATAGGGATTTGAAAAAAATAACATCTGATCTCAGATTCTCAATAAAATTTTGGAACATTGTAATCTATCATGAAAAATGCGGAATAATCAAATATTGATACATAGATTACCAAAAACAAAAAAACATTTATTAAATAATATTAACAAAGTGAAAAAATGGATATAATAAATTATGATCAATAATTCGTTATAAATCATCAAATGTAATTGAATATTATCCATGGATATCATAATATTTAATATAATCACTTGGATATCGATTACATATTTCATAATGATATAACTCATAGGTAAAGACATATAAAACATATCAGTGTGTCTGTACACTAAGACATCAAAAAATTCAACCAACACCACATCCAAATACATGTACATAATGGGATAAGTCTTCAACAAAATATATAATTTAATTTCTCCTATAAAACCTATTGATTGATCTATGATCTTTCTAATTCCATACTGACCCATTGATAAATAAATATAACGAATTCATCATATGAATTAAATATAAAACTTAACCTACATTAATTAAAATCAATAACTACATATTTTTAGGAGAAATAAAAAAATAAATTTCAATAAATTCTCATATAGAGATATTAATAAACATAAAATGATATATACCTTATTCTATTGGTGTTTTATATCATTAATAAATCATTTTATTAATAAATGTAATTTGATTGAAATTTAAATGAAATAAAATATCACTGGAGATTTTGATCAAAACAATATGAATTTAGCATTGTAATTGACTATTTAAAATAAAGAAATATTACTAATATTAAAGAATAAATATTCATTGAAAAAATTTAAACTATTTATAATATATTAATGTAAATGATAATTCATGATTAATTCAAATTCATTTATATTATTTAAAAATAATAAAATTCCCATCACACATTCATAATGATAAATTCCAAAAGTGCATCATTTTGAAGAAAAAGACAATGATTCATTTAAAAAAATCATAAATTATAAACATTATTATTTATTAAAATAAATAATTATAATATTTCTAAATTATTCATTGAAACATTTTATAAATAATATTAAGATAGGATAAAAATATTCTATAATAATTACAAAAACATAGGATATTTCTCATCAATACATTATGAATATATCATGAGTACATAAATAGATAAAAATGATTGTAAATATTTTAATTTCATGAAATAAATGGATTCAATGAAAAATTATTACTTTTAAAATAGAAATATTAATAATTAATCAAATAAAGGCTTAAATAAATACTAATTATAGTAATGATTAGAGTTTGACATAAACACTTTCCTCGGCATTGAATTCATTATAATGTGTTTGAACCTCCTGTATAATCAATACATAATTTTTATAAATAAATTAATGAAATATAATAAAATATTTCATAACATTATTTATTTATTTATAACCTTATATTACACATTTAAAACAATTCTTTGATAAAATCTATATTCAATGTGAAAATTGATTCATTTTGCTCCATGATATGTTTCGACGGTTTCAATACTAATATGTAGCTGAAGTATCCATAATTTTTAGAAATATTCTCATGATAAAAATAGCTTATTTAATAATTATATAAATATTCAAATTTATACATATAATGTAGATACAAACTAATCACATTGCTTAGTCCAGGAGGAAGTCTACATGTACGTATGAGAAACCTTATCACTTTCCAATGGATTGGAAGGCGATAAGGTAGACTTGATATTAAAATTTTATAATCATTATTACTTCATATTTTTAATATATATTTATTTTTGTGGTATTTATAAATATCCATGTAATGTGGTGATGAAAAAAATTACACCATAATGTTGTGACAATTAGATGTACACATTCAAGAGTAATGTTTTCCCATTTCACAATATATAAAATAAATGTAATTTAGTTGTCCTAATATGATAATATCATACATTTATAATTATTATATTGGATTTATTAGTGTCTTATGAGTATTAATGATTTAATAGAATTATAATAAGAATGATATTTTAAAGATCCATTACAAACAATTACCACTTCTTCGGTAGACATATTTTTGCTCTCTTATTAAAATAACTAGGTCTTGTTTCTGGGTATATAAGCATTGATAGTAAAGGGATAATTATTTTTATAGTGGAAATGGTTAGGGGTTTGTCTGGATAGTTTTCTCAATTTGGTGTAAAGAAGAGATGTAAGGTGAGACATTTTATTAAGGAGGGAAATAACGTAATTTGAATTACAGAAAATATAAAAAAATAAAAAAATTCATTATCAATATAGTTGATATTGATAAAATACAATTTGGAAATTAAATTTATGGAGATTTTTTATTTCATTTTAAACATTATCTTTTTTTAAACACTTTCTTAATAAACATTAATCTTAACCATAATAATTTATTTATCAAATATAATAGGTTATAAGGTTAGTTATTTGGTAAAATTTTGCATTAAAATGGACGAGGTGTGAAATTATTGTCCATATCACATATAGTTATTACACATTCAATATTTTTATGACTTTTATATGATTTTGGTATGTATCTTTTAATATTTTAGAAATATTTTGGATATAGACACTATTTAATAAATTTTACTTTAAATTCATTAAGTGTTTGAATTTAAAATTAATCCCTCCATAAATCATGAATATGATCTAGTAATCATTGAAATTTGAGGAATAAAAATATTTATCCCTATTATATTCATTTATTAATTTTTTATTTCAACAATATTATTCTTTTATTAATTAAGTAAATATTGTGTATTAATTATAAAATTATTTATGGTAATTATATAATCAATAAAAATAGGAAATATATTTTGAACATAAAAATAATTTTATGATGAAGAAAATAATATTAATATTTATTGTCAACAAATATTTAAACTTCATTGAAAAAAAAAAAAATATATAAATCCAAGAATATCTCAATGCGATTTATTTGATATGTAAAATAATATTATCTATATTCTCATGGACTGGTGATAATAATTGGCCATATTTATGATAATTGGATGTATATAGCTAAATTCTTCTAATAAAAAAAGATGCAGTAAGGTGTTAGATAATTATTAAATCTGTCTCTTAAATGATTATCCCAATATTAATTATCTTACACTTTTATAGGTTAATGTTTTTACGAATGACACTATTCATAATGGAAACAAAGAAAATGTCCCTATATAATAAATCTTAACTCCGTGAGTAAAAATATATAATCTTTTTAAAATATAGTTTTTTATATATTTGGAAAAAAATAATATAATATTTTATCCCAAAAAAATATAACTAATTTTAAAAAAACATATTTATTAATAATAATATATCATTACTAAAAATTAATGGTTTATTTACTAATAAATAATTCATTTATATTTAGTATATCAATTAAATATATTTCATAATTCATAAAATGATATTCATACCAATAAATTAATGGGAAATATTATATTTAAAATAATAGGGTATAAAAATATATATTGATTATAAGCTATAATTTTAATATTTTTCAATTGGTGGATTAAAATTAATCAAGGAATATTATCATTAATAAAATTGTAAAAATCCAAGACCAACAATAGAGTCTTAATGGAAACACAAAAGAACCCCTCATTCTCTATAGAATTCTCACAATGTGAGTAATACCTATCCATTACACCTCCGTATAAAACCTCCTCATACCCCCCCCCCCCCCACAAATGAAAATAATATTACGTGGTGAAATGTGTAATTACACCCTCCCACCTAAAATTAATTTCTTTTTGGGGGAGCAGGGTCTTCTGTTCTCAAACACCAAGAATTTTTTTTGGTGCTATCAAGAATCCTTTTTCATCCATCCCCCCACAAAAGAATATTCATTTTTCATGTCAGGATTCACCATAGAGGCCCCTGTAAACATATTTTCCTCTCCAGGGATAAAGAGGACGCATGTAAAAAATACTTAATAGGTGGTCATTCAATGGCTACATCCTAACCCCAATAAAAAACCACACTCTTGGATTGATTTGGTATATTTTTCGGTAGTGGAATAATTTATTGAGAGTTACGGTGTGTTAGAGTTAAAAGAGATAGCTCTAGATTCCTATTTATATATTTTATTAATTCATTCATATCAGATATTAAAATAGTGAATAATAATTTTTCTATACACCAATATATATTTTCCACACATCCAAATGTAATTTTTATATCAAATATCAACATATAAAATCTCTTTGGGAAATACCATTCTACTGACCACATATCGAGAGAACCTTTGCTGGACACCACCCCACATAAAAAATAGTATGTATGATGAGATCCTTCAACCTTATTACCCTATAACATAGGGTTGAATTTTCTCCACCCCTTCAAAACCAAATAAATCAAACCTTTTTTTGAAAATTATTTTTTATTTTATTATCAAATAACTTTTAAGGGGAAGTGAGAAACCCCAAGTCTATCAAAATGCCAAAAACAAAAAAAAAACTCCAAACAAATACTAGTCTTGCCTCAACCCAGCTGCTCTTTGTTAATGGGCCTCCACCAAAGCAAGGGACTCGATAAACAGTACCGTCCAAGAATGCACGGGCATGGTACCAATGGCCAAGACATACCCTCTCAGTCTTTGGCTCTAAGTGACATGCAGAGGTGACGACCTTGTGCTCAAAACCTCATCTAAGGAAATACCATAAAACATGCTGGAAATAAAACTCCCAAAAACACCACAGTACAAAAAAACTGATGAAGCACTTCCACATATCCAAACATCTCAAGAAAAAGAGAGCACCCCAGCGTTAGACAAATAAGGGTAAAGCATTATTGTTGAAAAATAGCATAACTCTACCTGGATTTGCGGGTCTCTCCTTACCAGTACTTCAAGTGATGAGGTCAATTGGTCCCAGACCTGTATGTACTCCTCCAGTCTATGTATCCCCTTATTGAAGCCTCAAACTAGGATTGTGTCCTGTTTGTTGACCCAAACATATTGCTCTTCATTAATCTTTACTTCAATGTCCCGACCCATCATCTTGGCCGCTTCCACTTCCGACCCATTGAGAAATAACACCAGCTCTACCACCTCATCATCCAAACATAAAATCAACTCTAAGGTAAGTGAAAAATGGTCGGGAGATTCCAATTTACCCCTAACCTCATTGTTCAAATTCTCATCCAATTTCTCTTTTGCTGACCGAGTCTTCATGGGAGGTGATAAGGGTGAGTAATCCTTCCTACCCATCCTCCTTCTATTTCCCTTATTTCTCCTTGGACTGGGCTACCCAGCAGATAAACTCTTATTGTTTTCAATGTGTTCCTACACCCCACTTCCAATAGAACAATCTGGAAAAACATGATCAATTTGTTCAAATTAAATATTAAGGACATCGAGATTCTTCCTGCTAGTCTCCTCTCCCTCAACTACAACCAGTGCAACATCTCCCGACCCTACCTTTTCCAGACCTTCAATCCTATTTCCCAGGATGATTGGGGTCTTATATGAGGAGCCTGCACCCCCTGATAAGTTTGGGGGACTTGCAATGTCCGGTCACAGCCGGTTGAACACATCAGTAAACTTCAGATTGATTTGTTGCATCACAACTACCTTCCCTGAGCAAAAACCCATGCCAACCTCCGTATTACGATCCACTACCTCGATGCTGAAATATTTCTCTGCACACAATCCCACTAATCTATCTTTGTTGCCACTACCATCCCCTCTAATTTCCCTCTGTCCCGTTCCAACCTCCTCGCAAGTTTCTCCAGCCTAGCTCAGATAAGGTGCTGCCATCCTTGATGGAACCAGGACCTCCCGGTCAACCTTCACTTGATTTTTAAGTCCCCTTCCCACCTTCTATGGACACTCTCAGTAGCAGACTTCCATGGAATGACCTAACCGACCACATAAACCACAAAAGTCTGTCCAACCCACATAAACCACATGATGCTTGTATCAGTACTCTCCTTCAACCATAATCGAGACAAATTTGAAGGGAACTCTAGACGCATCTACCTCTACACATATTCACTGATTTACAGGGTGACAAACAAACTCTGTGCATCCTTCCAAACATAGGTACCTACCGATCATATTACCTAATAATCTGATAATAGTGGTATTTTGAAAGGGTAATGGTAGATTAGGAAAACTAACTCAAATTGAAAGGAAGGGCGAGTTGAACTTCATGTAAAAATTGAACGACCATCTGAATAGAAAGAACCAAAGGTTGTTGCAGCATCGGGGAGCCCTCGCCCAGGTGCGGATGAGGTCCTCCTCTGAAGCGAATCGGATCATAAAGAGGTGATTGTCGAGTAAACCCACCGTCTCCCTATCTTGCAAGTCCCAGGTGTTGAATACGAAGTAGTCAAGGAGGTCGACTGAAGGTCTTCTCTGTTTGAACTATGCCACTAGAGTGGACTTTAGAAGAGTGGAGGTTTTCGTAAACTCTACCATTGAAATATGAAGGTTCGGAAAACAATAAAGGACCTCTAGTACTGTAGGTAAAATCACTACCATCGGGAAAGGAGCTAACAGGTTGGGATTGCTGAAGGGCCAGAACCTCGAAGACCCCTCCCCTGCCTGGGGGGAGGGATCCACCCTGCCGCCTCCATCTTCTTTGTGAGGAAAACGCCTCACCTAGTGTTCCCAACCATTTCAAGCAAACCACTTCCTCACATTATATATGAAATAATTATCACCTAAGTGAAACTCTTCATAATCCAACAATCGAATACCTTCTATAAATCATCTATATACGTATTGTGAACACAAGTGGGCACACTAGTGTTTCCTACTGATCATACATTTAAATGGTAAATGAGGTCATATTAGTAACCTAAACGGTAAGGGGATCCTCGAAATGATATTGATCATACATTCCTTTGGTAAATAATGTCTCAAACAAGAATTTAGTTCTAGAGGCCTTACCATTATAGATTGTGAGGTGGGGGTCACACTAGATTTTCACATTGGTGACCAGTTCTTCATCCTCCTTTGTTATCTAGATAATGAAGAGATGGAATATCTCAGGGAGTGATCCCCTCTTGTTTCTTATCAAATGTATCTAGATGTGTAACCAGAAGTGTCTATTGTTGTTATGAAAACGAGATATGAGACATGATCCAATGTCAACTTTCTTTCCAATGACCCCAAACTCACCCACTAGATTACTACAGCGATTGTTTATTTTTTTAAATCTTGTATTTCTTTATGTTTCTCACACTAAACATGAATCAGTAATTCTTACAATTTATTTAATATGAAGGAAACAACATGATAAAATAACTACCTTGAGAGTGTATTACCTTTAGTAATATTCCAATCACCATTAAATATGCGTCCTATTTTGTATAATTCACAACCATATCACCCAAAATGGTTCTCCTTTAATGTATTATTCCAAAACATGACACCAAAAAATGGGTTTCATATTATGTATAAGTCCTAATAATACAAAAAAATTGACATCCTACTATGTATAAGCCCCAAAACCATAATATCATTAACTTCATGGGCCACCAATTCGGTTTAAACAACATCTATGTAATCACCCCCATAGTGGGTGATCATCCCAATGATGAAAACACCATAAGAATCATAAAAAAGAAAATTCCACTTTATTAAAAAAAAATTTTCTTTGATTCATACCCTTTTGGGATAAAGAGAAATTCCCAATGAGGACTAAACCCAAAACCAGAAATCTACACCCTTGTTCTATAGGTTACATCTAATGTATTATCGTATCCAATATTAAGGGCTATATTCCATTATGATCTCTTTCATCGCAATATTTATTGCACTATATTACCAGTAATACAATTTATATCACCTAGAAGAATATATATCATCGATTTTCTATTGGGATTCATTAGTCTAGGTCCCATATTTTTCACTGAGTAGGCTACATTCACCTAGACATCATTGCCACATGACACAAAATTCAACGGTTTGGTCCTCATAAAATGACCTAAAAAGGTATGATGTTCCCTATTAATTGGAACTAAACTACATAGGTTCTAAATCCTTTTATTAAAATAAATAGGAATCCCAATTCATGTGACTGAAAAAGACATCAAAATAACTTTAGTCCTTCCGAATGATGTTAAACACCCTAGTTCCAATTTTTATAGCTTCAATGAAAAATCCTAATAATAAATGATATAATAAAATGTTGTATATATATAAGGATTACATTGATATAAAATTAGTGGAATATTGAGATTTATTCATGGATAAAGAACCACATATACATATAAACTATTCAAAAATAAATAAATTCCCAAAAATTTTCCAACATCGTTGAACTGTATGATATCTGAGAATCAATAAAAAATTCATGAATACATATTAAATATGTAAGAGATTAATGAAGTAGGAAAATAGTTCCCCAACCCAAAAAGGGTTCAATGAGACCAATATCTCATCCTCTTTTACATATTTCTTTCTAAAGGGATCATTTGAGAAATCCATGTAGGTTCATTCCTTTCGAATCCGGATCTATATTGACTCAAAATGAGCATGGGTGAAGAATACCTCTGAAACACAAAATGGTTAACCAAATGTAAATCCTTTTCCTCACCATGAAATTTTTGGCCATTTTTTGTTTTCCTCAAAAATAAAAATAAATGGATAACCATACATTATTCTGTGACCAAAATATGTATTTCCCACATTGCAGGCCCCATTATGCAAAAAAATTGAATAAATTTTTAAATCATGGATCCAAAATAATTATATTCTCATGAGATCAGTTAATTATATATTATATTGATGTAATTTTATTTTAATATTTTTAATATTTTTTAAGAGATTTTATAATTAAATACAATCAATCAAATATAATAAAATCATTTCCAAAAATATAAATGTTTTCATATACTATTTGGATCACATCCAATCAAAAGAAGTCATCATAAACCCATTATCTCAAATGTCGTCTTTAAATTTTTTTTGATGAAAAATAGAAATGGTACCATCCTATCCATGTAGGAATATTAATAATCCATCCAAATCACGAAATCAGACATTATATCCAGTCAATGTCAGTTTTTGGTCAAGAAGCAAGAAAAAAAGTTTCCATGTCAAATTGTTTCAGGATTTTATCCCTAGAATATTCCAAAAAACACCCCATTACCATAGGGTGGACGATAAAAAGGACACTGATGTACTCATCATAATATCACTTGGGTCCCATCAAAGTATTCTTGTTAGTTTCCACCACTGCCAATGTCACACAACACTATCCATATGAATGATGTGTGTTCCACTACAAAGTGATTGAAATGGGACACAAAAGAATAGTAATATTGTATAGGAAACTAAGGGTTGGACCTTGACACATGATGTTGGGTCACACATTTGTTCCCTCAGAATATTTTTGCTCAATTTTATTTTTCAAGGAATCACATGTTGGAAAAAATACCTTCCCCCACCAACTTTTTCAGAAAGGATAGTTTGGAAGTATCTAAATAAGTTCTCCAAATTAATGTGGAGAAAACATGTGAGTGTGCCACACACCTGAAACATCCACCATGCCTAACGAGCTGTTTGGTAGTACATAATAAACGTAGATAGTATATACTGTCTACAAGCATGATGAAAAATAATATATATATAAATAAATATAATTATTTCCAAAATATTCTAGAAATAAATAGAGTCATGTTCATAGATAAATCCTTGATCCAACTACAGAATGTGTTTATATTCTAGTTCCATCAAATGAAGTCACTCCAAACATATTTTCGATAATGTAAGTAACAACATTGATTCATATCCACGTTGAACTTATTTACTAGGATATAATGATAGAATCAATGAAAACTATAATTAGAGAACAAAACAACACTTCTTCACTTTAAATAAATTAGAAGAATAATATTATAGTCATCAGAGAGCATAAGTATATTCTATCTCCCACTAGAAGGTTAATATACATCACACGATAGATGAAAAAACATATCGGTACCATAACCATATTCCAAATGGAGTTCATTGGTATACTTTTCTAGCTAATATAGTGCAGAAATACATTCCATCCAAAATCATATACATTTGTTTTGAATATTCTGTAAAAAACCCTATATCCAATAGAATAGGTTTTTATATATGAATGCTATCACATAGAGATGGTGCTTTAAATTCCCCCTCCAAATCAATTAAAAAAAGATAATCACTAAAGATGATTTTAAAATAATGATCAATTTACATGACCCTCCTATGATGAATGTTCGTGTTGTTGATGTGCTCAAACATCTATACATGTAATCTCATGATCCTACTAAATTGTAACTAAATTATAGAGATAGATGAGGAATTTTGAAGCTTCTCCACATAATTTTAGTAACAATAATTCTTGAGGTACTACCCGCACACCTAACTATGAATGTTTACATCATTTTATGAATATGATTGACCTACAGAGCCAATATACTGATGTGTGTCATTGTAGACTTCCATGTGTCTTGATTATCTTACCAAAAGAAATTTTCCTCCTTTCTTTGGTCAAAATTTAAGTTACTCACCATAGTATACGCCGCAAACACTATCCTTTTTGTATAAAATCAGTTCGTGAAGTTAATCCCCCCATGATGGAATTCTTTGAAAAGTTACACCCCACAGCAAAACATCATTTCATCAAAAAGGTCCTCCCTTTGAGGAATCATCTATTGGAAAGACAACCTTTGATGAGGTTCTTTGGCAAATGAGTCCTTTAAAATATGATACATAGGTGATATTATTTCTCAACCAGAAGATATTCTATAGAAAATGTTTTTCCCTGACCCCTATTTAATTTCTTTCCGTATAATACGATAGTGTAAATACTAGGAAAAATCTATTTTTACAGAAAATCAATTAATAAATATCAAAATTGGTTAGATATGGATGTGTAACCACTCACAAAAAAAGTGGTATAATTATTTCTCATTTTGAGAGAATTGGAAATGGATAATATAACAGTCATATTTTGGCCTTCTTCCACTCCAAAATTTATCATTCCATAAGAATTATTAGTTTATTTTTTGCATGAAATATTTTAGAATCATATGAACTATACTTCATCAATTGAATAATATATTTCATAAATTTTAATACCAAATTTCTATCAATGAAATAGAATTGGGACACTACTAACCTAACTGGGAGAGCCTCCATGCTTCCTAGCACCTAAAATTTGGAAGGAAAAAAAGATCCCTTTAACATGAATGTATCAATGCACTAAAATGGATACATAAACTGGTTTCGGATGCCCCATCTAGTGTCAATATTTAGTGTTGTGGTGATCATTGGTAAATGGAATTAAACATGGTCCTTGATCATTAAATCCTCTATTAGAGACATCATGTAATGTCATTTCCACATGAAGGATTCAAGTAAGAGACTCTTCTAACCATAGATGTTCTTATCAGCAAAAACATGACCCAAAAAACTCTCATAGAAAGTATTCAAAAATATATAGATTCATCAAATGAAACATTCATCAATCATATAAAAATATCAAGAATGTCTTCCACTTAAAATATTTAATAATTTATTAATTAAAATATTGAAAATGTCTTCAATGAAAAATTGATCAATCATAGGTCATGTAACTCACCCATGTCATATTATAACAATTATACATAAAATTATATTAAGGTGTGTAATATTTTTAGACATTATAATATAGAATAATCCTAGTATCACAGGGTTTGGAGCATTTTTAACATAATATTTGAGGAAATAGTTTTAGGAAAGAAACATTGTTAAACTTGAACAAGAGAACACCCATCCAATATGTATGAGTGAATTTTACCTAAGAAATTGTGAAATTTAGTCTTCTCTCAGTAAGTGAATGATACAAAAAATTATTCTTCTTAGATTATATCGAAGAATTATGTAGTTTCATTTTCATAATTATGGAAAAAAATTATCTATTGGATCCCGTTATAAAACTATTCACCTAATGATTTTGAAGATACCACTAAATAAAAAGATATTATCCCCTAATGGTATCAAAATTAAATATCATATTTAGAGAACAACCACTCTCATGAATCAAATCTTATCTAATTAAAACTATTGAATCAATCATTATTCAATCTATTTTGAAAATAATGGAATGGTCATAGTACAGTTTTCATAAATAAATGTTATTGGTTATTTGGAAAATAATTCAGAATGCCAAGAAAATATGGGTGAGGAATATTACCATATATCCACACAAAATATGGTACATACCAAACATAAAAGTAGATGGTGTACATACCATAAATTGGATGATTTTCAAAAAAATTGGAATTTCTATGAATTCTCCACTAGTTCATCCTAGATGGGAATCTTATAAAGAAAATGTTATGGTTATGGTTAAATACCACATTTTTTCTCTAGTGTTTCTATCCCATTACACTTATGGGGAGTATGTATTATTATGATATAGTAAGGATAAAATAGAAATGTTGTAATTTCAAACTGCTAATGGTTTGTATTCATACCAAATATGTTATTTTAACATTACCTCATTTCACTCGTCTAGTTTATAACCTATTAAAATATTTCTTGTCATACTGGTGAAAGTAGATTTATTGTTTTCTCCAATTTATGAGTAGTAAAACCAATATATTCAAAATTTATGATAACCATGTATCGATATTTACCTCTTCTAGAAGAATCCAAAGCAACACCATTCAATTTACAACCATTCAAATCAATAGTGATTAAAGATATGAAAAAAATAAAATTCTGCATGTTATTCATCCTTACTGAACCCTCACATAGTTAGCCATTACAATAGGAACTTATGATACAATTGAGTCATTAACATCCTGGACAGAATCATTTGAGGGGAAACATACACTAGTAAAACCTAAATGAACCCCTTTCCATGAATGGGTAGATGAACCACTCCCCCAACCTAATTTTTGATATCCAATTATTAAAATTTTCTATTATTAAATATATATGGAATAAAAAGTTTCTAATTATATATCTATCTGTTGTCTTATTATAGGGATATTGTTTAAAAAATACACCTCCAAACTCTGATTCATTGAGAAAAATGTCCAAGACCAACCTTTGTATGGGAAAACAGTTTACCATCATAGATGATCAAAAGATGGGAAGAGATCTCACATAAATTTGATTACCATTTTATGTTGACACTATATTAAACAATGGTTTTGGACCTCTTATATTATAAAAAAAATAAAACAAGTTTGTCTCACACATCATTACCAATTGGAAGGGTCTAACTTATTTCCTCAATTTTCAAAATCTATATGATTATTTGTTGGGTCACTCTAGAGAATGAATGGTCCAATGGCCTTCAATTATTATTAATTTGTATAATCCAATATGTAATTGTTAAAGAGGAACCCTTACATGGCATGTTGGATTCTTTCATTTTAGGACCTAAAGTTCTTAGTGTAATTCACCCCATACTATGACTACTTACAACTGATTCTCCCCAACATCATCATCACGAAAATAAATCCACCTTCACATGGATGTTCAACTATTTTTCCTATCCAGATAGGAAAAGGTCTTATACCAATGCATTCTTCTACAATATCTCATTATTTTAACCATGATATCTCTACTCTAGTGAATTATCTTTCTCTAAATCCTTTTCTAGAGATAATTCCTTGTATAATCTGTATAGTTTGTGTATTTATATCATGTGGCTCAAATTCCATGAAGTTGGCCAAAACAATTGAGGTGGATCAATGGAATTTAGGTGGCTTGAAATCCTTACTTACCCAAAGGTCGGGGTGGTCCGAAGGCCCGATGGACACTAGGACCAAACCATTGGCCCAAAGGTGAATATTTTTGGCTACTACAATATCAAATAATACATACTAAATTACCTTCTACATTTATGATATTATGAATATTAAACATGCATCCACTTGGATTTAATGATGGGTCTTGTGGATGTCCTTGAAGAGTCTTCCCCAATCGAGTTGTGGATCATGTGTCCCCTATATAGAAAATACCTATGATCAGTTATGAACACAACACATTCCATTAATGTACTGGGGTGGATTCTTATACCATGACATATTTTTAAAAAATATTTGAATAATCCATCTTATAAACTAGAAATAAATCCATAAAATTATATGTATCATAGGAAATGTGGAAAGTAATGGAAGAAACTACAAATGACCATTTTAATCATTCCCTATAACCAGCTCCTTCTCTATAGCTTGTGAATTATTATGAAGCACCCACTCTTGGGAGGGAATAATAGAAAAAAATAGGGATGAATGGACAGATCCATAACATTGCATGGTTGATAAATATAAGAATATTATATACTCATTCTAAGATGATCTAGTTCATGGATATTTATATGAATCTATAGAAAATAATTTTCTAACTCTACTTGGACCATGAAAACCTAATCAAGTTGGCTTGAAAGATCCAAAAAGTTATTTCCCCATTCATATAATGCTAAATTAGGCAATCAAGGAATATATGCTTTTCAAATACATCCTAAATGTAGTAGATTCTTGGAAAATGATCTTTTTAAAACCGATGTCACAAGTAACATGTATTTCATCCACTCTTCCAACATAATTGATTCAGTGGAAACAAGTCACCATTAAGAATTAATGGGTTTTTAGTGATCAGTTGACATGAAATATAATAATATTTACTCATTCTATAAATTTATAATAGTTGTAAACACTAATTGTTTCCCCATCACTATATAACTAGTAACTTCACCAGGGAAACAATTCACCAAAATTGAACCTTATAAGAAACAGAATGGATAAAAGAAAACAAAATAAGAACAAAGAGATGAACCATAACCAATACCCTAGCTATCCAGGACACTTTTAAAATCTATGCCTTCTGTCATAAGTGAACATGAACCACCCCCACCAAATGGTACAACAAGAAAAAACCCTTCAATCATATTCCTCATTTGATGAACAACAGATCTATATATTGATAAGTGACATAAATTTAATGAACCATGAATATGACAATGAGAGATATTATAAACATGATATTCTAAATCCAAATTGCAGAGACATGAATCAATTCCAAAAAGGGGGATGAAATAAAGGGAGGAACAACTATGGAAAAATATGAAATATCTATCTCATCCATGCTAGAGCTATCAATGGAACTGAAACCCACGGGTAAGCCCTTTGAATAATCTACTCAGAGTCAGAAAATGACTCCAAACATGTAAAAAATCCATCAAAATTAATCATTTTGGAAGATCAACTAATGAACAAGAAAAATCCTGACTAGCTCATACAAGTGGGAAGGTTATTAAGGCTTCATTCAATAAAATACAAAACATAATCCATATCATCTCAAACAACTGATCGATATTCCAAAGGCAATCTAGCTCCATGAATTCCCATAAAAAATATTTCCCTATAAGGAAATATAGTCATTTGATATAAATGTATAAAATCTTCATGAAATTTGATAGAGGTTTAGTAATGATTTGATTTTTTGAAGCTCAAATTCTATTATACATTTCATGGGAAGAACTTTTTGATTATCAAATAATCCTTCCATATTTAAATGTTTATGTTTTTTAAAACCAAGCTATATAGTAAATAGGATTATCCTATACAGTTGCATATAATTTTCTATTTTACCTAAGAAGAAAAAAATTTATACATTGACACATTTGTCCCCTTTACAAATAAGTTTTATTATATTACATTTATATCCATTGGTCGTTCATTTTTAATGGGTTAGAATTGAAAACCATTATTATCAAAATAATTTTCAATTGTGATATTATTATGATGATATTTAACCTTCTTTATTAACAAATGAATGGGATGATAAAAGCAAATGGAAACCCATTATCCACGTTAATAATATAACCCATATTGGAAATATTCTATATGGTTCTTAGTTTTTATTCATCAAGTAAGATAAAACATTCAATTAAATTCTTAAAAAACCTTGGTTTCACCATCACCCAGTGATCCCTTCATCATATACATAATACCTCAAATACTACAGAAATGGTAAAAATGAAACCTTACATATTGATAAATCTGTATTAATGTTTTGTAATCGAAATATATCGATGATGGTTTCAACTGAAGAAAATGAGTGAAATCGATAACAAATTAATTTTCTTGGTTTACTGCCAAAAATGGAGAGGAAATAAATTCAATAAATTTATTTAGAGTTATTGATGATGAATATGAGATTCCCATCAATCAAATCAAAGATATTAGCATGGATTCAGAGACATGTTCACTAGATATCCTAATATAAAACATGTCAAATGAACATGTGGACGTTGAGAAACCATTGATTCCACTATCTTCAATGGTATCACAGTTAGAAAAGCTTGAAACTTATCTGTTTAACAAACATAGGATACAAATTAATCCATTAAAACTGTAGAGGTCACGATATGTTCATTGGATGATAGTTCTTTTATCACTGAACTTTCCCCTAATCTTATTGATTCCCATTTCCCTCTTATGAATCCCGAAATGGACATTAAGAAATAATTAATAGAAGAAATGAATGAAAATGACCTCATAGATAATACTCTAGAATTTGATGAAGGATTATCTACCACTATCTATAAAATCAATTAGATAAATCATGATTCATAGATCGATCCACATGAATTTTTCATCAGTGAATATGTGCCACTCATTGACCATATAATTTAAACATCGTTCCTAAAGAATAATTAGTAAGAGATTTCATGGAATTACACTGAGATTCCATGTTAATAATTTAATGTGGCTACACATCAATGGGTTCTACTAAACAAACAACATGGATATATGCTAGAATTCAAAAGGACACATAATAGATATGCTTCAATGCTCAAAGACAAAGATGATAATATCATTAATTCCAAATTTAGTATGAATATGTGATACCTGAATTGGATCACCACCATTGTACTGGTCAATAAAAACAATAAAAAATAAAGGATTTGAAAAATTTATATGAACTCAATATATACTTTTTAAAAGATGAAATCATTATTCTAATAAAAAAATATGATCAATCAAACAACTGAAAATCAAGACCTTTAGATCATGGATGGATATTTAGGGTAAACCAAAATCTGAATGTCACCAAATTATGAAAAATACAACAACATCTAGGACCCTTAATGAATATTCTTCTATAGAGTGATACTATTATGTTTAATGATTATTTGTACAACATATAAATTTTCCATGTATCACATACTCAAACTATTCATAGGGAAATAATCATAACGTTATGTTGATGATTTGGTGATTAAATATTAGAAACCATTTTATCACCATGTTTATTGGAAAAGAAAAATTGAAAAACCCCATCAACACATTCTGAATATGAACACACAAAAATAGTTATTCATTATTACCTATAGGAAATATATCTGCTCTGTTTTATTCCTTAATGGCCTCAAATTAGACAATGGGAATAATCAGTAAATTATTTTTTTGTTACCTCATCATAATATAAACTAGATTATATGATTTAATGGACACTATGCATATATTTTATGATTCATTGAAAACCTCACAAATTTTTTTTTACCATCCCATGTATAATGATTAAAGCGGTTAGTTTTGGTGGATCAATAAATTAAATATATACAAGAGATATATCTTGAGCACAATAGTGTTGGTTACACTAGTAAGATGAATTCCATATATCTAGGTAATGATATCTTTGTAATGATTTCTAGGATCCTTCTAAAATGATTAAAATGCAGTTGGTATTGAAAACAACCTTTATTATCTCAGTATCATGATTCATGAAATTGGGACTCCATATTCAAATATCAAGAAGAATTATTTGGTTTTTATTTTTTCAATTCATAAATTTAATAATTTCTTGTAGAGCCATGACATTCCATTGAATTATTGGATTTTTATTCCTAATATATCCTCAATAATCACATGTAACTGAAATATTTGCATAATGGGTTGTAATTCTATAATAATTATACAGCTAGTGCAAACCATATAAGGAAATGAAAGTATATTACTTTATGAATTTCTAGGAAAAACACCCATTTACAAAGAAATAAAAATGAGTACTGACCTACCAAAATAGGAAATAAATTTTTCTTTGGACTCTACCCAAATGTGGAAAATGAACAATGATGGTTCATCATGAAGCCCAATTGGAATTTGTTTAGTAGATTTAAATAACTTTATTGTAGGTTGTTAATCAATATCATTTCACCAAAAAAGTAAATTTAAAATCAATCCATTATTCTACTAGTGGTATACACCAAAAATGAGTCTAAATAAAAATCCCTAATTTTATGTTTATAAATGTATTTTCAAATATAGGTGACTCATTTTAGAATTTGAATTGATTCTGAGATGGTAATTAAGAATACCAATGTGGATTATTTCATCATGAAAGTAACTATTATGCCACCATGTAAATTATGTTTTAAGGGTGATTGGAGAATCCCCGAATGAGCTAACTCTAACCTATGTCATGTGTTCAAAAACCACAATTAAAAATGTTTTAGAAAATTATTCTATATCATTTGAAGATCAAGATAAATACTAAATATTCATTAGAATATACAATCATATAACAATATTATAATTTTTTAATGTGTAGTGGAAGAGATAAATGATGTAAAATTCACCCTTGAACTGGATAATTCACCAATTGAGTGGATGAAATCTATCCTATAATCTCTTCAAATTGGAATATGTCAACCAAAAATAGGATGAAAAAAACAGATTATATAATGGAAAGTAAATTTCACTTTTAATGATAGTGTGTGTCACCATACTGTATATTATAAGAGAGTATTAAATGGAATTATCCTTATATATAATTAATGTGTGCTAATATTGGAACCATTGAAGTAGTTCATGATGGAGATTTTGATGCCAATCAATCATGAACCATGATTTATAATAAAATCTGAAGGATCCGATATTTATTCCTTTAATGACATAGAATTATTCAAAGAATATTCATGAATTTATATTCCTAAAAACTTTATTCCAAATTCACCCTTCCTTCTTAAGATTGACTTAATACTGCTAAATAATTATTTTTATTCCAATAATGGGTGAGGATTTCATAGGAACACACCCTCTAGATATGTCTTAGAAGTTCAATTCAGTACTTATTAACACATTATTATTTCCAAAATGGGTTGTGGTAATACTTCTTAAAGATGGTGGATCCTTGATTATAATCAATTTCAGGAAATCATAATTCATTATAATATTTTTCTCATAAAAAAATATTAATAGAAAATGACACCAACATTTGTTTTTCAAAATAGAGGATGTTTTTCCTGGACTCCATGATCAAATCAAACCATTTTCTCCACTATTATGTAGAACTAAATCGATAGAAAAGGCATTCAATAAAACAATTTTGAACATTCTATAGAAAATTTTGTATTAGGAAAATAAATATTGGAACTTAAATATTTTTCATACAATGTGGGCATACCGAACTATAACCCTCACTTGTACTTGATAGACCCCATATTTTATTATTTTCATAACAGAAGTATTTACACACAAAGTTAATTAGTCTCCCTCACTATAGATAGATAAATATGAATAAATATTAGATAATGAACAATCATAGAATACATTTTATGAGCTAGAGATACTCGATGGGAAAGAGATATATACCAATCATTATATATACATATAGAATAATCAGATAGATTAGGATATTTACAAATTCATCTACCTCCAATCATTCTTATAAGGAGAGATGATACTTGAAATCATAACTCTAATGTTACAAAGAATGAAACCTCCAAATATGTAGACAAATTTTGATGGACCTTATAGCGTACAAAAAGTCTACTCTAATGTAGAATACTCTTTAATCACAGTGGATGGATAACACACTACTCCCCCTTCAAATGATTGATTTATCATGAAATATTTTGTTTATTTAGAAACCATATGTTCTATTTATATAGCCTAAAACTACAAGAAACCATTGTCTATTTTTTATAACTATAAAAACCATGACTTATGTGACTCCTCATTCTTTGTAATTCACTTCCATCATCCTCACCACATGGCATTAAACTATTGGCCTTTTCTCATATAAAACTATTATACCTCTTATGATAAATATTGGATGAAAAAAACTATCGACATTATCATTTGATGTAAAATTTCCAAAATAACCAATACTATATATGAATTTATTCTAGTCAATAATGGTTATAGTGACACATAGTTCTCCATTCTTAATCCAAGCCACAAATAATGCCATATATGAGACTATAGTTGAAAATATTTTTTTTCCACTGTGGTCTATATCGTCACATTGGGTTTGTTTCTTATTAAATGTACAGTAAAATTGTACACCCTTGTATTGGTAAAAAATTTATGACTTTAAAAACATTATAAACAAGTATTACTTTTCATTTTTCCTAAATTTACAATACACGGTAGTCTATGTTGTGTAACTCTAAAATTTGTAACCCACATGCCTCTTATTTATGTGTAATCTCAAATAAACCTCTTCAACGCATGATGTTAAACTATGATACATACATCATATAAAACTAGGGTACCTCGTAATAAAAATATTTTTTGACCAAAACATTCATACTTGTCATCTGGTGTTAAACATATTGGTTTCAATGGCTTGTTCCATGTCTCTATTGGATACATAGTGATACCTAGTCCTTTTATCTTTGGCCTAGACTCAAATCGACCCATTTATCATATTTATTCTCTCAATTATGTGCCTTTATGATTCAATATCCACATCAGGTTTTTATCTTCTTTTCTAATGAGAACATCATTACACACACATATTGGCCAAAAAAAAAACTTGTTTAGTGATATTGAAAACTACCACTCCTGGTAATGCGAATGAAAACTATATGACACTATAGTCTAAGTTGTATAAATATAAATTATTATACAAATAACCCTCATTTATAAGGATTTTTCCAAACTATATCATAAAGTCTTCATTATGTAATGTTGCATTAATGATTTTCTTGTTTCATCAGGTGAAACATTTAACATGTCAGTCCATAATTGAGTGAATCATAAATATTGGTTCTCATATCATACAACAAATTCATTAAATAATTAGGTGTGTCTTGATTCCCATCCTAATGGTATACATAATTAATCATATATATTTACTCTCTAGGTCAATCCACATATTCACTATAAATCCATTGTTTACCTACGGTGATATCACTCATGAATGATCCTATGAACCTCATATTTATGTATATTCACCAATATATCTCCCCAAACCATGATTTGAGACAAAAATTATTAACCCTTATAATACATGGATCTATCACATTATAAATATGACATGAAAACACCTTTATATAAACCATGTTGTGATGACATTGACCCATGTAGCCCGAAGTCAGTGCCTTACTTTATTACATTTGAATGATTAGATGTAAATTGTATTCTGAAAGAAAAAATATTTTAGTAGTTCTGGAAAACCAGATACAAACATTGAATTTATATTAAATCATTAACGGAAATACAATATAACAATTCTATTAGAAAAATCCATAACACCTAGATTATCCCAGCAAGTATTTCGTAATATGCATCTTATCATCCTAGGGAAAAATAAAATATAATAAAGTTGCAAGATAAGAAGCTCAGTAATGGTTAGTAATACATAGTAATATATCATTAATTTTACATATGATGAATAACTAAAACACATCCATTTTAAATTGAACTTGAGAATAATATGGAAGGAGTGAAATATGAGTAATAACATCCATATAACTGATCATAAAAGAATGAACCATAGTCATTGATATTATAATATTTAAATACCATATGTTTTATGAATTACTTATATCATAATTATGTAATGAATAATAACATACATATAAAACATATCTTTAAGGCATCGACTAGGATGTCTGAAAATATTATGGTAAGTCGTCAGCCAAAACCTAATTCTATATTGTCTCATGATACCAACTAATGCATCAAGGGGATATAATAGGCCCAACCCATCACATTATAAATCAAATTAATTACTAATATTAATTTTTTTGAACATAAATAGCATGATGATATGAAATATAAAAAAACATTCACAAATCTGAAATCATAATCACTAACCAATCTTAGAATCATGGTGAATGGTATCAAGATAACACGTCCATTTCAAAAGTAGTCATAAATCATTTAATTACATATGGTAGATGAAAATAATGATATATAAATATCAATAAACAATAAAATAATAAAAATGTTTTTAAATATATTATAACACTCTAACAAAATCATGGAGGTATTCTTACGAGAAATACCCATTTTACTTTGCAAAGAGGAGTTCCTTTGGAAAACATCATATTTATTTTTCATAATTGTTTTTATAAAACCATTACTGGAAAATATAGTTTTTCATAGATAAATTAGTGCTTTTATAGAAATAATGGTTTCTTAAAACATATTATGTATAACACTTTAAAATGAGTAAGTAATGGCCACATTCCCTTTAATCGGTCTTGTGTATCAGGAAGAATTAAAAAGGGAACCATGAATAAAACATGTATTTATTATAAATAAAATATTAACTCATATAGAAACATGTGTTTGGAATCCATAGAAAAAATTTAGATGATGTATATAAAATGAATGAATTATTACATTTTTATATAGAAGAAAGATCATTATCCGAAGGAAAATGGAGGTTTGGGAAGAAAACCTTTACCTTATATCGGAATGTGATCTATAGATGGCCTTAATATCCCAAATAATCAAATTAAATTCATCGATTAATTAATTATGGATGTATTATACATGTAGTATATATATTTTTATATTTTTATTATGTTCATTTATGGTCCTTTTATGGGTTATATGATTCAATTTTTCGGTTTAGGAGTGTTCGTTTCCTTGGTTTTCATGATCGGTTATCATATTTATAGGTAATGGAGTTCATTTAAAATAATTAAAATTCTATAGAAATTGAATTAAAAAATATTTATGAATATTTAGAACTGTTAATGTTTATATATATCATTTGGTTATATGGTATGAGGATGACTCATTAGATAAGATATTTAGTAACAATCGTTTAGAAAATTATCGGAATTATTGATCATAACAATGTTATTTTGTATTATGATTTAGTATTATGTTAATATGTAACATTAAGAACATAAAAGGGGTTATAATATTAAATTTAAAATATTTTTATACCATTAATATAGTTTCATGGATATACTTGAAGATGGTGAATAAAAATGAAGACTTGTTGTTATTGAAAGCGATGAAACAAAACCTCGTAGAAGACGTTTCCATTTTTATAATAAAAGGGAGGGGAGATGGGGATTTAAGATTGAATATTACAATATAATAAAAAAAAAATTAGTACTTTAATGTTATTAATGTTCTATTTCTATTTTATGCGGAAATATCATGATATAATAATCAATGAAAGGAACATGAAGATGAATTAAAAGGAAAAGGAAGAAGATTTTTCCTCATGAATTCTCCTCCATGATATCCTCCTTAGGGATATGGGTTTTGTCTTTTTGATGTGGGAAGAGATCCTAGATGCGTGGGAGGGACTTGGGAATAGCATTTTATAGAAATTTTATAATGCTTAAATCTTGGAAGGTATGGGTAGGAGGGATGGTTAGGGGTGGTATTTATTGTCGAGGAGAGGGGTCTTTTTGAATGTTTTATTCATATGTTTGTTATTTTGCCTCAGGAATATGAATAGTTTGATAATTTTACTAAAATATATTAAAATAATGATGTATAGTTCGAGATTATGGGATTATATTAGACATAGATCACATATACCTCAATAATTCGTGTATTTAGCATTTATAAAAAATTATCTTACTTTACTATTCACAGAAATTCAATTATTTTAGAAATATCTCAAAAATTCACCCTAACCATTTCTAACATTTAGAAATGAATAATGATCTCAAATTTATGAAAATTAATTTATAAATATGAGAAATTTAATATTTATTTAAATTTATCCTTTACTCAAAAAATACAATTTTTAATATTTATAACTGATTTTATAAAATTTTGAAAAAATTACTAAAATCTCATTTAATTATAAAAAAATCATCATAAAATAGATTTTTCAATAAAATTTCTTGAATTTAATTTTATTTTAAATAATATTTTTCAAATTATAAAATATATATTAAATATTAATGAATCATAAAAATACCAACACATAATTTGTACTTTTTTTAAATATTCACATAATTATAATAATATTTAATTATATCATGCATTAATTATTTGATTCCAAAATTTTATTTATACAAACATGGGTGAGGTTAAAATTTATTTAATCAATTTACTATTCATAAGTGTCATATTACCATTTCTAAGGTAACGTTACCATTTCATTGGAATATATTCTTTAACATCTAGAAATGCCTATTATTTCATCAATTCATCATTTATAAGGTTTGTATAGAGTTATTTAAGAAATTGTACGTGAATTATACTATATGAAATAATCAAAATATGTTTAATATAATTGATAGAATTTTGGGTCTTTACATTATCACCTCTTATAAAAATATCATCCTTGAAATTTTAATATTGTCACTTCATAAAATGATTTTTGTAGTTCTTCATCATAAGATACTCAGGAACCCTCAAAGAATCTTAAATTTTACTATTTTTTCAAATAACATTTTCCAGTCAATTCGTCTGATTCATCAACACATGATGAATAGTGTCTACAATCGAGATATAATCTTCATAAGAAGATAAATTAGGTTCCAAATCTATTCATTTAGAAGAGAGGGAATTCAATAGGATTGTAAAGTAAATTTTTAATAAAGAGATGTGGAACACATAGTGTACATTATAATGTCTTGAGATCATTCCCAACTGATAATCCATAGATCAAATCCTCTGTAAAATTTCAAAAGGACCAATGTACCTAGGGATCAGATTTCCATTCCTCCCAAATACTATAACACCCATCCATGTAGATATTTTAATGAAAAAGTCATCTCCCACTTGAAATCTCAAATCCATCCAATTATTACTAACGTAACTATTTTTACTTTAGTTGATCTTAATTGATGTGGGTCTGAATATTTTTTACCTTCAATAATGTTTCCTCCGCAAACTCTGGTCTCACAAGCTTCTATTCACCAACTTCCTCCCAAAAAGTTTACGTAAGACATCTATTTCCATAAAATACTTCATATGGTGCCATTTAAATACTTGAATGGAAACTATTATTGTAAAAAAACTTTTACAAAGGTAAATACTAATCCCAAATACCTTTAATTTTTAGTGATCATGATATGAACAAGTCCTATAATGTTAGTATCTTCCTTTCTAATTTCCCATCAATTTGAGGGTGATAATCAGTACTCAAATGACGCACAATATCAAAATATTTCTTTTGAAATTTATAGAATTTGGATGTAATGCACGGTTCACTATCATAAAAAATTGAATGAGGTGATCCATGAAGTCCTACAACATCATTCATATCTTGCCTTTCAAAGTATTTTTGTGTAAAATCCTTCCATATAGCATGAACATGTGTAGATTTGGTAACATGATCAAAAATCATCGATATTGCATCATTTTTTTCAGTTAAAAATATATAGTGACATCATCCCATTTTCATATAGGAATAGTTAGATGTTGAATGAAGCATCTGTGATGTTGTCTTTTAACCATCACATATTGACAGACTAAACATCCTGATACATAATCTATAATTTCATCTGTCCTTTTATCCCACCAGAAATGTTCCTTCAAATATCTATACATCCTTGTGATACTAGGGGTTATAGAGAAATTTGAAATATGTTTATCATCCAATAAATCCATTTATATTGGATATATCAATATAACATAACCTCCCCCAAAATTTTAGAATTCCATCATCACACACAATGAATGGAAAAATACTATCATTCATAGCTTTAGTTTTCTTTTGAATATTCTCATTATCAGAATTATAAAATATAATCATTTCTAATAATGATGGTTGGGAATCAAATTGAAAATGTAATTATGTTTCACATTCCTTTATAATTTTAATATAAATATTTTGTTGATCTATGTAGACAAGGTCCATGTATATCATCGTTTTGTTTATAACTCAATGATTATTCCTAATCAATGCACAACTACCTTATTTACCTTTCTTATGTGATAGTGTATTGAAAAATCATAATACATAAGTACTTAATTCCATATCCTTGTCCTCATGTTGAGTTATATCTATAAGAAAATTTATTTCATGCTCTTTTGATCAACATATATCTCACATCTTTAATAATATCAACAATGTTCCCATATTTTTAGGGAAAAGATTATAGTTGTCAACTCATGGTCATGATTTGTATAGTTCAATTCATGAAATTTCAAATTCATTAATTAATTTGAAATAAATCAATCATTATTCATAATTATAGAATGAAGTCCATTATTTTATGCATCATTATAAATAAAAAATCCACTAATTCATGATGGTAGAGTCAATATCAGAGAATTCACTAATCTATTTTTTAATTATTCAAAACATTAATCATGTTATTTTTTCAATATGAACTTAACCACTTTACGAGTAATCATGGGTAATGTTTTATATAACCAAGAAATTATCCGAATGAAAAACCGATAATAACCAACTAAACAAATAAAGATATGTACCACAATTATGTTTGTTGGTGAGGACTAATCAAAAACATT
The DNA here is from genome assembly GCA_963277665.1 of Viscum album. NCBI lineage: Eukaryota > Viridiplantae > Streptophyta > Magnoliopsida > Santalales > Viscaceae > Viscum > Viscum album. The sequence continues at coordinate 1,738,065,423 of OY728145.1, forward strand.
CTTTATCATCACATGATCAAATATGTTTCATTCATTGGAGACTATATAACCAAGAAATGAAACCGATTGAAGCTAAAGTTCACACCTTCTAAAATTTCCATATATTTTATTTCACCTATAAGTCTTCAGAATAATACTCAGGTGATTCTCATGGTCTTCAAAACATTTGGAGTATACAAAAAAATCATCAACAAATATGAAAAAAAATTCATCAAGAAATTTCATGAAAACATTATTCTTTAGATACATGAAAATAGAGTTTACATTAGTCAATACAAATGAAATTACGATAAACATGTAATTCCCATACATAGTTTGAAATTCTATCTTTGGAATATCTTCCTTCCTCACAGACAACTAATTATAATTAGATCAATGGGAAATCTTTGAAAAGTTTTATATTCCATGCAGTCGGTCAAATAGATCATCAATTCAAGGCATGGGATACTTTTTATTTCTTTTAATAGAATTGATTTCTTTATAATCATTAAATATCCTCACAAATCCACCTTTATTTTTAATAAAGATAACATTGGATCCCCAAGGAGAATCACAATGATGAATAAATCCATTATCACTCAATTACTCTAGTAGTTGATTTAGTTTTAAAAATTTACTGTGGAAATTCTATATAGAGTCTCTGATATAGGTCTTGAACAATTAATTAAATCTATAGATAAATCAACTTCCTACTATGGAAGATGTACATATAAATCATTTATAAATAAATCAATCAGTTTTGGAAAAATATGTACATCATCATTTTGAGGATTCATAGAAATGTTTTTATATTCCTCCATAATGATTTCATTTAGTAGATCGATGGGTTTGGATCTAGATGATAATCATATGGTGATGTTTCTACTTTAGAGATATGGAATTCATATCCTTATTAAAAAATCATAATTTCCTTTTTAATTTAATTGATTTTTAGCATATTTTGATATACAATATTTACTAAGGATTCAGTTTAATTCAACAATAAATGTGATGATAAAATCAAAAGATAAATCAAGTTTATTTTCCATAATAAGAACTACCTGACAAATAATTTCTATAGTGAGACGTCCCTAAGAGGTTCTTACTGACCACTATATTGTTAAGGAGAATTAGAAATATTTAATATTTAAAGAATACTAGGAATATTTGATGTAATGTGATGATCATAAATCAGATAAAGATGTAGCTAAATTTTAGGAGATGATTAATGTACATCCACCAACATCATTAGGAAATTAAATATCAGCTCTTATGATTACATATGATTGGCCATGATCTAGTGTCTCTTTCTGAGAAATGTTTAATTGAAACTTCATAAAATCATTTACGTAGTATCCCATATCTCAAAAACTGCAACATTAAATATTTGTAACTTTTTTATTTCATTTTCAATCATGAGCATGATGTCCTTTCCTGAAACACTTGTAGAAAACTCTCTTCCCTTTTATGTATGCACCAAGGTACTTCCTTACATAAGAATCACACATTGAAAAATTCCCTTTTCTATTCTTTTCATTATCCATTCCATCCCCTACAACCTTATTATTCTCATGATTTCAATTTAATTATTATGAAATAAAGAATTATTTATCTTTCTTGAAATAACATGATACTATATCTTCAAACAATGAGAAATTTTGGCAGACTTGTTCCCATTAGATGATTGGGTTTATATAATCAATGAACCAATCAATCATTCTCCTTGGATTTAGTGTATAGTCTACAAAATTATTTTCTAACCATTAATTGTTGGATTCATAATTTGAAATGTTGTCAATTATGTTTTTTTAGACCTAATAATTTCATTTATAAATATTCTTACTATTTGTAATAAAAATATTTTTTGTAAAAATTTCTTAAAAAACCCTCCATTCAATATTTTTCAATTATTATTCCTCTTTTCTATCTTAAATTAGTGACCAGCATTGACCTGCATCTCTAGATTGATGGTAAACATCCATGAAACCCTTCTCCCTTTCGTTACTTCCCAATGTGAGAAATATCGATTCTAAAGGAGTTATCCACTACTCCACTACAAATTTTTTTGTAGTACCATTGAATCATGATGATTTTTTTCACATAAAGAGGCATAACATTGGTCCCCCACATTTTGGTTCAAGATACTATATATGAGTAAGGTTGTTGTTCATATCCTGATCCAGCGGTCCTAGTATGGTTATATGTTTCTCAGTACTACTCATAACTCAAAAAATAATATAATTATCTTTCATATGATAGAAATCCATTAATGGGAAACATGCATTGATACAGTTCCCATTATTCGCACTATTATCCATTTCTAAATAATTTCATACCCTAAATTTGTTATTGAATCATAATTCATAATCTCAAACTAGAAAATTGTTTACATTAATTGAAATGTTATGCATCGCTAATCTCGTAATTATAAACATGGTTTCCTTGAAAAAAATCATTCATAGTGGTTTAAAATGAATATCTGAATTATTGTATACATATTTTCTAGGGGAGTCAAACAATGTTCCCTGAAAGGACAATTATCGTGTACCATGTTACCTCGCGTCTTCCATGAGACACCTCTTTGGAGTTGTTACTCATATGCACATCTATGGTAGAACTACATCAACTTATAGTATCAAAATTGAGATATATTTCTAGAAGGATCCGCATAATCTCTACCATACCAAAATTAGTGGATGTTCATATATTCCTATCCCCATAGTCTATATTTGGGTAATGTTCACTATTCTAGGTTTTCTAATTTTTCTATGGTTTCTTCTAAACATCCTCTATTGTGAACTATGAAGACCCCATCCCTAGTATCTCAGTGTTGGTGCCTTAATATATTAAATTGGTATGATTACAAAGAATTTGTATACCAAATGACTGAATAGTATAGTCTTTTTGAAAAAACAGATACAAAATTAAAATATATATTATAACATCCAAAGAAATACAAAATAACAATTTTATTAAAAACATACATGAAACCAATACTATCCCATCATGCCATTCTTAATTTCCATATTCAAAACCAAATAAAAAATAAAACATAGGAAAGGATTAAAATAAATTTGTCAGTAAGGGTATATAACATAGTGGATGTTATCATACATATTAGGTAGGATAATAACTAGAAACATGTGATGTTAAATATAAACTTGTGTAAAAAATGGAATGTGTGAATGATTAGTAAATAAAGACATATAAATAATCATAAGAAAATAAAACCTATTCATGGATATTCTAGTAATAAAATATCACATGTATTATCAAATACTAATATAATAATGAGGGAATGCATCATTTCAGAGATCTAAAATATATCGTCAATTCCTCATCCAAGACGACTATAAATACTATGGTATAGACACAATCAAAACCCAATTTTGTTTTGTCTCATGAGACCAAATGATGAATCCAGAGATTATAACATGACACACATACCACATTATATGTACAATTCATTTCTTATATGAATGGGGTTAACCAGAAACAACGTGAACAAATGATATAAAAACAACATTCCCCATTATTTACTCATAATCACTAACCAATCTGAGTATCATGGTGAATGGTTTCATGTTAGTACATCCAATGTCAAATTGGTAATAAACCATTTAATTACATATTTTATGTAAAAATAATAATATATAAATATCAATAATGATTTAAATTCAACAAATTTGTCGAAATAGATGATAATTATCTTATAAAATCATTGTGGAATTATTGATAGAAATACCCATTTTACATTGCAATAAATAGTTCTTTTGGAGAGAATAAATTTTATTTTTCATAATTTTCTGTATAAAACAATTAAGAAAAATATATATTTTTTCATAAAAAATTATTGATTTTAGAAAAATAATGGTGTCTTAAATAATATTATGGATGTTTATTGACAATGGGTTAGAAATCGATACATTTTCTTTAATTGGGCCTGCGTATCGGGAAGAATAAAAAATAGAGCCTTGAAAAAACATGTATTTCATATAAAATAATGATGAAATGATATAAATACATTATATATAAATATATATAGAATATATAATATTTATATACAAATAATGAAGAATAATATTCGTGCAATGAGGAAAACGCATAACCAGAAAGAAAATTGTGGTTCACGAAGAAAGCCCTTACCTTATGTCTGAATGTGTTCTACACTTCACATTAATGTCCTGCATAATAAAATTATATTTGTTAATTAATTATTCATAACTATTTCAACATTTAATTTATTTTTTATAATTTTATAATTTTTATTTATGATCTTTTTTATTAGTTATAATAAATAATTTTATTATTCAGGAGCATTCATGTCATTGGTTTTAATGATTAGTTTGGTTACCTAAATGTAATGGAGTTCATGTAATATTGATAAAATTCTCATAAAATTGAAATTATATGTTCTTTATGAACATAAAATATTTTAAATGGTTTTATATCTATATATCATTTTTATGTCGTATGAGGATAAATCGTTATATAATACATTTAATGATAATCATTTAGGTTTTTATAGTGGTTATTAATGATAATGAAATAATTTTCTTTTATTGTTTAGTATAATGTAAATAAGTTAGTTATAGATCATAAATAGGTTTATAATATATATTTTAAAATATATTTCAACCATTATAATGGTTTAATGAATATCCTTGATGATGGTGATGTAAAATGAAATCATGTTGTCATTGAAGGCGATAAAAAAATACTTCACATACAATGATTCCATTTTATAATAAACGAGAGAGGAGATGGGGAATGATGATGGATTATTAAATTAGAATATAAATTGAAATTTCATATATGGTACTATATTTTTCCTTCAATTTATATTAGGAGTGCGAGGAGATAATAATAATAGAAAATAACATGAAATAGTAATTAATAGTCAAAGGAAGACTATTTTACCTCTTAAATTCTCCTCCTTGAGATCCTCCATAGAAAAATAGTTTTGTTCATTTTTATGAGAAAAAGAACTCTTGAATGCATGGTAGGGACTTGATAAGTTTATTTTAATAATTTTATGCAATGATACAACTTTAGAAGGTGTGAGGAGAATGGGCGGTATTCATAGTCAACGAGAGGGTTGTTTTTTTGAATATTTTAATCATTTGTTTATTATTTTGGATCAATACAATGAATTGGTTTGAAAATTATAATAAAATTTATTAAAATACTGAATGATAGATCCATATTATGGGATTAAATCCACCATATATCACCTATGACTCAAAAATTCATGTATTTATAATTTATCATAAATTATCATATTTTACTGTTCATAAAACATTCCTGATTTTAAAAAATTCCTAAAAATTCACCCAAAACATTTTTTAAAATATATAATTACAAAATGGACTCATTTTAATAAAAATAATTTTCTAATTATGAAAATTTTAAATTTTAATTAAAATCATCATTTACTCCAAAATACAGTTTCTAAAATTCATAACTAATATTATAACATTATGAAACATTAACTAAGGTCTCGTTAAATTATCCAAAAATAATGATGAAACAAAATACTGATTTATGAATACCTTTTTTAAAAATTAATTTTATTATAAATCATTTTTTTAAATAATAAATATTAAATAAATATTTATGACTCCCAAATATACTAACACTTAATTTTTAATTTTTATAATATTAACTTACTTATACTATGATATAATTATATCATATTTTCATGTATAATATCCCTAAATTTTAATTATACTAACATGGATGATGTTATTATTCATTCAGTTGGTTTACTCTTTATAATGGTCATATTAGTATTCATAAGTTAATGTTACTATTTTATTAGTATATGTTCTTTCAGAAAATGAAATATCTATTATTTCATTCATTATTCACATATAATTTTTGTATTATGTTCCCTAAGTGATTTATGAGATTTATACTATATTAAATCAACATTATAAGGTACATATCATTGAATTCATTCTAGTTCATTACACATATAACATTAAATTCTATTATTTTTTCGATGATCCATGAGGTAAAACTGCAAAATATGTTAGAACATTATTGAATGGTCAATGATGATTTGTGAGGGTATCTCACCACAACTCCATTAATGAAAAACATGTGTGCTGATTCCTTCCATAAAAAGGTACATAGTGTGTCCAAAATATCTAATTGTGTCCGTAGTCAAAACATCGAAATATCACACCCCCTATGTATATTTTAGGCTTACACAATGAGCGTTTATACATGAACTACTTGTGACTTGATTAACATCATCATGAAATACATAGTGACACTCAGATTCCAGGTCCTCATCTCAAATTCCAAATAAAATAAATAAAAATATCATTCATATAAAATGATATATGAACAGATCTTATTGTGGTTTCCTATGTTCAGAGCTCCTCACCAAAACAATAAAGGAACCATCCGTGCATGCGAGTTTTATATTTATAGGTAATTCCATAACAAATAGACAATAATTGTGAAAGTTTACCCTTTTTATTAGGAAAAATTCATTCCATACATCATTATTATTAATTTTGGGAAACATATATACCTATAATTATTCTTTTTTCTATTTGTGATGTAATGTCAATTACCCAAGGATTATTTGTTTGTACAATACAATAAATGACCCAATTTGGATTAATAAAAGTAACCCGTAATTAAACATTTTATCATAGGAATATTATTCCACAAGATATAACTCTTATATATATATAGTCCTATACAAAAACATATTTGAAACCTATTTTTGAACATGGTCTATGCTTATTACCTACATAATTTCCCCATATCATCTATCATGATTTGATAAATCACAATACCTTTTATACGAATTTATTACCCACTTCCAAATCATGTCAGATTGTCCTGGTACAGGTGTTCACTACACAAAAATATTTTTCATTACATCTTTTAACCATTATCCTTACCCTATTATGTAAAAATAAATGATCTCCTAGAACTATAGAAGTCTTGATTCTCACTTCAATGATATATACAGTGGCATAGAGATCTAATAACAAGTAACAACCACTAATTGATAAAAAACTATTTTCATGGATTCTAATTTCATCTACAGTGTAAAAAAAATTAAAAACTTTTTTTATCACACCCTGTGTATATCTCTTGAGTTTATTTGTTTTGGTAATGACGTACCCCACATGATAACGGTGTATCAGTTAACATCTAGGTTAATATTGTTTAGATAAAAGACCTCAAAAGGTACACTGAATGTCCTTATTGCATGATGTTAAACTACATACACATGAGCCTAAATCCTGTTGGTCAGGTATCTTTAAGAGAATCTACAAGACCCTGGTTCAAAACTAGGTAGAGGAATATTTCCAAGTACCATATAAGCACTGTAGAAGAAATGTATATTGTGTGGGTACTGTAGCAGATCTGTACATTGTACAGGTACTATAGCATAACTGTACAATGTGCGGGTACTATAGCAGACATTGTAGTAGGTACTGTTCAGTGTTGTAGCAACTTGAACTATTCACCTTGGGCCACCGGTTTTGGCTTGAAATCTATAAGGATTTCGGGCCACCCAAGACATCAGGTATGTAGTGATTTTAGGACACCTTTATGGCCTTGGGGCCACCTCAAGGGCTTCTGGCCACATGCATTTTACCAAGACACACTACAAAAAAGTAGTAACCCCAGAAGAGGATTCAGATCAAGTGAACTCACTAGAGTAGAGCCAAATGTATTTTTAAGAATGAGAGGGTATGTCTATTCCATTGGGACTAGCCTGTGCTTGCACCAGAAGCCTAGCAAGACGGCCAAGCGAAGGTGGAGAGAAACTATCATGATGAAAATGCTAGGGAGGGGCAGTTCTATGTGGATAGTATGGTTGAATTCCCTAATATCATCCGGTCATGTAATCTCCTAAGCATATGGGCCATGTAATCTATGAGACTACGGGCCTTTTAAGGGTTCCCCCTCATCCCTTAAAAGGGGGGTTATCAAAAGTCAATAAAAATTAAGGACTTCGGGCCATCCAGGCATGATGTTAAACTACATGGTTGAGGTCTCTTACATGATTTATATGGGACTCTCTAGAGAGGACCACAATATTGGGTATTGGTCTTCCTCCACCCCTCTTTTAAAGAACTAAATGTGCAGTGATATCTCTTATAGAGTATATATTTATTGAAATAGTTATCCTTTATCTAGTACCACCAGCAATATAATATTAATTCTCTTCTATGTACGATAATGGACTACATTGGGAGTTCTAGAACTAATTAAATCCCTATTTTTATCATGAATTAGTAAATAAAAATCTATCCCTCCTCACATTTAAATTTTATCAAGGGAAAGGACACATTATGATGTAAAATTATTTTTTAACATTGTCTTCGGTTATTCCCTAGATTCCATAAAAATAAGTGGCTTTATTTATATCCTCATGGGAAACATAATGATTCCCATATCTATTCTCCTTCTGAATATTCATGATGAAAAATAATTTATCCCATCCTTATGGTTAATCTCACATATGAAACATTTTCCCCCATTCTAGATTGGTATTTCAACACTTAGGGACCTTATGTATAGAAATCTAGATCCACATCTTGTAAAATTTGAATCTCTAAAATTTACCCATTATCATTGATAAGAGAATGAAAATTTAGTGAGGGGAATATATTTTGAATATCCATAATATGACCAGGGACGGAAATATATAATGCTCCCATTAATGTAATGTCAATCAATGGAAATCGCATCCTAAAGAGTGTCATATTCAATCTTTTAAATCCTTGTTCATTTTATACTAGAATTTTATTCATGAACATGTTCCATAGCCATACCTTTTATTCTTTTCTAGTAGAAAATTGTAGACCCAAAGGACCCCATATTACTATTTACATCATTCCATCATTGTTCATGAAGGATAACACATATTTTCCATAAAGTCTATATGTAATAAAAATCTAGTAATATATTGGTTAAATACAAATAAAGTTAAGAGTTATAAGAGTATTTCCAAAAATAATTATTTTAAGATATGAAAAAATGTCATTTTAATAGTAACATTAAACCATATGACACTCTTCTTAAGTTATACTTTATTAAATAATTGGGAAAAGTCCTCATCACATGGCCTTAAACTATAGAGCCACGTAGTCCATACAACATGCCATTAAAATTCATGAAACACAATCAATTATATATAACCCATTACATGAATGAGTTATACATCCATACAATGGTACATGGTATTGAAATTATAGAAGCATAGTAATCCATTCCCATTCCTAGATAAAATATTAAAATTTACTTCCATTATATATGATTTATATGTCTATAGGAATCTCATCATTTTTCAGGGATTCATTTTATATGATAATAAGACCATTGTAATGTGTTTTCATTGAAATCAATCATGTATCTATATGAAACCCTATTTATGTGAAGATCCAACCTCATGTTCTCCACCATACACTCAGATGTGGATTTAAATTATTTCCCATGTTTACTCTTGTTTCTCATCCAGATGATGACTATTGGGGGCTTAAAGGTACTGATGATTCATTTTTATTTGAATGATTCATTCCATAATAACCCATTTATATTATAATATTTAATACCTTATGTAGATCATAATATATGACAATTCATTTGGCATAAAAACCATTTGTGACTCATGATTTTAATACATCATTTGCTGTATAAGATTTCAAAATGAAAATAAAATTATGAAACATGTTCTCTGGTTTATAGACACATACTATGAATAATATTACTATATCCATACATATGATTTATGTCTATGTAGGGAGTTTTATATTCATGGATCTCAAGTATATTTTGAGATAATTACTCTAAAAAATATTTGTCAAATCTGTTAGACCAAAAAACAATCAACATTGATTGGTCCTATAAGACCCTAAACTATCAAATTCAGATCATTTTTTAACTCACATTATTGAATGGTAAATAAATTAATATATAGAATTTTTTTAAGTGTATGAACTCCAATATAGATATTAACACATAAAGCGAATTATTTTTCATTGAGATAGATAATTAAGGATGACTCGCTTTTCATTTCGTATATCGAGAAAAGTGATAAGAATCCAATATTTGGAATCACTCCACATAAATGAGTGTATACATTAATAAAGAATGTTAGATGGATTCAATGTGATCAATAATTACATTATCTTAACATTTTTCTTATCTAATTATCTCTAGTAGTGTTGCAACCTAATCTTTTGTATTATTCAACAATGCCTTTACACTTTCAATTGTGTTTTCCCTGACATTGTAATCCACATACACTAGTTTTTGCTAATTAGTATCCACTAATTCAGTGTGATCCAGTCATCAGTCAACTAATCGATCTCTGGATCAAGTTATCCATCCGATGTCTTCTATTCTACAATGTGGCTTCAGTGATAGGGTGTTATTATATCATGATCGAATGCATAACTAAGAAGAATATTTATGGTGGCAGAAAAATGGGTCATTGACACTGTGACAGTAAGTTGAAGCATCATTAAACTATCACTATTTGTGATGAAAACTACCACTTTCATCTTTGTATGTATAATGTACAAGTTGATCAAACATAAACAATAACATAAAACATGTTTCAAAGGTTGGGAAACATTGATGGATGATCTATTAGTGGGGAATGAGAAATCAGTTTCCATATATTACTCCACACTATATTTAAGGAAACATAGTAACTATTATGCGTTCCACGATCTACATAAGCATCACTCTTATATGGAAGGAATTATTCTGGTAACAGACACAAAAATAAAGTAAAATCATCAATATTTTATAATTGGGATGGATCTGTAACAATTAAATCTTGGTTCACCACAAATAGTATAATATTTGATGTATTTAAGAAATGAAACACTTTTACCTATGCTCTTAAAGTGTTTTCCCATCAATAAATAACTGGTACAGAGAAATAAGTGGTATTCTAAAATTTAACATACTCACTTTTGTTTTTTGGGTCCTCAAATTCATTAGTCATCACCATTCCAAATCTTAAATTGAAATGGAATCCCCATATGTTTTCATATGAGACTCATAAGTGATTTTTCTATGGGGACATGTTCAATGGATAAATGTTTGGTTAAATTAGTTACATCCAAAAGGTCACTCAAATATACCATGATAGAAGGGATGGCCCTAAGGGAACTTGGAGAAATAGTTCATCTCAATTCTTATCGGGAACATGTGGATGCTTCCACTAATAATTCACTATCCATGGGAAGGGAAGTGGTTCTTGAATATATATAATAATTCCCCTCAAAATTTCATCCAATAGAAACATTTGTGGGTATGAAATCATCAATTAGCTCATAATTCCCTAGAGTTATCATTTCCAAAACATATAACACCACTGGTGAAGAAAACATAGAGTCTCTAATGGTTGGGAAAAATTTACTGGTAGGTCATATAGAAACACCTTCAATGGATGATTGATTAATACAGATGAAAATATATATTAAAATTTTAATAATTTGGATGAAATAATTCCCTATGTCATCAAATCGGATGTGAATTGTAGGATTCCACACATGCATATTCTTATTTAGTTCCAATTAATGTAATTCTAAGGGTAACAATGTAATAAGATGAATGGAAGGAATACTCTTATAGGATCATTTATGACAAAAATCATATTTTTAGCCACCCTATAAGAGGTTTCTTTAATGAACCTCTCACCCACATGAGTAGCAACTCAAACAACCATTCTTCTATTTGTGTGTTCTAGTGGGGGAATGGGTGATTTCTCAATCCTAAACTCATATAAAATTAATTTTAAGGGAGAATATTTAATTGGATATAATATTACCATATGTGAAAAAATATAGTTGACATATGATCTCTTATAACCTATTTATCCAAATCGATATCAGCTAGCATTTATACCCCCATCATTAGTACCCCTGTGGAAATATTAATCCTGAATATTAATTAAATAATTAAATCATCATACTCACCAATATAAGAACTAATTTATTCATAATTTTTAGGGAATGAAATATTTTTCAATGCGGTGATCATCCCATATCTTGGATGATCATTAAATTTTTTCTGAAGCACCCCAATATTTCTATAGAAAAACAAATCCTTCTCTAGGAGTCTCATTAACTTAATTATTCATTAAATGATGTTGAAATTTGAATTTATATTAAAGTGTAGGTTGAATGGGTAGGTGAGGTCATATCATGTAACTTAAAAAATTTCCATATTATTTTTTTTATTCTCCTTGGAATACTACCCTTATAAGTCCTCAGTTGTAAGGAACAAGGTACATCACCATGGAGAAAAAAAAATAGTGATAATTAGTTCACTAAGTACAATTAACACTATATATTCTATCATTTTTTATGGTATTAGGATTTTAATTACCCAATATGATCATATGAATTTTTCTTGAATTTAATTGATTAAATCATCAAAGATACTTGATGAATTCTTCCACTAAATAATAATTCTTCTTATAGGAAATTATTTTAGGTGATGAAATGACACCACACCCAGTAAAATTTATTTTCATCACCTAAAAGAAACATAAAATTCTATCAATTGCCTGAAAATTCTTCTATCTATCCTAGCAACACAATTCCTTTAGATTTAAATCTTCTATGGGGACAGACAATTTGGAAGATTATTTAAAACTTTTGTTTTATTTTAATAAATAAAAATTTGTTAATATTTACCCTAGATCCTCGGTATTTTCCTTTGAATTTTAGAAATCAAAGGTTTCCTCAATTTAATGCACATTCTTATCTTTACTAATTCAATGGTTTTCATTTCATCATTCTAATACATTGTTATTTGTTGACAAGCTATTTGAGGAACTGGTTTTTTTAGATGGTCATTGGGTTTTGATTGAATTTACTATTATACATATGATCTGTAATGTGATGTAGGAGTTCAATCCTAGTGCATGTGTCTTTACTCTTTAATAGAATCCAAATTTGATTAGAATTCATCAGGTTGTTTTCTATCTGGGTGATTTTTAAAAATGTTGGGAACATAATATTGATGATGTGGAAGGAATTCACATGTCCTCCTAGTGAATACCCATTGAAAATTCGTTTTCCAAATATTCTGTAATCCAAAACACCATCCTTCATTGAAATAAAATACTCCAATTAGGTGATATATCTATATGAATCATAAATTAATGTACTAGTTAAAGAATTGTAGGGGGTGTATTAAAAATTATATTTCTGATCGAGTCAATCCATTACTTCTCGTTCTCCCAAGGTTTATTTGGTCACCCAACTTTTTCATAGAAATTAACATTAGATTCAAGAATCTATATTAACAGGGTCATTTATAAACACATATCCTCACTTGTGGGCCACAATCTAGTCCCATTGAACATGAAATATGATGAAGAGCTAGTAGTTTGAATTTTCTTTTATTATATTACCAAATAGTGATAAATCATAGCATGTACTCGGACTATAATATTAATGCTCCCACCTTTCCTAGTGGGGAATCCTTCATAAATGTTGGAGATATGAAATTGTTGTTGTATTCACTCACCAACAGTAGCTAAAAAAAGATAAAAATCACCATAAGGATACAAGTCAAACTAACCAATCAGAATTGGGGGTTACATTCCAACCGTGGTGATTTAATTGACCTTATTCAATCATTGGTTAGTAAAAATAAATGCCTCTCTAAAAGTTAAAATTTGTACACATCATTGACATCCATGTATGTGTATCATTACTATTTGGTTTGGAAAATAACAATATCCAATCTGAATAATGGAAATATAGACTAGGTTGGGGCTCGACCACCTCCTAAATATTCATTTCTATATTTAGAAATTCAATAGTATTCATAGGATTTCACTCACGGTTATCATACCCAAAAGGCAGGGGAAGAACCTCATCATACATGTCACCCATAATTGGGGCCACTGATATCATCTATACATCCTAGACACTGATATCAACCTCTCCTTATAGAATGTATAAGCTGTTGGTATATGGGCTCCACTAGATAAGTAGTTAGGGTTGATGAATCTATTTCAACAAGAAAAGGTATGTGAAACTTAGTCAACCTCATATAGTATCGTTTCTTTTAATTTAGCTTTAAAATATTCACATATCTAGATTATTCAGATTGATCATCCCCAATCTTGAGCAAATGGTCCCCATTAGTGAACATCCCATTTTTATACCCATCCTAATGAGTCATAAATTGTTTATTTCCATATAATTGAAAGAGAGAAATGAATTTATAATATTGGAACCCAAAAAAATTCTTCTAATGATAATGGGAGGAAATATAGGAAAAACCCCACATTGTATGACATATGGATAAAACCCCTCATTTAAGAAATATTTTTCCAATGTGTCTTTCTCCATGTGTTGATCGAAGGCCTCATTTTATTTTTTTCATTTTGGTGCTGGAATTGGGACATCGGTTGGAAACATGATCCAAAAATTGGGTAACCAATATGAAATTGGTTAACATCAGATTCTAGAACCCATAATCCCTTTTAATACTTGGTGATGTGGTCAATGACATGTTTTGAGTTACTATTAATATTTTTCATCCATAGAGTTCCTTCATTGATCAGATGAACAAGAAATATCTTGTGAAGGATCCCGTTCAGTAGAAGCATCCACTTATGAAGGATCAATCTTATGGAAATTTTTTTTGGAAATTGTTGGATTGAAAAATGTTCTTAAAAATAATGAATTTGAAAATGTTGGCCTCATCACATAGCCTATATGTGGAGCACAAATAGATTTATCCATTATGTGTACTGTGAGTCCCTTAGGTCATTATGCAGACTATAAAGCACATAAACTCTTATATCGAACACATAAATGCTATGGTTGAATAATATGACCACAAAAGAGTGTAATGGTTTAGTAAAAAATACTTGTTTTTGGACATGAATTATCACTATGATGAGACAGCTTTTTCAAAATAAATTCTATGGAATAGAGATTATATGTAGAAAATATCATAATAACTTCAATGAATATGGTACATAAAGTTAAAAATGTGTTCAATATGACCATTTTATTGGAATGGGACCATTATTGGTCCCAAATGTTCCCCTCAAATTGTTATTCAAAGAATCAAACAAGACTGACATGTTTTTCGGAATGGGATCCTCATCAATCCAATCACACCCAATCCTAATGGGGGAGTTTTTTTTCGGTATGGAGTGGTTTCATGTAGATAAAAAACGAATTTTATAAATTTTTTAATTTATGAATTAAATTAAATTGATAATTCTTATGATTATAAAAAATTAAAAGTATAATAAAACAAAAAATGAGCTACAAAAGAACCTCATCATCATCATAGAACACTCTTTATGCATGTAACGCCTCTGCATAGCCTCCCCTGCAATCATAATTATCTTTAATGGGATATTCATGTTGTTTTAGTCCCCATGAAAATGATGCTATCTTTGTGGGGTGTGGAATTTTTTTTCAACCGCATATGAACATTCTTTTGTGGGCCAAATAATCCTTTTTCATAACTCATGGTAGTATAAATTTATTTCCATGGTTATGTGTAATGATTTTGGCCCCTAGGAATTAATTTTCTCATTTTAGGATATGGAGGCCTCCAACAAACAAAAATACATAGTGAGAAACTGTTGAGTGGTGACATACATGAACATATGAAACAACCATATATACACTAATTTGGTGGGTTTTTTGGTAGTGTAATTATTGTACACAATATACAATGTGATAGAGAAGATAAAGATAGTCTATGAAATCAATTTATGTAGGTTTCTAATTACCATTGTATTAAATGTGAGTGATGGAATATGAATATGTCTTCATAATGTATAAAATGGTCCATGATGAAATGTGTCATTTGTAGACTGGTGATCTACATATGATACCTCTTCATGAACCACAATTACATTATTCGCATTCAGATAATGTCATTTCTTACAAAAACTATGAATGAAAAACTATGTCGGATGAGATCCTTGAGCCTCTGTGCCCATCCATGTAGCTTTCATTTGTAATACAACCCCTACATGATTTATTCAACCAGTCAACCTCTATTGTGAGGATCTAAGGCATAAATGGGACCCCTCATGAACCACAAAGACATGACCGCATCAAAAACATCCATATATGTATGATCAAAACAAAAGGGAACACCATAATTACATCATGATCCTAAATTCATGTGGTAAATGAGGTCATATTAGTATCCTACCAAACCAGGGGTCATTTAAATATTCTTCATTATACATTATCATGATAACATGGGTACCAACTTTTTAGATACTGTTAGGGGCCTCCACATTTTACAAAATCATGAGGAGATAATGATTGATTTTCCTTTTTATAATTTGTGCAATAAACTTATATTTTAATATGATCTATGAGATAAGAAATCCCTCATGGAGTAAGTCCCTATCCTTTATTTTGGGTTTTAGCTTGATGGTTAAACAAATGTTTCTATCCTGGTTATGAAAAAAAGATTATAGATAGGCTCCAATTCCGTTTCTCTCTCCCATCATCTCACCCTCATCCACTAGTGGACATATGAAATTATGTGGTTTCTTATATCTTCATCATCCTTTTGTTTCAAAAATTGAGTATGGATCACATGAAATTTGAGGCTATCAATGATCATGACATTTAGACATTAAGTACCTATCTTGATATGGTATTCCTTTATAAATCTTACTTTATACATCAAATGGGTCTCATATTCAATATAAGTCCCAATAATTACAACAAAAATGGAATAAATATTCTATATAATTGTAGACCATACCAAAAAGGGCCACATATTCAGTATAATCCCCATCCATACACAAAAAATGGGACTTCTACTAGATATTTTCCAAAGAATCATTTTATCATCACCTTCACGGTCCTCCTATTTAGTATAATACCCAACCGTGTTATCAATAACTCAATGCGTCATATTAATCATGATTAAATCACCATGGTAATCATAGAATGTCTTAATCCCAAAAAATACTATCTACATGGTCATTGTTTCCTAAAAAAATAAAATACATAGGAAGCTTCCCCATAGTCCAAACCCAACACACCAAATTTTCCATAATGATTATTAGGTTACATCCATAGTAGGATCATACCCATCCCATAGATCCATATTTCGTTATATTATCCTTAATTTCCAACCTTATTATATTATATTCCATTTAAGATAATTTACAACTTATGGGAGACTAGATATATTCTTGGTTATTTTAGTGAGCTTCAGTGCATTTCCTGCATCAACCATTAAATATACATCTTTTTTCATGTATGTCATTTCTACATGATGTTAAATAGAATAGTTTTTTCCTCATCACACGACCCTACAATATTTTTTGTTTAAAATTTAGTTTCACAAAATAGTGTGAGTTATAATTCCTTTAATGGGGATAAATATGAGGACGATGTCATGGATTCAATCCTTCCATCTAAAAAACATAAAACATTTCAAGTGATGTTAAATCCCTGAGTTCACAATTGTGTGTCGTAAAACCTAAATCATAATTAAAAATAATATATGAATACGTAGTCTATTTTTAAAAGGTTTCAATATATGGAAAACCATTGAAAAATACATATTTCTATATCGATGAATACCCTCAGATACATGCAAATGTTTTAGTAATAAACACATTCAAAATAATTGATTGTTCATAAAAGGTTTACCCATGTAATAGTTGGGAAAAACTAATTCATTAATGAATATGGCTTAAATATAAAATAGTGTGTCAGATTATTTAACAGTACCCCCTAGGGTGTTATGATCCTAATATCCCATCTTCTCACCCACGATGATTTCCAAAGGCCTCAATTGAGAAATCCAAGTGGACACGTTCCTTTTTAATGTATGACTTTATTGATATAAATAAGCAAGGGCATAGAGTACATAAGAAATAATCAAATTTAATTAATAGTATTTCGTGGTTTTTTTAATCTTAGTTATATGTGGGATATACATTCTCTAACCTAAATTTCTTATTTTAAATTAATAAAATGTTACCAAACATTTAATAAAAACAAATGATTCAAATGATTTTGAATGATAAATATCCTATCTCATCTGTACACTATTCTTAATTTCAATTTATCATATATCTACCACATCCCTAGAATGATTCACAAATAATTCATCATTTTTTCAAAAATAATTCCTCTTTTTAAATATTATTAATGATCTGGGATTCATTTGGAACCTAATTTAAATAAGTGTCTATTTTCTAACATTCTCAACTATATTTTTGATAGGCTCATTTATAATTTCATAATATCATAAAAAATTATTAAAAAATTATAATTTTATATAAAATTAACTTACTTATAAAAAACTAAACATTAGAACATGGATGACAATACTCAACATTTACACAAGAAATTTGATATTAAAACTACGTTGGAAATTTTATAGTAGTAAGGAAAAATATCTCATTTGGATGCATGGGATGATTCTCTAAATAGATCAACACATATATGAAAAAAATCATCTATGTGATTCCATATTTTATTACATTTTATAGAATTGAATATTGAGTTTTCAGTGTAGAAAAAAATTATTATGTGAGGAATTTGACTAAGTGTCTCATACAATATTTTGGAATAAAAGGATACGTCAGACATAATTAAAATACTATGATGAAATTAGATACATGAATTTCCTATGTTTCTAGATTCCGTTCTTCATATTCTATGTTGAATCATCAAAATAAAAATAATATAGTATTAGGTTATATGCTAAAATATATGTAGAAGGTTTGACTACATGATTGAACAATGTGATTACAAATATCTCATATTTTTCTCATTCCCTATTAAGTTTACAACCTTCCAAAACCAATTATAATGTCTTTAATTTTGACATTATCTTTCATTATGTATAGGCTATACAAATTAGTTCATGCACTATTATAATTGGAGATCACATCAAGAGATGTATTAAAAAAATAATCTATCCCAAAATAACCGAAATACATGGGATAGTCATCCATGAAAAAATGAACTAATATATAGATTTCATAAAATTGGATATCCTATGTACTCCATTTTATAGGGTATTTATTGGATAAATATCGAGTTTTCAAAATGGGCATTTCTTAAACTAGGGTCTTTATTTCATAATATTCATATTAAAAAAATATAGGACATCCTAATATAAATAAATTTTCACAACTAATATAATATGATTTTGTTATATTAATTTAGTATGCATTATTCAACCCATTCTACACACTATGAAAAAGAACACAACAATTATCGTGTGTACGTGCATACTACCACGTACACCAAGCGATACAGTTAATTTGTCATCACTGAATGTTATAGTTATTTAAATTGAATTATTTAAGGAATAAATATGTTTAATATTAAAAATTTATTTTTAAAATAATAATTTATCATGTATATTAATTCCATCCCATTCTTTTAGAAATGTAGTCATTAAATGTTTCTATGTGTATATTAGCAACCCCACAAATTAAAAGATGCATTTTCATCACCTAAATTCTTGTATGGTTATAAGAAAGAAATTTTTGTAGATAAAGTATATTTGTTACATTTAAAAAATAATATAAATGTTTTATTAACAGTAAAAAAATTTACATACTCATTAAATAATTATAACATGCTCCTCTTTAGCATAATTTTACCTACTAAGAGAATGATGTTATAATATTTATATCATTAATTTTTATGGAATATAGTATAATGATATTATAATGTAATAATAAATACATTAATATATTTTAATTACTCATAAATGTGTTCTTATAAATTAACATAATTTTTTATACATCAAATATTGATCATTAAACTCATTGAAAATAGTTATTTATAATTTCCAATTTTACAAACCATAAAATTATCATTCACCAAATGAAAATAAGAAATGATAAATAAATTAAATAACATGAATCTTTAATCATGATTTTTTTAGAAAATTTAATATTTTATTAATAAAAAATAATTCATAATTCAATTTTTTTATTAAATTAGGAATTTGAGTTTGTACCTCCAGATGATGTAATTAAAATTCAACTGGCTATTATTTTATTAATAAATATTTATAAATAATGTGTATAATAACATATATATGAATATGGTTATGAAATTTATTATAGGTTTAGTTATATTTTATATATTATGGTAGGTCGTACTCTGCTAAGGGGGTATGAGGTTTGGGTGTTTTGGGAAAATTTTAATTCCTTTCATTATATTTTTACGAAAGTAATCTTATGTAAATTAATTTAATTTATGATATTGAATATATAATTTCATGAATTATATTTTATTATTAGTATATTAATTTATATTTCGTTTCAACTATTTTTTTAAAGGATTTTTTGACATTTATACTTAGCGAGAATGGATATTGATCACTCAAAATATCCTTTTTTGAGTTATGATATTTGTTTGTGAATTTAACTATTTCATTCCTGTGTTTTTACACTGTATTATTATGTTTTATTGAATTTTTTTAATTATATTTGTGGAAAAAAAATACGAATTCCTTATTTTTCCATGAAAAATGTCATCCCCGTAAATTTGTGAAATTTTAGGAATAATTCCCAACCGTTTTATCAATGATTTTTCTACCATGCCAATATTTTCATTTCCTTATAAATTAATAATTTATATTACTAAAAGTAATTTTGTTTTTTATTAGGTGAATTTAATATTTTCCACCCAATATTTTGAAAACAATTTTAAATAACCTTTATTAGAATGTGGGTATCAATAATAATATATTAAAATATTAAAAGGCTATTTTTTCCTTTAAAACATGTATCACTTACCCTATAAATTGTCCTCATAAATATTTTATGTAATTTAAATGACAGATTATTTATAATATTTAAAAATTTAAATATTTCCTAAATTTATTCACTACACCTTTATAAATGAATTTCATATAATGTGACAATAACATGAACTTTTACACAAACAAAATTATTTATTTTGATTATGTTTAAATTTAAAATTTATATCCCTATGAAAAATATCCATTGAAATTACATTTAATAAATCAAACTATAAATTTTAATCTAATATATTCTATAATTGTTATTAAATTTTCAGTGTCGACTCTTTAAATTTTTGTGAAAACTATTAGTAATGCCATCATGGAATATGACTACTAACATTTGACCATTCATAGGTTATTAATGATGTGATTAATGTTTTTTATCATGTGGAACAAAAATTTATGGATGATTAGTTGGTGGGTTCCTATAGTTCCCTTAAATTAAATAGTAATTCTTCTATAGAATGAAAAATAAATGTAAATTATAGTGATTATCCCAAGGTAAAGGGTACACATGAGTATTATGTGAAGCCCATGTGTAAATAATAAGATAACACTTATCCGTAGTAGTTTAAAATAGTGGTAATACCAAAACCATGATGGGTACACTGGTGGTTATCCCTATAACATGTGTATACATTTGGTAAGCCCATGTTTAAAATTGTACATTTTTAATAATCCCAAACCTTGTATGTGATACTTTATGGATAGAATTATTGATATATAATATATATTATTAGGTTTATCCCATAGTATTATTTTTAAAAATTCTGTCAATGATTAGGAACCATAGATCATTTTTAATGAATCACTATTCTTTATACATTTTGAAATAATTATATATTTTCATATGGGATCACATGACCAGCTATCATTACATACGGCTAACTCATATTTAATAATATCATTTTGATGAAAATAATTATATAGTGATCATATTTTCACACCAAATATTAATCAAAATAAATATGACATGTTAAAAAGATTTTCCACTTAATGTTAGTGTGATCTCACCTTTTTCTTATGATTACATTCCTCAGGATTTTAAAATGTTTATAACATACAAGAAATATATAATGGAATATGGAGTGGTTAAATTATGGAGAATTATTAATTAGTTTTTTAAAATATTTTTCACATGTATCATGACTTAAAAGTTACACATCATTTTATTTATTGTATTTTGATATGATTAATGTGTTTGAATTATTATATTAGGTTATTATTGTAAAATAAATATAGGTTAATTAAAATTTGTATCAAATCAAATATCTAATGATAGTGTTATTTGCATGATTCCCATAAGTGTGTGTCTATGGTGCGATAGTATTTTTCCCACCCACATTGGGTGTTGGAACACATATCAATGTAGTTTTTAATCTCCCGAAAAATGTAGATTATATTGGGAACAATATTCTCAACTAGGGTCACTATTACTATTTACATTTTTTGGGATGTCAGGTCCTCCTTGATAAGAAAAGAGAGGTTACATGGGTTTAATTTTTATTTTAATTATGAAATTCTAATCCATGCTTGATTATTTTGTCTAGTTTTCATAACTGATACCTTAACCTATGTATTCAGTCCATATTTTGAGAATAGCTTGGATATCATTATTTAACCCCCTAAATTTTCTTTTTGTAAGAAGAAAAGATTTTATGAGATAGATTCTTTTTTTGATGTCTTGTGTTGTAAGCTACACCATGATTTTATTGCACTCTACAGAAAAATTGTATTGTCTTACATTATACGGAACACTATTCATGTATTTTGTAACACACAATTTCATGTTCTATTATAGAATTCATTTCACAAAACACTGAGTATAGATTTTGTTTAAGATTTAAAATTACTACATTCGGATTATGTTATAGTGAACACCAATCTATGTTTTCACTAAACAGAACACTGATGTGGCTTGCATTACACGCATGACTGACCTTTCTCGTTAGATTGTGTTGTACACAATAATGAGTTTCACTGAACAAAAATATAATATTAAAATATAAGTATTTAATGGGATATAAACATGATTTTATGAATAGTAGTAATTAAATTTTTTATTTTATAAAATTAAAATTAATCTAAGGTATTTTCTCAAACATGATATAATAACAAATTCTATTTTTCATATAAAAGAAGTTGTTTCCATAAAATGTCGTTTTGACACATTTTAAGGGCACACCCTATTTAAATATAGTATTTGAAATTTTTATATGATCAATTTAACAAAATAATCTTCTTTATTGAAAGTGGAATATGAAATTTTAATTTGGAATAATTTTTAATAATCTTATAAAAACATTAATATCATGAATAATAGTAAAAATACATTAAATTTTAACTGAAAAGAACACAATCAATGAAATAATTTATAATGTTAAAATATATTATTTAATGTTTTAAAGTATAAATAGAATATATTTTAATATTTTAATACAATTTAAGTCAATATCATTATGTTTAAATTGAATTAAATGTAAAAACATTTCAATCTTTTTCAATGTTTTAACTCTTAAACAAAATCCGATTTTATCAAAAACAAGATTAATTAAAAATTAAGGAATAAAAAATATGTTTTGAATTTTTAAAATTTTATTCCATATTTTGGAATTAGTTTGTACAAATTATTTTAATAGGATTCTATTTTTACCTCATAAATATTAACTTTGCTATTTATATTTTTTAACATGGATAAATGTAAATTGGGTAATTGAAGGTAAAAATAGTATTATAAATTTACGTTAACACATGTAAAAATCCTATTGGATAACTAAATTAGACCCTTATAAATTATTTTTCAAAATGGATTAACTTATTGGCCACTTAGTTATGAATACTACCTGAATATATAAAACATAATTAATGTGATAAAATGCCACATTCTTTTTTTATATAAGTATATTAATTTTAATTTAGGGATTACTAGAGAATAATATTGACTATAGTTAGCATAGTGAAATAAAATAGAATTACATAAATCTTAGATAATTATTCATAATTTTTAAGGATTAAATATTTTTCATTAATGATTACTCAATTGTGATGTTGAAAAGTTTTTATTAATAGAAATATCAAATAAATGATACTACAAATTCTAAAATAAATATAATTTTACAAAATTAATTTCATAAAATAATTTTATTGAGTACTTTGATATGTTATTTATGTCTTAATGGAGTTTGTTTGATCATATCTCTGTGTTATCATATTCCTTAAAAGTCAACTAAATAATAGTGTCAAAATTGAAACTATTCATATTTTATATAAATAATATTTTATTAAATTATATTAAAATAATAAAAATGTAAACAATGGTCATCTAATTTGTATAAATTCATATGTGTCACCAATGATCCATTTATGAGACGTTAAGAATTTTAGAGGCACTATATTAACCGTTAGTAAATGAAAAAGACATGTTGGAATGGTTAGGGTTAAAGGAATTAATTAAGTTTAAATCAAAATTATAAGGATTAAAATAAAACCCAAACATGTCAAAAAATTATTGTATGAATAAGATTCAATAATTAATACAAAATAATCTATTTTTGATTTATTTAATTGACACTTTATCATCAAAATAATTTATATACTCTTTCAATCAAATATAGATACAAAATATCACTATCTTGTATTTTAATATCATTTATGTGTCCACATAGGGCCAAAATCAATTTATGAACGAACATAAATATCTATTTTGATATATATGAAGCAATTTTAATTAGAATAAATTTTTTTAAATTTTTAGAAGTTGTATAATTCCCTTATAATTCTTTTAAAATATTAAATTATATTAATTCAATTAACATAAAAATAGAAAAAATTATTTTAATGATACTAAATTTGTTATAATTTGTATTATTTAATATGTATAAAAAATTTAAAAGATCTATAATATATATTATTGACGTTTTAAATAATTATATTATAATTAAAACTTCTTATTATTGTATTTTATGTCAAATTAATTGATTAGTATTAAATTCGAGAATCATCATTTCTTAATGAATTAGTTTATTATTAAATAATTTAAAAATCAGAAAAATAATCAATAATTTCATGGGGATACTATATGGTCTAAAATGTATTATAAATTTAATTAATGGGAAATTTTTTATTATTTAGGTCTCGAATAGTCTTATAAAATTTTAATATTTCTATAGTTTTCTACAGTGCCCCTCTCATCTCTTATAAAAATGAATATCCTTCCACATTTCCTCACACATCCATTAGAATTATATCTATTCCAAACCATTAACAATTCACCTATAAAAATTCTTATTTAACTTCTATAAGTATTAGTTTTCCAAAAATTCCATCCCTAGTGTCCCTATGAAGAGATCCAAAGGATGTCCAACGAAGAAGAGGTAATTGCTTTACTAATTAAATTCAATTTTATTTCTTCTTATACTTCCTCTTTATATGTTTCGTACATAATAAAGTAATAAATACAGTATGTTATTAATTATGAGATATTATTATAATCATGGGACTACCTTATTTCTTTTTTTATCCATCCTATGAATAACAACATCACCATGAATGTGTAAGTAAGACTTACAGTCTCTACGATGTGGTGTAATTGTTTTTTCAAAAATACATTATTAGAATGGGTATAATGATTAGTATAATGGATTTTAATAATGAACATAACAAGAAAATTATATTTCAAAATTAATATTCAATCCAATTATATACGATTTAAAAATCATGAGAATGACATCATCACATGTGTGTACGTACGACCAACTGTCTCCACGACGTGGTGATATTCATTCTCCACATTAAAAATTCAATAATGTTTATAATTTTAAATTATTTAAGAATATGATAATTATAAGCATAATTTAATTAATAAAATACATAATATGAATAACAAACATGACTTACACAACAAAAACGGAATGGGAAAACGAAGCAGTTAACAACTAAAATAATGGTAACATTGAAATATTGTTTCCAAAATGATATAACATGATCATATTTGATATCATATAAATGAATATGGTCCTGGTATAATTTAATGACATTATTTAATCATTATAAATTTTTTGACAACAACCTTGACTAATGAAAAGCACAAGGTATGTGATATATTTTCCAATCTCAGTTATATCCACGATTTTTTATTCGTAATAATTAATGGGGATATATTTATCATCCATGTAAAGGTTTTTCTAAAAATGTTTTCAGAAATTATTTTATATTCATTAATTTATATTTGAATTAATTTTTACCCCTTTTTTACTTTTACTACATAGTATATAAGGAATCATTCTTTTTTTAGCATTCGAGGTAATTTTGGATTTTCTAGAAAAAGTATGAGGAGAATTTTTCTTAAACCTTTTACGACATGAATGGATATTAATGGTTTCATGAAACCGTATTTATATGAATATACAACTACATGATTTAAAGGTTATTTTCTACTAACTTATTATCTTTTAAAATTTAAAGTCATTTTGAGAAAAATTATTATTTTTGAAGATTAAATGATATATTCCTCAATAATTAATTTCAAGTGTTTTATCAACATTATTTTCCTTCCAACATGAAGCTATTTTAATAGGGTTATGATTCTATCCCAATTATTACTATGATATTATCATGTTAATTATGGAATGTTATTTATATGGATTTTTTTATGATAGAATGATGTTTAAAAATCCCATTTTATTTCATGGGTTATTCTATGATGAATGATTTTTGTTTTTAATGAAACATGTAAAAATGATTTTACTATGAGATGGGTTGGTCCAATATATCCCTCTAATTAATTGGGTAATGATTTATATATCATGAGATAGACCTAACTAGAATTAAAAGTATATATTATTTAGTAATACATGGCTAGAATGGAAATTAAATCTGATTCAACAATACATGGCTAGAACAACATGTAATCCCAGTTCGTAATAGAAATTTTCCACTACGATGGTCTTATAAAAAATTACATGGATACTATGGAAATATTATTAAGTGTGTAATGGTTTTACCAATTCCATTTTTTATTCCAATTTTATTTTATCAGGATTATTTTTCCAGTGTTATCTATGCATTACGTACTTCGAAGATTAATTTCATGACTCAATATTTTGATGTTTGAACTTTATTTTCATGTTTTTTTCATTCTTATATTTATTATTTGTGTTATTTTCTCCATTTTTAACCATAATGGGTATTTTATTTCACTGTTTTAATGGTTTCTTTTCTCTAGGATATAAAGAAAGTATTTAGGTAGAAAAAAAGGGGAATATCTTTATGGGAGATGTTAATTATATTCCAAAAATTTATAATATTATGTTACATATTTCCAAAGACACAAAACTAATACAGTATTTGGGCGTGTTTTTGTGTCATTTATTATTTATTCCACCAAAGTAATGTTATTTCCATGTATTTCGATCTTGGTTCATTATAGTTTGTATCAGAGTGATGGTTTCATCAACCTTTTCAAACTAGGATGTGAACACTTTAGTGAGATCCCTATAAGTATTTATAAGGATCTGTCTAGGGTTTTACTAAGGATAAGTAATGTATAGGATATAAAAATAGGTTCTTTGTGATAATCATGACTATCCAAGGGTTAAACCGAAGATATCATAGATTGAAATATTATAATTAATTTACCTTAATTATGTGTTTATATCCTTTTATATGTATTTCCCACATGTTTCTTTTTAATCATAGTCAGTATCCAGAAATATATTTAACATAATTAAATATTGAATCTTTTAGATGTAAGAATTATTGGAATTATTAAGATCAATTTTCAAAGTGAAATATCATGAATAATATCATAAATATTGTATGAGTATTAGTCATACTGTTGAGGATAAAGTGATTGCAAATGACTTGTGAAAGGTATGTGACGTTCTTTATTTATTTTTTACATTAATGATATAAATATTGTGGTTGAGAAATCTCAATAAATGATTCATATTATATTAAATATGAAGATGATGGATCCTGATTAATTGTCTAAGAATAATGTTTGATGAATGAGGTGTATATGTTTCGGAATTAAAATATTGTGTTGAATGAATCATGAAATATATAATTGTTTTTAGTATAAATTTTTTATTTACCAATGTAAAGGATATTTCTAATAGTTATAAAGAGACAAAAAGTGATTTAAGGATAAGGTGACATACATATAGAACCCAGGACTAATGGAAAGATAACCCTTAAAATGTTCGGTATGTTAAGATAAGGATGTTTGGATAAAGATATTTTTTATTAGAATATGAAATTGTGTAATTCTAGTTTCTTGGGAACCAATAAATATGTTGTTGAAAAGAGGGTTATGATATCATGGATGGAGTATACAACTTTTTGGGACTCATGGAATATATCCAATATGTTTTTCTATAAGAAAAAATGCATGTTTATATAAGGATATAAAGTAATTTAGGTTATTACCATGAATCAATAGAATGAACGATGATGTAATTGAAATGTTTGGAATGTGGCCAACAAGATATATCTTATGGGGATAAATGATAGTATTTACATGATTCGTATATGACCTTTCCTGTAATTGTGTTTTTTTGTACTGTGAGATTGGATAAATGTATTTTGGATAAGCCTAATGGTTAGAATGAATTATGTTAGACATCAGATAGTATTTTTTAGGGCTAAAAATTTTATTAATATTATTTATGGAATGTTATAATTGTATAGTTTTAGAAAAAGAAAACCTGCAAGATGGGTGAAAATCCATTGCATCGGAAAAGGCTACATTAATAAAACCCAAAACCAAAGTGTGATAGGACTTTATCACATACCATTGGCCTACAAGAAGTACCTAGTTAGTATATATTAGTTTTATTTTATTTAATAAGTATGATAGATGAAGTATATGTCTATATTTTAAACCATATACTATTAGTATCACTAATAATGTACATATGTGCATTTGATAACATATTCTAACCTTTTTGTTAACACATATGGAATGGTGTATCATTA
This sequence comes from Viscum album, assembly GCA_963277665.1. Lineage (NCBI taxonomy): Eukaryota > Viridiplantae > Streptophyta > Magnoliopsida > Santalales > Viscaceae > Viscum > Viscum album. Next base: position 1,738,094,175 of record OY728145.1, read on the forward strand.
TATCACATGACCTACTAACACTTCAAGAATGAAAAATTTTACTTGATTTATTTAAATAAGAGATGAAGTGTAAATTGTACATGGAATGAACAATGGTGAGATTGTACCAAAATCACATATGTATTTATTCTCATGCAAAATTATTCAACTTTTGGGAAAGAATCTAGAAAACCAAAAATGTTCTCTTAGTACTTTCTTATTTTATGAATCATAAGGTACCTTAAATAATAATAAATTAATGGCTTTCTGGTAGTTATCTTTCTCCAAACCTTATTATTTGTCAATATCCATTAGAACATGATTGTTAGATTTACCTTCTATATCCATGTATTTACATCCCACCAATTTTATCCTATATCGAATCCCAATGATAGGATACTTTTTGTAACCATTAGGTTTATAAAATTACTTTCTAAAATGAAGTTTTAGTGTCCCTTTTTAATGATGTAGGTTTCCATCAATGAATCATTCAAGTAGTAAACCATTTATAACCCTGAAGAATTTCGAGGGCGAAATTCATATTAAGGGAGTAGAATATAAAACCCAGAGATTTTATGATATAGAAATTTTATAATTTCATTGATGACTTTTTTATACTACACCATGATTATCTTGCACTATACGAAACACCGTAATAGCTTGTAGTATACTCAACACTATTCTTGTCTTGTATTACACATAATTCGACGTTCTTTTAATAAAATTCATTTCACACAACACTGAGTATAGATGTTTTTCAATGTATAAAATAACTATGTTTTGAATATGTTATAAAAACACCAAATGAATATTTCACTAAAAATAACACTGTTTTAGCTTGCAATATACATAAGAGCGACCTTCCTCGATAGCTTTCATTGCACGCAATACCGAGTTTCACTAAACAATGATATATTATTTAAATATTATTATTTAATGTGATATAAAGTAGACTTTATGAATATTATTAACCAAATTTTTAATTTTATAAAATTAACAATCATATTATGAATTTTATAAAAATGTTTTAAAAAAATCAATTTTTAGATAAAAGAAGTATTTTTCCAAAAAATGTGGTTTTCCCAACTTATGATGGCACACCCATTTTTAATATAGTGTTTGACACATTTATAAGAAAAATATGATAAAATAAACATCATATTTTAAATAAGGATATAAAATTTTAATTTGGATGTATCTTGAATATTTTTCTGATAGGTTTCATATTTTGTTGAATAGTAAAAATAAACTAAATTTTAATTGAAAACTTTTTTACTTCAAATAATTTATATTGAGAAAATATATTATTTAATGGTTTTAAAGTATAAATAGAATATATATTTTTATTATTATACAATTTAAGTCATTTTTATTAATTTTACATTGAATTCATATGTAAAAACATTTCAATCTCTTGAAATTTTTTAACTTTTAAACAAAAACCTATTTTTTGCCTCCAACATGATTAATTTTAAATTAATTACTACAACTTATGTGTTTTGAATTTTTAAAACATTATTTAATATTTGTAATAATTAGGTAAAAATTATGTAAATAGGCTACTTTTATTTTTGAGCCTTATGAATACTAACTTAGGTAATTATTTGTTTTTGCATGGTTAACAGTGAAACTAGTAATTAATGGTAAAAATAATATTATAAAATTACCTTAACACTTGTAATAATCCTATTGGATGACTAAATTTGAACCTTATAATTTATTTTTCTAAATGGTTTATCTTAATGGCCACATATCTATGAATATAACATGAATATAATAAATTAATTAATGTGACAAAATGTTGCATTCTTCTATTATATAAGTATACTATTTTTAATTTAGGGATTACCAGAGAATAAAAATGACTATAGGTAGTATCTAAAAATATCATATAATTACCTAAATTATTTATAATTATTTATAATTTTTATATATTAAATAATTGTCATTAATGAGGACTCAATAGTGATAAAAATATTATTTTATTAATAAAAAAATAAAAGATATTAAAAATATTAAAATATAATGTAATATGACTGAATTTATGTAATATACTAATTTAACGGATGATTGTTACATTTTATTTATGTTTTAATGGAGTTTTTTCTAACATTTTTCTGTGATATTATATTTCTAAAAATTGAACTAAAGTATAGTGTCAGAATAGACATTGTTAACATTTTAAAGAAATAATATTTTATGAAATTATTTAAAAATCATAAAAATGTAAAATTCAGAGAACTAATTTGGAAGACTTTATATTTTTCACCAATGTTCCATTTATGACACTTTTGGAATTTTAGAGAGAATATATTTACCCTTAGTAGATAATAAGACATGTATCCATGGTAAGAGTTAAAGTAATTAAATAACGGTAAATAAAAATTATAAGGTTTAAAATAAACCAAAATATGTCAAAAAAAATTATTTGATGAATAATATTCAATAATTACCAAAATATGATAGATTTTGAGTTTCTTAATGGAAAATTGTACATGAAAATGAATTATATATTATTTAAATTTAAGATAGTTACAAAATAACATTGTCTTGTATTTTAATATCTTTTATGTGTCCACATAGGGAAAAAATCATGATATGAACGAATATTAATGTCTATATTAATAAAAATAAAACCTTTGTTCATTAAAGGAATATATTTGGAATTTTTAGAAGTTATATAATTACCCTAAATGACTCTTTATTTCTAAAACAATATTTATTCAATTAAAGTAAAAATAGAATAAATGATTTTAATAATATTAATTTTGTTATGTTTTGAATTAGTTATTGTGTATAAAATATTTTCAAGATATATAAGAGATATTATATGTTTTTTAAAGAATTATATACTAATTCCCTATTTGAATTATTGTATTTTAAGTAAAATTAAATGAATAGTATTGAATTTGGGAATAATCATATCTTATAGAATTAATTTATTTTTAAATTCATTAAAAATAAACAAAATTTTATATAATTACAAGGGTAGAAGATATGGTCTAAAATTTATTATAAATTTCATTTATGGTTCATTTTTAATTTTTTAGATATAGAATTGTCTTATTATATTTTAATATTTTGAGGGTTTTCTAAAGTGCTCCTCTCATCTCTTATAAAAGGCATCTCCTTCTACATTTCCTCACACCTCCTTGAGCATCTAATCTGGACCAAAATCATCCCAATTTTTATATTAACATTATTAGATATCTTCTAGAGGTCTGGGTTTTCCAAAAATTCCATCCCTAGTGTCCCTAAGAAGAGATCCAAAGGATGTCCAATGAAGAAGAGGTAATTGCTCTACCAATTCAATTCAATTTCTTTTCTTCATATACATAATATTTATATGTTGATTCCAAACTAAAATAAATAAATACATTATATTCTACCTGATAAAATATTATTATAATCACAGGACTACCTTATACCTTCTTTTATCTATCCTATGAATAATAATATCACTATGTGTGTGTATGTACGACTTACCATCTCCAGGCCGTGGTATAATTTTTAATTCAAAAATACATTATTATAATGGGTTTTATGATGATTATAATATATTTTAATAATGAATATTACATGATAATGAATCTCTATAATTAATATACCATCCAATTACATACCCTTTACCCATCAATATAACGATATCGTCGCCCGTGCGTACATACAACCTACCGTCTCCACAACTTGGTGAGATTCTTTCTCCAAAATAACAATTAAAGAATGGTTATAAAATTTATATTATTTTTCAAAATAAAAATTATTAACTTAATTTCATGAATAAAATATATCTTATTCGTAACAATCATTACATACACAAAAAAATAGGAATTGTAAAACGTAGAAGTAAACACAAAAAATAATGGTAATATTAAAATAATATTAACAAAATGATATAATAGGATCATATATGATATAATATATATGAATATGGACCTGTTATAATTTAATAACATTATTTAACCATTATAATGGTGTTTACCACACCCTCTTCTTAAAGAAAAGTTCATGTTAAGGTATAACATTTCCAATATCATTTTTATCCATGTATTTTATTCGTATGTATTTATTAGGGATATATTTATCATAACTATCCATGTTTTTCTAGAAATGATTTCATAAATTTTTTAATACTATTCTATGTATATTTATTTTCAAATTTTTACATTTTTACTAACACTATGTTGTATAAAAGGAATCATTCTTTTTCTTACAATACGAGGTACTTTTTGACTATTCCGGAAAAAGTACGAGGAGAATGTTTTTTCAAATCATAAAGAATGGATTTATAGTTATGGTTTCATGACACCTTATTTCCAAGAGGCTTCCTCTACACTATTTAAATATTATTTTCAACTAAATTTTTACCTTTTAATATTTCATAGCATTTGGAGAAAGTGAAATATATTTGATGAAGAAAGGATATTTTCCTCAATAATTAATTTCAAGTGTTTTATCAAAATTATATTCTCTCTAAGATGACGCTCTTTGGAAAGGGTTTTGTTTATATCACTAATATTAATATGATTTTATCATATTAATGATATAATGATATTTAATATGGATTATGTTATAATGAAATAATGTATAAGAATTCCATTTTATTTTATGGGTTATGCTATGATGAATGATTTATGTTTTTCATGGAACATGTAAGAATGATCTAACTATGAAATTGGTGGGACTTATATCTCCATCCAATGCACTGGGTATTAATTTATATTTCATGAGATAATAATGACTATAACATCAAGGAAAATGGATTGGTAATATAGGGCTGGAATAACAAGTAAATCAGTTTCAATAATGAATGTTTCTAATGGAATGTAAAATAATTCAGTAATGTACATTTTCAACTATGATGGTCTTGGAAGAAATTCCTTGGCTGCTATATAAATATTATTATGTGCTTAATGGTTTTCCACAATTCCATGTTTTATGGAAATTCTATTTTATTGTAATTAATGTTCCTTTATGATATATTCCTTACTTCCAATATTTATTTCATGACTCAAGATTCTAATTTTTAAACTTAATATTCATGTTTTTACATTATTATATTTATTTTTTTGTTATGTTCTCTATGTTTACCTCTATTGGGAATTTTAGCTCACCCTTTTTATGTTTTCTTTTTTTAGGATATAAAAAATTATTTTACCTAAGAATCAAGAGGGAATATCTTTATGGAAGATATAGATGACATTTAAAAAAGATAGAATATTATGCTCCATGTTTCTAAAGACACTAAACTAATATGGTCTTTGCGAATCATATTGTGCCTTTTATTATGTATTCTGAAAAATTAATGTAACGTCTATGTTCATCAATCGTGGTTAATTATACATTTTTTCCTATATCTACACACTATTCCTTATATATTTTATGATTTGGAGGTTCCCTGGTAGTTATAAAATACCAAACCTATAATAGATCTTCATAAGCATGTCATTTCTTATGTAGATGATTGAAATTTTGAGGCCATTCTATGAGGAGTAGGAATAAATTTTTCATAGTGGTTTTTGGAGGGGATGTAAACTGAAATTTAGATTTACATTTGGTGACATTAATTGTTGTAATTTATTCTACTTATTGGTGGGTTAGGCCTTTCTCTTTGTTATTTGGAACATAATATTCTCTATTATACTTTAATTATATAAAATAATTTTAATATGTGGGTTATTGGTTTTATTCATTCAATTACATTTATTATTATTAACAATTTTATTTAGTATGGTATATATAGAGATGGATCTGTGTGTTTTTATAAAGGTAAACTATGTTATGGCCACCCATGTGTTTTATATACAATCTTAGTTCTTATCAACATACCCTGACCTATTAATTGTCTGATTACTGTGGAACAATTAGATCATATTTCTCCCTAAATTGGGCATAATGAGATATCTCATGTATAAATTCTATATATTTATTGTTTTACTTGGTATTTTATTTGTAGATAAGTTCATTGCGAATATTGGTTTAGAAAATTATTCTAATGTTATTGGATTTTTCATATTTTGGATTTCATTCTATATGAGCTAGTGCTGTTAGATTAACTAACATATCTATATACTAAGATGATAATAATTTAAAAAATATAATTTGAACATTGTGATTATTTTTGTAGTATATAAATGTGTTCACAAATTAAAGAGGATTGATTTTCAAATTTCAATTTTAACTTGAGTTTTTTCCCTAAATATGATCTATTGACCATGTTTCCTCCTACGAAAATTTTATTATACCACTACTATGATATAAATTACATTTTTTGATGTGTGTTAATGGGGATGATCATCCATGTGATGTGGTGTTTTATTTCATTGGGTTTTTTATGAGGTGTTCCCTCTTGGAGGACATCTATTAGTGTCTAAATACATTAATCAATTATCAGACACACATTAAGAGGTTTATGTGATGAATTTTTCCTAGGATTAGTAGTTGATCATTCCAATGGTACAAGATGAGGATAAATATAATCTAAAAACGAGTCATGAGGAACATATATATAGTATTGCAACATTATAGGGTGAAAATTAATCATTAGTGGTGGTAGAATTTCTGGAGTTAATGGCATATTTTTTTCACATTATTCCAGACACCTCAAATCAGAAGCTGATCTAAGAAGCTATGAAATATTATGAGATAGATTTATTTTTATATAGTTAGATAAAATAGAATCATGGAATGGTGATTACATTGCGTATTTATTTTGAGAACCTATTCAATGGGGGTATATTATCTTACAACATTGTGTTTAATGTTTATACTAGGGATCATTGGATTATAGTTGTAGATCAGGACTACTTTTTATTATGCATCTTGGTTTACCAACCTCATGTGAAACTCCCTATTCATGGTTCAAAATGGTTTATTCTATTTCCACATGTTTGAAAATTGTATTTTAATAGAGATTCAACATGTTCTCGTTCCACTTTGAATGCCATTCATTGTAGAGGTTCTCAAGTGAGAACTACTGGTGTAGGAATTTATTACAATTTATCCGAATGTTGAAGTTGGAGTTAGTGGCTAAATTGGGTCAGATACTTTAGAAACATCAATCATGGAACCAACTACTATATCAGAAAATATGAGACATTAAATTCTGAGACTCATATGCATGTGTCATTTATATTCACATCCCAAATATATCAATTCTACCTAATTATAATAGGAGTGGAAACTATGAGGCTTATATCTATTTTTCCAATGACATAACATCACATCATGAGGTTACTGTTTTGATTTGTCACCAACAAGACCCGTATGTGGGTCACACTAGGATCATGGGACTACCATTCATCGTATTTATCAATTTATAGAAGTGTAATTGTATCATCAAGATGCTTACCAAGTGATTCTATATATGAGAATCTATTTCAAATATTAGAACAATTATTTTCTATACATATTCAGTTATATTTCCTCACTTGTTATATCACTTCTTTTAGAACATATGATTCTAGAAAATCCATTATCCAAAACCTTATAGATAAAAAATCTTACTAGGGGTTAATATAGTATCACATTAATTATTTATTATTGTTACATTTATTTTATCAAATAGAGTCTCACAATGTTTATTTTAAGAGGTATGATGAAACCATGTGATTTCATTATTTCAGTGGACTAGCTACCAACAGTCCATGCCCATATCGGTTTTTCCTTCATAGAGATAAATACATATGATTTTAGGGATATATATTCACATTACCTAGTGTTAAATAATTCAATTATTAATTATTGAGTCTCCCAAGAAGTAGTTTCTGAAATATTTCTCATTAGTCGATCAACAAGACCCTTGATTTCATAGATTTAAAAAATATATAGATTACAATAATTGTGGATGGGTAGTCTAAATGTTTCCTAAATGATGTACTAGGTCTACCTATATATTTAGATATTGATTTCTATATCAAATTTTACTTCATAAAAATTCAAATATATTGACTATAATATCAAATAGACCCTCCTGGTATTTAAGGGGTAAATGAGTACTTTGAGGTTCATCAAAGGAAATGATTTATTTCATCCAGTCTATCCTTCCAAAAATCAATATTGTAGTTTTCAAATAATGTTTATGGGATCCTTGGGATATTCATTTACTATAATTTCTGAGACCTACTAATTGTAAAAAATAAATTACATTTTCATAGAATCGATTACCTAATTGACTTGTTGAATACGTCATATTGGATGAAAAATATCGACCTTAGTTCAGGATCTCATAATTTGTGGTTTTATGATATATATTTATCAATGTTATGATTTATATTTTTCTATGGTCATTACGAGTACATGGTGGTTCCATTGGGCATAATAGACACCTCATTATTGTTCATAGAATACATGAATCATATTTTTCAGCCGTTAATGGGATGGTTCATGGAGGTATAATTCGATGAATTCATTTTTTACAAATTAAAAGAGGAGGAGAAAATTTATCATTTGAGGATATTCAATGATATACCAAATGATATTTAATTATATGTTAATCTCTCAAACTGATATATTTGGATTAGTGATTTCCAATTCCTATATATTATTATCTTAGCGGAGGGAGAATATATGGGAAAATAGGTTTTAAAAAATGATTGATTAGGTGAAACAATTTTTTTTCTTCTGATTTAGTGTTTTTTCATAGGCTAGTTTGATATTACCCATCTTTATAAGATGATATATTTATAGTCACAACTCCCCTAAAAACAACGACACAAAAGGAGGAGCTATTTGTTTGGTCAATGAATTCTAATAAGGAATCTGATGAGATACAAATGATTTTCACAACATATCCTATTATAAGAATTCCATTGGTGGGGATAATGTATGTGGAGTTCTATGATTCCTGAAGATATTGGCTAATAGGTTTTTTGAAGAATAGTTATGTTGTGATTTATTATGGGACTTGGTAGTGGAGACCTCATGAGAATCATTATGTATACCATGATTTGGAGCTAGAATGTATTTCATTTTGCTTATAGATATAGTTATTATCCTTTTCTTATAAGGAACTCATTGTTTAATTTTCTCCCAATAGTCTATGACATATTGTAACTTATAGAGATCTCAACATTAGATATTTTTGTGGTCTAGATATCCTATAGGTCTATGTTGTTGAGATAATATATTATTCAGGGAGTGGGTTTGTGGTGGAAGATTATGTCATGATAAAGTTGTAGGATCAAAATAATGATGTAGATTCTCAATTGGTATCAGAGCAGGTTTCTGAAATACTTATACTTACAAATAAGTTTTTCTTGCTCACTTTGTCATTCCGAACTTTACCATTCCGAAAATTCCCATTCTGAACATTGTTATTACGAATCTTTTTCTACTAACAAGTTTGTGTGCCGAAGGTTATTTCTAATATGGCAGGAATTAATGTTGGTTCGATTGATAATCTTAATCCTAAAAGACCACCTATATTTGATGGTAATGACTATGAGTACTAGAGAGATCGAATGAAGACTTTTGTTATTAATACTGCAGTAAACAACTTTGTTATGCTTACTGGTGATTATAAAATTCCTGAAAAAGAATTGAGAACTTTTACTAACCAGGAAAAGAAAAAATATCAACTTAATTATAAGGTACGCAATACTTTATTTTGTTCGATGACTAGAAATATATATAGCCAAATTTCTTCTTGTGAATCAGCTAACTGTATCTGGAAGAAGTTAGAGGTTACACACTTTGGAACTTCTAATGTTATTGATACTAGAAGAGCTATGCTTAGAGATGAATATCATGGCTTCAACTTTCCTTATGGTGAACCAATCTGTAAAGTTCAACAGAGATTCATGACTATAGTCAAGTAGTTAAACTACAACTAACAAGATATAAGTATTTTAACCCAAAGAGATGGGTATACAACCACCTTGGATAAAGGTCCCTTGATTTATACTTTCAAGCAAGTCTGTCTTACCCACACAAGGGTAAGCCCTCGATACGAAGATCGGAGTCTCTGTCTTGCTATCCCCGCAAGCCCTCAACTTTAAGGTAGTTAGAAACCTACGTCTTCCTCAGCAAGGAAGCCCTCAAACATTAAGGTAGTCGGCACCTCTGTCTTCCTATCCCCGGAATCCCTCGAATGTAATCACCAACATTCAGAGTCGCACGAAGCTTTGAGAGTTAATAAGAGCCTCTATCTCTAGAAATCACTTCAAGCAGATTAGTCAGCCTTTTTGCATTCAGCAACTGCATCAACCTCAGCCGCGAGCTCTTTCAAATGAGCTCCTATTTACAGGTAAGGTCGGCTCCTTCTCCAACTGTCATATTTTCCTTAAAGATCGGAGGGACCTGTACACGTGTCACTTAGACAATGGTTAGTTTATAACAAAATAGACGACATCGTTTTATAACAAAACAAGTGTAACAGAATGTACGACATCGTTTAAGAATATAACTCAAATGTTCGGAATGTAAGCCTCGGAGTGAAGGTTCGGAGTGTAATTAAAATAATAAAGAGTAGACAGATTATAGAAGTGTAAGCAGAATAAAAGTTCGGAGTCTAACCAAAATGTTTTTCAGAGTCTGAATTAATTCAGAGTGTATAAAACAATGATGATCAGATTCTATTTAATAGGTGAATTCGGAATTAGAATTCGGAGTGATAATTCATCATCAGAATTCGTAATGAGATTTCATCATCATAGTTCTTAATGAAAATTCATTATCGGAATTCGTAATGAGAATTCGTCATTAGAATTCGAAATGAGAATTCAATGTCGAACTTCATACGAATTCGTATCCTAAATCTGGAATGGAACATAGTCAGAGTTCATATCCGGAATTCGAAATGATACATTACAGTTCTCATCTGGAATTCGGAGTGAAACTTCCTTACAGTTCTTATCCAGAATTCGGATCCTCAAACAGAATACTTTATATCAATGTTTTAAAAAAATCCGAGAAAACAGAAATGAATCCAAATTTTATAATTAGGAAAAATATGAATGAAAATATGATAAGGATAATTTTCCTTATAAAAGAAATTTTCCTTATAAAAGAAATTTTCCTTATAAAAGCAATTTTCCTTAAGAAATAAATTTTATTAAAGAAAGCAATTTTCCTTATAAAAACAATTTTCTTAAAGATAAGGTGTTTGTGATTTTCAAAATAAGAAGGAATGGAAAAGTCATAAGGAAAACCTTATTGACTCAACAAAAGTATCATTAATAATTGATTAGAGATATATTAGATCAGTTAAACATATTGAAGTGATACATAGTTTATGATTTAGATATATCATAACTCTAGTTTATGGTCAGAATCCATCCTCTTGATCAATGAGTGAGGTAATAAAAAATTGTAGGAATTGATTATGGTGTATTTTAAGAATTTATATTCACAATAAATAATGCTAAATCATTCTATGAATGTGGAAAAACATCATCATAATATTATTATGAATTACCGTGATAGACATTATATGTGAGGATGAGCTAATTATGTTTTAAGCATCAAACATAGTGTTATATAGTGGAGTAAAAAATATTTTCCAAGATCAATAGTGATAGTTTTTGGGATAGGGGTGAATGGTATAGTAGTATAGTTTGTTTGATTTTTGATTCCATTAAAGTTAGTAGAGAATTGAAGAACATTTGGTTCTAGTAGGATTAACTAAAAAATATAGGTTATGAAGTCGATATGGAATGTTATATTAAAGGATTTTGAGATGGACCTTCTAGGGATAGTGATAAGATATTTCTTATCAATATGGTTATCAATTACTAAACAATATAGTCAAATTTATTAATATTAGTGTGATGTGTTTGGTGGAATGATTGGTTTTATTGTTATTTAATGTGGTCATCTAACATCATTGAGTGGCCCTGAATAATGTCTTTAACCATGAAACTCATGTCACATCCCATTTTGGAAGAGGATTGTATAGTTATACTAATAACATATAGCTAAGAACAACATTTCTTACTAGGAATGAAAAAAAATTAGAATGGATACTTCATGTTCCATATGACATTTTACAATATTGGAGTTGGATTTAATCTAAATATGAGTGGATAATCTATGATTTTTATATTTTGTAACCATAAATGGAATTATAATTACTATTGAAATTAATATATTTAAATAATTTTATATGTTACCAATAGTATCAAAATTATGTTTGTTAGAGATGGTTGAGTTAGAACACATTTATTATGAATAAAAAAGGTAAATATTATTTAAACAAATGTACTTATATTGTTGGATTAAGTCCATTGAATCTTCAATCAATCATAAATGGGAAGATAAGTACAAAATAAAATTAATTCTATTAATGGAGGCTACATGGATGTTCTTGATAGAGATTCCCACTCAGAGTTTCACGAGGGAATAGTGAATTTGTAAGAGAAGGCCCATAATTAGTGAGTTATTCCCTCATTTCATGTTTAGTGACCTTAATTAATCATGTATATATATCATGATCCTGTGATAGAATGTTACAAGAATAATATACTCATAGTTTTGATTATTTTATTTCCATTGGAAAAAAATATAAATCAGGGAGGGTGTAATTACTCTAATTTTTAGGTTTAAAACCTTTGAATTTTTAATGATATTCTATTATTTCTACTAGTGGTAGATTGATTTATTAAATGAAATAAAATAAATACAACATCCATTTATACACAAGGTTTATAATAATTTTTCGACATCATATAAATAGAACAGAATATGAGAAAACAAAACTTCATTTTCATCTATTATATGTGTTTTACTATAGGTGTGAAATATGTTTTGATCACATCAAATTCCATAATCGTGAAATGTCATATCACAACTAATGAAGGAATTAATTAATTAAATGGGTAGTATTATAATTATATCATTAAAACTAGTGAACCCTATATAAAATTATTGTTTATAAAAATATATATGATTAGATACATAACCCTTGATAATCACAATCATACAGGGATCAAGGATTGATGATAAACTAAAAAGCAATCAAAAATGAAATTTCCAACCAGAGTTTAATTCCTAAATAATAATTGTACATAAATTTATGGATTTAATAGTTTCTTAATATACCCATATTTTCATCATATTTTGAATAGGAAATATTTTTCCATAAATTTAATTTATTTTAAAATATTCCATGACCCTATAATGTAATAACCCAATATCTGGTTTTATGATGATGTTGTTTATTTTCTAATTATTATGCATTCTACATGGACGAAATTTCATAAGATTGATTAGTTTATTAGTATTAAGGAAGTTGATAAATAAATAACTATATCATCAAATCCTATTAGACAACATCTTAATTAATTTAATAATATATTTTCCTCATAGCTAATCCGTTTTACATATACAGTGGTATTCATGATTTACTGTGGAAATGGATGAAAATAAATACGGATGATCTTATAATGTTAGTATTGAGGTAGTGTACAACCAAATATAATTTCAATAAAACATAATATATTAAATAAATAAACAATGTATCTTCGTAAAAATTTTATCTTGTTTTATAAATAGATTGATGGTCCCCATAATAATGAATAAATTACTATAAGTAAATAAATGAACATAATATTAATTCTGTAACAACCATAGTTTTTATGATATTTTATATTAAAATAAACAAATATTTTTTATTGATTTTATTATATGAAACACCATTTCAATGGTGTTGAATATGAAACTCTTTCTTAGCATATGTTATCTACAACACTGTGTTTTACCAATACCGTGATATTTTAATTAAACGAGCCCATTTTAAAATAGACGTTAATCACATTAATTTGAATATTAATAGAAATTTTTTAAATATTATTATTAATATTTTTATATATAGGAAACATATTGATAATAAAATACACAATTATTTGTAATTTCATTATATGTTATGAAAAAACTATTTTCATAAAAAAATATTTTTACATCTTTTTCGAACATATTTTAATTATTTTTTAAAAATTTTATATAATTTATTTCATATAATTTAATTTAATTTTTAATCTAAAATATCAAATTTATATTAGGCCTATTATTTTGGATTTTTTTGAAAATTTTCATTTTTTTATGAATATTGAACAATATTGAATTTGAATTAAAAATAATATTTTCTCCTAAATTTCATTCAATGATAAATTATATATAAAATTGATTTTAAAGTATAAGTCAATAAATTATAAATAAATTAATCCAACATAGTTCACTGGAATAAATTTCATTTAGAGGATATATATATATATATATTATAATCTAAGGATCGTTTTTGCCTTAAAAAACGATTTTTCTCATCATGCCAGTGTGATTATTATTACATTTAAATATTCAAAAAAGTTCTATGGGAATATAAAATATAAATTTCACTTTTAGAATAATTTTTTTTATTATTTCTAATAACTACATCATAATTTTTTTAAAAAAATAAATACTCAATGATATAAATATTAGTTATTGTAGTAAAGGTAAAAATGGGTTCACCGAAGGATAAAATTAAAAGAAAAAGGTAAAAATATCCCATAAAATTTCATAAATTTTTTTAGGGAATATTTATACCATAGACCTATAAGTTTATATAATGGCATAAATTTTCCCTTTCAGTATTTAAATTTATTTGTGGAAATCTTACATTAATAAATATACAAGTTTTTCAATAACCTCACATATAGAAGTACACCTCATGCCAATCTTGTTCACACAAAATTTGGAAAATACCTACCCAAATAAAATCTATAATTTATTCATATCATCCTATAATCCTATGTTTGGCCATAAATCCAACCCAGTAAGGATTTTAGTGGAAGTCTAAGTATGATACCCAATGAAGAGGTAGTGTTTATCTATGAAATTATTTTTTTATCATTTTTTATCAAATTAAATTATTACTATAAAATTATTATTAATAACCCCTATATTATACACATAAAAATGTGTTTTTATTTTAAGTGTAATACATATAACCTCACAAACATCCATCAAATGGGTTATGAAATCATTGTTCTCGTGTATAGTGGACTACCACCTCGTTAAAATATTTTGTTCATTTTTACCTTAGAACCTACCAAAAATAGTTATAATGATATATTAGATGTTATTATAGGATAAATATTAATAATATTATGTTATTAGGATTTTAAAATTTTTATATCCCACAAATGTTCTTAATCATCATTTGTTGGGACTACGATAATGTCGCTCTTGTGTACGGTGGACTACTACCTTGCAAGAAGATATGATTCATGCATTAATTAAATGAGATGAAGTAAACAATCCATAGAAAAAAATACTTGATATATAAGAAATAAAATTTCACCTATAATTACAATATATTATTAAATTTTATTTATTTCAATATGACATGAAATTGGAAACATCATTTCTATATACATAGAGACTACCATCTTTAAGAGTAGTGTATTTCATTCCCTGTCACCAAATATATCGGATAACCATAAATACATATATACTACTTATATATGAAATTTTTATCCGAAATTAAATAATAGATATGATGAAAAATTCATCAAAGTAAAATTACCAAATATAACATGTTAAAAAATATAGGAAAACGCATATATTACCTAAAACGTAACTATGACTTCAAATTATTAGTAAACCGGTGATAAAAGGTAAAAATGAAATAATATATTATTAATATATACAATAAAAATATTATTATATATATATTTGATTAATATTAATTTAATATAAATATGTTTTGAATGTGTATGAATGAAGTCTACACTTAAGGTAAAGGGTTTTTCATGTTATATTTACTACTTGTGAGGAAAATTCCATATTGACCACATTAAAATTTTATATAGTGTATACAATTCCATTGAATGTACTTTAGGATGATTCAAATAATCAATATTATAATTTACATTACAATGTAAGGTACCCTTGTTCATGGGGTTTACAGTTCAAAAGATACCAAAATCGATAAAGGATTTTTCAATAAATTTTCCTTCTTTGAGGCATAAATCATGTTATGAACCAATATTAATTCACTATTTGTATATTATAATAATTTAAAATATTATATATTTAATTTATTTATCCTTATTATATTTTATGTTACATTTTATATTATTCCTTAATGGATTTTATAAATTAATTTTCAAAATTGATAATGATTTCATGTAACAATTTCATATTTTATCAAGACTATTTACGGTTACGATTCCAGAAAAAAATATTATCGCCCAACTATCATAAATTCTCATGAAATTTATTATACTAATGTTATTTTTCATATCTACATGTAATGGTACACTATTTTCAATATTTGGTACATAAATTAATTGATAAAATATTTTTAAGAAAATCAAATTTTATTTCTCTCTTTAGTGAGATAATATATTTTCAACAAAAATTGGGCTGTCTAAAACAATCAGAAATGTTTTATTAAAACCTTATGTACTTTTAAAATTAATTTTTAATGATTTTTATTTATTTTTAAAAAATGTTTTTAATTGAATTGTCATTTATTTTTGTAACAATTCGTTATTTATCTTTTACCAAATATATGAATAGAATATTCATTTTAACATGTACAACATGAATGGAATTTTTAGACATCTTGACCAATAATTTCTTTATATAAACCATTATATGATTCCAAATTTGTTTTACAATTAAAATGGTTTTCAATTTTTTTAGAAAAAAACATGTTTGAAATGGGATAAAATATACTCTTCAAGAAATGTATAAATTAAAATTTCAAAAAAATATCTACTTATGATGAAATGTATTTTTGTTACATATCACTTTATGAGGATATGATCCATGGGTAAATATTATATTATTCAATTTAACGGTTTATATTTTTATGGAATTATTTTTTGAAACTCATTTATTTTCTATGGTTTACAGCATGGGGAAATGATTATAAAACCTAATTTTTTTCCCTAGATATTCTTTGGTGAAATGAAAATGAATCATGTCTCATTTCAAAAGGTTATGATATGATAAAATATTTAGGATACCAATTTCTATTCTTAGGTTATGACATAATGAATTTTTATAAAATTTTAGAAAACATTAATTTTTTTCATTATGTAATTTAGGGAGACTATATCTCTCTCTAATTTATTTGGTATTGATTTATATCTCATGAGATTGAAAAGACTAGGATGAGGGTTGAGCTCAGTTTATTTATTTATTTTTTCTAATATTATTGTATTTGGATTCAACAATGACTAATATGATGGCTTAGGGAGTGAACCAATTATATTAATATATATTTTTAATGATCCATGACTAACATGGAGTTGATTTTCTAGGATAATGATTATGTCATGAATTAATTTCTTATTCCAAAGAAATTTTCCCATTAAACAAGTTTCATCTTTATATTTTGATTCATCTCATATAAACTAATAATGTTTATTATATAACACTTTTATATGATCTTTGATATGTATGGTATTGTTTTAAAATGTTATGCTCATGTTCCCATATAGTTATTTTCATGTTATGTCTATATATCTCCCTTTTTTACCATTATAAATCATATAAACACATACTTTATAATTTTCCCTTAACATAGGTGCAACAAAAAAACGCAAGTTAACCATAATGGTCTCCAATGTATTCCCATTAAAAGGTGAGGAAAACAATATAATATGATATGTATCTAATATAAGAAACATATGACAATAAACCATAGGAAAAAAAGAAAAAAAATGAGAGATAAAACTAATAAAATTATGTTAGACCGAGTAGCATGATAAATATTGATTAACAGGTCTCTATGTGACCAACTATCACCACCAAAAAGCATTCCACTATGAAATGGTAAAACAAGAGATTCCAGTATGTGACAAAATTCATTTCCCAAGACCTTTTTCTTAAAAAAAAAATCTATTGATACCCAAATAATGATGTATGGGGTGAGAAAAATAGACCAGTATGAAACTAATAATGAATATATATAAATAATAATATCAATTATAAAAAAATTACTTTAATAAAAAATGGTTTTTCAATAATTTTAATAATATATTTCTTAAAAGAAATAAAATAGGGTTCTTTTGCTAAATTCATATCATGGTTTCCAATTCCAGAAAAAAACATTTATAGAATTAATTTGTAATCATAATAAGTATGAATATACATATTAGCCAATATCCATGAAAAAATCAATTGTGTAATAGAAAAATAAAAACCACATTACTCATACCACAAGAGCTATATCATATGGGACAGTATGTTCTTGTCACTCACAAAACTACCGATGCTTATATTTGGATCGAACTAATATCGAGTTCTTAAACTATTAATAATAACACATTTCGTTTTCTTCTACTATTATCACACACTCTAAGGCCATCCATGTATATATCTCTACATAACCAGTGCTACTACTATGTAATGTTTATTAATTTTTTTATTTAAAACCCTAATCAAATTTTTTAATAGAATTTCTATGTAAATTCCATCTACATTTAGATTTGAATATAAATTTCATTCCACAAAAAGGTAATACAATTTTCAAATAAAAAAGGCCATATCAAAAAATCCACATCCTTTACAATGTAACACATGATATTTCAATTAAAATCACAATGAATAAATTTGAAAAATTATTAATTAATGAAATTAAAGCACTTGAATAGATCCACCTACATTAATGACATAGAAACATGTCCATCATTAAAAAAATTATTTTAAACCATCAAATAATGTATTATAATATATTTCATGACATGATACTGACAAGGATTGATATAAAACAAGATCTAACTACAAATCCCTTCTAGAAATGGTACTACATAAAAGAAAGATAAGAAATGATAACAATTCTTACATGGAAAGAAAATGTTCTTATCATTGCTAATAAATCATTATATACAGTGATCTAATGGGAATGGAGTCACCAAAAAATAACAAGGGTATTATATCTGGTTAAGAGGAGAAATATAAAAAAGACAATGATGCATCCTGAAATGTCATGAAACCAAAAAAGAGACATCTTAGGAACTACATAGACAGTAATAACATGCACATCATGATTTTTTCCATTTTTTATTATGCCAAAAAAACACATCACCATTTAATTAAAACCATTTTTTAAATTCACCTGACATGAAATAGTTACATGAAATATATAACACTCATGTTGTGTATTAAGTTCATTGGATCCATGTAGTTTCCAATACACATATTGTAATCCCATTACACATCATGTAATTTCTGTGATAATAGAATAAATTGTCGGTTCATACTAAAAATTCAATCAATTTTATTACAAATACATTATTTGTTTCATCCTAATTAACTAGGGTACATACTCACTCAAAGAAAAAAAACAACATAAAATATCAGATCAAACCATTCAAAAATTTAATGTGGAATTGTAATATCCCAACCATAGAAACATTATGTTTCTTGAAAGTCCTCAATATCTTATATTTGAAAAAAAAGAGTAGTCCATTGAGGCCTCATTAACGACTCACTGCCAAATTTCATGGATGTCCATTACGAAATTCCATATTACCTGGGCCAATGGGATTGTTTTAATATATAAATCTTTTACACGGTGATCCATAATCTAGATTGGATTCTCTGGTATGGTGGAATCATGTTCCAGATCAACATCCTCCCATGTACTTGGATGGGATGGAAATGATATATACCTTGCCTATGAATAAACATTAATCACATCCTAAATAGAATTATAAAAAGATGAAAATTCCAAATGGAAGTCCATCCTCCTCATTTACTAAACTATCTAAAAGCGACACACTAACATCAGTGTGAACATAACCTACAGAACCATTTGATGATTTCTAAATATATTTTAAAGAATGATGAAAACATGGTAACCATTGAAAAATTATAATTGACAACAATGATGGTTCTCATAATATTTATAATTAATATGTGTTTGGATCAAATTATAAAGAATTAAATGCACCATATTTACCTCCTCCTAAACTAGACTCAGAATAACCAAGGATTAGATTGAAAATTATTCACATGATAAGGGAGACTGACATTGCTACCCCTAAAAATCCTAAAATTGAGCCATATTTATCAAGGATTGATAACTATTATTATAGGAAAACATGATAAAAAGAACAATTATTATCCCAAAATCCACTGAAATCAAGAATCAAAGACCAAAAAAATTAATCAATAACCTAGATACCCTTATTTTTCTATCTATCCATCTTAAAATGATAAGATATAAATATTTTCAATTTAGATCCCATTTCCTATTATAAAAACTTATAAAATCTAGAAAAAATACTTATGTACGTATCAAAAAACAACCGTATAGAAAACCTTGTGAACTATTTCACTCTCTCAAACATGTAATTCCCCAATCCATTCCAAAGTAGTTCTCTCCATTATTGGTAATAATTATGCTAATTTAGTGAGTATATCAATAAGAAACAAAACAGAATCCTTCCCACAAAGATTATTTGGATAACCAATGATTAATATATGGAAATTACATCCCACTACCACAATGGAATGTGTAATATACTCAAAAAACCCATAGGTCTATGGTGTTCCACCTTAACTCATTGAAATGTAATTCACCGTAATAAAAAATTTGCAGCTGACTATCTCATCCCAGGCCACCAATATCGTCATCTCAAATTTTGGTACATATTTGTAGCTCTATGTTTCACAGACCAACATGGTTGGTTTCCACTATCTATGAACATATATCACTTGGTGAATGAAATAATCATCCTACTATGAAAATACAAAGCTCCACTGAGAGACTGAGACCACTCACTCGTGGTCTCCCCACCATTTAAGATGTTTATAATGTATTGGGTCTCTTTTTATTCTATATTTTAATGTCAAATTCTATCAAAATAATATGAGTAAACCTTTATTGAATCTAATAACACCATTCCAAAAAACATCCTTTATCCCCAAACTCAACTCCACAAACAAAGTAATCAGATACCACTACTCGGTTGGATCCTTCATGGATTGTGTTAGTAATTTTCAGCTCAACAATTCAGCTACTTGATTCCCTTTCTAAGGTATTATTTCATATAAAAATCAATGGGCTGAGAAAAATAGTAATAAATGAATTTTCTTAATATCTTCTCCCTCTATGTGAAAATATACTTCATGATTTTGAGATTAGTAGACAATGTAAACTGATTGAAGAAAAGATAGAAACTCTATATTTTTAGAACATTCAAAACTATATCCAACTAAATATTATGTGTACATTTTTTCATCATGTCAGAGAATAATTACTGTGAGACATAATCCCCATCATATTTACCATATCTAATGCTACATTCTAAACCTTTACGAAAATATCCATAGAAAACAGAAGAACTGAAACATGGTTTAGAGAGAACCATCACTAGTTCATAATTCAACCTCAATTTCGTATTCTCAATTTATATCATACCCTTGTTGTTCCATTAAATTATTACACCATTAAGGGTTAAATTTTTAATCAATGATGTGATATGGGATTAGTATTGAACAAATAGTCTATAATAACATGACAACCCTATGAAACTCTATATTTAAAACACACTTTTCGGATTTCTCATGACATAATATCACATACCATTACATGATCCAATAAGATTCCCTTATTAGATATCACATATGCAAGATAGTTAAAATATCATACCCAAAAATCATACATTAATGTTTAAAAATATAGAATATGATCTTTGGACGTTTAAATAATGAAATTCAAATGGCCCATGCCCTCCTCTAATGACTTGGAGAAAACCAAGATACATCAAAAAATATTATAATTTTTTTTCCATCAACTAAAAAAATATTTAGTTCATCAAATAGTTAAATATAATAGGATCATTAGTGAGTATGAATGGAATTAAAAGAAACTTAGAATTTCCATATCGACATTGTAATGCTCTAATAGGTAAGTACTCCTCTCACTCTCTTAGTTGGTGGTAACCTGACCACATGTAAATCATAGAAAACCAAATATCCACTCTATGATGATTAATGATATCAAAAATTATGTGTATATGATGTTTTTTAATTAAAGGTCACCTGATTCATCATTTGATAGTCAATACAAAGATTGAGACATAAATCTTATTTCTTAGAAATGAGTATAAGAGAATAACACATTGACATGCCGAATCAAGTAAAACGTTTATATTTTAAGTCCATAATATGTACATTATTTTCGACCAAATTAGAAGGTTCCATTTGTTATGATGACATTGAAATGAGAATCATTTGAGTGAGTCGTTTAATTGTAAACTCATCATATCTCGGTGGAGGTAAACCATCAAAATTATCAAGAATGTCATTTGGTAACTCACACATAATGGCAAGTATTTGACTACCCAATAAATGGTCGACTATATATAGAAATATTTCTGACATCTAGCATGAGTTAAAATTGAAATAGGGAACAATTGAACCATCCCTTATGAATCTTGAGTCACACTCACCCTTGAAAAATTGATTTACCCCATAGACATATTATAAATGTACCCGATGTTAATAAAAGTATATACAGAATTAACATAGATCATAATGTCTATGTCAATAATAAATTCGATGATATCATGATCAAGCACTTTGAATTCACAAACCACCTCAATGTCATATATCATCACCCAAAAATAGGGGAACTTAAGTTCTTTTTTGGGCCACATTTACAAATGTATTGAAATACTCAATAAGAAATTCATATGATATGAATGAAACAAAAAATAACAAAAAACAATAATGATATAAAGGAATGAGTAAAGCCTATATAAAATAATGATATCTCCATAGAAGATGAAATAAACATTGTACCTCTAACAATAGTTGTCCCAACATCAGATTCCTCTAGTTTACACTCTACCTTGTAATTTTATCCAAAATTAGCCTCATGAAAAACCCACATTGCATGAGAGTGATACTCACCACCCTTTAGATCGTCAAAATGATTTTGAAATACACTAGTGATTGTGTATCCCACACTACATCCATCAAATATCTTTTCCCAAAACCATATCATATGATCATATAGCCCATAAAGATGAAAAGTACTTGAGGCCTCTGTACAATGAGCCATGGTGTAACTATGCCCCCCTAAAATTGAATTAGATATCTGGTTTCTTCCCTATATAATCCCATGAAGTAGGTCATTTAGAAAACTAATCCCCTTGTGCTAACTGTTTTGACCATAATAAGCATTGTGGATTGATGTTGTACTAACAGAAGCTATGTACAATGTTTTCTTTCAATATATGTTTTCCACATATAGAGTGGATTTATCCTCAATCTATATAAATCCATTATGGTTAAAAAATAAATAACAATGACTTTATTTCCTCCCTTATATACATAATGAACCTACGATCATACAAATTTTCATTATTGACAAGATTCGGTTCCATATGTACTTACTCAGCCAAATGGATGGAGTACAAAAGGAGGCATTCTCCCCTTATACCTTGTTCATAAACTCATGGGTATTTTTCACACATAAAATTTCATGATTAAATAATTTATTAAGGATTTTATTGAATGAACCCATTTATGAAATTATTGAAACTTTTCTATAGTCGTAGTGTCACACAATCATTTTTCTAGTCCCTTGAGCATATCTAGGGGAAAACACACTTGAGAAAATTCACTCTTAAAAACATTGAAGATACTCTCAATCAGTTCAAGTCACTCCTTTGAATCATGTGGTCTTCCCCTACCACCAATGATATGTTTATTTTTATTGGTCAATTTTATCCATGATCCACTATTCATCATGGATTCACTACACCCACCAAACCCAGTGATTGAATGTTATATATAACTGCTTTAATAAAAGAATAGTCCACTGAAGGATCTATCTGAGGAACATGCCTCATGCCTACACCTAGAATATGGTTGATCACCTCAAGAATAAAATTTTTGTTAGACAAAAGACGATAAAAAATTATTAATGAGAAATATTAAAAAAATTAATCCCACTTTTAGAATCCAAATATACGAGTAAAAATAATATCCATTTCATTGAAATTGTGAATTATTTAAGAAAAAGGGAACACCATTAGAAAAGAACAGGACAATTTTAGCAATCTCCCCAAAAGTTAATTCAAGGGACCTTGTAAACATCATGCCCCTAAACATTATAGATAAAAATTCCCATAACATTCATTAATATTGACTAAAATACCATGTATCAGTCACTCATATAAAATAGGTCATTATTTAAGCTATAAATGGCCTTCATACACACTATAAAAGCACTGACTACATGAGTGTGGTTAAAAATCCTGGACTTTTAGCAGTAAAGAAAAAGTTCTGATAATGAGGTCCATCATTGGCACTATAAATCATTGATAAATGGAACCATAATCAATAATTTTAAAATCATTAAAAATGGAAAAAATTCTTAGTTCATTAGTTTAGTTCCGCTAAATGCATCATTTTGCAACGCATATATGATCACTGAAAACAGGTCTTTTATATGCACATAATGAACAACAAATAATGTATACATTTATTTTAATTGATAAAAGAGCTAATAAAGGACCTTTTTTCAATGCTTATAAAATAACTGATAACATAGACCATTAACATAACTCATAAAACAACTGATAATGTATACCATTATCTGTGATTTTAAAATCACTAGTAAAGGGACATACTATAGTGTGCTGTAAGAGTACACTACCGCACCACTATAATGTGCGATAACAAAACACCAAAAAAATAAAAACATACCATATATAAAAAAAGTCCCAATAGAATATTTAAATTAAATGAAATATAAAAAAACATAATAAAAACAATACATTATTGGAATTTCAAACATTGGTCTATAAAATTACTTAAATACAAATTAATACATACATTAAAAAAATCAATGTTCTTTTTTTCCAACATCTTTTCTCATGATACATGGTATTTACAGAAAAACCACCCCTTCTAAAAAAAATAGACATGAATTTATATAAAAATATTATGTTGGTAATAACATAAAGAAATAAATTAATAGTAAGTGTTCATTTTACTAAAATTGATGTCAATTTTAAGTAAAAATATGAATTTGGATTCATAAAGGTCCCACTATGAATCACATTTATGTGTGTCTGATTCCAACCCATATCAAATGACTTTTGTATGTCTTTAATAATGTATAAAAACATTTAGATGTGTTTTCTCAATTTTGAGTATGTTAAATATATTTTTTTCTAAAATGTCATTATAAACTGAAAACAATATCTTTTTTTACACATGTGATAACATTGTGTATTTTTCTACTGTGAAAAAAATTCATACATGTTAAAAATGGATTATGTAACATTGTCCTAAATATTCAAGAATATTTAAGTGTGTTTGTTTCTTTTTACTATAGTGTCACCTTTTGAACTAAAATGTCAATTTTAAACTGATAATGACCACTTTGAGACATGAATAGGACATCATGTATTGGATTGATGTGTGGAGGATTCCTAGACATCATAAATAACTTATGTATCATTTATGTAAAGTATCAAAACAATAGAAATGCGTTTTCTCAGTTTTGAGTAGTATAGTTGTCTATTTTACAAAAAATGATGATAATTGTTTTTTTTAAAGACGCCCTTGGAGTCATACCAGTCATAATGTTAAAAAGATTGAGGTGTAGTTGATTACAACACATCCCAAATGACATAATAATATTTTTATTATATAATGAAAATAATATAAATTTTTCTATCAGTATTCTGTACATATGTTTTCATTTTTAATTAAATATTATTTTAATATATAAACCCGCACTTGGACTCACATAATTCACATTATGTTTCATATTGAGTTTTGGCTGATTCTTACACCCCAAAAAAGGAATTCCGGATCATTATCCTAAATTATTTAATCAATTTATATTCTTTTCATTTATTTTGAGTTGGTCAGTTGGCCTTTTTGCTAAATTTGATGACAATTTTAACTAAAAACACGCACTTGAATCATATTGTTCACACCATGTGTCAGATTGAGGTGAGACTGATTCATGAACATATCAAATCTTATATTGATCATTTTTCTAATGTATAAAAACAATATGACTGTATTTGTTCAATTTTGTGGTGTGGATGATTCGTACACATTAAAAATCACTTATGGATTATACTAACAATGTATCAAATCAATATGAATTTTTTCTCTTGGTTTTGCATATGTAACAGTTCTGTTTTACTAAAATTTTATTTTAAAATTGAAACCTCCAATTTGACTCCAACAGATCACTTAATGTATCGAATTGTTTTAGGACTGATTCCTACATTTCAAAAAAAAATTATACATACATTCCATATATTATTAAGAAAATCAATGTCTGTTTTCTAAGTATTTAGTGTGTCACAATTTTTGAAGTCAAATGTTCATTTTTACCTGATAATGAGAACATTGAGTCACATGAACATTTTAGTAATATTAATGACAATTTTCAATAGAAAGAAGTAAATAGAGTTATTCCAGAAACATCGCCTATCAGATAGAGGTGTGGATTATTATTATGTATCCCAATGTCTCAAAAGATATCTGAAATGTCAATGTTACCTAGATTTATAATGAATTTGTTTTCCAAAATTACTACACTGCATGAGAAAATTTTACAAACAACATAAACTCATAAAAAAGAATCCACATGTATAAGAAAATAGTTTTATGAATAATAAAAAAAATTCATTAAACATAAATAAAAAATAATACATTTATCCCCTGGATAAATATTTTACTATAAATTATCAAGACTACCTCTATGATTAAGTATTAGAGGGAACTCGCAGAAAGTGATAAATGAAAACACAATCAAGGTGAAAGGTTTTGCGAGGAATGAAGTATGTGTCAGTTTAATTGCAGAAATGCATGAAAGATGGACATAGAACCACAACTAGAAAAAAATAATACACTTGTATAATAAAATAATTATTATATAAGTAATACTAAAAATAAATAAATTGAACATAAATATGAAACAATACATTAATTGTTTGGAAAAAGATATTACAGTGAAAAAATAAATATTACTATTGTAATTGAGTACATGAAATGGAATTATTCATCCTATAAAGGAAATGGAGGGGTCATAAAAGAAAGTGATATATATCAACACAGAAGGGGTGGAATGATTTTGAGGGATGAGAAGACATTATAAGTTTTGGGGCAGAATCACATGAAAGATAGATAAAGCACCCCAAATTGAATAAAAGATTACACTTATAAGAGAATAGAACTGTCATTTTAATAATACATAAAAAAATTAAACATAAATATGAAATAATAGACTAATTATATGTTAAATGATTTTATTATAAAAACATAAGGATTACCTCTATGATTGAGCAGAGGCATCATTGTTAGTTTTCCTGCATAAGTTGTGGAGGGAACTTGAATGAATTTGATACATCAACCAATTTATGTGTGAAAACGATTTGATGGAGAATAATTAAATGGATTTTACAGTGAATAAATTAATAAAATTTCAAAAGATCACCCCAACTCAAAAAAAAATATCCACCTATATAAGAAAATAATTTTATATGAGTAATACTAAAAAGAAATATATTAAGCATTAATTTCAATGAATATATTAATTATATGGAAAATGATTTTACTATGAAAAACTCATGATTACCTATTTGATTGATCATATGTAGCATCATTTCTCCTCCTATAAATGAAATGGGGGGGAACATGAATGAAAGATAAATACACCATTGTAGGGGTGAAATGGTATTGAAGGAGAAAATGTATGTTGATTTTTTGGTGTACAAATGAATGAATGAAGGAAAAACAACCCTACATTGAATAAAATTATCCACATATATAAAAAACTATTAAATGAGTAATTATAAAAAAATCATAAATATGAAACAATACATTAATTCTATGGAAAATGATTTTACTGTGTAAATATAATGATTACCTTTATGATTGAACAAAGATAGTTTCATTTTTATTCTTTCAATATTATGAAACATAAACATAAATATTATAAAATAAATGAACACTACAAGGAATAATGAAAAATAAATTAATGTTCTCTCAGTTTTGAGTAGGTGGGTTGTATTTTTTACAAAAAAATGTTGTTAGTTTTTAATAAAAATATGTACTTTGTACCACACCTTGCATCATATTGAGGTATGGATAATTCCTACACATCCCAAATGTATTATGGGTCATTTTAATAATGTATCATAACAATCTGAACGTGTGTACTATTTTTTGGGTATGTCACTTTTTGTTTTTACTAAAATGTCATTTTAAACTGGAAATACACAATTTGACTCATACTAATAACATCATGTATCGATTGGACATATAATTGATTCCTACATGTCACAAATGACTTATAAATAAATTTCATAAATTATAAATAATATTCGAGTGCATTTTCATGGTTTTCAGTGAGTGCCATTTTTTGAACTAAACTATCAATTTTAAATTGACAAAGGACACATTAAGTCATACTGGTCACATTGTGTGTCAATTGAGGTATGACCGAATCATAAACATCTCAAATGACTTATCGATCATCATCCTAATGTATTTTATAAATCCAAATGAGTTTTCTAGGTTTTTATTAAATCAGATTTTTAATAAAATTTCTTTTTAATCTAAAAACATGAACTTTGGCCTATATCGATCACATCATGTATCAGTTTGACATGAGATAGAGTCCTACACGTCACAAAGGAATTATGAATCAATGTCAATATTTATCAATATAATAAGAGTTTTTTTCTATTATTTCAATTAGTGTTTTTTTAACTAAAATTTAATTTTTAATATTATAATAGACACATTGAGTCATAGTGGTCACACCATTCATCAGATTGAGGTGAAGCAGATTCCTACATGTCTCAAATGACTTATAGATCATTTCCCATAGTGTGAATTAAGTAAAAGCCCTAATCCAAATAATTTTCTAATAATATAAAACCCAATAATTATTTAATTTAATAAATATTATTAAAAACAAAATAAATAATAGAGTGAAGAGCGAGAATGAAATAGAGAGGATATAGATAGAATAATCAGAATACACAACTACAATACTGCACAACTCGGATGTCATGGGTTTCTATATTATAATTTCATCTGATGAGTGTCTTTACTAAAATAAATTTATTTTATTTGATATAGAGGAAATATTAATGAATAATTACATTCCTTTTCACCCTCAAATTTATCCACAAGGATCCGAATAGAACATTTATAAAATAATTATTTTAGGATTTTTTTATATTGTTTTTTGATAAAACTTTTTTTTTAATAGGTTCAAATTTATTATAAAATTATTGGGTTTTATTTTATTGGAAAAATAGGTTGATGGAGTTGTGAACACCATTTACACATACCTCGATAGGTAATAAACCCAAATGGGGGTCACGCCTTCCACCATTAAAAACTACAACATGAAGGTCACTCCTTATTCGATACATAGATAAATAAAGAAAATATACATAAATATTATATATATATTTATATTCATATGTATATAGTATATATATGTATTATATTAGTTACTTTATTTGAATATATATATATATATATTTATATATATGTATGTATGTATGGATGTTTATTAGTTGTCATATTTAAATTTATTTAGTTATACAATATATTATTTGATGTATATATGTAATACTATTTTTTCCAATGAAACAAAAAATAATATTAAAAACTATTAAATTATTTTAATTATAAATAAATATTACTTAAGTAAATTTTTTATAAAATATAAATATTTAAATTTCATAATAATTATTAATGTCAAAAACTGTATATATTATTACCTAATTTAATTATTTTTTAAACAAACATGATTTTATAGTATTTTATTGGTTATTTATGTATATATTATATTACTTTATATTAAATCCATATATTGACATAAAATTTATATATCATCCAAAAATAATGAATAACTGAAAATAATTTTTAATATATATAAATTGATAACATCCATTCTATTTTTGGAAAAAAATGATGTAGAAATCGATGGATTCATTAGAGGCCATCTAATACACATTGAACTATCCTTGAGATTCTAGGGAAATCGATAAAGATATTGGTATAATAAAAAAATACACATTGTCAATATATATTAGAAACAATGGATAAAAACACACCAACCCCTGCAATGTCTATCCCATACACATTTAAACACATAAATATATATATATACATATATACATATCACTAAATTTTTAATACACCTAATTGAAAAACAAATACACATTTTCCCATAATTTTTAATGAAAATAAATATAATACCTTCAAATTTTAAAATCTAGAACCCTAATTTGGGAATAAATACTTATAAAATTACCATTAAATTATATGTTCTGAAAACAAAAATAAATTTATAAATATAAATATAAACAGGTTTATCATTATAAAATAAACTAATATTGATAAAAATATATATTACCCTTAGAGAAGAATATCACAAAATAGTAAAATAAATAAAACGCCATAATAATTTTGAAAATATAGATCCATTTAGAATAAATAAAATATGGTCTCACCCTTACTAAGGTTTTTCTTAAAATAAAATAACACAATTCTATGAAAATAAGTTTTAACGAAATTCCGTTACTTGATAATTTAAAAATATAATTTAAATAAATAAAAACCCATACATAAATTGTATGAAACTATATTATATTGATGCTTTGAACCATCATCAGACTGAGAATTGGATTACTAGATTAATTTTCCCAGATTCTACAAATGATATTGATTCAATATAGTGAAACATGCTGGGGTATAGATGTTGACAATGAGGAGAATGGATTCAAATCAATAATTTAAAAATAATATTGTTGTATATCTATTATAGTTGTCAAGAAAAAAATGGATCACAAACAAAATGAAAATATAATGAAAAAACAAGATCACAAATACTGAAACAAAATCGGAACATACAAAGGAATGTCAGAAACTCTCAAATCTAGATAACGAAACGAAAAATAAAAAATTAAATTCAAACCCTATAAAGGAAATCAAATGCCTACCATGTTAGGTTGAAGAAAATTCGAGACGCTAGGATCAAATCTCATGGTTTTATTCAAAAACACTAAATACAACCAAAAACTAGATGTCAGATGATGTTCGTGCATTTAGAGGTAGTGGGTTTGTGTTATTTCAGTGAGTATGTGTAATTCGATCATCGCATCAACAAAGGAGGAGTGCAGACAATTGCTAGCTTTCATGGAATGATTATAATATCATGATGTATTTGTAATAGCTCATTTTTTCATAATTAGATCAGGAAACATTTATCAGTTCATTTTAAAATGCTAATAAAGATCCCTTTTATCAGTGATTATTATTTAAGAACTGATTAATGATATGTTTATCAGCACTAATAAAGAAAGGTTTGTATCTGTGTGTAGAAAACACTTATAAAATCCATATTTATTAATGCTAAAGTATTAGCACTATTAAAAATTATTTTTATCAATGTTGTTTCTAGAACCGAAAAGGCCTAATCTATATCAACTCTAAAGAAAGAACTCATAATGATTTCTTTTATTTGTGCTTATTACATTAGTGTTGATAAGTGATTTAAAATTAAAATAATAAGGAAAAACATTTATATATATACATAATAAATATATATAAATATAAATATAGTAAATATATTCCTTATTTACATATATTTATTACTATTTCATAATTATTTAAATATATAATTATTTATATTTAATTATTTAAATATTTATAAAAATAATATTTAATTAATTATATATATTTATATATATATATTAAATAAATATTTATAAATACCAATATAGAAAATATATTAATTATTTATGTAACTTTATTAAAAATTTAAAAATTATTTAAATATATATAGTTATTTTTTTATAATATAAATAATTATTTAAAAATATTAATTTATTTATAATTATAAATATATTATTTTGTAAATATAATATGTAATATTTTAAATATA
Organism: Viscum album; assembly: GCA_963277665.1. Classification (NCBI taxonomy): domain Eukaryota; kingdom Viridiplantae; phylum Streptophyta; class Magnoliopsida; order Santalales; family Viscaceae; genus Viscum; species Viscum album. The sequence goes on from OY728145.1 coordinate 1,738,126,042, forward strand.
TTTATTAGTGAATATTTTAAATAATAAATAAATATTTATAAATATTATTTACAAATAATTTTTTATCATCATTTATTAATATCTTATTTTAAGTGCATGTGTCTTAAAAATGAGTGAAATTGAATAAATTAAAAATTAATACACATTAATAATATAGAAAAAATGGATATGTATTTTGTGTGTGTGAATTGTATATAAAAATTTATTAATTATTTACATGCGAAATCAATATCACACACATATTATCTATGTTAAATTGAAAAATCAAACAACATTCAATTATATGTCCATTTATATATGCAATTAGTCAGTATTTTTAATTCATATTAATTTTTAATTATAGACTATTGTTCATTGAATATATCACTATTTAATATAAATCATGTAAAGTTTTGTGATATATAAATCATATTTATATACATTAATATATTTTTATATATTCAATATATACAATTTATTAACATTATCAATAATTATCTAATTAATAACATTATAAATATTTTTCTAATTGTAATTACTATTAATTTTAATATGGTTGATTTTAATTTTGAATATATATATAGTTAATAAATAACCTTTATAATTATTTATAATTTATATATAGTATAATCAATTTATTCATTTACATCAATAATTATTTAATTAATAAAATTTGTAATATTTTTTAATAATCTCAATATTTAATTATTCAATTATTTAATTTTCACTATTTTTACCTTTATGAGTGAAAAAAATAAATCACTGATAATGGTTAGCCTTTATCAGTGCTAAAAATAAATTGATGATAAAGGGCATCCATTATCAGCACACAAAAAAATGCTCTGATAATGGGTACTATTTATTAGTGCTAAAAATAAGGTGATGAAAAATATGACCTTTATTAGCACTAAAAAAATGTTGATAAATGGTTAACATTACGATAACATTCTTTACCACTGATAAAGATATCATTTCTCAGCCTGTTTTCTAGCACTAATAAATATGAGTGCTTTTAAACACCATTTTTATGGTACTGATTTTTAGTTATGCTTTTTTGACTACCCATGGAAACTCTGATTCATTAATGAGAGTGGGATAACCAAACCCCTTTTCTAATCCCATTATCATAATTCTAATGATAATACGCCTGTCTACCAAGGACACATATCCGGCTCTAACAGTATTGATAGACATGAATCTGAGTAATGTTTCTAATACCATTTTGTAGGAAACCAATGACTGTTAAAAAGACTAGTCACCCATTTCATCCCATTACGTGGCGATATAAATAAATATATCAATACCGGTCATATGTATAAGTAAAACAAGAAATTAAACCATAGTACTATGTGAAAACAATGATAGATACAACAAATCAAAATAGCCAAAACTATGTATTATAACTACTCTACAATAAAATTTATCAAGGTGTCCAATTTTCCCATCCACAAAGCATCCCACTCTGAAACAATGACAAAAAGAGAAGTCAATATGAAACAATATTCCCTTCCATTTACCTATTTCCTACAAAACAAGGTCTATATATTCCCAATGGTAGTAGTATAGTGTTATCATTACAGACTAGTATGAACCCTCCAAATAATAAATACATGTTCTAATATGATGAATTCCCTTGTTCTATATTTAAAACAAAATAGTTCTATAAGTTTTATTATTATGAAAATATTTTATAACATATTTTTTTTATATTCCTTGTGTTTTTAAAAATTTCATAAAATGTTTTAAAAATCCATAAACATTACAGTTAAATGAATATCAGGTAGACATACCAAATATAAAAATATATATGATCCAACAGTCATAATATAAGAAATCATATAATAAGAAACCATAAAAAACAATGAACCAAATAGAAGGGATCAATCCTATGTTGAAATATTTACCAGACACTCACAAGCATAGCAAGGCATGTGCTCTGATCCAACTAATATCTAGTACTACCACAATACATATATATAAAGGAGGATAACATTAAGGGCTATCACACACAATAAGGATACCCTTCCCTTTATCCAGATGAACACAAGGGTTCTTATAAGGCACTGTATAAGGCCCCAGCCTTAAACCATACTTAATATTGAGTTATTACAAGATTACACGTTGAGGATCTTTTCAGGTTTAGAGTTTTAGAGAATTATATCATAAAAACATGCATTACATCCCACATTTAAACAAAGTGGTTACATAAAGATAGTATTCATTTTTTCCATCAACGGAAACATATTTAAAATAAAACATGGATTCTTTCTTGACACTTCTTGATACTATCATCATATCATGTACCTTTCCCTTGACCTGTGAAAACATTTAAAAAAAAGTTGGGATGAGCATAAAGAGCTCAGTATGGGATAATAATATGGAATGGAAACATGAGTTCATATATACATAAGAATGAAATAATACTTTACCCATAAAAACATAAGAACTTTAACATACCTCATCAAATCCTGAATAAATCATAGAAATCATAAGACATTAAGGTAACTTGAGGCATTCATAACATTCTTACGTAGGGATTAACCCTCTTGGTTACATTTGGAATAACCACCACAGTATATTCCCTAAATCTATTCAGAGAAACCTTAACATTTCACTCCTTCGCGTTACCCAATGCATTGGAGATCTATATCGGGCTCACCTGTCCTTAGTTTATCACGGAACCACCTGTCTTCATAATAATTCTCAAGAACCATAACATAATCGTATCACATAAAACATGCATAAAGGAAACATAATATTTCCACATTTTTATCACAAGATAACAATACAACAAATTGATATAAAAACTTTATGAAAACAATTTTTAATACCAAAATAAAAGAAAAGTAAAACATGGTATTTATTTTTCATTTAAAACTAATGGTATGGCTTGTAGAGGAAGCCGAAACTCAAATAATGGTCATGGCGGCGGAGAAGTCGTTGTCGCCGCATACGTACGAAAAAAAAACATTCCTTTTGTCATTTAGTAAATGCTTCGCATAAAAAAAGATTCCTTTTGAATACACGTAAAATTCAAAGGGGTTTATACACCGTATAAAAGAATGATGTATATAAAATAAAATATGCCTCAATGAAAGGAGATTGAGACGAAGTCCCATACCTCAGGTCTGACTTGACTCGATCATTCTTTAATGTCTTGAATAATAAACATGAGTTAATTTCTACTTGCTTAAGAACCTTATTCATGTTCATTATTCCTTTTATATCACTTATTACCATGTCATGAACACTATGTAATTATTTTAGTTAATAACGGTCGTTTTAACGATCATTGGTACTTGAGTCAAAATATGCTCTTTATAATTAAAAGTTGATCATGTATCCATTATATCCAGAGTTATACTCATGATTTATGTATCATATACATCATATATATCCAGTATATACATGCATTTATAATATTACATAACATTTAGAGGTAAGAAATGAAATGCACCGTTCATGGAGATGGTAAGCTGTACGTACGCATGAATGATACTTTCATTTCTATTTCATATTTTTATGGAATGGAATCATAATTATATAAAGTCATATTACAATTCCAGTATAATATCATATATAATACCATTTATTAAATCCTTTATACATCCCACATATGGAATTAACGAAATCAAATCACTTTGAGGGGGCGGTAGTCCGCACTTCCTTAAATGAAGATATCACGTTTACCCATAATGGAAACCATAAAGGTATGACATAAATGAAAAATACATAAGCTTAAATAAAACATATATATATTATATATCATATATAAATATAGTGACATCTTAATGGCCACCTTTAAAGGTGTTATATGAGTGTTGAACAATCATCGTTTCGTGAGGCAGAAATTCCCCAACCACAGAACAGTATGTTCTTTAACCATTAGATGAAGGTGTGTGTAATTTTAGCTCGAATCCTTCTTAAAAAAACAACCCAGTATATTGAATATACTGTTGTTGTTACAAAAGAAATGAATAAAATGACTTTAGGGGGTTGGAGAAGAAAAATAAAACAAAAGAATACAAGTGAAGACATTACCTTAAAATCAGGTAACTCTCTTTGATTTGAGATCAAGGCTTCCATTGGAAGACTTATGTCCAAAGTGAGGCTTCAAGGAGTAATATGGGGATTTGGAGAGACAAAATGTGCAGGGTTTTGCCGAACCAATGGCTTTGGAAGTGTGGGTATGGTGGTAGAGGTGGGGGCCTTTTATAAGAGGAGAGGAGGGGCACTCTTGGAAAGGTATAAAAGGATACTTTATTTTAAAATGAGTTTCATATTTAAAAGGTCCCACATTGATATAATTCAAGGATACGGTGATAAGGGTTCTAAATATACCCATACAATAGGTTTTTTACAAGTTTAGTGCTTAGAGATTACATTATCTTATCATTTTATTTAAATCATTAAATAATGAGGTCATCGCTGCATCATCGTGATGTCATAAATAATTTAATTTATTTAATGTCTAAAAATTATGAAACAAATACTATGATGTATTAAATCTTTTTATATTTCTAATGAATATTTATATTAAAACATATGACTTGTATAATTCCATGTAAAAATTGTTTTATTAAAACATTTCATGTTTGTGTCATTTTTATTTTAACTTTAAATAAAAGGCATAAATGTCATTATCATACCGAAGTGGCTCCATGGGGTACCAAAAATCGACCCATGGGTTGCCTTGGTCGGCCATAACTCATCCAACAGGGTTAGGACAAGTGTAAAGATATTTTCATTTTATTATAATATCATTTTTACCTTAAATCACACTAATTACCTTTAATTGTGATTAATAAAACATAAAAGTTACATTTCATAAAAAAATTATTTTCATCCCATTGAACAACATTTTAATTAATAATGAAAATAATTTAAATTGGATTTTTGAAATTCAAATAACAGAAGTGGTAAACTCCCATTTAAACAAAAAATCAAATTTTGTAACCACCACTTTGTAGTTTCACTATTCATCAAAAATTGAAGTTTTTTAGAAAAATACCAAAACATTACCCTAAGCTATATTGTATATTCTGAATAAAAAAATGATGTCTGTTTTAAAAAATTCAAAACATATTAGTTACATTAATTAATTTAATAATTAATTCCTTGTTGTCATGACAAATAGCGTGTTTTTATGAAACAATAAGTATCAAAAGATTGACACCAGTTTAAGTCCAATTTCAAAGTGAAATTAATTCCAATGACCACTTTGGATTATATGGTAAAAATATATTCTAATTTAACTTTAAAACCACTACAAAAAATTATCTAATCATCTTAATAAATTAGATTGAATAGATGTTTTGAAATAAAATACATCATTTTTCACTATTCATTAAAAAATGATCTTTATCAGAAAAATACAAAAAATTTACACAAAGTAAATTTTGATATCCCAATTCTAAAGAAGAATTTTATTTGATTCAATATAATGTATAAGAGTAACCAAAACTTTATTTGAATAGGGTTCTCCATCAAAAGGTAGTAAAACAATCTTTTAAAAAATACTAGAGCATTTCATGCTTTAGGTTGGATTTATTCTTATTTTAAGCCTCAAAACACTATCCAATTCATAAATAGATATAGATAAAAATATCTATAATTCATTACTTACTTGGGATGTTAAATCCTTCCCCCTTTAGAAAATTACGTCCCCTCAATTTATTTACTTATCGAATAAGTGGGGGTATCTATCCCTCATAGAATTTTCAGATTCCCATGTTGCCTCTTCAATCAGGTAGTTTTTCCACAAATCCATTACCTGATGAATCACCTTATTCCGTAACACTTTCTCCCTATGGTCAAGAATCTGGACCAGTTGTTCCTCATAAGATAGGTTCTCTTCCAGCTGAACTACCTCTGGACTCAAATCATGAGATGAATCTGGCATATACTTTCTCAACATCGAAACATGAATAACATTGTGTACCTGAGATAAAATCGGAGGTAAAGCCACTCGGTATGCAACTGGTCCAACTCTCTCCAGAATGTCATATGGTCCAATGAACCTTGGGCTCAGCTTTTATTTCTTACCAAATCACATCACACTTTTCCACGGTGAAACTTTGAGAAAAACATGATCACCTACCTCAAAAGGGAGATCATTCCTCCTATTGTCTACATAACTCTTCTGCCTGCTCTGAGCTATTCTCATGTGTTTTTGTATCAGCAGATTTTTTTCTGCCAACTCTTCTACCAATTCTGGTCCCATCGACTTCCTTTCACCCACTTCATCCCAGAAAGCTGGAGATCGACACCGCTTCCCATATAATGCCTCAAATGGTTCCATCTGTATACTGGAATGAAAACTGTTATTATATGAAAATTCAACCAAAGAAAGATGTTGGTCCATACATCCGTGAAAATCCATCAAACAAGCACGTAGAATATCTTCCAATTTCTGAATTGTTCATTCTGATTTCCCATCTGATTGAGGATGAAATGTTGTACTAAAATTTAATTCAATACCCAATTACTTCTGAAGGCCCTTCCAAAAGTTAGAAGTAAACCTGGGATAACGATCAGATACAATGGAGAGGGTAACTCCATTCAACCTGACTATCTCTTTAAGATACAAACGAGAAATTTGATCTAGAGAGAAATTATCTCGAATTGGAAGTAAATGAGCAGATTTTGTCAAGCGATCAACAATAACCCAGATTGCATTATTACCTCGAGGTGTCTTCGACAATCCCACAACAAAGTCCATGGATATATTTTCACATTTCCACTCTGGAACTGGTAAAGGCTGAAGCTTCCCTTTTGGTAACTGCTGCTCTTCTTTAACCTGATGACAAGTCAAACACATCACAGTAAAATCAGCAATATCTCTTTTCATTCCATCCCACCAATAATACTCTCGACGATCTCTATACATCTTTGTACTTCCAGGATAAACTAAAAACGGAGAACTATGAGCTTCATATAACAACTCTCTCTTAAACTGTGAATTACAAGGCACACACAATCTTTTTCCAAATCTCAAAACACAATCATTATCAATGTTGAATTCAGGCAACTTACCCATCTGAACCAGCTCTACCTTTTTCTACAACTCACTATCTTGCTTCTGTTCTTGCTTGATTCTGTCTGATAGAGAATATTTCACTGATACCTAAAACAAAATAGAAGGACATCTTGCACCAACAACTTCTATTCCAAAGTTCATCAAATCCATAACCAAAGGATCACATTCCAAACACAATAATGTTAATGAAGCATTAATTTTTTGACTCAAAGCATCCGCCACAATATTTGCTTTTCCCGGATGGTAATGAATTATAAAATCATAATACTTGATTAATTATAACCATATCCTTTGTCTCATGTTCAATTCATTCAGAGTGAATATATACGTTAAACTTTTGTGATCGGTATATATTTCACACTTTACTCCATACAAATGATGCCTCCAAATTTTTAAAGCGAAAACAACAGCAGCTAATTCCAAATCTTGTGTAGGGTAATTTACCTCATGAGTTTTCAAATGTCGTAAAGCATATGCAATTACCTGATCATTCTGCATTAGGACACAACCAAGTCCTTTCAATGAAGCATCACTGTAGATAACAAACTCACTATTCCTAGAAGGTAGTGCCAAAACTGGAGCATTCACCAATATTCATTTCAATTCCTGAAAAAAAATCATCACATTCTTTTGTCCAGATAAACTTTACACCCTTCTTAGTTAGCTTAGTCATTGGACTAGATAACTATGAAAAATTTCTAACAAACCTTCGGTAATAGCCTGCCAAACCAAGGAAGCTACGAATCTCAGTTACCATTGTGGGTCTTGGCCATTCTTCAACAACCTTTGTTTTTGTAGGATCAACAGTTATCCCCTCTTTAGAAATAATGTGACCAAGGAAAGAAATTTTTTGCAACCAAAACACATACTTTCTGAATTTACCATACAATTTATTTTCTTTTAAGGTTTGCAAAATAACCCTTAAATGTATTTCATGCTCCTCTTTACATTTAGAAAACACCAATATATCATCAATGAAAACAACCACAAACTTATCCAAGAACTCATGGAGAATTATATTCATTTAGTCCATGAATACAGCAGGTGCATTGGTTAGCCCAAAAGGCATTACTACAAATTCATAATGGCCATATCTTGTATGGAACGTGGTCTTCAGAATATATACTTCCTTTACCTTCAACTGATGGTTCCCCGATCTCAGGTCAATCTTTGAAAAATACTGAGCTCCCTGGAGCTGATCAAACAAATCATCGATATGAGGAAAATGATATTTGTTCTTAACAGTGATGTTATTCAAGGATCTATAATCAATGCAAAGTCTCATAGAACCATCTTTCTTTTTAACAAATAAAACAGGAGCACCCCATGGTGATGTGCTAGGTCGAATGAAACCTTTCTCTAATAAATCTTGCAATTGCTCCTTCAACTCTAAAAGTTAAATTTGAGCCATTCGATAAGGGGGTTTTGAAATTGGCTTAGCATCAGGAGCTAAGTCAACAGTAAATTCAACTTCTCGATCTGGTATTACTTCCAGGAAACTCATCAGGAAAAATATTAGGATACTCATTTACCACTGGAACATCATTAATCTGAACAATTCCCTTGTTTTCAACAATGTGTGAAAAGTAACATTCATTTCCATCTTTTACAAGTTTCTCGGCCTCTTGATATGTTATCAACAGCAAGGGTTCATTCATGTACACAAACTGAAAGTTTTTCTGAAAAGAAACTTCTTTAGCTCTACAGTCAATCTTAGAATGGTAAATAGAGAGCCAATCTATACCCAGGATAACATCAAAATCTACTAGAGGTAAAACAATAAGGTTTGCAAGTAGGTTCTTTCCACGGATATGGATAGGATGATTATTATAAATTCTTTTTGCCTCAACATTTCCCCAGGTGTTTTTACAACAAGTTCAGGAGTCATTTCTTGAGATGGTATTCCAATTTTACAAGAAAAGGTTTCAGAGATGAAAGAATGTCTGGACTGCGAATCAAAAAACACATTGGCATAATTTATAAAAACAAACAACGTACTTGATAAATCTTCATTTGATGGCCCGACATCTGCTGAAGTAGTTACAAAGGATTTCACCACCCCTTTTTGCTTGTAGTCTAACTGCTTCTCATCACTCAAGCTCTTTGTCGGACACTCATTTGCATAGTGACCCATCTCATTGCACATAAAACATTTCACAAATTGTAAATCGAATTTGGACTTACCATCACCTTGATCATTTTCAGTGCAATCACGAGCGTTATGTCCCATCTTACCACATCGGTAGCACTTCCCAGAATTCAGAAGACATTCCCCAGCATTCCTTTTACCACATTTATCACAAACTAGAATCTTAGTTTTCTTACCGTCAGACCTTTTTGAAGAATTCTTTCCTTTCTCCTGCCTCTTTGGTCTCTTCTTTTGATGGTTGTTATAGAACACTTGATCATAAGCAGACTCCATTTCGACCTTCTCAACAAATCGAACAAGCTTTTCATAACTTTTAAACTCACAAGTAGCTAAAGACCTTCGATATTTTGGATTTAATCCTGAGTAAAAACGATTGATTTTACTATCAAGGTATCAGATAAAATTTGGAGCATACCTTTACAATCGAGTGAATATTTCTTCATAAGCATCCACTGAGTCTTCCTCTTGCCTCAATTCCAAGAATTGTTTTTCCATCCTAAGTCGAACAGCCTTAGGAAAATACTTCTCATGAAACATACCTTTGAATTCATCCCATTCGAGGGCATCAATCTCATCAGAGTCCCTGATATTTTTAACCATCGACCAACAACTGATCTTCTTCACCCTCTAAATGATAAATAGCAAGACTAACCTTTTCATTGTCTGAACACCCCATGACATCAAAAATCATCTCTACTGATTTAATCAACCCTTCAGCTAGCACAAGGTCACATGATCCTCTGAATGATGGGGGATGTTGCCTAATGAAATGTTCCACCACTAACATGTTCCTCTGCGGTTGATCTGGCTGATCTCGTGCATGGATACCACCACCATTTATCGCTTGAGTCAATTGTTCCATTACTGCAACACACTGTTCAGTTCAAATTCTGACCATCTAAGGATGCTGATTCAGAAGGTTATTTCCTTCTGTATGCCTTCCCAGCACTGCTTCCCTGTTTCCTCTGCGGAAAACCATTCTGAACAAACATGTCTTAGATGAAGAAACATTGTAATCTTCAAATGATTTATCATTTCAATTTGACCATAAAAAAAATATTTTTGGATAACAATTTAGTAAACTTTTAATGCCTAAAGTTATCTAAACCGACCTCTGATACAAGCTATTAGGCCCCAGATTTAAACCGTACTTAATCTTGAGTTATTACAAGATTACACGTTGAGGATCTTTTCAGGTTTAGAGTTTTAGCGAATTAGATCATAAAAACACGCATTACATTACACATTTAAACAAAGTGGTTACATAAAGATAGTATTCATTTTTCCCATAAATGGAAACATATTTAAAATAAAACATGGATTCTTTCTTGACACATCTTGATACTATCATCATATCATGAACCTTTCCCTTGTCCTATGAAAACATTTCAAAAAAACTTGGGATGAGCATAAAGAGCTCAGTATGGGATAAAAATATGGAAAGGAAAAATGAGATCATTTATACATAAGAATGAAATAATACTTTACCCCTAAAAACATAAGCACTTTAACATACCTCATCAAATCATGAATAAATCATAGAAATCATAATACATAAAGGTAACTTGAGGCTTTCATAACATTCTTACGTAGGGATTAACCCTCTTGGTTACATTAGGAATACCCACCACATTATATTCCCTAAATATCTTCGGAGAAACCTTAATGTTTCACTCCTTCGAGTTACCCAATGCATTGGAGAGCTATATCGGGCTCACCCGCCTTTAGTTTATCACGGAACCACCCGTCTTCATAATAATACCCATGAACCATAACATAATCGTATCACATATAACATTCATAAAGGAAACATAATATTTCCACCTTTCAATCACAAGATAACAATACAACACATTGATATAAAAAAATTATGAAAACTATTTTTCATAACAAAATAAAATAAAAGTAAAACATTGTATTTATTTTTCATTTGAAAATAATTTTATGGCTTGTAGAGGAAGCTGAAACTCAAATAATGGTCACGGCGGTGGAGAAGTTTTTGTCGCCGCACACGTACGACAAAAAAAACATTCCCTTTTTAATTTAGTAAATGCTTCGTATAAAAAAATATTCCTTTTTAATAAGCATAAAAGTCAAAGGGGTTTATACACCGTATAAAAGAAGGTTGTGTATAAAATAAAATATGCCTCAATGAAAGGAGATTGAGACGAAGTCCCATAGTGTTCATGACATGGTAATAAGTGATATAAAAGGAATAATGAACATGAAGAAGGTTCTTAAGCAAATAGAAATTAACTCAATGGTACTTGAGTCAAAATATGCTCTTTATAATTACAAGTTGATCATGTATCCATTATATCAAGAGTTATAATCATGATTTATCTATAATATACATCATATATATCTAATATATACATGCATCTATAATATTACAAAACATTTAGAGGTAAGAAATGAAATGTACCGTTCATGGAGACGGTAAGCCGTACGTACGCATGAACGGTAATTTCATTTCTATTTCATATTTTTACAGAATTGAATAATAATGATATAAAGGTATATTATAATTCCAGTATAATATAATATATAATACCATTAATTAAATCCTTTATACATCCCACATATGGAATTAACGAAATCAAATAACTTTGAGGGGGTGGTAGTCCGATATTCCTTAAATGATGATATCGCGTTTACCCATAATGGAAACCATAAAGGTATGCCATAAATGAAAAATAAATAAGTTTAAATAAAACATAAAAATATTATATATAATATATAAATATATTGACATCTTAATGGCCACCTTTGAAGGTGTTATATTAGTGTTGAACAATCATCATTTCGTGAGGCAGAAATTCGCCATCCACAAAAACAGTATGTTCTTTAACCATTAGATGAAGGTGTGTGTAAGTGTAGCTCGAATAATTCTTATAAAAACTTCATAGTATATTGATGGTACTGTATTTGTTACAAAATAAATGAATAAAAAGACTTTAGGGGGTTGGAGAAGAAAAATAAAACAAAAGAACACAAGTGAAGACATTACCTTAAAATCGGGTAACTGTCTTTAATTTGAGATCAAAGGCTTCCTTGGGAAGACTTCTGGCCAAAGTGATTCTTCAAGGAGTAAGAGAGGGATGTGGAGAGAAAAAACGTGCAGGTGTTGGCCGAGACAATGGCTTTGGTAGTGTGGGTAAGGTGGTATAGGTGGGGGCCTTTTATAAGAGGAGAGAAGGGGAACTCTTGGAAAGGTATAAAAGGTTACTTTATTTTAAAATGAGTTTCGGATTTAAAAGGTCTTACATTGATATAATTATAGGATAAGGTGATAAGGGTTCTAAATATACCCATCCAATTGGTTTTTGACAAGTGTAGTGGTTGGATTTTACATTATTGTTTCATTTTATTTAAATCGTTAAATAAGGAGGTAATCCATGCATCATCATGATGTCAGAAATAATATAATTTATTTAATGTATATAAATTAATAAAAAAATACTATGATGTAATAAATCATTTTATATTTCTAATAAATATTAATAGTCAAAAATATGACTTGTATAACCCCATGTAAAAATTATTTTAGTAAAACATTTCATATTTGTGTCATTTTTATTTTAACTTTAAATAAAAGGCATAAATGTCATTATCATACCCAAGTGGCTCCATGGGGTACCAAAAATCAACCCATGGGTTGTTATGGTCTGACATAACTCATCCAATAGGTTTAGGACAAGTGTCAATATATTTTCATTTTATTATAATATCATTTTTACCTTAAATCCCACTAATTACCTTTAATCACGATTAATAAAACTTAAAAGTTACTTTTTATCAAAAAATTATTTTCATCCCATTGATACACATTTTAATTAATAATGAAAATCATTTAAATTGGATTTTTTAAATTAAAATCACAGAAGTGGTAAAGTCCCATTTAAACGAAAAATCAAATTTTGTAACCACCACTTTGCGGTTTCACTATTCATCAAAAATTGAAGTTTTCAGAAAAATACATAAACTTCACCCTAAGCTATATTTGATATTCCGAATTCAAAAATGATGTCTATTTTACAAAATTCAAAACATATTAGTTACATTAATTAATTTAATAATTAATCCCCATTGTCATGACAAATACCGTGTTTTTATGAAAATATTAGTATCAAAAGATTAACACTAGTTTAAGTCCAATTTCAAAGTGAAATTAATTCCAATGACCACTGTTGGATTAAATGGTAAAAATATATTCTAATTTCATGTTAAAACCACTTCAAAATATTATCTAATCATCTTAATAAATTAGATTAAATAGAGTTTTTGAATTAAAATATAACATTTTTTACTATTCATTAAAAAAATGATCTTTATCAGAAAAATACCAAACATTTACCCAAAGTAAATTTTGATATCTCGATTCTAAAGAAGAATTTTATTTGGTTCAATATAATGTATAAGTGTGACCAAAACATTATTTAATGAGGGTTTGCCATCAAAAGGTGGTAAAATAATCTTTTAAAAAATACTACTGTATTCCATGCTTTAGGTTGGATTTATTCTAATTTTAAGCCTCAAAACAGTATCCAATTCATAAATAGACATAGATAAAAATATCTATAATTCATTAATTACTTGGGATGTTACAACCCAGCCTTAAACCTTACTTAATATTGAATTAAATGAATAATTCATGTTGAGGATCTTTTCAGGTTTAGAGTTTTATAGAATTAGGAAATAACTATTACATCTCAAAATATTACAAAGTAGACACTTCTATTAAGTTTCTATAAAATAAAAACTCTTAAAAAGAAACAAGTCCAGTTCCATGTTTTAGATAGCATGAATTTTACATGATCCCATCCTTGAACCTATTGCACTTTATGCCCTGTGAAAAACATTTCCAAAACGTGGGGTGAGCATAAAAAGCTCAGTAAGGGATACACAAAAAAGGAAAACTATTATTTTTTAAAAAACAACAATTAAAACATGAGTACTTTATCAAAGTAATACCTTCACCATTATGAAGTAGTAAAAAACTCTTCACTGAATAAAATATCATTACTTACCATTTTATAACCAAAATATTACCATAAAACCCATATAAAGAACACATAACATATAAAGGTAACTTGGTACATAAACATACTTAAGTGGAAAAACCATACGGTCGACTTCCAAAAAATTTCACTTAATGGAATAGCCATATGGCCGCATCCATACATACTTAATGGAATAGCCATACGGCCGACTTCCATACCCAATGCAATGGTGTTTATAACTTAACCACCCGTCCTGGTATTCACGGTACCACCCGTCATATGGTTCATAACGTAACCTCCCGTAAAATGTCCAAGTACCATTATAAAATCATAAGACATAAAACAAATATAATGGAAAGAAAACATTTCCAAACATTGATCACAATATATCACTTAAATATATTTACATAACAAAACCATTATAAAAACCATTTTCAATACCAAAATACATAAAAGAGTATATGGTATTTATTTCATTTAAAAAAACATTACAGCTTGTTGAGGAAGCCAAAGACCAAATAATACTCACGGTGGTGGAAAAGGTCATTGTCACCACATACGTCAAAATAATCATTCCTTTTTGTTGTTTTGTAAAACGATTCATAGAAAAAGATTCATTTTGTATAAAATTAAAAGTCAAAGGGGTTTATACACCGTGTAAAATAAAGTTTTGTATAAAACGATATATGCCTCAACGAAAGGAGATTGATAAGAAGTCCCTTTCAAAGATCATTTATTAAATAAAGTAGATCTATTATGTGTATTCACTATATTTACACATAAATAAAGTATAAATACAAGATTGGATATAATAATATCATGACATGATTTGAAAGTATGAGATTAACCCGAAGAACAGAAATTGGGTTAAGAAGTTCCCTTACAGAAATCTGGCAGCCTAACGACGTCACTTTAAAATTCAGAAAATGAGTTGATGAGAGAGAAAATGGTATCTCATCACTTGGAAATAAAATTTAAATAAATAAGGATATATAAGAGCATATCCCAACATAATAGTATGTGAACTAAAAGAAATAACAAAAGAAGTCTTTTAAAAAGAGGAGGGTGAAAGGTCCCCTTACCGAGTTGGGTAACATTCGAAACGTACACCCCATGGAAGAAGGGTCATACAATGAAGATGTAAATACCATTAAATGAAATTA
This sequence comes from Viscum album, assembly GCA_963277665.1. Classification (NCBI taxonomy): domain Eukaryota; kingdom Viridiplantae; phylum Streptophyta; class Magnoliopsida; order Santalales; family Viscaceae; genus Viscum; species Viscum album. The sequence continues at coordinate 1,738,141,375 of OY728145.1, forward strand.
TACTTCACAACATGTAAAATAATGGGCAGTGCGAACACCACTCAACGGAAATAGTGACAAACGTAGCATAAATATTATGGGAATAAAAGTGAGATGAAAAATCCCTTATGAAAACTCGGCAGCCTAACGGCACCACTTAAAACATCCAAAAAATGGATTTATGATATCAAATAGGGTCTATCATAATATTACCATAATAATAAAGTATGAGGAATATAAAATAACATCCCCAACATAAGAAATACGAGCTTAAAATAAATGACATAAAAGAGATAACTTAAAAAGAAAGAGAGGCGTAGGATCCCTTACCTCCTGTCTGACTTGACTCGATCGTTCTTTAACATCCTGAATAATAAACATGAGTTAATTTCTACTTGATTAAGAACCATTTTCAAGTTCATTATTCCTTTTATATCACTTATTGGCATGTTATAAACATTATGTAATCATTTAATTTAATAATGTTTGTTTTGTCGATATTTGGTTCTTAAGTCGAACGTGGACTTCTTACAATTACATGTTGTTCATGTGGTCAAAGGTTCATTATGTACAGAATGATATTCATTATTTGGATATCATATATATCATATATATCCAGAATATACATGTATTTATAATATTACATAATAATTAAGAGGTAAGAAATGAAATGCACCGTTCATGGAGACGGTAAACTGTACGTACGCATGAACGCTACTTCCATTTCTATGTCATATTAATGTAATTAAAACTAAATGAGAGATATGTATATTTTTAATTCCATAATTATATTCATACTTTAGATTTATCATACATCATATATATACATTATATGTACTTATAATAGTATATTACATTTGATGATAAGAAATGAAATGCATCGTTCATGGAGACGGTAAGTTGTACGTACGCATGAACGCTACTTCCATTTCTATGTCATATTAATGGAATTAAAACAAAAAAAGTTACTTTTCATCAAAAATTATTTCCATCCCATTGAACCAAATTTTACTTAAAAATTAAAATCTTTTAAATAGGATTTTTGAAATTCAAATCACAGAAGTGGTAAAGTCCCATTTAAACGAAAAATCAATGTTTGTAACCACCACTTTGTGGTTTCACTATTCATCAAAAATTGAAGTTTTTCAGAAAAATACCAAAAAATCACCCTAATCTATATTTGATATTCTGAATTCAAAAATAATGTCTATTTCAAAAAATTCAAAACATATAAGTTGCATTAATTAATTTTATAATTAAATCCCGCTGTTAAAACAAATAGCATGTTTTTTTGAAACAATATCTTTCAAAAGATTGACACTCGTTTATGTCCAATCTTAAAGTGATATTAATTAAAATGACTACCTTTGGATTAAATGGTAAAAATATATTCTATTTACACTTTAAAAACAATTAAAAAGATAATCTAATCATATAAATAAATTAGATTAAAAAGGGGTTTTGAATTAAAATACATCATTTTCACTATTCATTAAAAAAATGAATTTTATGAGAAAGTTACCAAAAATTTACATAAAGTAAATTTTGATGTCCCGATTCTAAAGAAGAATTTTATTTGGTCCAATAAAATGTATAAGAGTAACCAAAACTATATTTAAAGAGGGTTCACCACCAAAAGGCGGTTAATTGACCGTTTAAAGAGTATTAGAAGATTTATGCTTAAAATTGGATTCATTTGAATTTTAAGCCTCTAACCTTTATTAGATAAAAGTAAAAACATTTAACAAACATATATAATCAAATATTAGTTATTTCTATTCATTCCCACCAATACAATGACTATGTGTTAACTACCATTTAAATTAATATTATTTTATTATTAGAGTGCAACGAAAGATTTCAAAGGAACTCATTGTTGCGTATTGGGTAAGCCATCGAGCATAACGTTCCCTTTAAATTCATATTGAAATTTTATTCACAAATAGTTATTAATATAAAAATTTCATATTCTTTATTTACCAGGGGTGTTACATCCTTCTCCCCTTTTGGGAATTGTGTCCTCTCAATTTTAAAATTGGGCTTGAAAACATCATTGAAAGCCCCACATCGGAAAAAAAAGTAAATTAAACTATCACTTTAAAAGAATGAATGGGAAGTACAAAGGTCACCCGTGTTAACCCATACGAGGATTACATGTAGGAAAACATGGACATGGAGGAGAAAAAATAGGGTCATGTTCTGATGGAGAGTGATAGAAAGCATGTCTAGGAGAATGTTAACCATTATAAAATCACAAACTTGTGATGGGTTAAACTGTATTTGATTCCCCAGTAGGAAAAGTTAACAGAAAATATTTTTGTTTTAAGTAACTCTTCATTGAGGAATTTATTTTTGAGCTTAACTAAATCATAATGAAACATACTTACTTGTCACGTAGACTTATAAATTTTACTAGATTCTTTAATCAAACTCATATTTTCTTCAAAATATGTGTATTTAGGAAGACATGTTCGCATTAAGAGTAGTATAATCAACTTCTTTAGAATTACCTAATCCACAAAAGAGAACTATATACTTCCCATGTCATTAGACATTAACCGAAACTAAATCAAAAAAGGTTAGTATGATATCAGATAATCAAAAAAAGGATAACCCTTTATAAAAAAAATATATTCTTAATCTCCAAAATTTGTCAAACAAAACCAAAATTTCAACAATTACCATTCGATAAAACAATTTTACATAAAATTATTCAATGTAAACCAAACTAATATTGAAACCCAAATATTTGAAGGATTTAGTCATATAGTCTTCTCAAGTAAAAACTAACACTTATCTTCAAATAACATCAGTTGCTCTAAAAGTCTCATATTGAAAGGTAATTAACCTAATCACATATCCTCCATGATAGGTTAATAATTTCCATAGATAACCCAAAATCAACTTACTCTTAAATCATAAAATCATCAATCTAAAAAGATTTTTTCAAACTAACCAGGGACTTCACGTAGTCTAGTGGTAGGCGATAAATACCATTCACACTTTGGTTGTGGGTTCGATTCCCCCAGCTTTGTCCGACGTGATGGGTTGTCACACGGTCTGCGTGTTGTGATTTTTCCAAAACTACATAATTTTTAAAACATTTCCCAAAACGAGATAAAATCATCAAAATTTATGATAACATATTTTAACCTCAAGTTTATTTCATGCCTTTCTTTTTCTATCATATAATAGAGTAACCCATAATTACCTAAAAAGTAGGGATCATATAAACCCTAATGGTTACCTTTATAATTATTACCTGAACTTCCACATCGAGTTGGTCATCTCATACATGATGCATTAGAGAAGTCACAAAGGTTCAAGTGGTTGATCATGACTCCATGATAGTTGGTTTAGCACAACCATGAGATTCCTCATTGAATCCCCCATTTCATCCAGTCTCTTAATCAGAGAACCACAACAGTTTCCATCAAACCCATTGTCACTTTGGTGCCTTTTATATCCATCCATTAACTAAAAACAGAAATGTCAGTGTACGTATATCAACAAAATCATCATGTGCTAATGAGGAATATAAACACTAAGATATACTTACTCATTCACTTTATCTAAAAACATTGACTCTATCTGAAATCCTAGCCACTATGGTAATGTCACTTATGTTTATAGAATACCCTAACATTTAAGGTTATCTAAACCGACCTATGATACCAACTATAAGGCCCCGGCCTTAAACCTTACTTAATATTGAATTCAATGAATAATTCATGTTGAGGATCTTTTCAGGATTAGAGTTTTAGAGAATTAGGACCTGACTATTACATCTCAAAAGATTACAAAGTAGACACTTCTATTAATTTTCCATAAAATAAATACTCTTAAAAAGAAAGAAGTATAGTCCCATGATTAAATAGCATGACATTTCCTTGATCCCATCCTTTAACCTATTGCACTTTATTCCCTATGAAAAACATTTCAAAAACTTGGGGTGAGCATAAAAATCTCAGTAAGGGATACACAAAGAAGGAAAACTGTTAGTTTTTCAAAAACAACTAGTAAACCATGAGTAATTTATCAAAGTAATACCTTCACCTTTATGAAGTAGTAAAAAATCTCTTCACTGAATAAAATATCATTACATACCCTTTTTAACCAAACGATTACCATAAAACCCATATAAAGAACACATAACATATAAAGGTAACTTGGGACATAAACTTACTTAAGTTGAATAACCATACGGTCGACTTCCAAAAATATCACTTAATGGAATAGGCATACGGCTGAAATCCGTACATACTTAATTGAATAGCCATACGGCCGACTTCCATACCCAATGAATTGGAGGTTATAACGTAACCAACCATCCTGGTATTCACCACACCACCTGTCATATGGTTCATCACGTAACCACCCATCAAATGTCCAAGTACCATTATAAAATCATAAGACATAAAACAAATATAATGGAAAGAAAAAATTTCCACACTTTGATCACAATATATCACTTAAATATATTGACATAACAAAACCATTATAAAAACCATTTTCAATACCAAAATACATAAAAGCGTATATGGTATTTATTTCATTTAAAAAAACATTACGGCTTGTTGAGGAAGCCAAAGACCAAATAATACTCGCGACGACGGAAATGGTCGTTGTCACCGCATATGTTAAAATAAACATTCCTTTTTGTCGTTTTGTAAAACGCTTCATAGAAAAAGATTCAATTTGTATAGAAGTAAAATTCAAAGGGGTTTATAGACCGTATAAAATAATGTTGTGTATAAAACGAAATATGCCTCAATGAAAGGATATTGAGACGAAGTCCCTTACAATGATAATTTTCAGATAATGTATATCTATTATGTGTATTCACTATATTTAAACATAAATAAAGTATAAATACAAGATATTACATAATAATATCATTACATAATTTGAAAGTAGGAGATTAACCCGAAGAACGGAAATTTGGTTAAGAAGTTCCCTTACAGAAATCCGACAGCCTAACGACGTCACATTAAAATTCAGAAAATGAGTTGATGAGATTGAAAATGGTATCTCATCACTTGGAAGTAAAATTTAAATAAATAAGGATATATAAGAACATATCCCAACATAATAGTATGTGAAGTAAAATACATAACAAAAGATGTCTTTTAAAAAGAGGAGGGTGAAAGGTCCCCTTACCGAGTTGGGTAACTTTCGAAATGTACACCCCATGGAAGAAGTGTCATACAATGAAGATGTAAATACCCATAAATGAAATTATACTTCACAAAGTGTATAATAATGGGTAGTACATAAACAATTACAAGTAAATAGTGGCAAACATAGAATAAATGTCGTGGGAATAAAAGTGAGTTGAAAAATCCCTTACGAAAACTCGGCAGCCTCATGACGCCACTAAAAACTTCCAAAAAATGTATTTATTAGATCAAATGGGGTCTCTCATAATATGACCATAAAAACATAATTATGAATATAAAATAACATCCCCAACATATGAAATATGATCTTAAAAGAAATGTCATAAAAGAGAGTACTTAAAAAGAAAGAGAGGCGTAGGATCCCTTACCTCGTGTCCGACATGACTCGATCGTTCTTTAACGTCCAGAATAATAAACTTGAGTTAATTTTGAATTGCTTAAGAACCTTTTTGAAGTTCATTATTCCTTATATATCACTTATTTTCTTGTTATAAACATTATGTAATCATTTAAGTTAGTAATGTTTGTTTTGTCGGTATTTGGTTCTTAAGTCGAAAGTGGACTTCTTACAATTACATGTTGTTCATGTGGTCAAACGTTCATTATGTATAGAATGATATTCATTATTTGGATATCATATATATCCAGAATATACATGTATTTATAATATTACATAATCATTTAGAGGTAATAAATTAAATGCACCGTTCATGGAGATGATAATTCGTACGTACGCATGAACGCTACTTCCATTTCTATGTCTTATTAATGGAATTAAAACTAAATGAGATATATGTATATTTTTACTTCCAGAATTATATTCATCCTTTAGACGTATCATACATCATATATATCCATTATATGTACTTATAATAGTACATTACATTTTAGGATAAGAAATGAAATGCACCGTTCCGGGAGACAGTAAGTCGTACGTACGCATTAACGCTACTTCCATTTCTATGTCATATTAATGGAATTAAAAATTAAAAGTTACTTTTCATCAAAAATTATTTTCATCCCATTGTACCATATTTTACTTGAAAATTAAAATAATTTAAATTGGATTTTTGGAATTCAAATCACGGAAGTGGTAAAGTCCCATTTAAACGAAAAATCAAATTTTGTAACCACCACTTTGTGGTTTCGTTATTCATCAAAAATTGAAGATTTTCCGAAAAATACCAAAAATTCACCCTAAGATATATTTTATATTCTGAATTCAAAAATGATGTCTATTTTACCAAATTCATAACATAGAAGTTTCATTAATTAATTTTATAATTAAATCCCGCTGTTAAAACAAATAGCGTGTTTTTATGAAACAATATCTTTCAAAAGATTGACACTCATTTATGTCCAATGTTAAAGTGATATTAATTACAAAAACCACCATTGGATTAAATGGTAAAAATATATTATATTTACACTTTAAAACCAATTAAAAATATAATATAATAATATAAATAAATTATATTAAAAGAGGGTTTTGAATTAAAATACGACATTTTTCACTATTCATTAAAAAATGATCTTTATCAGAAAAATGTTAAAAATTTACACAAAGTAAATTTTGATGTCCCGATTCTAAAGAAAAATTTTATTTGGTCCAATAGAATGTATAAGAGTGACCAAAACTATATTTAAAGAGGGTTCGCCACCAAAAGGTGGTTAATCGACTATTTAAATAATATTAGAAGATTTATTCTTAAAATTTGATTCATTTGCAATTTAAGCCTCTAAAATTTATCGGATAAAAGTAAAAACATTTAAAAACATATATATTCATATTTTAGTTTTTTCTATTGATTCCCACCAATACAACGACTATGTGTTAACTACCATTTAAAATAATATTATTTTATTATTAGAGTGCAACGTAAGATTTCAAAGGAACTCGTTGTTGCGTAATGGGTATGCCATCTAGCATAGCGTTCCCTTTAAATTAATATTTACATTTTATTCACAAATAGGGATAAATATAAAAAAGTCATATTATTTATTTACCTGAGGTGTTACAGTTCTATTATTAAATTTTATTCAATATATATATATCTAAAATCATGCTATCATTGTTACAAAACCATTTCAAATTCATCACCAAATGATTCAGAGTATGAAGATCCATTTCACTATAAATCATGGTAATTATGTTTTAAAAGAAAAAATAACATTTATATAACAAAAAAAATTATTTTTCTATTTTAAAGAATGCTATTATATTAAAACCCTCAAGGAATATATAAGAACAATGATAAATTCAAGAAATTTCAACAACTGAATAGTTCCACCTACTTCAAGGATGTTTAAATATTATCCTCTGATGAAAATGGGGATTAAAAACCCTTAAATATGCCATTGGAAGATATGGTGTGACTATAGAATGAAATGGATTGAAATAATAAAAGTATCCAATTACCAATCCCTAATAAAAATGATGTCCTAACCAAAATTACTGTGGAAATAAGAGGATATCACTCCTGAAGAGATGAACCTCCAAGCCCTACAGATCAATTAATAAAAAGAGTAATCTTGAGGGAAATTAGTTACCCCAAAACTCCAAGGGTAAGATCTCAATACAACATAAAAATGATGTAATATTTAATTAATCATTAAAGACCTTCACGGAACCAAAAAATCTACAAAATAATAAAATTACATATTGTGTTATTCCTCACTCATTGTGAATTTCTCCCATTTTATGTTATTCCAAAAAACACTTCTCATTTTTAATTAAAAATTGATTTATTTCATTAAACAACATGAATCACAAACATGATGTATATAAATCTAATACTATGTATTCAGTTCATTGGATCCATCATCCATCCAATACAAATCATGTGATCTCATGACACATCATGATACTACCCATCCGGTAGAATGAATAACATGTTTATTCAAAAATTTACACCGAATATTTAACTATAAAACAATAGGTATCCTACAAATTAATTGTTGATAATACTCTCCCTACAAAAATGTAAACCATGTGAAAAAATTTGAACATACATAAGAGAAAGGAAAAGGGTAATTACACCATGTTGTAAAGATACGTATTATGAATTATACGTCTAATAAGTATGCTAGTTATGAAGAACCTAATTGGAGATGACATTTATCACCTATTTAATAGTGTTTATGTTTCCATGATTCCAAAGACACTAAAAAATACAATCCTCATTCATGTGATTTTTTTAATGTAGAAAATATTCATCAAAATATAATGCAATGTCTATGTATGATAACTTTTGGCAAATATAGTTGATATTAAAGGATATACTTATTAAAAATTTGGAAATAATGATGAGAGATACTTAGTGAGAACCCTGTAGAAATTTCAAAGGATATTTCTGAATATCATTCAATATATAAAGAAATATACTAGAATTTCAGTAAAGCATGTAACATGTGGTTTCCAAGTGCAAACATCCCTTTCTAGATGTTAATTTATATTTGTTTATTACATTAATGTACATATCAATAAAAATATTGAAAACATCATGTTAAAATACATGACCAAGAACTGCTACATCATAACAGGATTTTGTGATAAATTGGTTTAACACTCCCTAGGGGTATTCATTGGAAATTAAAAAAACCTCTGTGAACTATAAAAAGTATTGAAACATAATATGACTATAAATTGATTATAAACATCCTAAGTTTTAATATATTAATTAATGTGTCATGATTTAGTCATTCTATAAGTGATTGAATTAATGATTATTTTTACACTCTCTGATTATTGTTTCTTACTCAATACATTTTTAGTCAATGGTTGGAACCTGACTGAACTCTGTTATTGTCGACTATGATAAAAAATATATAGAGTTTTTCCTCATGAGAATCCTAAATTTTTGGGATCTTGAATGACAAATATCATTTTTATGATCACACCTCATTCTAAGGATAAGAAACGTGCTAGAAATCCAAATGAGAAAAGTAGGAAAAAAATATCTTCTGATTCCCTCATGTGTAAATGTACACCTTCTCACAATGGTTATTTTGATAATTTAGTTGTCGAATAATGGATCTATCCCCCTGAAAATTTATTTTCTATTCTCCAATATTTCGACCATGAAAAAATAATTTGGATTTCTTATATTAGGATAGTGAAGCACATTATTGGTGAAATCATGTAAATAAAATTTTGAAACAAGATTATGTTAAATGCATATACTGGGAATAGTTCATAAACTTTTTTTCTATAATTATGTTTTGTGTGTTCTTACTATGAACATGGATAAATATTTCCATTATATAAAATAAAAAAATATGGTGAATCTATTTAGACCTATATGGAAAATTTTAAAAGCAATGTGAGGAATGCCTCTATTATTATTATCCATCATGAATGTAAGTTTGTTCGATCCTATAGTGGGTTAAAACAAATTTATTGATTATTATTAGATAAATGATACATTATTATCTATATATATATTTTTAATCTCTCTATTAAGGTGGAAATGGTGGTTTTATTTACATATGAATAACATCGTTTTGACAAGAAAGGGAAGATTGATTTCAGAGAAATCTCTATAAACTATTGAGAGAAAGAGATGATATTTCCTTTATATTAAATTTTTCAGTAGATGCATGTTGAAAATTTTCATGAAAAACTAATAATTTTTAAGAGTGTAAGGGAATCACATCATGAAATAAATTTCTAAGGTGATTAGAATAATATTAAAAATGATGCGAATATAGAGAAAGTTGCACCAAATGATCCAACTGCACTCCAATGCTTCAAATGAATGGATTTCATGAATTATGATAAATATATCCAAATATGAAAAATAATGATAAAGATCAATGTCAGAAACATATTAATATGAGAGACATTGGAAACTATCATCTGATCAGTATTATTGATGAGCGGTGAGATATTGACATTTTGAAAGGTGTAGTTACCAACCGTTCTACAATAGCTAATGTCTTCCTTGACTCTAGAACTAAACATTTATTCATATCATAATAATTTTCTATTGGTATAAAGAGACCACCCAATGTATTATATGTCTATGATATAGTGAAAAACCCTAATTGAATGATGATCAAATCTAAAAATGATGATTACTGTTTGTTTGATGTTTGTGGGAATGTGATTCCTTCAAATCATATCATTCCTCATTGAGTAGAGTTTTATGTCATACAAGGCATTGATTAATATTAACAATCATTGGAACTAGAAAAATTGATTTAAATAATTCACTGAATGTTACCAAACTTTATCCAATAGTGTTTTCCATTTCACAAGATTCTATTTCATTGGTCATAGAGCCACAATAGAGTTATCAATTAAATGTTATGTCCATTTAATGTCAATCTATTGAGGACCATTCATGGTTCCAGTTTGCAATGCCAGTTTGTGGAGGTTTGGTTCACCTAGATCCCATCATTACATCATGAAATATTAATGGTGTGCTTCATGAGTCTGATGTCACTTCAAGATGATTCGAAGCTATATGGAGTCACTTCGGATGTCCGATAGTGCTTTGTGACTACATGAAACCTTGAAGTTTCCCATTTGTGAGTCTGATAGAGTCGAGCCAATTTGAAAATCCTATAATTTTTTCTTGAACTGTTTCCATTTATCAAAAACAACTATTTTTTTAAATACACTCCTCATTCATTCATTAAATGTAGGAGAGATTTTCATGTATTTTCCTTGCACACTCAATTCACGAAGCTATTGGGATGTGTAAAACCCCCTAAACAGAGCCCATAAACAAAGAAAAAAACCTCTCCATCATTCTTGAGATACTACACCTTTAGTGGAGATTATTTTTGTAAAGTCCTACACCATTAATAAATGAAGAATGACCACTAAGGAACTTGAGGATCTAAAAATCATTCAAACATCATGAAAAAACTCCCCCTAGGAATCACTACATCATTCTTGAGACCTTGAGATCCATGATTCCCTATCATTCATGAGTCCCTGCACTATACATTGCCCAATTTTGATATACCATCACGAAGCTCCTACCTTTGCACCCCTGCCACCCGGCTTTGGATCACTATCAGCCTTTGGTCTCCGGCATCCGACAAGGCCTTTTTGATACCATCACTAACTGCCCTGAAAATTGTATAGTCACACCACTAGCTTTGCAGGCCCGGATAATGACATTTTATATTGTGCACTTATACTACCTCAACATCACTCTTTAATACCATGATTCATGATTCTCCTACCCACTCTTTAAAACACTATGATTTGACATACTCCTCTGGGTCCCATTCCAATGAAGTGAGTTTAGATTCTCATCACAGATTCCCCGAGTACCCCATTCCTCAGTCCACTCCTCTAAACCCATAACATAACTACCATCACAGGTTAATCCAAAAGGGACCAACAAATCGTGTTCCCCAAAACAACAACTTTTATGAATGTTCTTCCAAATAGTCACAAATATATTTTTTAAACTATATCATAACATATCATTCACAAATTGGATGACTTATACATCATGCATAAGGTGCATTATTTCATTACCATGATAAGATATTCCACATTCTTCACTACATGTCATTAAATTTTATCATACCATATCATTACAGAAATGGATTCCTACTTAGACAAACAACAGATTCCTTATGTGTGAATCATAAGATTCCTCATTGTCTTTAGTACATGACATTATAATGCACCATACCTGATCATTCAAAAATATAACACCTCATATGAATAAATGATATTCATTATACACCAAGAATATGATGCACTCATGATTTGATATGAGGAAGATTCCATGGGTGGATAATTACATAATAACCAATAACTACATCCTTCCAGATGATGTGAAATAGTAATCAAAACCAATTAAAAATAAATGGGATATCATCATGACCTGACATGAAAAAGTTATCATGGGTATCTCAAATTCATAATCCCCAACCACATCATCGATGATCCAAGAAGCACTTGGGTTGAACCAATGCTTATACCTTAATCACTTTGTTGTTACTCATAGATGAACCTCGGATGCTTCCATGCATAATCACCACACACACCATCCATTCACATGAATTCAAACTAAATAATTAAACCTTATAATGTACATGGTATTCCATTATGGTATGACTTCAGTAAAGAATAATGGGAAGCTCCCATGTGTAACACCCACTAACAACATCACATCTGCATAGCCTGAAATAATAAATTCCACACAAAAAATACATTCACATAATTTTTTCTATATTATGTAACATGGGTATCATCAACACATATACCCCATTAACATCATTACTAATCCTAGACGCACATGGTTATATTCCATGTGTATTCCCCAACCATATGATCTTACTTTTAATATGTAAACCCCAATTTCCAATTATGAAATATGTTGGATTTTATTTCCAAATAACTAGGATATGTAGGAATCATCCTTGGGGTAAAAACCCAACACCCCATCCACTACATCTACTCATACATTCTAGACATTCCATTCACTATCTCCACCATATAATTTTATCCACTCCATTCACATTCACCTTGATTTAACTCATGAGGAAACCTCCTAGTGAGATCCTGCCACCAATCTGGGATACTCATATACATAATCCACATCCACATAATTACTTATCCTAGATGAACAAGAGTAGATCACAGGTATAATATATTCAAAATCCATCCACGAGAGATCCTTCTCTATAGGGATGCTCACATGTGTCATCCCCACACCATCATATTTAACTACGTAGGTTTGGAAGTATATATCATAATCAATATAAATTGGATTAAACTCTAAGGTTGAGTCCCAAAAAATGGTAATAATTAATTCCCCACAATAAACCCCATGATTTCATAGTCTGTTATCTCTTCAATGTATTTTGATAACTTGCACTATACGCAACACCGAGTTCGACTGCACCATGACTTACCAAACTAGCCACTAAAAAAAGTGGTTATGAATAGTATTAACCACATTTTAAATTTTATATATCTTATATAATTTTAACATTCATATATTATGTTTCTTATACATAATATAAGAAAAATTTAGTTTTTAAGATAAAAGTGGTATTTTTCAAAAAATGTAGTTTTATGATTTTTAATGTAGATCCATTTTTAAAACCAATATTTGAAACATTTATATATTCAATTTAGTGATAATATTTTCACCATTATAATAGGGACATAAAAATTTAGTTTGGATAAAAATTCGGTAATTTTCTGATAATTTTATACTTTTATGAATAGTGAAAAAATACTAAATTTTAATTACAAGCATCATTTTTAATTGAAATAATTTAGAGTTTAATTAGAAATTTGAATGGTTTTTTGGTATCATTAGATTATATTTTTATCATTTAATATAATTTAGGTCATTGGATGTAATTTCACTTAAAAATTGGGCATAAACAAGTGTCAATCTTTTGATAGTTATTATTTCTTATCAAATTTTTTTTTTGACAACATGAAACAGTTTTATATTAATTTCATCCAATTATGTGTTTTGAATTTGGAAAAATGGATTCCATATTATGATTAAAAAGGTATAAATTGTGTAAATAGGTAACTTTTATTTTAAGACATTATTAATAAATACTTCGGTAAATATTTTATTTATAATGGTTAAAGGGTAAATCCAGTAAATATATGTACAAATATAATATTAAAATAATATAAAATTACCCTAACATGTGTCGTATTCTTATTTTTTGATACATGTCTGTCTATGGGCATCCTTTGGTCGATTTTGGGACCTCATGAAGCGACATGGGAGTGATAATGACATTTTACATTAATTAATCTAAAGTAATGTAAAAAATAACAAAAGCATGAATCTTTTAGTAAATAATATTTTATGGGGTTATATAATTGATCTCATAGCCTATAAATATTCATTATAAATATAAAACAATTTATTACATAATGAAATTTTATTTAGAATTTTTATACATTAAATAATTTAACTCATTTATGACATAATGAGGATGTAGTAATTACCATAATAATAATATATTAAAATAATTGATATTATAAATATCCAAAAAATGTAAATTGTAACTTATGATAAATTAAACTAATTTTTTAGGTTAATACTACATTTTAGTTTTTGTTAAATAAATTTTATTTTAAGTAATAATATTTTAATGGCTTTCAATAAAATCAAAAACTAAATAGTGTCAAAATTGACATTATTGAGTTTTAAAAAAAATATTATTAACTGATATAATATTTATTAAAATCTACGGTTCTTCCAAAATACTTGAATAATGTTATATATATTAATAATGAACTACATGGGTTTCTATTGGCTGTTTATAGTTAGTTTATTAACCATATAAAATTAAAATACAATGATAAATGGTAAATTTCAAACTATTTAACTAAGGGTTAAATCTAAAACATAAGGTTAATAATATAGCCTAACCCTTCATAAACCCTATTGATTTAAAATTTTTCGACCCATACCCACCATACCATTTAAATAATTCATTTTTGATCTATTATATGCCGAAAATTATTTTATTATAAAATAATATTTCAAGCTTTTCCTAAAGTGACCCTCACCTCTCTTATAAAAGAGATCTTTCCCAAATCATAATTTCACATCTCCAAAGCCTTTTTCCACAGACAATACATTACCAAATATCCTCGAAGAATTTTTTCCTTCATCCTATATCACCTAATTTGGTCATAAAGCAATTCTAAGGATCCCTTTTGATCAAATCAAAAGGAATAACCCAAAGAAGAGGTAAATATTTCAACACATCTTTCAAATTATTTACTTCTTCCAGTTCCCCTTTCCTTGTTGTTTCCATTCTAAAATACTAAATATAGTGTCTTATATATACTTTGATATTTTTATAGAAATTTTACAACCATATTCATTATTCTATACATCATATGAATGAAAAAGTCACCATACGAGCATACGTATAACTGACTGTCTCCACGTCCTGGTGTAGTTTCTCACTTCATTATTTGAATGGGTATAATAATGAGTTTAACTACTGTAAATAATAAATATAACATGTTAATGATTATTTATATATTATATACCATCCAATTATATACTATTTAACAATCAATATAATGATATTTTTTCTCATGCGTATGTACAGATTATCGTCTCCATGACAGGATAAGATATTCATTCCCACGTTCACCATTCAATAATGATTATAAAAATATATATTATTTATAATTATGTAATATATTACATAATAATACTACTAGATATATATATATAAATATATATATTTACTTACATATATCCCATTTACTTACTTCCGTTCAATAAGATATGAAAACAGAAACGACATTTATGTGTACTTACAACCAACCATCTCCATAAACAATACCTTCCATTTCATATATCTATCTGTTACACATATTTATATTATAAATATATATTATATATAAATCATTTTTTATAATCTAGAAGTATTTAAATCATGATATAAATGATACGATCAATAATTACAAGTTAAAACATGTATGATAAAGAAAACGATTATTACCCGAAATGTTAATTTAACATGGAAATAATTATTAAATGGGTAGTATAAAGTCATAAATTAATAATGTATGATATAATTAATATGAATATGGTTATGGTATAATTTAATAAAATACTATTTTCATTATAAATAAGGTTAAATGTACCATCATCCAAAGGAAAGTGCAAGGTAATGGTTATTTTCTCAATCTCATTATTATCCGAGATTGTTTATGTTTTTTTATTTACTGGGACATATTTATCCTCAATACCCATATTTCATAAAAATGTTTTCAAAAGGAATATTTTAAGGTTTATGGGAGGGTATATTTAACTCGATCATCATTTTAATTTTTTTAATGATTTACCTTTCTAAATCCTTTTAATTAATCTCCATGTTTTTAAGATGATTTAAAGCATTTATTTATATAAAAAAGAATTTTTTGAAATGATAATTATTTTCAAAAGATTAAAATTGTTATGGGAAAATGTGATTCAAAAATATCATTTAAATTACTTCTTTTATAAATTTGTTAATTTTAACTATTTTCATGAAAAAGGGATATTTCTGTCAAAGAATTTTACAAATCATTTTCATCTAGGTCAACATCCTTTACAAGATATTATTCTTGATTGAGGTTGATTTAATAGGATACAAATCATCCATATTGTATTGAAGGTTTTTTTGATATATTTGAATGCGGATGTGTTATTTTTATACCATTCATGGTATAGGGTTAAAGTATTGACATTTCATATGCTAGTATTAATACAAATGTTTATGTTATGTTTAAAAATTTTCATATTTAAAATTTATTGGACTTAGTAAGTGACAAGTGGAGCCCGCTATTTATCCTGGATGTATCGGTAGGTATCATTATAAGATAAGACATGGAATTGGCCATGGTCTTTCCCAAATTTGATATATGGTTTTGGTTGAGTCCTTAATCTTTTTAGATTTCTTGGCCGAGGCCTTGTCAAAATGTTTCTGAATGTATGGAATTATACATTCCCTCATTAGAAAAATAATATTGATGGTTCATGTGGTAATTATACTAGGAGAATACCCATGATTATGTCTTATTATTCCATTATTTACTCATATTATATTTCATCCATAAAGTGTACATGATTATTATTTGAAAAGTCATGTCTTTTCAATTATCCACCATTCCTAATGTTTATGTTATCTTACATTGTATTTATTACCATTAATAAGCATTTTATGTCACCCCTTTCTTATTATTATTTTCCCAGGATTCCAATAAGTGTATTATAATTGATAAGCAGGCTTAAGCTAGGGGATTAATCACATTCTCAAAGGATCATTTATGTTTTGTTTTATTTTTCTAATGTGAATTGTAATGTTCATGTATGAAATCTATTTTTCAATAATGCTAAATCGATCGGTCCTTCAGGACATGGTTCCATGTAATCATGCCAATGTTATGTAATAATGCAATGAAACTAGGTAACTGGGGTTGGGGTATTACACCCACTCATAGTGGTGAACCTATCTAGTATTCCTTAATAGGTAATTCAGATCAACCATCAGGATTTTAAACCTTCCATTAGTGGGAAAAAACCCACAGATTCACATCCATGGGGTGATTAAATCAATCCATTGGTAAACCATTTGGGTGCTCCCTCCTAATAATGTTACCCATTGATGCACCTCTTTTGGGAGTTCGTATCAGTCACATTATATTTTTGTTGGTTTCCAAAATTTTACAGAACCATAGATTTCCATCTTTGGGTAACGTGGAGATATCCTTTGACTCAATATACAATTCTTATAAGACTAAGGGTGTTCTCGAAAGTCCTGAGACTTATATACAAGACCAAAATTCATGCACAAGATCCTTACAAATCCATTGTGACATCAAAGAGTCCTTTTCTACTACCAAAACTAAAAAAGGTATAAGGAAGGTGCACGAGAGTGGATTAGGGGGTTTTTAGTTGGCTGGTCCACTCATAAGTATCCTACACACCTTGTGCGACAACATAGTCCCACATTCTCACAGATATTCTTAGACATCACAACTAATATTTTGCATATATATAGAAGTTCACCCAACCTTATTTTGGTAATGATTCGAAATTTTAACTATCACTTCCATGTGAGAAAGACTACCCATTTAATGACTACCTAAAATTTATAAACTTGCGGTATAGGATCTTTCATGACATGTCCCCCAATCCCCCTCTCATGTGGTCCCACAAGGTCATGAAACTTGCACATTTCCATTTTATTATAAGTAATGTTAATGAAAAATTCATCTCATACAAGAACCAAATAAAATTTCTCATATCTATTTTCCACTCATCCCAACTCCTTTTGAATGCAATCCTTAAATAGTGTGTGCACCCCTATTTGAGACTCCATGGGTTTCCTTTAAACTAAAGAGACATGCCAGATCACTCTCAGGAACATTTCTGGTGTCTTATGTGTTCCACATCTATGCGGCTCTCCATGATAGTACATAGTGATTTCGTGGTGCCTCATTGGAGATCCCTTATAGTGATTCCCTACAAATTTATTTTTGGTATAGTTACATTAATTGATTTTTCATTTATGGATAGCCAATCTAACGTGGTCCACATGAATGAACACTCCTTAGAATCGATCCTATCTGGGATTGTTGATTTCATCCCTTACACATGTGTGGTTGGATGTATATTATGAATTTCCAAGGTGTGAGGACTGTGTTTTCCCTGTCTGAGCTGTAGGATATTGAAATTCCAAGTCCCATCATCCTTAGTACATGATAAGAAACAATAGTCTCTCTACATACAATTCACGTGCGGTTTCACACCTTAGGAATTATCCAAGCCCACTCATCTCCATGAAATTGTGATCCTATTATACATCATGGAATATAATGATATCCTCATTACATGGAATATGGTCTTCCTTAGGCTTCCCTCCTAGAGTAAGACCCAATCACCACCCCTTGGGCCTCCTTAGTGTGTAATCCATACACCTCCCCTCATGGAGGAACCTTTGGCGACCTAATTGGAAGGTCTACCACTACCAATTCTTCCTCCTAATATGAATTACTCACATGGTCATAGATAATAATAATGATTGTGACCACAGCTGGGTAGCTTAAGTCTATTATCCCTATTCCCCATATGGCCGAACAAAGTGGGTTTTGATCCCCATATTCTAAACTGGGTACGTTGAAATAATCCAGGTGGCTTAATCACAACCAATTGAAAAATATAGTGCTCCATCATTGGCATGTACCCTCACAATTTTACACCATCCAATTATGGGACACATCCCCAAATCCACCTCCCTAAGTTATTCCGATCCATCTTACACCACTTCAACCATCACCTCACCCTTATCCAAGTGAGATCACTTCATCCATCTCCTACCATCCGGGCAGCCTCTTTGTGTAATCCCAACACCCTACATCTTAACTACATGAACATTTATTCTTGGTGACCGGGATTTGTATGAAGACCCCTCTATGTTTAATCCCTTCATCCACTCCCATCATAGTCCTTCCCTCGAGTCATTTTGTCTCAATACTATCATGATTCAACCTAGAGGTTGCAGTTTCAATAGGTCCATATCCATTCTCTCCACTCACATGAGGCTCTTCCTAAGGTGTATCATCACCCCTTCAGAACTATCTGATAATTGATTCCTATCATAAACACATGGATCATAGAAAACCTCCATGAGGATGAATCCCAACAACACCTATCTCTCTATTCATTCCATACACACTATTTAAATAGTTCCTCCATTTTCATCCCAATACATACATAATATACCACATCTCCATGGGATAATGAAATCCCTCTTGGTCATCACAATGTGTAAGAACCCTACACATTATCTCTTCTCTTATCATCAACAGAGAATTCTTATTTTGTAAGACCCATACAATCTATAATCATTCAACCAAGAGATATCCTCTTGTGATGGGTTGTGTAAGTGTGTAATCCCAGAACCACCCTATAGAATTACATGGGTATGATTCATATCATATAAACATAGTCTGTAGGAAGCCTCCATTTTGTACAATTACTTCAAATTAAAAAACTCACTTCTTCTCCCTTAGGTTCATACCCCATCCCATTGTGGAATAATCATATTATGAGATGCACCACCTTAGGTATTCTCTCATTGAGAGTTTTTATCCATCCATATGTTAATCAATCTAGGTGGTCCCAACAAGGGATCCACCTCTCTAATATGTTTCATTGAGATTTTGTGATATCTTTGATCTATCTGTATAGGATTTAATCTCATGGCCTAACTCATGTTAAGCATTAGATGCTTGAGAAAAAACTTGTATGATATTATTAGAGCATTAAATACCTTGTTATCACTGCAAGATTCCATAGGTTTTACCCCCTTATTAATTCCACTTTTGAGGAAGAATATATGTGCCCCAATATTCCAGCATATCGAAATTCCACTAATTCCCATCATGATTACTCTCCTGATTGATGGTTGATTCCTTAACTAGGTCCTGCCAGAATGTACAGATGAAAGTGACATAATTAGCTAGCATCCACAAAGACATGGAACCAAAAATGTGTTTCATGAAAAACCAATTAATCCATAAGGGTGACCTAGACTAGGTGAAAAATTCCATGGAGGATTCAATGTAATGAGGAACTGACAACAAATCATCATATTTTGATCAAGGATAAGACATCTCTAAAGAAGTGATGAATGATTCCTGCCTTTAAAAGTTGTAATTTTGGGAACAATGCATCTGTTATCTAGTGAAATCAAACCAAACACTACAATCAATGTGAATTTAGAGTTGAGTGCACCTATATGGAAAGTGCTGGACATAGAAATAGTGAACTCAGCATGAACTTATTCCCCTCAGCATAGGATTTAATCTCTCTAGAGACATTAAAAGATGATCATGTAAATAGATATAGATATCCAGTGCCATGTCCCAAATAATAAATTATGGTAATACCATGGGAATGGACATAAATTGGGGACATTAATCATTGGTCATTCAATTCGATGTAATTGTCCGTATGGATATCATTGTCGAACCATTGAAGATGGGGTGATGCTGGGTAATTGGGCATCACATTTTTATTATCTGTAAAGTTGGATATATCTTCCTAAATTGTAGGACTCAATCCATAAAAATTAAATAACCCTCTAACCACAGAATTTGAGGATAGAGTAACAACAATGAAGAAATCCTGGACCATTATACCTCTGATACCACTTCAGTTGCAAAAAAAATTCCAACACGCCGTCACAACCTCTAAAATCATCTAGAGAAGGGTCATATGTTATCTCTTATGAAAATAAGAGAAGGAGGTGTTCATTAACATGAGATACATGGACCACCAGTATCTACATAATTTTAAGAATAAATGTCTACAATTCCACCAAGTGTCACATAGGGATCCAGTACTCCCCAATACCAGGTTGAACTACTTTGAGACCCTCTACCTAGAGTGATCATGTAACTCAATCCCATATTATAATGTGTTAAGGTATATATTATTCATTGTGGCTGTGATAATCACATGATTTATACAAAGGATAGATCCCAAAAAACCCATCAACCACAACAATTATTCCTCACACTGATGAACATGTGGTATAATCCCCACTATTACATCCCTGGTCCAGATAACTATACGCTAGAATCTGGACCATGATCTTGAAGATTCCCATTGGGGGAAATCCTCTTCATCAAATCCCATTACTCATGCCAGCCCTGGGTCATTATACAATATTCCTACCTCCAAAGAGTATGGATTCACCAGTGTCACCCCGTAATCGAGGCATTGGCCACCCCATGGGAAGGATGGATTGACTCTTTCAGTTGCTGACACTTTCAATTGTTCTTGATGTCATATATAATATGATAAACTCTAGTTTTGATTCTCTCTTTGTTCCATCACAAGATATAGGGGAGGTCACCCCCCCAACTCTAATTATTAGCATCGAGGTCCACTGCATGTTCCCAACATCCGTCCAAGAGGACGTCCTCCATACCTTGTTCTATTTTCAGTTAAAGAGGAGTTCTTCCCCACAACAGCTATGACCAATGAAAATGACCTCCTCACTTCATCACTATCTATCATGGGGGACCTCCCCATAATATGTAGAACTATATTAGGGTTCCTCCCTACACTATAAACTACCAAATTGGTGTCCATTCCCACTTTAACCATGATTAGTAAGAAGGACCTCTTCATGTTATCACTTCCAATTCGCATTGAGGGACTCCTTGTGACATAAGAATCGAACATGAAGGTCAACGCTATGTTCTCACCAACTCTAGAAGAGGTCCTCCAAGCTCTAGAACCCACCACCATGGAGGTCCATCCTGTGCATCCATCTTCCAATACAGAGGTCGTCAAAATGTCATGTTCGACATATTTCAGTTTTCGCCTTCCACCTCATCTCACCAACGTGTAAGTCCTCCACACTACCATATTAGTCCAATGGATTTTCATCCCTATTTCAATGACAACATGTATAAAGGTCCTCCCTGTATCCCTAAAATCAAAGAGGAGGTCCTCCCAGCACAATCAACCAGCAACATGATGGTCCACCTCTTAACAAAAAATTTCCATATCCCAAAAAATAGTCCCAGAAAAAAATGATGAACTATCACCGATAAAATAATAACTCTAAGAGGCCACATGTTTTCAAGAATCCTATTAATCTCAAGGATTTTGATATTCAATTGGACCCAATGATGGATCCTTCCACATAGTATTCTAGATAAAATTCTATGGTGTGAGCTTAGGGTGTGAGTTTTGTTTTCTAGGAAGGTGAGATAATCTAGATCTCTAAATCCATTAGTATGTACATTTAAGAGGATTAATATTTGGCCCCCTTCAAAGGTCTACCTCTGTAGTACTCCCTATCATCGATAGTTTCAATTTATAACTCAACACTAGATATCATAGTTTTATTCTAGAAAATTAAAGATGAAGAGAATCCCCCATATTTTCCAAAAATAGCTTCCACTATCACACATGAGGCAGTGTTTAGTAATATTTCTGAAATAGACTTGATAATGTGGTTGGTACCATTTCCATGAGACTACTCGGTAAGTGGAATTCAGTCAGCTCATACAGTGTTATCTACACCAGACATTCTACTTCCACAGAAACCCAAATCTGGTTCATTTTTAGTTCCTTTTCCATCCTTGATGGAATCATGGGGAAATGAGGGGTCATTACCCACTTCCAGATAGAAAATATTGTGGGACACCCTAATAGTAGTTCAGTTTTCTAGGATTTTTTGGTCAGTCACTACTTCCAACATTGATATTTCAGTGTCCCTTTCTCCATATGAGGTTTTTTTCTTATTTCGCACAATTTGGGCAATGAATTACAACTTCCTCAGCCACCTTTTAGTCTATCAATGAATCTAGGATCTATCTAAAAAATTGGCCAGCAGTCTCACATGATTGATTTGGAAGCACTCCTAGTTTTCAAGCACACAACATCACTTGGCTCCAACTAGACCCTTCAGTAAGTATGAATTCATAGTTCTACTATTCTATTCATAATTATTGAGGATGTTTCCCCACAAGTGCAGACCTGAGGATGGGGATATTATGCTTCTATTATAGTTTTTCCCATCCTATGAAATATTAATTTATCTACCAACATTATGGATATTCCACTACATGTAATCATGGTGAATATGGTAGATCTTAGCATACACAAAGAGAGTGACATTGAAGTATGTTTCATGGAAGAGGACTCGCCCCATGGAATAGTGTATCATCTAGTGGAAACTCATATAGGTGTTGTAACTCACTTGGAGAGGTATGTACACAACCTCAAAGAACTTTATGCCTAATTACATGTTGGTATGAATACCAACTAGGGTAAGGGTAATATCGATATTTTGAAACCATATATCATAA
This sequence comes from Viscum album, assembly GCA_963277665.1. Lineage (NCBI taxonomy): Eukaryota > Viridiplantae > Streptophyta > Magnoliopsida > Santalales > Viscaceae > Viscum > Viscum album. The sequence continues at coordinate 1,738,164,886 of OY728145.1, forward strand.
CATATACTATGCAAGAGATAGAGGTTGACCTCTCAGTTGCCTACTTACTCCAATAGTTAAAATAAAAAGGAAAATCATTGATGAAATATGTGATATGAACCTCACAAAATGGTGTCCAAACTGTGGTGATCCTCAATACAATAAATTCCCTCCTTTACTAGGGCTGTATGGGTGGCCACAAGACCATCTCATCCAACTTCCCTTATTGATCTGGAGAAGAACATGAATCCCAACTAGGTAGATTCTAGATTCTATGGTAAATTTTCATGATATATATCTCAAAATACACCCAATATATGTGATAAACTATCATGGGATCTAGATAGATCGCTTCCACAGGACATTCCATAGTATTCTGGACCATCCCCTCCACGAGTTTTCAATCCTTCTTGTCCTACTGATGAGATCTTTAGGAAAATGGTGGTCATAAATCCTCATCCAAATTGGAACCCCAGCTAGAAGGACCAAATATCATCTATCACTTCACAACTCAAAGACATGGAGACATGATAGGAGATGATCCAACATTATGGAAATCCATATCTTGCATGGGTGGAAGAAATGAGAGCACCCTAGGATTTTGGGAATCCTATATTATCTCCTTAAACATGATGGGTACCCCACTAGAACATCTGGACCACTTCATATCATGGTGTGGACCCATGATGGAAACCCTATAACAGCAAGAGTCCACCAATATTTGGAGATTTAAGGAAACATTAGAAGGAACTGCATTTTTCTTTTATAGTCAACAACCTCTTGGGTCCATCACTGGATGGAAAGATATTCGCAATCATTTGTAATATCATTTCAACTCCCCCACACACAGTAGAACTATTTATTACCACATCAAGATCAAGAAATAACCATATTAAAGAGTTAAATAAATTTTCACTAGGTGTAAAAGAATAATGTATTCACACATAATTCCACAGACTCAATGAAGATATTGATGACGATCATATGAAATATCAAGACTAAATTTGTTCCCTATCTCATCACTCATAATTTTAAAGGTGGAATTACTATTTTAATAAAAAATCTCTACACATTGAGAAATCCTTGTTGTAGGCTTAGTAGACACGTGCATTGCCTCCTCCAACTCCTTTAAGTAGAGCATCCGAGGATAAGATTTCTTTTACCACAAAGAGAGATTAACCCAGGACATTATTGTTGTTTCCAGTCATGGCTCTACAAAAAACATACCGAATCCAACAGCCTCATCTCTATTCAAAGGCTCAGAATTGCCCGAAACATAATCGCAAGGCACTACCACATAAGCACTATCACCACCCAGGAAAGACAATCTTGATATTTCCCCCCATTTGGCACCATCCCCTTGTCCTATCTAGGCTCCCATAAATCCCTTTACAAATACTATAAACTATACATATTCATTTAATGAGGCTCAAGATCCTAGATATTTTTGTAGTGCTTCTGATCATGGGATTATGACGTTTCCAGAATTCAGGAAACCCCAGGAGGATGATCTCACCGACCAACCTAACAAATTACATTATTAAATAATCCATGTATATAGAACTAGGCAATGTAGCGTGTTAAATAACTGTCACCAAGAGTATGTTGATAACAATGTAGGTGAATTGTGCCATTCTCCAACATAGGTGGAATTCATTTCTATAATACCTAACAATGGTTGTGATCATGTGTAATAGTAGGTACCCAACCATAGATCTCATAAGTATGATGATCAGTTGGCCTGTAATGCATTTTTTAACTCCCACAATGTCATTAGTTCCCATTTGAATCATTTTAAACCTCATGATGTGGTCTCGACTTTTCATTTTCCATTTTTGTCCACATATCATCCTTCTACCTCCCAAAAGAGAGGACAACATTGGAATAAGTGAAAAAAAATTTTCCACTGGCACTAAATCTATCTCACACCCTCAGAAATTTCATGCCTCCAGAGATGTGAATCTATCCCATTATATGACTATAATTGGAAGATTTCTTTATATGATGATATGCCTCTATAAATATTGTCGAGTAGGTAGATCCTTATATAGGTACCAAAGGGTAAGGATTATCAAGAAGGAACTCCAAATGTTACCAGTTGATGCCACAGTTGATGAAGCCCTGGATATTCGATCATCAAAATGATCAAGATGTAAATCAAGATAGGTGGTGCATGATAATAAGACTAGACATCAGGTTCAGTCTAGGGCTCACTACACACATTACTCTATACACATATTTTGAAATTTGTTTCTACCTTTGTTCATGACAATCAACCATGAAGATCCAACTTTACCACATAATGATCAGCTACATTCTTTAATGGATATGCATTGGTCATCCAATAGTAATCTTGTAGTAATTTTTCATGGTTCATCTATTGAGTAATGGGATATCACTAGAAGTTGACAGAATCCCCTGGTTCGACCAGTAAAACATGTCCTACCATCTAAATAAATGAAACCTCAATTCAGTAGAAATGTGCGCCTAACATTGAAGTAAGATGTCCTTATGAACCATTCTTATATTCATACAAAGATCTTGATTCATGAGTACCTCAATCTATTAAATGATATGTGAGGAGCCCTCATCAAAAACATACAAATCCCTATCCATTTTGTGTTAGAGGATTCAGAATCCAAGAGATTCAAAAAAGAGTATGTCAAGCAGTATGAATGCTATATTATCATATCATTCTCTAGAAAAAGATATGGGTTCACTCAAGGAGTGGCCCATCTATCCACTATACATCACAGGTTAGTTCGATGGTGTGGATTTTCAACAATATCTAGTCAACACAGTTTCAGGACACATCTCATCCCGAACCAAATTATCCACATTTTATGAATGACTAAATTATATCTAAATCCCTATGACCTAAAAATTTATGTATATGACCAGACAAAGAAAATATTGGGTGAAAAAATCATCATAAATACCATGTTTGGTGGCGTAATTATAAATAATGAGTTCATAGTTTTATCACATGATACACCCTAAAATGCGGTGATGGGTATAACCTAGGTCCATTTACATGAACCAGTACCCTCCTCATTTAACTAATTCCTCATATACTAACTCAATGGTTGAAGGGGTGTGATACAATGAGAAATACATCTTTTTACCTCTTGTGAAGATTCCTATACGGATTCATCTAACTACTAGTTAAAGGAAATTAATGCTCAAACTAATGAATAAGTGTATACAATCACTTTTTCCAATCCATTGGTGGATAAAGACAATAATTTCATCCTCCTGATTCATCATTTGGAGGCTATAATTTCAAACCTGGGTGACATCTTTTTGATTTCCTAAAAGAGAGTGAAACATATTTCCAGGTACATGGAATATTGTATGATTAACTCATACTCCTACAAAGGTTAGTCTAGAATGAAACCATAGCCACATACCCCTATAAGGTATTAGGATGTTCACCACATGGAAACATATTTATTCCATACATTCTTATTCCAATGAACCATATTATTTTGACCAGACAAACCCATCACCACTACTTTGACATCATTAAGCATGGGCCCCACAGTAGTTGGCTTGAAGTAATTTGTTCTAAGGACTTTTTTCCATTATTTTAGATGTATACGAGATATCTAGTGTAGATTCCACATCCTCCCAAATAGAAACCAATAGTCCAATTAAATTATTTAAATTAGATGAACCACCTCATCACATTTATTCCCCTGCCTCGGATGAGGAGGAGGATTTTTAATAACCTTATCATACATTCAAGGAGGGTGTATCCATCATCATCAATGAGTTGGTATAGGTGAATCATGAAATTGATATAGATCTAAATCCAAGGTTGATCAATATATCCATGACTACAGAGTTGTAATGGGTGTATGTGGATCTCTTGAACTAAAATCATGATTTGTTTGACTGAAGTTATGATGATATTCTAGGGTTATATCCTTCAGTCACCTTACATTGTATTATCCTGTCTATAAGTCATTGCATGATTGTATAGCCTCCTATGAATATGCACCCATCTCATTGTGCCATGGTTGAGGATGTAGTTGATAATATCATCAAGGCCAACATAGTCATGGAATTTCAGTACCTAATATGGATGAAAACATTATTCTCATAATCAATAATAATAGACCAAATAGGGTCTAAATTGACTTCTGATATGTCCAACGCCACTTCTTGAATGATGATTATTCCCTTCCAGTGACAAAGATGCTGATAGATTCCACCACATGATTCTAGGACCTCTCTTTCATGTTTATTTATTCATATTATAACTAGATCTAATGGGAACATGAATATTAGTAATCTATCATCTTCAATGTGTTGAAAAGCACCTTATATTATCAAATAATTCCTTTTGGTTGGATGAATACATGAGAAACCTATCAGTTTTCCATGAAAACATTTTCAATATCAACTTTATTATTCTAGTGGCGTGCTATGTAAAAAATAAAGTGGTAAAATTTCACCAACATTAAGACCATATAAGATATGTTTCGAAAGAGTTATGCTTTCTTCGCTCTTAATCCAAAAAGTGAAGTCTAATTTCTAGGAGCATGAAGAAATATTTCATCTACCAATGGGATGAAGACTGTTAGACTGCTTTTGAGTATATAACAAATTCTATAATGTCATCTCCAATTCTAATTCCACCTATATGTGGGAATATATTGGTGCTCTATGTGACTGACCCAGAATATTCCCTAAATGCCCTTCTCACCCTGAACAACAATGAAGTGATAGATAACAGTTATTACCTTCTTATTCACACGCTACTCGACACATAGTCCAGATATTATCCTACTGAGATGAGATTCCTCGCACTAGTTTTCATGTTGAAGATGTTATGACCTTATCTACAGCATCACTTGATACAATTGGTTTACCATGTGGAAATGCTAAAGTACATTCTGAACTGCCATATAGTGGAAGACCAACTAGAAAGTTGGGTGGTGATTATTCAGTAATTCCACATTAGATTTGTTCTGTATAAGGCCATCAAGCGTCAAGCATTAATAAATTTCATGAACCCTTATTTGTAACCCACAAAGTAGTCTCTTGATCCTGTTTTTCAAGAAACATCCATCCTATCAATGGATCGGGATACACCATTATGGAATATACACTTCAATGGTGAATCCTAGAGTCCCACCTTCAGAAGGCTCAATGATCCCAGGCACAACAAAGAAGGTTTGGGGATTTTATTCATCACACATACACATGTTGTCCTGCCTTATTCATTCTTGATATCAGAGACATGCACCAACAAAGAGGAAGAGTATTAAGATATCATCACTAGTCTCATGTCGGCTAATGAGAATGATATTCCATGCATGAATGTGAAGGGAGACTTTGAACTAGTCATCAATAAGATTAATGGTGGCTACATTGTGATGAATCCCAAACTCATACTATTTTCATAGGAATTATTTCCATCTCATGGCCTTGTTGCCTTCTCATACAGAGGTTTTATGTGTCCCCAGTCACATAATGGTCGAGATGATGCCCTGACCAGTCTAACCACCTCTACCATAGAGCCTTACTAATAAGATCATTTCATTCATATGGTTCAAATAATAGTCTTCACCCTTGTTAGTTTAGATAATGATGGGAACCATTAGGTAATTAAACATTCCACCATTGCTTCCTCATAGGGATCTCGAGTTCCCCTTATAGATAACAAAACATCTAATTATAGGAATATTTTTTGGAATATCTCTAGCACAACAATATCCCATAGGAATGAGCCGAATATTAGTGAATACATCGTCATTCAGTTTATTTCACACTCCAGAATAGTTTTAGAATATAGTAGACTCTCTACAAACATTGGTATCAATGAATTCTTCAACAATGCATTCAAATAAATGATATTGCCTAGGTTATGTAGGAAGATCATATAGGGTCATGTGGTTATCATCAAGAAGGGATGATGATCTCTCATCATATTAAATGGTGGGGATATATTTTTCCAACAATTTTCAATGATAATATCATATTCTCTAAGAGGTTCCACACATGTCAGATTCATTACCACATCATTCATCAAAATCCCGAGCACATCAACACTACAATGTAATTTTTTACCTTTTCTATATAGGGACTCGAGGATGTGGGACCATACCCACCAACAATAACATTCTAGTGTTGGTTCATCCAGAGCATGATATTTTTTTAACAGGGTAGAAGCTATTGCGCTCAAGGAAGTCCAAGCTCGGTCCATTAATGAATTCATGGGGTCCAAAATAATCCATCAATGTGGAGTCTATCATGATATTTTCACCGATAAAAGCACCATCTTCCAAGTATCTTAGTTGAAGAAGTTTTACAACAAGTACAACATCTTTTCCAACCACACTTCTCTGTTCAACGAATAAGAAAATGTATCGATTTATGTGTTTGATAAAACCCTCCCATATTTTTTAAAGAGATAGTGGGAAAGAATAAGGATAGTAGGAAGAATATGCTTTCCAATGACCTCTAGGCTACTAATACAACGACATGATATTTATCCCATGTGACATCATCTTCACTAGTATATGGAATGTAGAAAATCCTATTCATAAAGATTTAGTTTCTATAAATCATTTAGGTATTTTATGATCAGAAAATCTCAATCATAGTAGTATAAGTCCATATAGTTTAATTGAAAGCTATAAAAAAGTATAGGATTTGGGCCATAGATAATCTAAAATCACACTGGAAAAAGATAACTAGAGTTACCAGCAATAAATCTTGCATATACTCTTTCCTCCAAGGTGATAAAATTTTCTCTCTTCAAATTCTAATGATACCAAGAAAAAATCCTACAATGTTCGAACCCAAATGAGAGGATCCTTATATAACATACAAGGTAAATCCCAATGGTTCATACTCTTTGGTCATCATGGATGGTGAGATAATTACTCCTCAAAAAAGTGAAAACATACTCAAATAGTACTTCTCATGAGAAAGTTTATCATCCTACACAACCTTAAACTACTATTGGGTATATGCAGTAGAAACATAAACTATGTGAAACATCATATATTCATGACATTAAACAGTAAAACATTTAGTGTTTGAGATTCACACCATTAAAAAACATAATAATAATTCTTATCATATGAAATTAAACTTCATTTTTATCATCATGGTTGTATGATTCTAAACTATACATCAACACAATGTTCTCACAAGAGAGGTCATTACTCCATCCATTGGAATCATACCATTTTTCTTGTAAGAACTATGTATGAATTGATTACCTTCTCTATAGGATACATAGTGATGCCAAAACATTTTGTCTTTTGGTCCAGCCATTATTTGTCTTGTGGCCTTAGTTCTATTTGGACGCGTGTAGTGTGACTTACAAGATTACATGGACCTCATTCAAGTTAGTTTTCTTTATTGAATCATGCCACACATTTGTAGTCTCATCCATCTTTTCCAAGAACACAACCTCAATCATTGTTCATAATCATTAATTCATGATGTTAAAATATAATAAATTCATGAACTATGATTTTCTTGATTTTTCCCCCAAAGGATATGTGTTAATGTCCAAATATTTTTTCGTTGGGCCCAACAATAGGGCAATAAAAAAGTATTTACCATTATGCCTCAGCATAGTCCATATAAATTTATTTAACATTATGCATAATTTTCTATTAAATGTGTATTGTGGGGCTAGGAATCTTTTGACCTCATTATTGTAGGGTTTTGTACCACACCACATAACACTTTTGAAATATTCCTATATTATGGTCCAAGATGAAGGACCTTAAAATATATTTAGTATTATTTGACATGACATTAAAAAATAGCCCACACCCAGCATGATGCTACTTAATAATGTCCTAGCTTCAACAATAAACTGAATAGCATTGATGGACTTTTATGCATGAAATTAAAATTCATGTTCTCTACATGAAGCTTGAAATTAATCTACAGCTACATTCTTTTTTTCATGATGTTAAACTGTGTAAATAACATATTCCATGTTACATGATGGTAAACTACACAATTCCCTAATAAACCATAAAACATGACCTTAATCATTACATTGACTTCCTAGTTTCATAAACATTAATTGGGAATCTTACTCCAACCATCATTACTATAGATGATGTCTAATTTTCTTCAAGATCATGTTGTATGACATGGGCCTCCATGGCCTCATTCACATGGGTTATTCCATCCACGCCCACCTGTCTTATTGGTTTGAGATGTTTTATATATAATCTAAGATTCATGATGATATTACTTCGTAGAATCAATGATCTCTCCAAAAATTACATTTCCACTCACATTAGTCTTCTACCATACTGTTTTCAATAACTATGTGTGGCTTGACTCCTGTTCTTATTTGATACATAAGGACGCCCAAGCATATTTTCTCTGGGACCAAATATAGAATCACAAAAAAAAATTCCTCTTACCTAGAGGTCTCATTTGGGAATTAAAATTTGTCTTGTAAGGTTCTTTGGCCATAATTCACATCTGGTTACTTCATGAAGCTACATTACACATCACCATGTTAGAGTCTTTATCAGATGGTCTAATCCTGCTGAACTAAAACTATGATCTCCTATATCTTATTTGTATGATTAAAAACGGTGTAATTACAATTATATTCTCTATTGAGAGTATTTATCCCCCCTTGTAATTTGACACATACAATTTAATTTTCCATTAATAAATGTGGTTTGATTCGCTTACTCACGGGATATGTATTTTCACCTAGTAATATCTTCTTCAGGCCCAACCATAGAATCAAAATTTTGTTTGGATCCTTGGAATGGATTTCCACCATGTGAATGCGTGGTGTGGTATAGATATATTTGTTCATCATTAATGTCGGGTTATTGTAGTAATTCCAAATATGATCCTTTCAATGATCCCCCACCCTTCATCCATGTACTAGTCACACAATGATAAATTATGAGAAATTTTCATCCATTCTTCATGACATCAAACTGCACATATATGACCCAAACCTATGATGTTAATCTTGGCAACCTATGATCCACACTATATAACCTTAAAATAAGAGCTTTATGTTCTAGAAATACGACTTTAATATTTTTGTAACTCTGGGGAAATTAACACTTAGTTCCACTTTTTCCTTTGTTCCCCACAAAAACCCAATCATTTAAGGGAGATATGATCCTGTCTATGAATGTTCCACATTGGATTAATTGAATGTGAAATAGTTTAAGAACTAGAGTGTTGGATTCTATAAGAACATTCTATCATGCCATATACACACAACACACATCCATTTACCTATATCGACATCCACTTCCAGTTCTCAAGGGAGTAACTAACCGCCTCTCTATAACACATTGGCTCGCATAATATTATAGGAAAATGCCCCAAAAAATTTTGAACGTAATTTTGAGACAGGTACCGTGTTTCATAAATGGTCCCTAGTCAGCCGTAATTTGTCAATTCCCATCCCGGCTACCACGATATGGATGTTATGTCTCAAAAATGGTCATTAGTTATCCTTCATCATCGATCCACCCTCATTGTGTTCTAGATATTGGGCACAATGATTCATAGTTTCAACATCCTTACATTTTAGTGGATCTCCAACACCCATAGTGTTGTCCCTCTAAGCATATCTACATGTTTAGTGGGAATATTTGTGTTTTTGGGAAATCCCCAACAATTATTTAATTTTTATTTTTTTGTACTCCCATATGATAGGGAAATCCTAACATCACTCCTTGTATCTTACAAAATCTATGGATCATGCGAGATAAAGATATTTTGGTTGGATTTTTCTCACATAAAGATACTACCAAACCCTATGGTCCAAAATATATGACCTTAAACTATGATCCCATGGTTCTAGAAATATAACTTTAAAATATTTTCCATATCAGGGTCTTTTATATTGGGCCTAGTTGGGTTCTACCACGTGCATTCCCAAATGCTCTGGGGAACCAGAACGAAAGTATCGTGTTCCATATAGATATCTCCACAATATGCCCACACACTTTGATTGATTCTCTGTTCATATTTTGACCATATTTCACATCTAGAAGGAACCCTAATGGTTATAGTCTCATGCCAAATCAGATCACCTCCCATATTGTGACAACAATCAAATGGATTATTGGTATAAAATAACAAATCATGTTTTTTGAATAAGTTCAATATTCGATTCTATGTTTACAAACCACAATTTTGAATGGTGATGTTTTGGATCTTGTGTTTCAAACATAGTCAATAGTGATATTACCCATCAGTTTCCCCATCCCCAATCAAAACCATGTATGTTTTAGTTTAAATTCTTCCTCATGCTTATGATAAATTGGACCAATAATATCCCTGGTGTTTCTCTTGGGTGCCCCTTTTCATGAAAAGTGAGAAGATACCATATTTTATACTTCATTGTATGATGGGGAAATCCTAAAATCACTCTTTTTTCTCACACCGAGTGTGGCACTACTGGTACTAGTTGTTTTTTATTGTTTGTACCAAAATAAAGGGGATTCACATTCAGATGGTCCAATCTATATAATCATAAAACATGATCCATATACTACAATCTCTATGGAAATAGAATAAGAGACTCTATATGGTTTTTTATGTAGTGGGTTGTGTGTTATGGACCTCCCTAGTACTCATTTACATTGGATCATTTTTTATGTTCCACACACTTCCCCCCTAGGATACATCTCCCCAACATCTTAATCTCATGCCAATAAACGATGTTGTAACTATCATCCTTACTGCATGATGTTAAAATTCTTGGACTGATCCTATACCATGACCTTATACAACTACATCACATTCAAGGATGTATAATGAAAAACATTTCAATATTGTTGTTCACTCTCTTTATAGAGCATCACCCTTGGCATGTTGTATCCACCATGCCACCTATAAATAACTACATACAACATGATTCATGTAGAGATACCCATACATTCCATTCTAGTCCAGCTATTAAAAATAGAAAAATTAAATTCTCAAAAATTAAATATCTAATGCTTTAACTCATCATCTATGGTCCAGACCCGGAAATGGATATTTCAATTTAATAACTATGCATGGAACAATTCCCATCCTTAGAGGATACGTAGTGACTTCAGGATCATAGATCTCAGGTCCATCTGCAACATTATTTCCCCTTTTCTCGACGATTCATCTTGGCCCTTACTTCATGATGGTAAAAAGAATAAAATTCAAGATCTATATATTTATTTATTCCCATGTATATGTGATACATAGAGAGACAATGAAATTTCATCTTTAGGAATATCCAAAAACTCAATCATACCTTTATTCCCTTGTCATAAACCATGGTCTAGGATATATGACCCTAAACTATATGCAGTTCAACTTATGGTGGCACGTGGGATATCTTTTCCCGCATACATGTCACATTGTCACACTTTGGATGATAATTCCACTTTATAGTCAAAGTTACATGAAAATAAATTTTAAGAAGTGTTTCTTAGTAATGCATATGTGGTGTGTGTGGGCCTCTGGTCCTCATTCATGCCACGTTTTTTATGACACAACATTAAAAATATTTCTCTTGGAGAACCTCCCCAATGGTCCAAGATTTATGGCCTTAAAATAGACACCGAAGTACAGTCACCTTGAATTTAAACTGTGAATAGGAATCTTCAAGGATATGTTCTGTTCCATGCCCTCTTTGATCATTCTTCATGTTGGTTCTATGATTGTGTTACACAGTATATACCAATTTGACACTCCCCCATAGTCCGAACACTATTACTATAAACTATGGACCCATCATCCCCACTATATGATGTTAAACTATAACTTTACACTAAAAATGATCGGTATTAGCCATGATATATACAGGATGATTTTATCTCCTCAATAGAGAGGATGTCCCCACCAGTTCCGGTCTCCTACTACATTGTGTTCCAAGATCTCTGTATGGAATGATTCTTATCTTTATGTGACACATAGTGATACCCATGAATTTTGTTATATGCCCATCCATATGTTAATTAACCATTTTGTTCCCTTCATCCTCAATTATGGTCCAAACTATATGACCTTTAGCTAAGAGTCTCACTATGATATTTCCCCCACACCATATCACTTGGGATTCCTTCCCTTCAGTTCTATGATACTTGTGTGGTGATAATGAATTCAGTCTTATTCACACCAGGTATATTTTCCTTAATTCCACAAGAATATTATAAGAACTTAAATTTCCTTATCCGTGCAACATGAATTTAAACTATATCCCAGGGTCTGGGAATTATGGCATTAAAATATGTGAAGTGTCCCAGCCAAACGACATTAAACATTGAGATGTTTCATGATCACATGACATTAAACTGTTCCATGCATTTTCCTTATCATATGGCATTAAACTAAATATATATCATCCTTTTTTTCATGATTTAAAACTTTAAGGTCCCCTAGTCCCTCTCCAAAGAGGTCCTCATATAATATTTTTTTGATATTTGTTTATCCAAATGAGAATAAAACAATTTTCTCTACATCATAGTGGCATAATTCCAGGAGTGTCAAATTCCTTTTGAATATTCCATCACTCCACCCCATGATTTGCATGAACCTCATTTGGATCATCATTATCTTCCATGTCAAAATGGTCCACCTATTAGCCTAGTATCATTCCTCTTGGCCTCAAATACCATTCTAGGCCAACACCTCAGAATACTATAGATTACTTTTTGATTTGGGTCTTTTGTTTCAAACATGGTTAGTGGTTGAACCTCCTTTGTTTTTCTCCATTATAAGATTGTGGCATGAATTCTATGTTTCAGTCATAGTCATTAATTATCTCATACCATCATTCAATCCTCCATATTTTCTGAATTTTTAGAATTTGATTCAAATTATTCATCTCCCTTTGATCTGATCGATTATAACACCCATGGAGTTATCCCTCTAGTGAATTAGTGCACATTGGGAAAGGCATATTGGATACTCTAAGAGCCCTGTTCTTTATCATTAGCCTCTATCATTTCAAATACTCGGGGTGGATAGTCAAAATTAGCAAACCTTGAGTATTCAATGATTTTATCACACTCTCATACAAATGTGAATAGTAATATGGTCATCCCTTAGTTATCACACTGGGAATTACCCTCACGATCTTTGGGATTGATCAGTAGTTACTTTGTTTATATGATATAGGTGCTGTAATTACAGAATGATTGAATGTGTCTAGAAATGTAGTTCAAAATAAGAAAGAAAAGAAATTATGTTTCATATATTTGAAAAAACATGGCCCTGATGGATTTTTTTCTTTTAATAGAGTGCTTCAGCTCCTCCACCTTCAAACATGTGGCCTATAGAGTTTCATTTCCCCACCTCAGATCCATATCTACATCAAAGACCATGGTATATAGCTCATCATACCTAATATGCATTCAATATTTCTTAACTCTAAGATCATCCACCTCGTATATCTCCTACATCAACTACTCTTAGGCCTCTGCCAGTCAGGCCTCATGTTGGGAAACATTTTCCAATTCCTTCGTGAAAAAGGTGGAATGATTGTTCTTCTATACCTCTAGGTGATGGATCAATTGTTCATAATTTTGGATCTTCCTTATATAGTTATGTTCAGTCAGGCACCAATTGACATCCATTTCTTGTCCACATTACCACATTTTCCCGCTAGATAGTTGTGGATCAATGTATGAAGATTGCAGGAATCCACTACTCTGGCATAAAGATAGTGTAGCCTGTAATTGAGTGATCCCAATTGGATAATCCATTGTGCATCTAATAAATAAATAAAATTATTGATTCACTTATAGTCCATTATTTATGTCATTCATCATTCCTCAGATTATTTGATATCAGAATCATCTAGCTCCTATTGGTCTACGGGTTCATATTCAGGAATGATGTCCAAGAATCCCGCATCAGAATCTTCCCCTATTATCCATTTTGAGTGGATATGATCTTTGTCATACAATAAACCCATGTTCCTATATTCCTCCCCTAAAACCTCTCATCCTACCACATCGAACTCTACCTTGTTAATGTTATCACCCATATCCACAACTTCTTCCACACCAGGTGTTATAGCCTTATTAGATTGACTGGACGACAACTCACAGACATGTGTAGTAATTAGGAGAGCTCTCAAAAATGTCCAATTCTAAATAGTTTTTTATGAATTTATTCACAAAATCATTTCATGGAGTAAAAACCTTAGTTAAACATATCCATATGTGATTGAAATTAATATTCAATGGTATAAACATGTGAGATCTAAGTGCATCCAGATCTAGTTGATGAGTCACCACAGGGATTTCCACCACTAGAGACCCTTCAGTTCTTGTTACATTGATGATTGGCATTGTATCCATAGGAATGATAGGAATTGTTTAGAGTTCCATGGTTTTCACCTTAACCACTTCATCTAGCCATCCACAAACCTCATCAGGGGAAATCAACTCAATGACGTGTTCATAACTGGGTGCAGGATAAGGGACATGTCTCTCTACATCAGTATGCACATTATCAACCCCTAAAAATTGGGGATTTCTGTTCATCATTTATATGTTCTTGTACAAGACAGTTTCTGATTAGTGGATATGAGTTTCAAAATAGAGGGGGCCAGGAAGATGTATATAAGACATATCGACAGATGATCCAGGAATCCCTCGTCAGAGAATGTGATCTCGCTACTCACCTATAGACTCCCCTAATGAGTTATTATCACATGAGATTCCCTACCATCACTAACTTATTTTTGAAACTATCCCTATTGATGACATTTTTTTCTTTCCTTATTTCTTTTCTTCTTCTTATTTATACTCGATTTCATCCTCATGCGACAATTCATCTGGATCATGAACCTGAACAAACATAACATTCACCAGATTTTGTGGCTCTTAACATTTCCCCCATCACTATGTATATATGTACATGGATATTTTATAACAATATCTTTATTAAACATCATCACCTTCAGTGACCCGGATATGCCCAATTTCTGGCATCTAGATCCTATCTTGCATTAATATCCATTACAGGTCTTATAGGTAAATCAATTACCACAATGTTTTCTAGGACGTCCAAATCATGGAGAAGATTGTGTCAGTAGTAGGATGATTCAAGTGTCTCAATTTCAGTCATTGTTATCCTATAGCTGGCACACGAGGTCACTTTTGTGACCACATTTCCCTAGAAGATGGAGGTATGACTGCAACATACGATTTTCCCATCGTTGAAGCTCTAACACGTGTTGTCCCAGGTGCCTGTCTTGAATCATGTATTACTTTTCTCATAGATGATCCCCAGCTATCTCACTGGACAAACTCTATGCTTTCCCCATTGATCTTAAAAATGTATTTTCTCTAAACATCATCTGGATATGGTGTCACCCAGTGCCTAGAGTATTCTTTTGATAGGATGACATCAAAATTTATGGGGGAAGTGTGATTGTTTCACCAAATCAAGTAGTAATAAATATGATCAACAACTGACATATGATTAATGGGTACTACTCTCCACAGAACTCATTGTACATTTTCTTCAACATTAATTATTAGCATCTAAAATTTCTAGAAAAAAGGATGACAGATATGGTTTAAAAATAATCATTCCATCAATCTATAGTACCATAATTACTCCATGATATTTGTTAGATATTCCCTATTATCAAATAAGCCATGCACATTATACATCACATGTATGACTAGATTGTGGAATGGGTGGAAATTGATGTTTTAATGATTGAAATTTTGTATCATAACAACTTCATCATTGAGCGTCAGTTGGAAGAACCTTGAAAATTTCAACAAAGATGACTTTAGACCATTTCCTAGAGGATGTATGGAATTTAAGAAGTCATATCCATGAAAATGGGCCACAATACAGCTATAGAGTATCTGGATTGGTCAAATGAATCCCTTGGGCATGTCTCCCTTTGAATTCACCAAAAAATATTATAATGCCTTGCCATTATGGACACTCCCAGATCAACCTGGTGATGGGATTCCATGATCCCATAATGTACTTGCATTCATGACTGGACCCCCATCATATTATCCCTCACCGGAAACATCCACCTACTCAAAAATGATTCATCAAAGCCAGTGTATCATATCTTTGTGTCCAATCTCTCATATATGCTTGAACCCCTTGTATGATATTGCCTCACCTATAGGACCTCCCAGTATTATCCTTCCTTTCACCTTTGTGACAAATTTGGGAACATCTTCCCTCATCCTTGCATCCTCACATTGTTGTCCCTCTTGAAGAAAAAGTTGATTCACACCCAATATGGGATTTCCTTCAGAATATAATCGATCTCCATCCTCTCCATCACCACCTCCACATGATTCCATTTTGTGATTCTGTTTTGTGATATATATTTCCACAAATTACCTATCAATATGAGCTTTTCATATTGAAGTCCCTGAAGAAGAACAACCATTATGTGAAGGATCTCCCATATAATAATACTAACCCCCACATGGTGGTGGTGGAATGTTTATCTATTAAGAGAAAATAGGTTGAACAACTCTGTCATTAGATCCTATTCGATGTATAAGTGAAAATGTGATGTCCATACAACTTCAAACAACCTAATATTCAAAATATCTTCTCAAAACTCTATGAATGTGTAGGACACCTGGTAATGCTGTTCCAATTAAATCATAAAATTCCCCCAACCCTCAGGTCCCAATATTTCTTCCATCACTCACTTTCATCTGTTATGATGGTTCAGAAGGTTCTTGCATAGTCGGTGGGGAATTATTCATCCATTGTAATATTCAACATCATTTTCTTAGTTTTTAGATTTAAAATCTAGATATCCATCTTTCGGGTCTCCCTGGAAGGATATACATGGATTATGATGTGGTATTAAAGGAGGGTATCTGTACACATGTCCAACGACTATGGTGAGTTAGTCTCATATTTTTGGATTTCCACTTCCTATAGTATTTGGAAATATTGTATCCTGAGTCTATTTATTAGGATGTAATCCTTCTAGGTTTGTTTCAAAAATTCCCATTAAAATATGATTATCTAATAACACCCTTCTAGAATGAATTATTTTTTGATTCTCGATCATCTCTTCCATCTGTGTGGCAATATTATCTTCTATCTCACTAGAAGACTATTGGTAATACTGGTTATGCCATTTTAAAAAAATCTATAGTCAGTGCATGAATGGTTGAAGGTTAGCATTCAAAACGATTGCATTCACATTAGAGTGGATGATAGATACATAAAATTAGTCCCTAGATGAAATAAAAAAATATTAAATTGTTGCTTATAAAGAACTAATTAAATTTTGGTTTTTCTGCATAGAAATTAGGAACTTACGCACACGATATCATAGTTTATTTTCATATAGAATGTCAATGTATTGTTTCATTCCCCTATGTGACTATAGGTTAAGACAAGGCCCTTCACACATACGAACTAATACTTTTGTACCAGTTATTGTATTTTTCATGCACCTCCCAGAATGTTCTATCACATCCAGTGTTTCCCTAAGAACACAACCTTTTGGTCCCTTTTTAGCTCAGATTCCGAGGGGGTAGGAATTAGTTGGTTCTGAAATATGCATATAACCATGGATATAAATATTTGGGTAAACCAAAGACACCTTTTAGCTCAACAGTCCATTCCATGAAGACCAAGGGCAATGCATGTAAGTCACGAGTCTTTCTCATAGGACATAAATATATGTGCAAGGGCTGTACATTCCTAATGCGATAGAAAAGAGACATTTTCAACTAATTAATCTGAAAAATGGAAATGGAATGTGTGAGAGAGTGGAGAGTCTAGTCCATAAATGACTGGACCACATGTAAGTACCATATGTTCCCAATGTAACGTCATACGCCCAATTCGACGATTAGATTATTATGTGCCACTACCAAAAATGTTTCCTATAAATGCAAGTGATCCTGACCTTCTTCAGGGTAACAATACGATAGTATAATATATTTAATAATGAGTCCACGACTACCCCTTCAGTGAATATATAGAATCTATGGCCTCAAGGTATAGGATCTTGCATGACAGGTCCCACCATGGGTCCCCATGTTATGGGATCCCAAGGGATTGAATCTCATGAATATTTTTTTTATCCAAAGTTAGATGTGTGAAAAGACCCTACCTTCACGTACTATATATACATGCCACATCCACATCCCTTATCCTCCCTCCGTTCATGCTCAAGCCTCCAGTATTGCATGAACCTCCAATTTGAAACTCCATGGGTTGCCTTTACACTAAATCACCATATTTGAACATCCCTTATGTACATTCAAATTTATTATTTGTACCTATTCCATGGGGCACTCTATTATTGTACAAAGTTATTTAATGTTCCCTCATGTGAGGTCCTTTATTTTGATTCCCAACCACTTGGTTTTACATCAGTATGCCAATTGATTTTTTTTCATAGGGAAACTAATGTCGAACAACCATGGACCACTCCTCTACACCACTATCATTTGGAATTTTTGATGCCTTACCTTCCCCATGTGTGGTAAGATATCAGTTTTGTATGTCCAAGGGGTGAGGAAGAATTCCTTCTAGTAGGAGTTGCATGATATTAATATTCGATGCCCCAACACCCTCAGAAGATGATGTTAAACTGTTATCTCTCCCCCTGAAATGAACATAGGGTATCATGCCGTGGGAATTATCCACACCCACTAATCTCTATGGGAGTGAGATCATCCTCACCCTCTAATCATTGAATGATATCCTTTGAACACAGAACAAGATCTTACTCAAGAATCCCTCCAAGATTAAGTCCCAATCTCTATCTCCATTGGCCGACTCAATTCATAATCCACCCATCGCCTCACATGGAAGAACCTTTCATGGCATAATTGTAATTTCAATTTCTACCTCTTGTTTATCACACCAAACATGAATCATGTGGGAATAAATAATAATAGTGTTTGTGAATCTACCTAAGAAGCCTTAGTAGGTATTCCCCGTGAACCTCAAGGATGAACTACATGGGTTCGAATCCCTTTAATCAAAACATGATACCTAGGAAGACTCCATGAGGTTCAATCATAGACAATGGGAAACTACAGTTCCCCTACAAGGTATGTACTTTCATGATCTAAAATATTAACTTAATCGGACACATCCCCCACATCAAGTTCCCTAAGGTGTTATGATCGACTGACCATCACTTCATCCATCACCTCACCTTTATCCCAGTAAGATAACATCATCCACATCCATCCATTAAGAATGCCTCAATGTGTAACCCCCAACACCCCTATCTGAAATATGTGGGCATTTATTCCCATCCTCTAGGACACATATGATGTCTCCATGATGTTCAATCCCATCATCCTCTCCCTTCCTAATATTTACCTCGATTCTCCTTGTCTCTAGAGGATCACGCGCCATCCTAGAGGCTACAATTCCTTAAGGTACAAATCCATGCTATCCATTATCATGAGTCGCCCCCTTAGGTGACTCTTTTCCCCATACAAACTACATGGACATCAATACCTACTTTCTTATATAGGGTATGTTGGAATAATCCCTGAGGATCAATCCCAACACCCCCTCACACTTTATACATTCCATCCACTCCATTTAAACACTTCCTCTATCTCAATCATGATTTTTAAATATACCGCCACATCATGGTGGGATCATTAAAACCATATAGACTATCATAGTGTGTGATCCCCCTCCACGTCAACTTTTATATTAGTTTAATGCTAAATGTTTTAGTAAATTTGACCCACACTATCCATATTCATCCGACCAATAGAAATCCCCTTTCAGAAGGCTCTTATAGTGCATAATCCTAACACACCCCTTCGAACTATGTGGGTTTTGATCATTATCCTATAAATAGTTTAAATTGGAATCCTCTTTGAAGTTCAATCCCAACCAATGGTAAAAATTAGTGTCCCCTACCTAACTTGGGTTCACCTCACTAATCCACCCTCAGTGGTTTCTAGATTAGCCTTCACGGTGTGAAAGCTATCCTTTTATGGGACATGACAACTTGGTTCATCGTTAGAAGTCTTCCCACCCATGAAATAGTATACCTAGATGCCTCCCTCCTAGGTATGTTCCCCATCATGGGGTGAAATCTTATCTTTTCGATATAGACTGCATCAGGTATGATCTCATTCGGCATTTTGATCCATCCATCTTGTAAACCTTCTAGGTGGTCCATCCTTGTGATCCACCTCTCTTATCTCTTCCAATGATACATTTTGATATCTCTAATATGTCCTCACACAATGTTAATCTCATGGACTACCTCATGTAAAAAATGGTATTCTTAAGGCAAACATTGGAATACATACCTATGGAAGAACATAACTTTTTATTTCCTTGAGATGCCTCGTGTTCTAATCCATTGAGAATCCCACATATAATTAGGAATATAGGTGCCCCAATGTTCTAGCATCCTGAGATTCAATTGATTAAAATGTGAATACTCTACCAACCTAAGGTTATTGGCCTAACTATACCCATTGGAATGTATAAAAAGGAAAAACATAATTAATTGGTGCCTATGAAGCGATGTCACCAGAAAAGTGTTTCCTGGAAAACAATTTAATCCATAATGGAGACTCGGGCAAAGTGACGATTTCTTAGGAGGAATCCAAGGAAGGAAGAATCAACATCCCATAATCCTATTTAGATCAAAGAGCATACATCTCTATAGAAGTGAAGAATCTTTCCCACTATTGGTAATTTGTAATTTTGGGTACAAGGATTCCCTTAGTCAGGGACACCAAACCATGCATAGATAGAAAATAGTACGTAGAGGCAGACCTCCCCCGATTGAGTGTTTTAAAAATAATCTCAACAATACGATAATGTTGTTACCTATCCCATATTGGTACCTCAATCTATTGACAGGATTCCTGAGTTAATGTAAGTGGAAGAAATGATCCAATTTAGCTAGCTATATCATGATCTACATGGGATGAATAAGATGAGAACATCCGAAGATATGCACCTATGGTGTTAGTAACTTCTTGGTAGTCATGGTATTCATTAGGTGAAATCCTTGGAAGATAATAATTTGGAATCATATAGATTGTGATTGAAAAGGTATTCCTTTTTTTAACACATAATGATTCCTCCATGAAATGACATCATATGTGGAAATTATAGGTTACCATTGTCTTCAGTGTCCAGACAAGCCAACGACGCCCGATGTGACTATTCTCATGAAAATTTATTTCATCCTTATCATGACACTTTTGAATGTCCCAACATAAGTAGCATAATTGTACAGACTCTATAATTTTATGGCACAAATAATGATTTCCAAGAACATAAATTATATATATGAGGGAGACACAGACTATGTGATGAGTTCCAAGGTGGAAGCCAAGGAAGGAGGAATGAACATCCCATCATCCTATTTGGACAAGGACACTACATCACCATCCATGGTGGTGAAGCCCACCAGAATTTTGATAGTGGTAATGTGGAAAAAATACATGTCATTTTAACAATGCATTCATTGTTATAGTATGTTTTAAAAAAAAATTGTTGAACCCAATGTGAAACTGTTCTCCTTAAACTGCGAGAAGATAAAAATGGCTGGAAAAGTCATGGAATCAACCATTTGAATCCCATAAAAATATTTACGAGAGATGAGTAACATTGGGTGAGTGAAGACCAAGGGTCATTGAGACATCTCTGACACTACCACACTCATTTGTTGTGCATGGTGAAACCCCCCAAAAATCATTATCACATAACTGACACCACATCCCTCATGGGATGTGAAGGGGTAACCACAACTGACTCCATCAATACCTTGCCGACATATCTACCTTCATGGTCCGTGTAGGGGGTAACCACCTCAACTCCATCACAATTCTCTGACACTACCACTCATGGGACATGTAGAGGAGGAAACCACCCCCTACACCACTAGTTTCTTGACCACTACATTTCCCTCATTGTTTGTACTTCGGGTAACCTATACCCAACTCCATCAGATCCTCAGGGAAACCACTTCCCTTATGGATAGCATAGTGGGAAAAAACCATGACTCCATAAGGTCCTCACTAACACCATGACCCTCATTAGATGTATAGGGGAATCTAACCTTAACTCAATTGGCTCTTCATTAACAATACATCCCTCATAGTCCACAAATGGGGAAACAACCCCCCAACTCCATCGACACCTCACAACACCACCACTGTCATGGGACACACTGCGGGAAAACACCCATGTCTCCATGGGAACATCGCTGATGACATTCCATCTTGGGCTACATAGGGGGAACCATCCCCATCTCCATCAAATCATTACCAAAACTGACACCCTCAGGGGATATATAGTGTAAACCACCCCATCATCATCATTACATCACCAATACATCCACCCTTATGGGAAATTCAAGGGAAACCACAACCCGGCTCCAATGGCTACTAAACAAAACAAACACCCTCATGGGTCGCACAGGAGAAAACCCTCCCTGAATACATCTACTCTTGGTCAAAACCACATCCCTCATGCTCCATGCATGGTTAAGAATCCCCCTGACTCCATCGACTCATTACTAACAATACATTTCTCATTAGAAGCTTGCATAAAAAACACTACGACTCCATCAACTCATCAAAAATGCCACCCTCATGTGATACACTATAGGAATCTAACCCAACACCAATATATCCTCGCTAAAACCTCATCCCTCATGGGTCTCATTGGGGGAAACCACCCATGACTCAATCATATCCTTTCTGACACCACAGACCTCATGGGCCACACAGTGGGAAACCACCCCTAACCTCATCTTGTCCTCTCCCCAAAACCTATCTCATGGTTTGTGAATGGGGAAACCATTCCAAACTACAACAGAAACTCACATACACCTCCAACCTCATGTCGTAAGTAGATTAAACCACAACTGAATCTTTCAGATCCATACTAATGTTACCTCCCTTATGGGCCACAAAGTGAGAATCCACACCCATCTCCTTCAGTTCATTGGTAACACAACCAACCTCATGAGTTTTGAAGGGGGTTACCACCCATAGATCCATCATCTCCTCACTGAAATAGAAACAAAGGTCCTCCACATTACTATCATCATCAATTGAGAAGGTCCTCCCAGTGCTACAATACACCAAAATAGTGGTACTCCCCATTGCCAATATCATTCAGCACAATGTTCCTCACCATCACCATACAAAACCATTACAGAGGTGTTCCCAATATGTTAATCCTCGGACATAGAGGTCCTCTAAATTTACATCATCATCCAATGTAGAGAAAATTCCCACATTTCTATCTACCTTAATGATGGTCCTCCCTAATTCCACCAAAAGAATGAAAAAAGGACCTCCCCCTATCCATCATGAGATGGTTCAGATGTCCTCCCCACACCCCTATTAGTTGACATGGTCATCCTCCCCATTTATGTCATCATTGGCACAACTGTTCTCCTCATCTTGATTAGTTATGATATCTTAGGTCCTCGCCACACAACAATCTGTAGGAACATATGTCCTCCCCATTGAAATCATTATCCACTGTGGATGTACTCCCCCAACCACTATCATCCATAATGATTGTCCTCCCCATTTCCATAATTATCTAGAATGGATGTCCTCCCCATCACCATTAGCATCCATTACAGAGGTCCTCCCCACACTGCCATCAACTGGAACAACAATCTTCCCTGTTGTCATCAACATTCATTTTGAATGTCCTCCTCACACTATCATCGATACGCACAAAGGAACTACCTATTTCCAACAAAATATAGTGAAGAGGAACACCCAAAATCACTATTACAGGTAACGACAGTCCTACCCATTTCCATCTTCACCTGACACGATTGTCCTCCCCATCACCATCATCTGCCATTATGGATCTCTTCCCTACACTAACATCCACAAGAAAGGAGTACATCCTCATTTACAATTAAATCCTGTGAAATATTCCCCCACATAGATAACTATTGGAAGAAACGTCCTCCCTATTTTCATCCTAATACTAAACAACAGCCCTCCGAGCCACAGTCTTCATCCACTCCGTAGGTACATCCCACACTTCCATCGACTAGCACAGAGGCCCTTCCAATCACTATAATCAACAAGAATGGATGTCCTCCCCGTTACTCTATCAATAAATATAGAGTTCCTCTATGCACTAAGATCAACAATCATGGTGGTCCTTCCCATTAAATTACAAAAATCCTTCATAGAGGTCCTCATTATGTGGGAGACATTCCTTTATCTGAAGAACCATCCTCGGGAGAAGGTTAAACAAATACCTTCTATGTTATTTAGAATTATGTGATTTTAATCCATGATACCATGCCTTTAGGTCTCCTTCTCCTTGTCGATTTGACATTATATACATCCATATCTCAACGGATCTATTACCCTATTTATCATATATTCAAGGATTCCACACCTTTTGGGCTCCATCACCCAAACAAATTGATGTTCTACGATTCCATGCCTATAGGATTCCATCACCCCATTGAAACAAAGTTCCAATTTTCTGTGACACTAGGGGTCCATCTACCCAATAAACCAATGTTCTAGGCTTCTATTCTTTAATTTCTCCATTACCCCCATCAAACCAACATTATAAGATTTCATGCCTCCATGTATCCATCGAACCGTCAAAACGACATTCTTGGATTCCACACTACCATGGTTCCATCAACCCATAGAACCAACATTCTAAATTTCCACATCCTTAAAGCTCAATCAACCCATAAAACTAACATTACAGGATTCCACACATCCAAAGCCCCATGTCCCAACTAATAGACATTCCATGATTCCACACCTCATTGGATCTACCTCCATATTGAACTAAAATTTAAGAATTCCAC
Organism: Viscum album; assembly: GCA_963277665.1. Taxonomy (NCBI): domain Eukaryota; kingdom Viridiplantae; phylum Streptophyta; class Magnoliopsida; order Santalales; family Viscaceae; genus Viscum; species Viscum album. Next base: position 1,738,189,664 of record OY728145.1, read on the forward strand.
ACCATTAGGGCTCCATCACCCCATCGAACAAATAATCTAGGAATCCTTGCCCACCAAGCTCAATAATCCCATAGAATCAACATTCCAGGTTTCTACTCTTCTAGGTAACCATCACCCTTTCGAACAGACATTCATGGATTCCACACATTCTGGGTTCCATCAGCCTTTTGATCTGACATTCAGGATTCCACACCTCTAGGGATTATTTCCCTATTTAACCCACCATCCAAAATTTCATGCCTCCTGGGTGATGTGGCACTACTAGACTAAGGGAATATAATCATCCCTACCACAATTGATCTCACATCATGATATCATGAGGCCACTACAACCCTAAGGGTTCTACATGTCTCCTATATTTCTACATGGAGAAATGTGATGATCTTAAAAAACAAGGTCCAAGAACCCTACAATAAATTAGGTGGATTAGTTCAACTCTCCCTACTATTATATCTAAGGGAAACCATAGATGTCCTCCAGCGGCTCCAAAACTAGACCTGAGGAAATGAACCTGTTACATATCAAATGTCACAAACCGAATCTGGTCACCAACAAAACTAGCACACAACCCAGCCCAGTACAAGGCCCGGAGGGCGTTTTAAATCCCCACAGGCTAGAAAATGTGCCAGGGTATCATAAATGGATGTTTGGGAATGAATTACCCGAGTTTATAAACATTAAATAACTAACAAACTCAATAAAACAAATCAAGATTGTTCAGCTAAAGCTGTCTTTTGTAAAATTTCATAACTGATTTACATAAGTTAAAACTATTTTTAAAGACCATTAAAAAGGTTTGAAACCAAATAACGATAGTCCATGAATCTCGAAATGGCAAGATTCACCCCCTCAAGCCATCTCCACAACACTTCTTCATGAAAGACCGATAAAAAACCGAACTGTTGGCAAAAAAGTTGTACCAAAACCTGCAACAACAAAATAACCAAGTCTACTTACACACTATTGAGTAAGTAGGTTGTGAGAAAAAGACTAGTAGGATACCAAAACTAAGATATTCCGTGGAATAAACATTCAAAGATGAAAAGTCAATATGTATTCAATAATATGTAATTTCAAGTTACAATTTCTAAAATATACAAATTAAAAAATAAGTTTTCAAGTTGGATAATTTAAAGAATCAACACTTCTAAAAAAATTCCAATGCTACTAAATTTTTCAACCAAATATACCATATGATGATGGTGAATATAATGGATCTCATGGGAACAAGCAATAGGAAATAACTCCTAATCACTAGCTAGTTGTGGGTCCCAGGTACCTCGTATGTCGGTGAGAGTAACCATCAAAAATACTCATTCTCTTGCACGAGCCACTAGATGGGAACATACCCATAACCAAGTGGTCCCCAATAAATATCATCATAGTTTAGTTAGAGTTGTAATAGTCAATCTTGCTACGTTAAACTGAGGCCAAACCCAACGGATTTACAAGAATACTAGTACACATCCACCCACCTAGATACCTAGGTTTTCCCCTTGTGTTCAAATAATTTCAACAAGTCAAGAAATATAGTTTGTGTAAGCATGTATCATTTACACATCACAAATTCACCAAACAGACCACATGTATACTACACACGTCAAAAAATTCCACTTTTCATTCAAATTGATTTTGAAATCTGACTCACACCAGAAGAGCCCACAACACTTTTTACATTTCTTTTACATTTTAGTAAATTCATTAAAAAAATTTATAAAACCAATCCAAGATATTCCAACTCACATAACATCCCACTCACAAGTTACATAATACAATTTTCATAACCAAAATCCATTCTTCACATCACACTCAGACAAAACATCCAACATCAATTTCACATCTCTTACACACATTAGTAAATCCTTCAATCATTTTTATAAAACATTTCCATGATGGAACACATCACAAAACATCCCCTGTCACATTTAAAATGTTCTATTTTGAAATATACACAATCCAAAATTGTTTTCCAAAATGGTTTCACCACTTACAAAAATCATTAAATCTTTAAAATCCTTCATAAAACAATTCCAAAGAGTATACCAATTCTTTGCTCATAAAAACCATTTGAAAACCATATTTCTAGGAAAAAATCAGACAAAAACACTACCAAAGTAGAATTATAATCCCTAGATACATTTATAAAACAGCGTTCAAGTGTAATAAAATTACCTTGGATAATACCACGAAAGATACAAATGAAAACACCCATTTTCATAAAATGCTCTCAATAAGTATAACAATGTTTTACACACCAAACCTATTCAAAAACCCAATTTCAAACCCAATGGAACACCAAAACCCATCCAAAGCATAATTGGTAGGCAAAAAAATACTTATTAAACCAGTTTCATATGTTCTAAAATACACCAATATAATACCCAAATTGTTACACATGAAAAACACCCAATTTCAAGCTAAAATGCAACAATAAAATTAAAATCATAACCAAATGAATCATGAACAGTTTTTTCATTACAGAAAACATATTATGAATATTAATTATGACAAAATACAACATGATAACTCGTCAAATTTTTTTTACACATGTAACCACCTACCGAAAGTGTCGAATCCCTCAAAACTTTGTGCAAAACATCAACCGCACCACTGCCGAAACAAAAGGAAGATAAATCCATCCCTATAACAAAATGTTTGACAAAAATACACCAAATGAAAAAATATGTTCAAACCCTAACTTCTGGACATTTTACAACAAAATCAATGAGGGAGGAAACCCTAAGGGAAATGGAAGAAACCAAGAAGGACTCACTTACCTTGATAAATATTGAAGAAATCACCCCAAATACACCAGAATCTGAATTTGAAAACAACCAAACATTTAATATAGATTCATAAAAGGATTAAGAGATCATTTAGGAACTAAAATGTGGGAAGATAGTGAGAAATGATGGAGTTATGAAATAATCAATTTACCTCTTCAAATCTGGCCGATTTAAGAAATTTAGAGAAGTTTCATCCAAATATTATATGTAACGGAGCTCCAATGAGGTGTATGAGATCATGGGGGCTCCCCTTGGGTATTTGGGCTTGGGGAGAGTTAGAATAACTAAAAAATGTAAATATTGTAGGAGATATTAAATAATTAAAAAATATTTTAAATGCAAGAAATGGGCTTCGGGCAGGCCCAATCCCTTAAATAAAAACTCATATCCACCATGATTATGGATTTATAAATGGTCAAAATTAATATGGTGTTTTTATTAGGTCAGGGTATGAAAAATATGAATTTTAATGGAGGAAAATGTTGAAAAATATAGGATTTCTATTGGAATAATTTTTTTAATCTAGAATTGGGGTCACGGTTTGGCCCAATTCATGAAAACTCACTCATTCCTCCATAAAAGCTTGGGAAACCCCCCAAAAAAAAGAATGAATGTAAATTAAAAGAAATTTAACATTAAAATAAGTCATTTATGTGACAATTCTCCCCACCATAAAAACGTTTTTCCCCCAGAAAGTCACAAAAAGACGAGATATAAAATCCAAACCCAACGGATAAACCAAGATGTATTTCTTTTGTATGCTACATCCCCAAGGGCCAAAACACCTCCAGTAATCAATTAAGGATGGAATAATCTCACAACCCAATCATACAACACCTTCCTAACAAGATCAATCACATTCATACTTTATCCCAAAATAATACTCCTCAAAAACAATCCAAACAAGACTCAATCAATTCACCCAAACGAACAACAACATGGAACAAGGTTACACTTACCTTACTTTAACTAAACCATTGGGAGCACTACAATCCCAATGTATACTCAAGTATTATGTTTGTATATAGATATTTCCGTATGAGAATACTTACCACCAAGAAAATACCATGGATAAATCTAAGATATTGGTATTGGGGAACACAAATAGGCACCCCACCATAAGAGGAAATCTATATTTTTTCGACACAGAATCTGTACACTAACAGTGGAGGCCTAAATGAACTTCCTAGTACAAAGGGTATAATTCCATTCAATGTTGATGAAGGAACGTACATGATAATCATAGTGGGTCTCACCACCATATGAACCAACCATCTTAAATATCCAGCATGGGCCGACATATAAAGACCTAGTTTTTTAATGATTTGGGAAGGGCACATGGTCAGTCCGCAAGATTTGGGAAACTGGGCACTAACTGTGCAGATCATTCTTTCTGCATTGCTTCATAGCACATGACCACTACTAATCGTGCACAAACTATGTTCTCATCACGTCTATCAAAATTTCAACCATTCTCTAATGGCTCAACAGAAACCAAAGGGGGATGGAATGACATTAGGGGATGAAATGTGTACATGGACCTCAAACAATTTCCACCGAACAGGAACAACAGAAGAAAGATGATAACACCAGAGGTTTAAACTATTCCTATCTTTCGTACTGAGGATCGAACACTGTAAATTGTTTTAAAGGACCCTGTAATGTCTGCTATCTACGAGTCATTTTCTCTTTGAGAAATATGGCTTGAGCACAAAGGATTAAAGCATCATCAACCTCGTAGTTTGGATTTGGAAAGCCCCTGAACGATAATTCATCTTTCTATTCCACCAACAACTATATTGAAATCATCGATAATATTTCCAAGACATTACACATTCCAAACTCACTTTTCCCTAACTCGATATTTCACAGAATCAATGGATTAGAAAATGCCCACACATCACACCTTATTTCTTCGAGTGAGAAACTGTATAATTAAAGAACACATATACACACATTCCTCTAAAATGGAAGATTCGGATGTTTTTTCAAGGGATACATTCTCCCAACATAACATAGACTCATAGAGGATTTCACGACTACAACCTTTACAGTCAATTGATCACATAAAATCACAAGGCGTCACCAAACATGGCCATTGTGACTGATATAAGAAATGCGTGGAGAGGGACCTTATACAACATCCCCAAACAACATACAATTTTAGAAAGTGTCAACAGTATCCACTCATGACCAGATTTTAGACACTGGTAGTTTAACGTGAACTCCTTATTCTAAGAGACTATAAAGGACCGAGAGGACCTCTTAGACCCCATCTATTTTTTCATACATGCTTACAACCCCAGACCACCCCCACCTTCCTAAAATTATGAAACATAAGAGTCTAAGGTATCTTTCAACCATCCATGATAACTATCCCACTAAAAGAGGATACACAAAACCAAGAAAAGAAATGTTGTATAATCAATCTAAAAATATCAAGAAAAATATTCCTTATATTGATCAACTTGTGGGTCTTGAAATGGAAAAACAATTCAGATTGTACTTTAGTTGTGCACTAACCTTTAATGGGGCGTACCATATCCAAAAATTAATCACAAGGACCCAACCATGATAGACCATTAGTCAAGATATACTACTAACCTATTCCAAATATATGAAAGGAACCACCATAAAGGCATCCAAAAACATTTCTCATAATAGACCACTAACTGGACCTTCAACAAAGATTACTGATCAAACACAAACCAAAACACATTACAAATAGGAGGGGTTATTGGACTCAAAACAACCCAAAAAATCAACATTAAAAATAAAAACATAATAAAAACCATCACAAACTAGTCATAAAGACATCATGTTTCTCATTTAAAATCAGGTTTTTGAAAATAAACGCTTCAATGTATATCGTATCCAACAATGGTACCCCATGGGCCTCACACATGCATGTTTCTATGCAACACCAGGCACCCTCCTCATATCCAACATGGAATGAATCCATCCATGCCATCAACCATCCATCATCCCATATAACCCCATGCATGTGATTTCTCATGGAAATACCAAAGGATAAAATAAAAAATTCTTTCCACTTTTCAAAACCAAAACTGTCAACCAATACCTCCTTTTTCTCAAAACCACTAAGCACAAAATCAAACCCAAATTACGTCTTACGAAGATATTCATAATTTAATAATAATTTAAATGAAAACTCACATTCATGTTATACAAATTAATTTCAAAACATCTCATCCCATTAAAATACATTTCATATTTTTAGAAAACGTTATTGGAAAAACCATTTCAAAACCATCATTGACATAGTTCGTGCTTTCAAAAGAGCTGCAAACATACAATTTTCCATTCCAATACAATTCTCAAAATTTAGATCTCCATTTTCTCAAATCTAACCATTCCCTCTTTATTAGATAATCATTTCACAAAAACATTAAATTTCTTAAAACCAATTCACTTTCAAACCAATGTCCCAAGATTTCAAAACTAAATAACACAAGATAATGCATGGGGAAATTAGAAATGTTGGGTGAAATGGAAATATGGTTGGTGACCATACTTCAATAACTTATTTATCACATAGAGTTTTCAAGGGAAATATCTCCGGCTCCACATGGCTTGCCAGACCCTGCAAGCTCACTGAGACCATTAACCCAACTCTCTTATCATTTCCCCTAATCATTATCAAACCCTGAAAACCAAAGGACTCTGAAAATGTTCGACCTCCCCTAGAGACTGGAATACCCTCATGGGGTGTGGTGATCAGCCACATTACCTATTACCAATATTCCATGTCTCAAAAATACTAACTCTAGACAATCCCTAGTATTCCCCAAATTACATGACCCAAAGAGAGAGGACCTCCTTTGATGCCATTTGTTCATGAACTGAATCTTGTTGCCATCAAAACTGGCACCTGAACTAGCCCAAAACAAGGCCCGAAGGGTGTTTTTGATCCCCCAATGGCTGGAAAAATTTCTTGGGTATCACGAAATGATGTTTGAGAATGATTTAACCGAGTTTATAAACATTAAACAACAAACAAACTCAGTAAAACAAATCTAGATTTTTATACTAAATCTATCTTTTGAAAAATTTTAGAACTGAATTACATAAGTTAATAATATGTTTAAATACCATTAAAATTGTTTGAATCCAAATAATGATAGACCATGAAACTCTACATGGAAAGATGCACCCCCTCAACCCATCTCCACCACAATTCATCCATAACGACCAGTAAAAACCCAAACTAATGGCACAAAAGTTGTTCCCAAACCTGAAACAATAAAATAACCATGTTTACTTACACTAAAAGGTGTATGTAGGGTGTGAGCCAAAGCCTATTAAGATACAATCACAAATATATTCCATGTGATAAACATTCAAAGATGAAAAGCTTGTATGTTTTCAAAAACATGTAATTTCCAGTTACAATTTCTAAAATATGCAACTAAAAAATTAAGTTCTCATGTCGGATAATTAAAATAATCAAAACTTTTAAAATAAATTTCAATTATACTGAATTTTTATCCAAATATACCATATGCCGATGGTGATTATAAAGGATCTAATGAGAACAAGCAATAGGAAATAACCCCTAGGCACTAGCTAGCTGTGGGTCCCAGGTACCTTGTATCTCGGTGAGAGTAACCATCAAAAATATCTTTTCACATGCACAAGATACTAGTATGGAACATACCCATAACCTAGTGGTCCCTAATCATCATCATCATAGTTTATTTAGAGTTTTAAGTGTCAATATTGACAAGTGAAAAAGACGCCAAACCCCACAGATTAACTAGCATACTAGTACATGTCTACCCACTAAGATACTCAAGTTTTCCCCTTACTCTCAAGAATGTTAAACAAGTCAAGAAATATACTTTTCATATTCAAATATCATTTAAACTTCACAAATTCCCCAAAAATCCCACACTTATACCACAAAAGTCACAAAATTCCACTGTTCATTAAAATTGATTTTGAAATCCGACTCACACCAAAATAACCCACAACACTTTTTACATTTTTTTACACTTCCATAAATCCATTAAAAAATTTTATAAAACCAATCCAAGATATTCCACCTCCCATAAAATCCCACTCACATGTTACATAATATACTTTTCAGAATGAAAATCCATTTTCCACACCACACTCGCACAAAACATCCCACATCACTTCTCCATCTCTTACACACATTAGCAAATCCTTGAAAACAATTTATAAAATATTTCCAAGATTTCACACATAACAAAACAGACAATTTAACATTTAGAATGTTCCATTTCAAAATATACGCACTCCAAACCAATTTTCCAAAATGGTTTCACCCCTTACAGAATTCATTAAATCATTCAAATCTTTTATAAAAAAATCCAAAGACTATACCCAATCATTGCTCATGAAACCCATTTCAAAACAATATTTTAACGACAATACCACACCAAAATACTACCAAATACGAATTGGAATCCCTAGAGACATTTATTAAACCATATTCATGTGTTATATAATCACCTTGGATAATACCATGAATGATACAAATGAAAACACCCATTTTCATAAAATGATAACAAGAAGTATAACAAAGTTTTACACAAGAATCAAATTCTAAAAACCCTATTTCAAACCCAATGGCACACCAAGACCCAACCAAATCATAATTTTTCACCCAATAAATATTTAGTAAACCAATTTCATATGATCTAAAATACACCCAAGTAATACCGCAAGTGTTTCACATGAAAAACACCAAATTTCAAGCTAAAATGCAACAATAAAATTAAAACCTTAACCAAATAAACCATTAACAGTTTTTTCACCACAAAAAACATATCAAGATTGTGTATTAAAATTAAATATAGTATGATAACTCATTAATAATTTTTTACACATGGAACCACCTATGGAAAGTGTCGAATCCATCAAAACTTGGTGCAAAACATCAACCTCACCACCGACGCACCACAAGGATGATAAATCTAGACCTAGACCAAAATAGATTTAAAAAATGAAACCATATAACACCCTATGTTCAAACCCTAACTTCTAGACAATTTATAAAATAATTAAAGAGGGAGGAAACCGTAATGGAAAAGGATAAAACCAAGAAGGAATCACTTATCTTGAAATGTATTGAATAAATCACCCCAAATACACCAGTATCTGAATTTGAAAACAACCAAACATTGAATATATATTCATAAAATTTTTAAGATATCATTTAAGAACTACAATGGGGAAATGAGTTAGAAATGATGGAATTATGAAATAATAAATTTACCTCTTCAAATCTAGGTGATTTGAGAAATTTGAAGACGTTTCATCCAAACTTTCGATGTAACCGAGCTCCAAAGAGGGGGAGGAGATCATGGGGTCTCGTCTTGGGTACTTGGTCTTATGGGAGAGTTAGAATAACCTAAAAAACGTAAATATTGATGTATATATTAAATAATTAATAAATATTATTAATGCAGAAAATGGAATTATGGGAAGACCCAATCCCTTAAATAAAAACACATATCCACCATGATTATGGATTCTTAAATGGACCAAATTAATATTTCGGTCTTTTTAGGTAAGCGGATGAAAATTAATAATTGAAATGGAAGTAAATTGTTGAAAATTAAGGAGTTATTAGGGTATCAAAATTTATTTTTAAATCTGGAATTGGGCTCTCGGTTTGGCACAATTCATGAAAACATTCCAATTCCTCCGTAAAATCTTTGGAAACCCACAAAACAAAGCATGAATGAAAATTAAATGAAATATGACATTACAATAATTCATTTATGTGACATACCATGTCATTATTGTAGAACATGCTTGTGTATGATGGGTTATTTAAAGAAATCCCATGTTTAGATTCCCCCCAACCCCAAGGACCCAAATAAATTTTAATAGTGTGGAGATGACAATCTTCCCAGAAAATACATATTGTCATACATCCTAGATTCATGATGTTATACATGACAACAACCATAGTTTAGTTATCGTAATGTTAAAATACATGAAAATTCCTTGGTTATGTGACATTATACTATATGAAATTATTGTCAAATATACATGACCTAATACTACACTAACCATGGTCAAATCAATGTAACCATTATTAATAGCCCCTAATTTCCTTAAATACATGAAGCTAAAATATATGATCCAATTCCCATAAAATTTTCAATTAATCTAATTTAACATCATCCTCAACTAATAAAATTAAACTGTAGCCTTACCCCTTATGGAGAACCCAATATTCCTCCTAAGGTCTGTGTGAGTTGAATCCACATGACCAACACAGGATATAAACAATGTAATTCCATAATAATTACATTTGGGAGTACTTTCCAATCATCACCTATATATTTCTATGGAACATTCATCAAAAATATCAAGACACCCATCATTGAAATGTGGTTGACTCCCTAATTCAGATACTCCCCAGTGACATGGTCAAATTCTCTATGGCATTGAACATATTGTGCTGTATTATATGTTGAAATTATCTCAATCTATATCCACACTTCCCCAATCCCTTTATTTTTATTCCCCTCTCTCTCCACATCATATGGGACCCCTAATGACATGGTTATTGGAAGTTTTTTCTCACCAACCATCATGGTGTGATGTCCATGAAAAAATTGGATGAAAATTTGATATTGGACTCACGTTTGGAAATTGGTCAATGGTCAACCCTCATTCGGTTTTCCCTATCCCAGGTAACATGATATCAATTCCATGATAGAAATATGGTATATAGTTTTCATACATCATCATTCCACCATCAATGTGTTCCATATATCTAGTATCATGATTCACACTTTCCACCTTCTTATATTTTCGTGGAACTCCAAAAACAATGATGTTACCCCTCCAATGAATTCATGCACATTGAGTAAGTGGGTTGGTGTATTGCCGACACTCTCAACACAACATCTTGTTTTTCTAATTGTGACCTTACATATGTTAGGGAAATACCCTTACAACCCCAAGCTTCCAATTATGAGGAAGACTCATGTGATATTATGAGTCTTCTGGGGATGTGTACGCATATAGATGAGTTGTGAAAATCTAAAGTCCATTCAACAAAAACTTAAACAATATGCACGTTTCCAAATACTAGGAATTTCAATTATGATCCTTCGGTCTAAGAAACATTGCCTTAATATTTTAGTTGCAACATTGTCCCTTAAACAGATTTCATGTTGGGATTTTCCCCAATAGAAAACAAGTCCATGTGTTTAGAATGTAACTCACCTCATGATGTGTAATGGTGTAAAACCATGTAACACTATTCCAATCCTTCCCATACATCATTTCTTTCTTATAAAATATTCTTATAATCTCCTAGGTATAAATGGGTCCCCTCATGATAATGGTGGCTACAAAAAATTTCAATCCTCATTTCTGGTGAACCCCCCTCACAATCCCTTTTCACGTAATAGAAGCTCTTATGTTTTGATCATGGTCAATAGTCTGTTCTTAATTTTCATACCCTATATTAATTATTTTAATTTGGGAATCAGTGTTTTAATATTTTTCAAAAGTGGTGCCTAACCATTAGTCACCCCTTTCATGATCAGGATCTCAATTCCCACATCACTGTGTCTTCTTTGAATTCCAATTCCCATGTTGTTACCCCTCTTTACATATAATCATGTGTTAGGAAAGTCTCACCAGGACATTATCATCCTGAAATTTCCATAAACCTATTTTATTCTTTCACATGTCATAGGTATATCCTCACACAACAACTTCTTTCTCACACAGATTAAAAATCTCATCATCATAAGAGTGCTCATAGAGATTATACCCATATAGACCAACCACACAATCTAATAAGTCTATAATCTATGAACTTAAACAAGAAATTTATTTCCCAGACACAAGATTTTATAATTCATTCTTACTCCACAATCTATGACCTTATTCTAATAGCCGCATTTGGCTGAGATTTATCACCATACACTAATAGCCATCCTATTGTCCATTATGCATGACATTAATCAATTTTCAAAAACCTGACCAATATACATAAACATAAAATTAGAATCCTAGTACATGAATCATGAGTATAATCTATGTTCCCATGTTCTAGGAAAATATTGGTGTGGATTGGGGCCACTGATGCCCTCATTCATGTTAGTTTTGTCACTCCACCATGCCACTAATTCCAGTTTTGGGAAGCCTACATCCCTATTTCTAAACTCCATAACCTTTAACTGAGAGTCAATATTCCATCTTATTTACTTTAATGTGTGTAAAAATCTCCTTGTGAATATATCTTGAACACGAACATCTTTTAGTACCCACTCTTTTCAGGATACTTATGTCATTCCCCATATTTTCCTTTTCTTTTAGATGAACTCCTCATCATTCTCTTATTTGAACTGTATGTGGTATTTTCAATTGGATGTGTTATGTTGTGTTTGGCCTCATTGGTCATCAATAACTTGTGGTTTGTAATAAGAAAACACTATACATTCACAATTTAAATTCCCCCTATTATAGTAAAAACAATATGACCATAAAAAAGGATAATTTCCACAACCTAATACAATAAATTTTGATCCTACATGGAAGATGTTATTGATGCATCACAACAATCATAAGATGACCCAGTAGCTAGAGAGGATTTACCCCCACCAGTGTTGTTCTCTCACTATGTGTATATTGATTCTTACCATTATATGATATGTAAAAATTCCCAAAAAATTATCTTTAGGGTATGAATGAAATTTATCAACCCTTCAACCCCTAGGACTCAATTATTGTCTAAGAAAGACAAACATAAAATATAAAAAGAAAATCCAAGATTCATGAATTTAAACTAAAAGTGAGTTTCTATGTAGGATATGTTGTGTGGTGGTCAGCCTATAATTCCATCATTTAGATATGATTTTTAATTTCACCATAAGAAACATGTCCATTTAGGAATCTCTTTCTCCATGGTCTAACACTATGAACATTAACTAAGAACTCACGGTCCATGAAACATTACATTAAAATATTTAAAATAAGTCCATGAATCCAAAATTTAATCTTTATATGGTTATATTCTTGAGAATATCTAGTGTGGAAAATTCCTCTTTAGTCCTCATTGATGTCGATTCTATCACTATTCCACGATACACATCCTTCTTTTTGGGATACTCCCTTAGGTTCAAACACTATGAACATAAAACAAGATCACACGGTATGATATTTAATAACCTAAACTAGAAGTCATGGACCATGTAAGATGAACTTAATCTTTTCTAAAACCTTAGTTATTAATCCTATATTCCCAAAAACTAACTTTCCTTTTTTGAATGCATAGTTTCATTGAACCTATAATGATAAATCCGAAAAAAATAATCAATCATCCTATTTCGACTATTTGAATCATTTTTTGTTCGTATTTCTATCATATTTTATATCATTAAGGACCCCTTAATGGTGATTTCCTCATTTCATTTAGGATCAATTCCCATCATAGGCCAATTCCCTAATGGTCCCCTCCCATAAATTAGCAGACCTCGTGTTTTGAACATTCTTAATAGTTGATCCTTCATTTTTTATCCCCATTATTGTTTGTTATTTTTGTGGTACCATTGTTTTGACCATGGTATATAGTCAATCTCTACTCACCAGTCACCCCTTTACCCAGACCTCTAAATTCCCAATTTACCACTTTTCCTCCATGGTATATCTTGGTGGATATCTAACACCATTCGTTTCATCTATCTGTGCATTTGTGAACATCTATTTAGAAGGCTAGTGTTACTATAAAATTATCAAAAATAAATCTACTTGAAGGTAACATGTGATCCCCAGAATTAGGAAAATCCCATAACAACTCCTTATTTCACACACTGATCATGGATCATGTTAGCATTGGTGTTTTGTTAGGGTCAGTACTAACGTCGTCATGCTGCACTAGAAAACCCATTTTAAAAACCTTATGACCATAACAATTGTGTCTATGTCCAAGAATCACAACATTAAACTAATTTCTCATGGTCCATGATTTATAATCTTAAACATTGTTCCATTGTTTTTATCATTTTTTTGGTATGATAGCCTCTATCTGATCATTTACATTAGGTTTATCCTATTAATTATTCACATGTACCCTTATAAAGAACACCTTTATAGTCCACAAATTTTCAATTTAAAATGGTTTCCATTTATTCAAGTATTCTGATAGTAAACAAGTAACTTTTCGTACATACTGCATTCCCTTAAATATTATGTATCTACTTCCAAAACATTGCGTGACATGATTCCCAACCTCGTGGGACATGAAGGAATGACTAGACCCTATTTCCTTGGGACTAGATGCAGGTTTACCACAAGACCATCCATAATCTAGGATATTATAACATATAATGGTTCATAGGGACATCCCCTAGATATAAGTACCATTTAATTAATTTGACCGATTAATTTGATGAGATTCTTTTATATCTCTATATAAGGGAAAATGTTCCTCAACACATGAATTTAAATTGTATTATTACCCTAGGTAAATTCAGGATGCCTCATATATAGGCATGATATGATTAAATACGCTCATCTGAGAACATATACCCTACCATCATTTTCCATTTACCATGGTCTGTTTCATGATCCAATCCTCCAAAATATGTACTACTCAAAAATCATCTCACTATTGTTTAATGTATCATTAAGTTGTCTCTATTCCACCCTCATTTAATATGGGTCACCTTTTTATTCCCACCAAAAATTCCATGGAGACATCCATTGGTCCAAGCAATATGATCATAAAAAAATTTCAATGGGTTTAAACAATATGACAATAAACTAGGTTTTTTATACCATGAAGCATGACCATAAACTATGTGTGTCCCAACTAATAATCATTTTCTCTGTGCGAGGTTACCCATAATAATTCCCTCTATCACCATCAACTCTCACAGTTGGATAGGTAACATTACCTTTGGTTCAATATGATCCTTTTCTCATGATGTTATGATAGAAAAACTACCCCAGAAAAATGATAATATGATTCCCTCTTGATCTGAAATGTGGAATAAATGTGGGGTGGCACATCAGATAAGTTATACACACTCAACATCCCTTCCACATGATGTTAAACCATGAGAATAATCCTAATAAGATGTAGATAAACTATACAATTTCATGTCTCTACCAAATGGTGTAATACTACATATCTACAATCCTTTTTTAATGATGTAAGACTGCAAGCCATCATAGTCTATTGCATGAGAGCCCTTTCTTTGATGTAGGTCATATACAACATCAATCATGTTCCTTCATCCATCACTAAACATATGAGATGAAACTCCACTTGGATGTCGAGTTTGAATATTTTTATACTAATACACCCACACCATAAGTGCAATAATTCATGGTGGCATAATTTCATGATTTTGGTAATCCATTGAAACATTTCATCACTCCATTTCCATGCATCTCATTCCACTCATTTAGAACCTAATCCACTTATATGTATAAAGGTAACCCCTAACAGAATTGTCTCGTGACATTATTGGAAGACGTATAGTTTGGTTCTAACAGTATTGAAATGTTTAGATGCCATTTATGGACATTTTCTGGTTTCAAACTTGGTCAAGAAACTTAACCTAATTTTTTCCCATTCTCATCTATTGGTAGGGATAATGTGTTTAAAAAATGGCCATAAATTAACCTATATAACCATGCCAATCTAATTTTTTTATATATTTTGGAAAATGTGATTCAAAATATTTATTTCAATACTCCAATATTATCTGATTCATTGACTATAGAATACATGAAAATTAAGGTGGTTATGAAGATTTAAAATCATGATCTATGATGTTTCTAGTCGGGAATATATCAATGGAGATCGATTTCCCATTCTGATCCCAAAACATTTCCATTATTTATAAATCCCATAACAGATTATGATCAATTAATAGTTGTCCCCAAGGTTCGTGTTTTCCTCATCTCTTTATTAGAATGTGGACTTCCCCACCCTATTTGTCACTATTGGAGCCCATTCTAGGGGGTATTAGTTGGAAGATGAAAATCAGAATGAAATAATTCATTATATGATTCTAAATATTATCTTGATTAAAAAAATATTTCTAGATTCTATTTGACTAGTTGAGTATCCTAAATGGAGTTATGGATAATAAGTCTTGGATGTTTGAAGCCAAGCTTTCGAGTATAGTTTTTGGAGCTAGTTCAAGATGCCAGTTCATAGAGGTTCTATTCATCGAGCTCCTTTCATGACAAAAACAAGGATTGATGGTGTCTGCTTCAGGCCTGATTGTTATTTTTGGCTATACGATTCTAGAATAGATTTTATATGTGAGTCTGATAGTGCTTCATGACTGCATGAACTATTTAATGTGTCACATCATCTGTCTGATGGATCAAAGTAAATTCTCATCCCAAAATATCTTCATGAACTTCATTTAATCTTTACATTCATACTTTACTATAAATAAAACTATCATTCCATAATTCAATTTTGGAGACACCGTACATTTGTGGCCTCATGCACTCAATTCATGAAAATCCAATTATGTGTGATACCCTATTTAACTAATCCCCTAGGCATCACAAAACTACCTCTTTTGCATTCTAGAGTTCCTCTAAAATAATTGGAGATGCCTATCACAAAAGAATATGCCCTTTGTGATGTAGAAACTCATTATGTGGATAATAAGGCTCCACAAATCATTCAATATTCATGAAGCAATCCCCTTGGTAATTTAGAAATCCTTTGCTATACCTTGATCTCCATGAAGCTCAATCCTTTCTGAGTCCCTGAGCTCTATGAATACCCATCATGAGACCCATCACTATCTACATACCTATACACCCCCACCCCCACTTGGGATTAGTGACGTACTATAGTCTAGGACCTATGACCCAGTCCACTCATTATAGTCACTAGGCACCATAAAAATTATAGTGTCTTACCACCAACATTTTCGGACAGGTTGATGACATTTTATGTTGTGCCCTTATACAGTCTCAACATTCACCCTTCAATACCATGATTCACTATTCGCTTCCCCACACCATGAATTTCTTTAACTCAACCTACTCCTCTTGTTCGCTTTCCCATGTCATTAGTTGAGATTCTCATATTGGATTCCATGATTAACCCATTATGTAAGGTACTCCACAAAACCAACCACCAGACACCCATGTAGGGTAGAACCAAAAGTTCCTCCAATTGAATATATCCCACAATTGACATTTCTACTCATATTCTACCTAATAGTACTCACTATATTGATTAAACTATATCATACCCTATCAATCTATAATAGTATTTTTATGCTTTAATCGTTCAAATAAACATTCCATGATCAATTGAATATATTCTACAATACTTTCTACATGACATTAAAATTTATCATACCCTATCATTCAAGAATATGATGCCTCATGAAACCAACATGGGATTCCTTATGCACCATGTGTAAGATTCCCAGTAGTCTCTGCTACATGAATTTAAAATATAGAATACCCTATCATTAAATAATAGATTTTATCATATAAAAAACATGGTATTCCATATGAAAAATATATAAGATTCCCTACCTATTTGATATGAGGAAGCCACTATGGGAATATCAATGCATAATAACCAATCACTACATCCTTCCACATGATGTTGAACTATAATCATACCTTATTCAATGCACATTGGATTCCATCATGGCCTTACATGAGAAATATATCATGGATGATTCAATGCATAATCCCCTACCACAACATTTTTATCCTAGAATCAAATGGTACACTCCTACACATATGCCTCAAACATATCATTGTTGCTACTATCAATACATGGGATGCTTGTATGAATAATCCCCACACACATTATCCAGTCACATATTGTTAAACTGAATCCCTCTATCTTGAAATTGACATGGGATTCCATCATGACAAGACATGAGAGTGGAATAATGAGAATATCCATTTCATGAGCCCCATTCATAGCATCAATCCTATAAAGAATCACCCAGCCATCATCTATGTATAATCCCCATTCAAACAATTTCTTTCATAGAGGCACACAAACATATTACACACATAATCCCCATTCACATTATTTCCACTCCTAGTAGCACATGGGTAGCTTCTATGCATATTCCCCAACAAGACATGCCATGTTTGATGGTGTATGACCTAATTACCCATTTCAAACTATGTGGGTTTGATTCCCAATGAACTGGGATATATAAGGAGCATCACTAAGGTCCAAACCCATCATCCCTTCCACTCCATCCACCCATCATCCTTCTATTCAAGCCACTCCATCCACTCTAACGGCTCAACCATTCCATTCAAATACATATTTATGTTTCCTAGGACTTCAAATCATGGTGATATTACACCACTCATATGGGATGATCCTATACATAATCCCCATTGACTTCATCAATGCTCCTAGCTGCAGATTGGTGGCACATATGCATAATCCCCAAACCATCCAACCAGAAGATATCCTTTTGTGATGTTCATATCACTTGTGTAATCCCCACACCATATCATCACTCTATGTGGGTTTTGATCCTTGTCACCTAAAAACAATACAAAATAAGCCTCATTGATGTTCAATCCTGACCAATGGTAAACTATTGTTCCCCACTCCTAGGGGTGTACCTCCATATTATGGTCTCATTAGGTGTTTAGATCGGCCTTCATGGTGTGAAATATTCACTTTATGGGATAGAAACATCCATATCTATCTCTATGGTGTTTTCTAATCCATCTATGTGTAAACCTTTCAGGTGCACCCTCCTAGGGATATTCCACCTTAAGCATACTATGTGGGCCATTTTGATTAGTCTCATTCTATATATTCATGAAATTAAACATGAAAATATACCATATTTCTACCTCATGATAAACATGATATTCCATAGGTGAAATACTAAGAAGATATGAGCCTATGAAATCATCTAGATCATTATAATCCACGGATGATTGAGGGTAATTCATTGGACGAAATATGCCTACAGTGTTAGTTTCCCCAAAAACATATTGGATTCCTAAGGTGAAAGTCTTTGAAAAAATTCCTGTAGCATAAAATACCTCACGATAGACATGATATATCTTTATATAGTTACCTTAATATAAATCAATTAAATCCTTTCTACGAGGAATAATCATGTTAGCAATGTTCCCATCATCCAATCATGCCAGTGTTTCCCAACATGACTACTCTTCTGAATGATGTTTTCCTCCATATTAATACCATTCTGAATTTCCATATATATGAAACATAATTATCATGTGTCC
Source organism: Viscum album (assembly GCA_963277665.1). NCBI lineage: Eukaryota > Viridiplantae > Streptophyta > Magnoliopsida > Santalales > Viscaceae > Viscum > Viscum album. Next base: position 1,738,208,704 of record OY728145.1, read on the forward strand.
AAAAATAGATGGCATTGGGAATGTGTTCCGTGAACATAACATAAATATATAAGGGTGACCTGAACTATGAAATTTTTTCCAAGGAGGAATCCATGGACGGTGGAACCAACTACAAGTCATATTGTTTCAATCAAGGAGTCAACATCATCATACATAGTGGTAAAGGCCTAATACATTTAAAAATTAGGAAAATGGAGAATTAAACTCTATCCATAATGACCATGCTTACCCTAATATGAAATTTTTTGGAAATGAGTGCATATATCCCACATAAAATATCAATGATGGGAAATAATAACTTTTATGAATGTGTTGATACTTATTCAATTATTATGGATATCACATAGAGTGGATGTGTTTTAATTCCCCTTTATATAGTCTATTAATTTTAGATTTTTGAGGAATAACATGATATCGATGACATGCCTATTTACCATAATTTTTTGATATACTTCTTGTATAGTTACCAATCATTCCAAAAAAACATTAAGTTGAGTTATCAATATTACACTCACATATTTACAAAAAAAAACACAATGACTACCTATATAATGTTTATGAATGAGTTTTATGAATTAAAAAAAACATCAGGATTTTCTGGATATAGGATTCATTTAGTCAAGTTTCTCAGCATCACATTTAACTATTTTTTTAAATAATGATGGATAAATGAGGCTTTGCATTGATTATCTAGAGTTTCCCAACATGATGATCATTAACAAGTATCATATCCAAAATGATAATGACTTTTCTGATCAACTATATAGAGATAAATAATTTTCTTTGATTAAAATTTGTTTTAGAGAACATCAATTTAGTTGAAATAAATACGCTAAAACCATAATGAAATTACCTAAAATGTATAGACACTATGAATATATAGTGATTACATTTAGTTTTACTAATTCCCCTAAATTATTGATGTATTTATTGAATATATTATATATATATTTCCTCAATTAGTTTCTTGTATTCTTTATTGATAACATTCTTAAAAAATCATGGAATAAAGATGATGTTGAAAATCACTTAAGAAATGGTGATTGTAACAACCCAAATATTTTCAATGGAAATTACCTTCTTATATTTTTGTCATAAAATCACATTAAACCACAATATAATGAACTAATAAGTGATAAGTGACCTTTAAAAATAAGTTTTTCACTTCTGTGTTTGGAATTTCAAAAAAAATCGGCATACAAGGTTGTGTTCAAGATGTTTTTTAGAGTCTAATAAAAGAAAAGTAATTTTTGGTGAATAGTAACATAACTTAATGAATATTGAAATAACATTATGAATATTTAAAAACCCCTATTGAATATTAACCTCACCTATGGTGGTATAAAAATAATACTCCGGTTGGAAGAACAATATACATATATTTTAGAATAAGTTACTGAGTGTATTTAAACTGGTTTTTGATAATAAATTAGGATTTTATTTAAATATTAAAATAATCATATTTATGAATTTATTTTTGAAAAATTGAATTCATTTTTGGATTTTACACATTGAAAAATTGTTGGGGTATGTTTTTGAGATTTTTCTGAAATACTTGAATTTTTGATTAACAATAGAGTCTGTTAATTTACAATAAATGCTAAAGAAGGGATTAATTGAGTCATAGATGATGCGGTTCTAATGTAAGACTACTTGTTTATAATTCACATTATCTATTTAATATTCTTGGTCATGTAATACTTACTATTACTTTTCTTGGGAAGAAATAATAAAGTAATGATTATTATATTGTGAAATCCCTCCTCTCCTCCTCTATAAAAAACCCCCACCTCACTCCCTCTTCTCTCCACTCCTCTAAAGCTGCAATCCTTCCCTAAATTCTGCCCGAAACTCTCCCCAAGGTCCTCCCCCACGTCCAAAAGATCTCAGCCTCCTCAAAATACCATAAACTCTCCCCTTAAGTGGATCTCAAAGGAGGAAGTCTAAAGAGGTAAATTCCTCTTTCCAAATTTCTTCTTTTCTTTTAAGTTCTTTTCTTTTTTATTTTCTTTCCTCACCTTAATTCACCATAATAGTATGATAAATCCAGTTACATAAATTTAATTTAATTTTTTCATGCTAGTGGTATATTTCATTATATTCTCCCTTTCCCCACCCATTTATTTGAAAAAAATGAAAGCACCGTTTCAGATGTGCTAATTTAGAACATTCATGGACAACAGTTTATCAATTTCTATTATTTTCTATAATTGTGGTCATGAAAGAAATTTGGTTATCGTTGAACCAAATTATTTTATATTGAATATATCATATTTTTGGTTCTGTAATCTTTTGGTACAAATGGAATTAAGTTATAATGAAAAACACATTCTTTGTAATAAAAAACAACGAATAACAAAAATAGTTATCACTATGGTATTATACATAATAATTCAACATCACTATAAGTAACATTATTAAAATTAAAACCATGTAATCATCTGGATATTAAATAAATAATTTATCTTCAATTCTGTACAACCACTTTCATATTTCTTATAATTTAAACTTGAATATAAGTGAACCGATCTTTTAAAGAAAAGCAAACAAACGATACCAGACTATAAAATTGTACCTTATAACTAATAAAAGAGGATTTTAATGAACTAAAAAGTTTTATAATAAAAAAAATTACATATATAATTGGTTTATTAATTATGAATTAATAATCCTAATTTTTTTTTCAGGTTATTAATAACTAGTGAGGAACCCCACCAGATTTGAGGTAAGGGATCCTCTCCTTTTGTCTCTTAATCAAAATTGTCTTATATAATATTCCATTATATGTGTACTAGAAAATGATGGGGTATTTTTAAGAACCTCCCCATACTTCCTTCTAGATTTATAAGTGATTATAAACCGCATTTCTCTCTCATCAATCCATCTTGGTCACACCCGACACCATGCCAATAAAATCGTAACGACTTCTACTCCAACCTTCTTTGTTCTTTAGAGTTTCCTTATATATCATTCAATATGGTGTTATCTTATCAATTTATTTGAGTCATATGAGTTCTAGTTATTTTTACAAGATTCTTATATGAAGACCCTTTCATCACATTCTTTCAACGATATACATGATTTTGAAGGATTCCCTCCTTAGAACTTTTTGATAGGCAAACCTGTTTTACGGGGACTTCCCAAACTTTTACGCAAATATAAAGTGCACTTTATCCTATGTTTTAAACACCATTGTATTTATAAAATAATTATTTTTATTATGAAAAAAATCTTGGTTCAATTCTTGTTTTATGTAAAAGAAAAACCTATTTTCTACTTGAAAATATCTAGAGTGTTTTCCTTAAAACAGCACAAAAATGTTTTAATGCTAATGTTTCTAAAAAACTTTTTTTATATATTGTCACTTATATTTGAAAACAGTCACCATTTTATATGCCTATTTTACCCTATGAATGTCCATGTATGTTCTAATCCCTTCATTTCATGGACACTTTCGTGATACACCCATTGGATATGTTTTATGTCATGATTGTGGTACCCAATTCATTCCATGTATAACCTTATGTTTATGTATGTTTGATTATGTATGATTATTTATGTGATAATATTATTTATGTGTAAATAATATTCATGAATATGTTGAGATGGGTGCACCCAAATAGCGCTCCAATGCATTGGGTAAGGATAAGTCTCATGAATTGTGATGTGAAACAGGATTGGTGGTTAGCCTTTACCCGTACTGAAATGGGAAACGGGATTGGCAGTTAGCCTTGACCCATACTAAATATATGATTTATGATTCTACCACATTTATATGATTCCTTGTTTATAATATCCCATTCTTATATTAAATGATTTTATAAGTTTCATGCTTTGAATATCATTATTCCATGCCTACAAAATCATGTGCTTGAGATGTACCCTTATGTTTATTACTTTAGTGGGATCTTTAGCTCATACCTTTGTTCATTGTTTCCCCAGGATACCCTATGTAGGTGTAAGAGATCAAAAGAAGTTAAAATATCTTTATGTAGATTAAATAAATAAGTTTTTTTGTCCTATGTTTTTTGTTATATATACTTAGTCTTCCAAGACACCAGACTTAAAGATCCATGTCTTATACTCTGATGAATAATTATGCTTAAAATAATGAAATGTTATATGTAAAAGTCTTGGGTTTCTATAGTTGGTATCAGATGATGGTCTAGTTATATTTTGACATTAGGAATAGAGAACCTTACTGAGAACCTTAAATATGAGACTAACGGTAAGAAAAAAGTTTAAATTTTGGTGAGTATAGATTATGTTTTTTATCAAGTAAATAAATCTCTGTCAAGATACGAGCAGGTAGAGGCCGCTCTGGCACAGATGTATCTAGGGTTAAAACATGAAAATAACTCTTTGAGATAGACCCAAATGGGAAATGGTGAACGATAATAGGCCTTGATTCACTCTTGGTTACGACACTCCCATGGGATATTCTTTGGTAGATTCACGAGCTTAGTACAAACCGTTATTAAGGGAAAAAAAGAAGCACATAAGAATATATGTTAAGAAACAGATCGAGGAAAATATAGATATAGACCTAAGGAATCACAATTTAGGATATACTTCTTATTAATATTATATAATATTATGTTCAAAGTTTATTTTTATGCTCAATAGATAAGTATTAAAGACCTATAATTATATGTTCTTTTTCTTAGTTTATAGTGGTAAATAGAAGAACACGTTTCAATAACCAAAGTGATAGGCAATGTAATGATTTCCATAATGACATGCCTAAAGTGATGGAAGTGGGTGCTGAAAACATCATGGCAGTACTTGCTCAGCTGGCTCGAGTTATGAATAATATCTTGAATTAGGTGGAACATCCCCCTCCTCCAAGGAAATAGAATGTTTATATAGAATCCTTCATGCGGCTAAGGCCTCCCATGTTTAGCGGGTCTTCTGATCCCCTCCTCGCAGAACAATGGATTATGTCCATTGAAAATATTTTCTCTGTCCTCCAATGCTCATAAGAAGATAAAGTTGTACTATCAGTCTATCGTTTTGATAGGGAAGCTGATAAGTGGTAGACACTGATCAAGAATACGAAGTCCCAAGAGGAAATTGATTCCATAGATTCAGAGGAATTCAAGAGGTTGTTTTTCAACAAATATTTTCTTCGAAACCTCCATCTCAATATGGAAGGAGAGTTACATGGACTCTATAATAAGGAAGACGAGTCCATCAGGGCATATGAAGCGAACTTTACATGTCTTACAAGGTATGCCTATGGCTTTGTCATTAACACTGAAACCAAGGTGTATCAATTCTTTAGCAAAATAAAGCCGAGTCTACGAAAAGTGTTGGCAATTCGAGACTTCGACACCTATGAAAAGATTTTATGTTGTGCCCTCGAGGTTGAAATGAAGATTAGAGACTCTCAATAGTCTCATGGTCCTAGTGACAAGAAGTGTAAAATGGAGAACAACATGTGTGGTTCATCAAACAAATCCCATAATGGAATGAAGCCACACTTTCCCCTTTGCAAGAATTGTGGGAAGAAGAATCATGGTGACTGTATCAAGGGAACCAAGAATTGCTTAAAATGTGGAATGTTTAGTCATCTGGCTAAGAACTACCGAAGGGATATGAAAAATTCTTCTAATGTTGAAGAAGAACAGATGGTTCAGATCAACACTCAGCCAGTAGTGCAGTGCTTTATCTGCAAGGAGCTTGGGAAATATGTGAACAATTGCGCTAAGTCGAGGGTTGTCGGAGGCAATCAACAACAACCTCCAAGTAAACAAAGAAGGGAATATGATATAACTACTGCTGAGGTGGAGCCAAAAAATGATGTGGTGACAGGTACTCTTGTTACTCATTCAAGAATAGAAAACGTACTATTTCATTCTGGTATTACGCATTCTTTCATATATTTCAAGTTTAGTATAAATATTCAAACACCAAGTCAAATTTTGGAGGAAAAGTTATCTATGAGAATAGGGAATGAGGAAATTATTGAATCCATTGTTTATAAATCCTCTCTGCTTAATGTTTGTGGATAGAAACTCTCAGCCAATCTTGTCATACTTTAGTATTGTTTGACGCTATCTTGGGCATGGATTGGCTATCATTGTACAAGGCCAACACCAACTTCTAGAAAAGGGAGAGTATTCTTCACGTCCCGAAGAATCCTTCGATTCTTTACAAGTGCAAGGAAGAAGATGAGTCTCCTTTAGAATATTCGTCTCATGTTTTGATATTATTTCCTTATGATCATGTATACCTAGCTAAAATTATTGAGACAAAGGATAGAAAAATGAATGCAGTCATGACCATTGTGAGGGATTACACTGATGTATTCCCTTAAGAGTTGTCTGGTCTTCCCCTTGACCGAGAGGTTGAGTTCTAAAATGATCAAATCCCTGGATCTCTGCCAATCTGAAATACACCTTACATAATGGCCACCGTAGAGCTAGAAGAGCTGAAGAAGCAGTTACACAAGAATATGGAGAAGGTTTTTATATGCCGAAGTGCTTCACCATGGGGTGCTCCTATACACTTCGTCAAGAAGAAGGGTAGATCAATGCACCTCTGCATTGATTATCGCGATCTCAATAAAATCACTATAATGAAAAAGTATCCCTTTCCATGGATAGATGACTTGTTTGATCATCTTCTTAGGGCCAGTTATTTTTCTAAGGTGGACCTTCGGTCGGGATATCCCCAACTAAAGGTGAGGAAAGAAGATATTCCCAAGACTTCCTTTCGAACGATTTATGGACACCATGAGTTCATAGTGATGCCATTCCGACTCAATGATGCTCTAGGAATTTTCTAGGACTTAATGAATAGAGTCTTTATATATTACCTTGACAAATTTGTGGTGGTATTTATTGATGATTGTCTGATATACTCCAAGCGCAAGGAGGAACATGAAGAGCATTTAGGAACTATGTTAAATACATTACGAAGGGATAAGTTGTATGAAATGTATTTAAAATGTGAGTTCAGGATAGAGGAAGTATCAATCATGGGTCACATTTTCACCAGAAAAGGGATATCTGTGGACCCTTCCAAGACAAAGGAAATTAAAGAGTGGTTGAGGCCAACATTTGTAACAGAGATCCGGAGCTTTTTAGGTCTATCTTGGTATTATTGATGATTTGTGAAGAACGTTTCATGATTTTAAAACCCAATGACCAAGCTGGAATGGAAGGGAGTAATGTTTGTCTACACACAAGAATGTGAAGACTGTTTCAAGGAGTTGAAAAAGAGGCTTATCACTATGCTGGTACTCACACTCACATCAATTGGAGAACACTTTGTGGTGTATAGTGATTCTTCTAAGAAAGGCTTAAGATTTGTGCAAATATAGAATGATAAAGTGATAGGCTATGCCTCCTGGCAGCTGAAAAGCCTTGAGAAAAGCTATCCCACACATTATCTAGAGTTGGTGGCCGTGATCATTGTGTTGAAAATCTAGTGGCATTATCTCTATGCAGAAAAATGTGAGATATATATTGACCACAATAGTCTGAAATATATATTCACACAGAAATAGCTTAATATGAGCCAACAAAGATTTATAGAGCTCATTATGGATTATGACTGCTCAATCCACTACCATCCTGGTAAGGAAAACAAGGTGGTGAATGCTCTAAGTGGAAAGAATCCTACATATTTATCAATAATGATAATTAAAAAGGATCTAATCTTCTTAGATTTGAAAAGGATGGACATTAGAATCATTAAGGGAGGAACATCATCAGTCCATTATAAAGTGAATGCTCAACCATCCCACATGGAGAAAATAAAGGTTGCTTAAAGAAAGGATGTGGAAATTCAGAAAAGGGTGGAAGCTGTTAAAAATGGAAAATCGTTCGATTTCAAAATTGATGAGGAAGGAGTTGTAAGATTTGGTACACGATTATGTGTACCATATGATCCAGATATAGAGAAGGATCTATTATATGATGCACATAGCTCGACCTTCTCTATCAATCCCGAGAGTAGAAAAATGTACAGTGATCTATGAGAACACTTCTGGTGGGATAACATGAAGAAGGATATTGTGGAATATATATCAAGGTGCTCTGTATGTTATCAAGTTAAAACTATGTGACAAAATTTCAAACCTATGATGCATCCATTGACTATACACATGTGGAAATGGGAAAATGTTACTATGGACAATGTCACAGGTCTCTTGAAGACATCAAATGGAAATAATACGATATGGTTTGTGGTTGACCGACTCCCAAAGACATCCCATTTCATCGATATTTGGAAAGATCTCTCGGTTGAACAACTTTCAAAGATATATGTGAAGGAAGTGGTGATACTGCATGGTGTTCCACTCTCAATTGTTTTTGACCACAATCCAAGGTTCACATCTAAATTCTGGAGGATCCTTCAACATTCATTGAGCACTGAATTAAATTTTTGCATGACCTATCACCCCCAAACTGATGGCCAGTCTGAACAAACTATTCTGATGCATGAAGATATGCTTAGACCCTGCTATCTTGATTGGAAAGGAGTATGGGATCAGCATCTCCTATTTGTTGAGTTCTCATACAATAATAGCATCAAATAGAGAATTCAGATGGCTCTATATGAAGCTCTGTATTGAAAGCGATGTAGAACTCCAACATGTTGGGATTAAGTTGGATAATGAAAGCTACTTGGAACTAATCATGTTCAAGATATGATAGAGAAGGTTCAATTCATCGAGAAACACATCAAAGATTCTCAAATTCAGCAAAAGATCAATGCTGACAACCATCTAAGGGACATGGAGTTCGACGTTGGAGATAAAGTCTTCCTTCGAATATCTCTATGGAAGAGAGTCATGTGATTCGGGAAGAAATGGAAGCTAAGACCAAGGTATATTGTCCCCTTTGAGATCATTGACTGCATAGGAGCCATGGACTATCAGCATGAAATTCAATCAAATATTGCTCGAGTTCATGATGTTTTCTAGGTATCACTCTTGAGGAAGTACTTACCTGATCCCTCGCATGTACTAAACTCAGAGGTGGTGTAGATGGAAGATGATCTCTCTTTTGAGGAGAAGCCAGTAATGATTCTGGATCATAGAGATAAGGTTCTATGCAAAAAGACAACACATCTTTTCATAGTGTTGTGGAGGAAACATAAGTTTGAGGAAGCAACATGGGAATTGGAGGAAGCAATGAAGGAAAATTACCCGCACCTATTTTTGGCATAGTATGTAAAACTAAATTTCGAGGGCCAAATTTCATAAGGGGGGAAGAATGTAGCGACACAATGTTTTTCAATGTAAATTCCCTTATTATATTTATATCATACAATCACATTAATTCACAACATAATGAACTACTATGTGATAAGTTACCTTTAAACATAAGTTTGTAACTTCTGTGTTTGGAATTTCAAAACAATTCGGGATACACAGCTGTGTTCAAGATGTTTTTTGGAGTCTAATAAAATAAAACAAATTGGTGAATATTAACTTACCCTAATTAATAGTAACAAATCCTTATGAAGAGTGATATGCCCTAATTAATAGTAACCTCACCTATGGTGGTATAAAAATAATATTCAGGATGGATGTACAATATATATATATTTTAGAATAAGTTAATGAGTGTTTTTTACAGGTTTTTGATTATAAATTATGATTTTAATTAAATATTAAAATAATCATATTTAGAAAATTATTTTTGAAAAATGGACTTCTTTTTTGGATTCTACATGTCAAAAAATGGTTGGGGTATGTTTTTGTGATTTCTCTGAAATACTTGAATTTTTGATGAATAGTAGAATCTGATAAATTACAATAAATGCTAAATAATGAATTAATTGAGTCATCGATGATCCTAAAATGATTTATTCCCTCTTGGTAAACATTCACATGACCCATTTACTATTCTTGTTCATGGAATACTTACTATTACTTGTCTGGGGAAGAAATAATAAATTAATGATTATTATATCATGAAATCCCTCCTCTCCTCCACTATAACCCCCCCCCCCTTCACTCCCACTTCTCTCCACTCCTCTCAAGAAACAATAATTCTCTAAATTATTCCCAAACCTCTCCCAAGGTCCCCCCCCCCATGTCCAAAATCTCTCAGCCTCCTCAAAATACCAAAACCTCTCCCCTTAAGAGGTTCTCAAAGGAGGAAGTCTCATGAGTTAAATTCCTTTTTCCAAATTTCTTCTTTTCTTTTAAGTTGTTTTCTTTTTTATTATATTTCCTCACCTACCTTCACTATAATAGTATGATAAATCCAGTAACATACATGTACTGTAATTTCTTCATTCTAGTTTTATATTTCATTATCTTCTCCCTTTCCTCACCTTTTTATTTGAAAGAAATGAAAGCACCGTTTGAGATGTGCTAATTTAGCACATTCAAGGACAACAGTTTGTCAATTTCTATTATTATCTTTAATTATGGTCATGAAAAAATTTGTGATATGGTTTAACCAGAATATTATACATGTAAAATATCCTATTTTTTGTTTTGTAATCATTTGGTAAAAATGGAATTAAGTTATAATGAAAAACACATTATTTGTAATCAAACCCACCGAATAACAATAACAGTTATCACTATGGTTATATACATAATAATTCAAAATAACTCTAAGTAACCTAATTAAAATTAAAACATTGTAATATAATAGATATTAACATAAAAATTTAACTTCAATTCTGGAAAACCACTTTCATCTTGCTTATAATCCAAACTTGAATATAATTGAGCTGATCTTTTAAAGCCAAGTAAACATACGAGCCCGATAAATGAAATTGAACCTTATAACTAATCAAAAAGTATATTAATGAACTAAAAATGGTTATAATAAATAAATTAAAAATATAAGAGGTTAGGGTATTATGAATTAATAATCCTAATTTTTTTATTCATGTCATTAATAACAAGTGAAGAACACCACCAGATTTGTGGTAAGGGATCCTCTCCTTTTCTCTATTAATCAAGATTTCCCTCTATACTATGCCATTATATGTGTACTAGAAAATGATGGGGTATGTTTAAGAACCTCACCCATACTTCCTTCATGATTTATAAATGATGAAAAACCCCATTTTCTCTCTCATCAATCCCTCTTGGTCACACCTGACACCGTGCCGATAAAATCATAAGGAATTCTACCCAAACCTTCTTTGTTCTTTCGGGTTTCCTAATCATTCTTTCAAAATGGTGTTATGCTATCTATCTATGTGAGTCTTATGAATTATAGTTATTTGTAAAATATTATTATATCGTGACCCTTTCATCACATTCTTTCAGGGATATACTTTATTTTGAATGATTCCCTCCATAGAACTTTCCGATAAGACAAGCTTTTTTAAGGGGAAGTCCAAAATTTTTACCAAAATTTCAAGTGCACTCTATCCTATGTTTTAAAACACCATTTTATTTATTAAATGAGTATTTTTATTATGAAAAACATCTTGGTTTAGTTCCGGTTTATATAATAGAATGCCCTCTTTTCTATATGAAAATCTCTAGAGTGTTTTCCTTAAACCCGCACAAAAATGTTTTAATGCTAATGTTTCTAAAATAAATTTTTTATATATGTTGTTGCTTATATTTGACACCACTCACCAAGTTATATGCCTATTTTACCCTATGAATTTCCATGTGTGTTCTAATCGATTCTTTTCTTGGACACTTTTGTGATACGCCCATTGGATATGTTTTCTGTCATGATTTTTGTACCCAATTCATTCCATGGGTAACCTTATGTTTATGTTTGGTTGATTATTTCTGATTATTTATGTGGAAAGATTATTTATATAGAAATAATATTCCTGAATATGTTGAGATGGGTTCACCCAGATAGTGCTCCAATGCATTGGGTAAGGGTAAGTCTCATGAGATGTGATGTGAAACAGGATTGGCAGTTAGCCTTGACCCATACTGAAATAGGAAACAAGATTAGAGGTTATCCTTAACCTATACGAAAGATATGATTTATGATTCTGTCACATTTGTATGATTCTAGGTTTATAAGTTCCCCTGCTTATATTAAATCATTTTATATGTTTCATTCTTTTAATATCATTATTCCATGCATCCTAACAAATGTGCTTGAGATGTATCCTTATGTTCATTCCTTTACTTGGATCCTTATCTCATCAATTTGTTCATGTGTTCCCCAGGGTCCCCTATTCAGATATAATAGCTCAAAGGAAGTTAGAATATTTTTATGGAGATTAAATAATGATGTTTTTTTGTCCCATGTTTTATGTTGTATGTACGTAGTCTTCCAAGAAACTAGACTTAATGATCATTGGATTGTACTCTAATGAATAATTATTCATAAAATAATAAAATGTTATATTTAAAAGGATTGGTTTCCTATAAACATGTTACCCATTTATAAGAGAAAATAAATGAAAAAACATCAGTGTGAATTACGGTTGTATATGTTATCATTTTTGGGTTATATAATCTCAATATAGGGTATATCAATATATCAGTAAAAAGAAAGGGATTTTGAATGTTGTCATAAACCAAAAATAATGGGTGAGATCTGTAGTTTAAGTGGTTTATCTAGATATAATATCTAGTTTGAAGAGAATTTATCATGAATATATAACCATATGTCCATGATAACTCAAAAGGGATCGATGTTCCTATGGATATATTAACGTGAAAAAAATTTCAAGGAACTGTTTGTTTATTTTAGCCAGTTCACATACTCATTCATTACCTTATAATGGATACGGCTTTCAAATCTATTGTGATACATACTAGAATGGATTAAGATTCTTAATTATATATAATTAAATTGTAATAGCTTGTACCTTAAGTAATATGATGATTTAGGCACATCAAATACCCAACTCATGATATGGATTTAGATGGGGTAATGATTTCATTAAATATAATGAGGTATTATCATTATAGAGAAAAGATTGATATTTATACCATTGAATAATTTATAATGTATATATTCATACATATGGAGTTGAATATGTGCCTTATAAGATTGTTAGGTCTTATTAAAGTTAATTATTGATCAATAGATTAACATCCTATGAACGTTCACACTATGGGTGATTATTTGAGTTGAAAGGTTCAGGCTATATTTTCTATGATGAGAATAATAAACAATCCAATATTCCATGATTTTAAAAGGAATGATTCAGAAATCCTTATGTAATGGTAAAAATAATATGTATTGACCCTACATGTTTTGATAGCCTCATTTATGTTTTAATTTGTTTTGATAATACTATCAATATGTTAAATTATGTCATATTTTTATTGAGTTGAAAAAAATATCAAAATATTCATTAGAATATGTTAATAAATGGTTATCTATGTTTATAAATTTTTTAAAATAATACTAACTCTCTCTGGATATGATTTGCATAGAACAGATTAGTATTATGTTTTTCAGTCACATATACAAACCTACCATTACATAGTCACCAATACAGTCATTGTCTACAGATATGCAAAGATAACTGCTAGACAGAGTCTACTATTATAATCAAGTCTACCTACACAAACAGACAGACATACTGATACAAGTCTACCAATACAAATAGACAATTACTGATACAAAAAGTTCACCTATATGCTGACAACTACCATTACACTTGAGCTACTGATAGAATAAGTCTCTAAGAAAGAGCTACTGATAGAAGGAGCTCCCGATAGAAGGAGCTGCCGACAGAAGGATCCACCGATAGAGGGAGACACCGATGGAAGGAGATACCAATATAAAGAGATACTTATAGAAGGAGATATTGATTCAAGTGAGCTACCATTATAATGAATAAAAGTTACTGATGCACTACCTACCGTTACACGTCCACCACTACAAGCTCACTGATACAAATATCTACTGATGAAAACCTTTCACTGTTTCTCTAAACTCTATTTCTATTTGTCATTTTAGCAACAATTATATTTGATTTTTTTAATGAAACTTCCATTAATTAATTAATGTCTGTTGAATTTTAGGAATCCTTACCTCATACATGTAAAAGAGTAATCATTCACATTGCCAGAGTTGAGGATATATATAAAAGGGAACCTCAAAACAACTGGAGCAGAGATTTATCAGTAAATCCATGCATATATGAAACAACCTTATTGAGATACACAATGACATATATGTATAGATGAATAAGGAAGAATGCATTCTGAATCTGTATAACCTGATCACTCAAGGAGTAAAGAGCTTCAAGTATTTCACCTACACTCAACCTGATCAAGATGATCAACATGTACCTGGAAGCCAAATACAAAAAACACTCTGTTTTTGTTGACTAAAACCATAGAGGGACTCAAAGATTAATCTGTATCAATCCAAGGAGTCCAGAGCTTCATTCAAAACACATAGATCATTCTAAACTTATCTTTATTTTTTTGGCTCTATGGTGTTTCATTTATTTACATTTTGAGTAGTGTGTGTGCTTTGTATTTTTAGGCACACAATGTCTCATGTTCTGAACTGGAGGATTTATAAATCCTCACTAAATCATTATATTACACTTTTTTATCCTACTATGGATAGTGGTATAGGTCAAGTGTGACCTGGAAAACCTGTTAGCTGTTATTATTTTTGATTTCCCATGAATAAATCTGGTAGAGGTCCGAGGACCTGGACAGTCTGAGTACTATTGTATACCTCGATCCAGGGTGTGGATCATAGTTTAAGTAAAAATGTTCGAGAGGAATAAGTCCCGTCTTAAGACTGATCCTCCTAGTTAGACATGTTGTGCATCATATTTCATTTTACACTATATATTATATTATCGTGCTAAGTATTTTAAATACAAATATATATTAATGTTTATCTGATATTTAAACTAGAAAGTGCTTTTATTTATTGTAACCAAGTAGGTTAGTTTCAATATCTAATCTAATCATCAGATTAGATTAACTGGGAACTAATCAATCTATTGAGAACCTAACTTAACCTTTACTGTATTACAAATTCACAAAAGTTTATCTTGTTATTTAAATTGGGGGATTTCTGATATAAATCTTTGAATCAAAAATTTTAAATTGTAACACAATTCACCCCCCACTTGAGTATCCACTCCAACCAACATTTTGTATCAGAGGATTTTTATTAATAATGGATTTTCAAACACTCTATTTTCAACTGTGATATTAGTTGTATCTTAATGATATTAAATTTATGTTAGTTCTAAATTTTTATCTCTTTTAATATATTAGCTAAAATTTTATTATAGATAATAAACTAGAAGGTGCAGCTACCAACATGCCAACTTTCATTAATGGTGTTCATTATAGCCAATGGAAACTAAAAATGAAAATTCATTTAGATATTAATGGATTTGATATCTGAATTTCTATAGAGACTCAGTATACGATTCCAAAAACTGATAGAACTATTTTGGATGAACCTAAAAAAACTACTTAAAATAATAATTGTAAAGAAATGAATGCTTTGTATTGTGCTTTAGTAGATAAAGAATATAATCGAATATATTCTTGTTAGACTGCTTATCAAATCTATTATACTTTGGAAATTTCCCTGGAGGTAACAAAAAATGTTAAGGAAATGATATTGAATACCTACACTATTATGTATGATAATTATAAAATGAAGCCTGATGAACCTATTTATACCTTGTATCTCAGGTTCAACAAAATTGTAAATACAATGAGCTCACTTGGAAACGGTGTTCCTACAAAAGAGCGAATCATGAGGATAATAAGATGTCTGTCAGAAAGATGGAGAGGCACATCAGTTTCAATTATAGAGTCTTGTTATATTATTGGTTTTCCTGTCAAAGAACTCATTGGTAAATTAATTACTTTTGAAGAAGAACTGAATGTAAACAAGGAATAAGATGATGAACCAAGAAAGAAGTCTACAGCTTTCAAGACATCTACTTCAAAACTTATGAACCAAGGGAAAATTCAATGTGAAAGTGATAGTTCCAGCTATGAAGATAGTGCATCTGATAGTGATGCTGAAATGGCTCATATAGACAAACGTTTTAAGAAATTTTCTAGAAAAAATATGTTCTTCAGAAAATCCAATTATAAGTGATAGTATGAGAATAAATGTCATTGGAAGAAGGATTGGAAAATAACTGACAAAAGTGATGACACAGTCTTCTATGAATGCAAGAGGAAAGGAAATATGAAAGATGACTATCCAAAATTAAAATATAATAAGAAAAATGAGTACATGGACAATAAATATAAGATATCTATGAAAGCTACCTGGAGTTCTTTAGAAGACAGTTCAAGTGATTCTTATTACACTCAAGTGGAAAAATCTCAAAAATCTAAAATGTGTTTCATAAGAAACACAACTGAGGTAACATTGGCAAGTCTTGTTTTAAATTCTTATTATTCTGTAGATGATTCTGATTCTGATTTTGAAAACATGTCTAGTGAATAGTTATTTGAATATTGTAACAAGCTAGAAGATACCTGCAATGAACTCCGAGACAATTATAAAACATTAATGAAACAACATGCTTTAACTAGCACTATCATATCTTCACTATAAGTTTAAAAGGAAAAGATTGCTCAACTGTTAAAAGAAAATACAGAAATAAAAATGTCTAATGAGAAACTTATTAAAAATTTGGAAAACCTTGTAATGGAGTGAACACTCTTACACAAATTCTAGGAAAATAATAGCACCAAAGTATTTTACTGGGGTAGGCTATCACCTTGGACATAGACATGTCAAAAAATCGATATATTGAAAAAACATTATAGTATGCTACTAGTTCCAGTTATGGAAATTCTTATGCCTCAACTAGTTATTCACATAGTTATATATCAAAAAAAGTTTATCTTTAAACTTCTTTCATACTCATTGATTATATAAAACCCATTAAACAAATATGGGTACCAAAAGTTTATCTTACTAACCTGTCCGAACACAAGAAAAGCTGGGTACCAAAATCATAATCTGTCTAATCCTATTTTGTAGGAATCCTTCTTAAAAAGATTCTATAGGAAGACATGGTACTTGGAAATTGGATGTTCAAGACATATGATGAGATAATTCTCATGTTTCAAATGTTTAATCAAAGTTGATGGAGGGCATGTCACCTTTGGTGATAACTCAAAAGGAAAAATCATTGGCTCGGTTCAAATTAGTAACACTGATTCAATATTAATTTCTATATTAATATTTGTTGATGGATTAAAATACAACCTGTTAAGCATTTCTTAGTTCTGTGATGATGGTTTCAATGTTAAATTTGAAAATAATGCTTGAAATGTATTTGATTCTAAAAATTATTTGGTAATTATTGCCTTCATAAATGAAAATATATATGATGTAGATATAAATTCTTTAGCCAAACAAATTGTTACATGTTTAGATGATTTTCATAAAGAGTCTTGTCTTTGGAACAGAATTTTAGGACACTACAATATTCATTCACTAATAAAAATGACTAGGATGAACTTTCTTAGAGACCTACCTTAACATGAATTCCCATCAGACAATGTTTGTAATCCCTATCAAAATGGAAAGAAATATAATTTTTCTTCTAAATAAATGAATGATGTTTCAACTTCTCAACCTCTCAATTTGGTTCACATGGATTTGTTTGGACTTTTTAGAGTCTCTAATTTAAATGAAAATCACTATTTCTATGTCCTTGTAGATGACTTTTCTAGATATACTTGGGTATATTTTCTAGTTCACAAATGTGATGCTTGTTCTTACTTTATGAAATACTCCAAGACTATAGAAAACCTTGGTGTACATAGGATTAAAACCATGAGAAGTGATCACGGTCATGATTTTGAAAATCATGAATTTGAATCATACTTCTCACAAAATGGCTACAATCATAATTTCTCTTCCCCTTGGAAGCCTCAAAAGAATGGTGTTGTAGAATGATGAAATAGAACAGTTCAAGATATTGCAATGACAATGCTAAATTAATATGACTTACCTGATTATTTTTGGGTGGAAGCTCTCAATACATCTTGTTATATTATATATAGAGTCTTGATTAGACCTGTTCTTAAAAAGTCCCCTTATGAACTGTGGAATAATATGAAGCCTAAAACTAGTTACTTCAATGTTTTTGGTTGGAAAGAATTTGTTCTCAATAGAATGGATAATCTTGAAAAATTTGCTTTTAAAAGTTATGAGGGAATATTTCTAGGTTACTCTATAACTAGTAAATCATATACAGTCTTTAACAAAAGAACCATATGTTTAGAATAATAAATACATATCAAATTTTATGAAACTGATCCACATGAATCCAAAACCACTCTTGAAAATCATGAAGAAGACATGTCTATTCTGGACCTTAATAATAAAAGTAGTGAACCTGCTGTAAAAACAAGTAATTCTAGAAATTTTCCAGAACCACATTCTGTTAACTCCATACATAGGGAAGAAACTATAATTTCTAGTCATACCTTTACCAGGTCAACTTGTATTCTAAAGAATCATTCATTATATGCTATTGTATGAGATCATTATAGAGGTACACAGAATAGAGATTCTCTAAGAAAATAGGTTGAACATCAAGATTTTCTTTCTCAGTTAGAAACCAAAAATATCAATGAGGATATCAATGATGAATTTTGGATAATGGCTATGAAATAAGAGTTAAATAATTTTGAATGGAACAATGTCTGGGAATTAGATGACAGAGTTATGGACACATTGACCATATGCACTAGATGGGGTTTTAGGAATAATGTTGATGAGTCAAGAAATATAGTTTGGAAGAAAGAAGGACAAGTTGCACAAGAATATAGTCAAGAGAAAGGAATAGACTATGTAGAAACCTTTGCACTTGTAGCTATATTAGAATCTATTAGGATTCTACTTCCCTATGCTAGTCATAAAAATTTCATGTTATATAAAATGGAAGTTAGAAGTGATTTTCTAAATGTTTTTACAATTGTATATGTTTTTGTTGAACAACCACTTAGATTTACTCATCCTCATTTTCCAAATCATGTTTTTTTGCTTTCAAACCCATTATATGGATTAAAAATCCCCACGAGCTCGGTATGATAGACTTAGTAGTTTTTTAATTTCAAAATGTTTTTCTAAAGGGATTCCTGATCAAAATATCTTTATTAAAATAATCTCGAAAGATGTTTTGATAGTACATATCTATATTGATGATATTATTTTTGGATCTTCTAAAAATGCTTTGTGTATTGAATTTTCAAAGAGTATGACAAATGAATTTGTAATGAGTTTAATTGGAGAATTGAAATAATTTCTCGAATTTCATGTTTTTCATAATGAAAATGGTATTATATTAAATAAAAGTAAATATAAAAAGGATATTTTTAAACGTTTTGGTTTGGATTGTAATAAGGGTAATGACACACCCATGAGTATCACTTGTAAGTGGGATGTTGATGAAAATGGAAAACCAGTGGATCAAACTATATAAATAGGTATGATAGGGAGTATTCTATACATTACTGCTAGTTGACCTCGGATTATGTTTAATGTGTGTATGTGTGCAAGATTTCAAGCTAATAAAAAAGAGTCACACTTGCTTGATGATAAAAGAATTTTAAAATATCATAAACATACTACTAAATTAGGATTATCCAATGGAAAGTCATTCGATTTAATAAGTTATTCAGATGATGACATTTCTGGTATCATGTTATATAGAAAGGGAACATCTGGAACATGTCATATTTTAGTTAAGTACATGTTATCTTGGTGCAGTAAAAAGCAGAATTCAGTTGCATTATCTACTATTGGAGCATAATATATTGCTACTGGCAGTTGCTGTGCACAAATTCTGTGGATGAAACCTACATTATTGGACTACAGATATTAGTTTAGACATGTATCAATAAACTGTGATAACACTAGTGCAATCAATATCTCTAAGAATCTTATATATCACTCTAGAACCAAACAGCTTGATGTAAGGCACCAATTTTTGAGAGAACATTACTAAAAGGGTGATATAACTCTTGAATTTATAGGTACTGAACATCATTTAGCTAACATTATCATGAAGCCTATATGTTCAGATATGTTAAGTTATATTATACATGAGTTATGAATGGTAGACTTTGTAGAAGAAAATCCTCATTGTTAGCCAAACCCTCACTATTAGCCAAATCCTCATTGTTATCCAACTCCTCAGCACTAGAAAACCTCACCATTAGAAAACCTCACTACTAGAAAACCACATAGTTAGAATACCTCACCACTAGAAAACCTCACCGTTAGGCAAACCTCACATCTAGAAAACCTCACCTCTAGAAAACCTCACCACTAGATGAACCACACTATCAGGATTCTCACCGGTAATTTTCTCCGATATGTCCTTCTCTGTATATTTTTCATTCTCCTTAGCTGAAACTATTATTGTGTTTATTATAGTTATTTTTATTATATTTTTATTCCTAAGTGATAAAAACTACGCCTTAGTCACATTTAAATCCACCAAAAACTCTCCTCTCTTCAATCCTCACTTCTCGAACCCCCGCATTTTGCGTAACCCTATGTTCTTCGATTGGAGATAGAAAGAACAAAACTTCCAATAGTCAGAGATCATAGTGATGTGCCAAGTTCAAAGAAGCAGAAAACAAGACCTAACGGTAGTGGCAGTGATAGTATAACAAGGTTGGGGTAGCGTGCAGTGAACCCTCATTTGCAGAATAGAGAAGTAGTAATCAAAAAAGGAACTCAGTGTGGAATGGTTCTTTCATAATAATTCTTTGGTTCTGATGATATTGGAGGAACATGGATGGCATGAATGTTTTGAAAACAATAATGGTCCTCATTATACGAATATGGGTAAGGATTTTTATGCTTTTGTTCGTTTTGATAATTCTAAAGAAGAAAATAGAATGGTTTTACTAGTGAATGGAAATGAAATTTCTTTTTATTCTATTGAATGGGATGAATTTCTAAAAGTCCCTCATGAGGGTGTATTATGGTATATGTCTAAGACAATACCTCATACAAGTGACATTTTTTACTATGATGTAGCTTTGGAAGAGCTCACCAGTAGTTGAAAACAATGAAAAGTAGAGGCTACTATGATGGATGGAGAAAACCAACTATTATTCAAATTCATTCAACATGTACTATGTCTAAAAAGAGGGGACTTTGAAATTCCTAGATACCATGATATTTGTTTGTTTCCTATGCTAAGGCATGGTGTCAATGTAAATATGTGTAGGCTGTTGATGATCCAAATTGGGGATATGACCTATCCTAAGTCAAAAACAAATTCTTTATTCTTTGAAAAGTTGATTTCTATAATGATCAATGTGAAAGGAGTAGATGAGTCTCAGGATTAGATAGTAGTTGTGAGGAACAATTTTTGCATCACAATAAAAATTTGTATGTATATAATGATTGGTTGGAACCCATGGAGAAGGCAACGGTTTATTGATGATGAGAAGGTTTATGATATGTTCAACCCTATTGAACATCCAAATATGCCAAGCAACAGAAGAAATCCAGGTCTAGGACCTGATGAAGAGGAATCTCAGTATAGTGATGATACTGATGAGGAGGTAACCTCTGTAGATGATTGAAGGGATCCAGACATGCCTCTAAGTCTAGTTGCTGAGGTTGTATCATCTGGAATGGAAACTGTGTTGGGAGTAAGCAATGAAAACTCACCCATTTATGAGGAATACTAACCTACTCCAGAGAATGAGGAAGAAGTATATGAAAATAGAGAACATGTTTCTAATAGTTCAGATGAGATTAGTTTGAGCTTACGTCCACTAATTGGGAATTATACTATTCATGAAGAAGCTATTTTGGTTGAGATGGACGAACCTAACTTATTCTTAATGAGCCTCCTATGGTTGAAATGTATATGGTTGTGGAGGATTATTCTATGTAAGACCTACCTGTTCAAGCTGTTGTAGATATACATGTATAGGTGAATGCATTCATTGAGGAGGAGCATCCCATCATACAATGTACTGTTTCAGTAGATTATGATATCGAAGAATGGGCCAAAGACCTAGGTTTTTTATTTTTTGGGTTGGAATATCCTGATTCAAAATATGAGACACCCATCAGTAGACCTCTTGTCTCTTATAATCTCCTTTATGAAATTTTACCTAAGGATATATTAAGAAAATATGACTTAAACCAGTTGAATTCTGATATAAAGACTAGTTTTATTGAAGAGATGACAAGAATGGAAACATATTTACTATCATTTATTAAATCTTTGATGAATGAATCAGTATCTGGTGTTTCGGGTGAAGTTAAGGCCTTCCAGAATAAAGTGTCAATCTTGGTAGAGGATGTTGAATGTCTAAAGAAATCAGTTGTCTCTATGGAATATTATATAAGCTCTAAATATCAAGAAGACAAGGATTTGGCATTTGTAAAAAATGTATTTAGCCATATGGTATCACTTTTTGTGAAATTTATGATTTCCCTGGAACATCATGATAGCACCCAGGACTCTTCTGTGAAATATTTCATCAGTGGGCTGACTAAATATTTTATGGAAACAATATTCTTTACTGTTTCACCTCTGAGTGCTTCCAAGTATTCTTTGGATATTGATCAGATTCAAGCTGTGATGAGAGAATAGATTGGCCAATCTTCCACCAGTGGCTCTATAGACTCTGCTTCCTTGACCTAAGTGGTGACTTCCACTAGGGATATAGGGAAATTTGTTCATAATTTTATGATAGAGGCCACTACATCTCATAAAGAAATAAAAGACAAAGTAGATTTCAATTTCCAAAGGGTATACACTAAACATCAGTTGAACAGTCATTTCAAGCTTCTATTATAGAACATGAAACTATGTCCTGTCACTGAATCCTTTAGAGAGAAAGTGAGTAAGCTCATAGAGCCGACTCAAACCTTTGAAAAATTCTTGGAAAACAAAGATGACCTCATTTCTGCTATGGAAAGAGCAGGAGGAATCATTATGGACTTTAGGAATCTGTTACTTCCATTTTTTCATATAGACAGTACTCCAATCATTGTACCTCCAGCTCTGCATCTCTCTTCTCAATCTGCCTCCATTCCTCAGATGACACCAGCTCAAGAAATCAGAAGTCTTTCTCCTATGATCACCTAGAGGACTCCACGTTATAGGCTAGACACGGTATCATTAGCTCAACCTCCTCTGATTATCACTAGTATACCCAAGACTCGACATGTATCTACCCAGATTGAATCCTCATCTGATTCCAAGGTAAAATCAAAATCACATGTTGAGGAGGTAGATCGAATAGTGGCTTGGACATTCGATAGGAATCACTTGAACTTTTTTTCCCAATTTTTTTATATGTATGTACTTTTGTTTATTTTTTCTCAAGAAATATATCTGATCTTATTCTCTTTTAACTTCTGTTACTTCTCTCATCCATTTTTTACTAATTTTTTCTAATCAAAATTGGGGAGAATTTTATGTATAATGATTTTTACATCTGGTAAATTTGTTTTATAACTATACCTCTGATATAATGGTTTCACACCTCTGATACGTTTGCATTTAATACTTTATTCTCTGATACATTTGAAAAAGTCATTACTCACACTGAGATGTGAGACCCCATGTATTTTATACTGATATATTAATTATTATTTTTGATTATAATGCCATAATTTGTGATTATCAAAAAGAGGGAGATTTTTTACCTCACCTGTTTTGATAATCTCATTTATGATTTAGTATTTTTTGATAATATGATTTATATGGTAAATTATTTCATCATTTTATTGAGTTGAAAAAAATATCAAAATAACCATTGGAATATGTTAATCAATGTTTATCTATGTTTATACGTGTTTTGATATAATACTAAATCACTCTGGATATGATTTTAATATAATAGATTAGTATTATGTTTTTGAGTCATTGATACAGACCTATTGAAACATAGTCACCGATACAGACATAGTCTACCGATAAGAAAAGATCATCGATAGACAGATTCTACTATTATAATCAAGTATACCGATAAAAATAGATAGACCAAACGACACAAGTCTACCGATACGAACAGAAAGCTACCAATATTGAAAGGTCACCGATATGCAGATATCTACCATTACACCTGAGCTACAGATAGAATAAGTCTACTGAATGTGCTATAGACAGATGGAGCTAAGGATAGAAGGAGATACTGATAGAAGAAGATACCGACAGAAGGATCCATCGATAGAAGTAGCTACATATAGAAGGAGCTACCAATAGACCGAGCTATCGATTCAAGAGGTCTACCATTATAGAGACTAACTATTACTGATGCAAGACCTATCATAACACATCCACCACTATAAGCTCACTGATATAAAGAGCTACTGATGAATACCAGACACTATTTCTCTAAACCCTATTTCTACTTGTTTACTTACCAACAGTCATATTTGATTTTTTTAATTCAACAACTTTTAATTAATTAATGTCTTCTAAATGTCAGGAAACTGTACCGTGTACCTGTAAAAAGGTAATAATTCCCATTTCCAGAGCAAAGGAAATATATAAGGGAACCTCGAAAAAATTGGATCATAGATTGATCAGTCATTCCATGCATATACGAAACAACCTTCTTGAGATACACAAGGACTTACATAACTAGAAGAAGAAGGGAGAATACATTCTGAATCTATAGAACTTGATCACTCAAGCATTAAAGAGCTTAAGTGATTTCAACTACACTCAACCTGGTCAAGCTGATCAACCAAGACATGGAAGTCAAATACAAAAATGACACTCTTTTTTTCTTGACTAAAACCAGAGAGGGAATCAAAAATTCATTTTCATCAATCAAAGGAGTTCAGAGCTTCACTAAAATCACATAAGGCATTGAAAACTCTTCTCTATTTGTTTATATCTAATGTGATTCATTTATTTAAATTTTTTGCAGTGTGTGTCCTCTATATTTTTGGGCACACACTGTCTCCTGTGATTAACTGAAGTATTTATAAATCCTCACTAAATATTTATTTTACACTCTTGTATCCCACTAAGGATAGTGGTAAAGGTCATGTGTGACCTGGATAGCTTGTGAGATGTTGTTATTCATGATTTCCCAGGAAAAACTATGGATGAGATCTAGGGACCTGGACAATCTGAGTATTGTTGTAAACTTTGATCCAGGGTGTGGATCATAGTTTAAATAAAACTGTTTGAGAGGACTAAGTCTCGGCTTGATACTGAACTACTCTGTTAAACCTATTGTGCATCCTATTTCATTTTAAACTATATATTAAATTATACTGCTAAGTATTTTCAATACAAATTTATTTAAAATAGACTCTAGTAATTAAATAATAAGTTTTTGCATTTATTGTAACCTAGTAGGCTTGTATCAAAAGCTAATATAATCATTATATTAGATTAACTAAGAACTAATCAATATCTTGAGAACCTAACTAAACCTTTACTGTATTAAAAATTTACTATAGTTTAGCTTGTTATTTAAATTGGGGGATTTTTTATATAAATATTTTAAACAGAAATTTTTAATTGGAACTCAATTAACCCCCCACTCGATTATCCACTCTAACCAACAATATCATTCTTAAAAGAATATCCAACCATATACCTATGTGAATATTAAATATGGTTTGGGGGAGTATATAGTGATTTAAAATAATATTGTTATGTTCCATATTTCAACATTGATAATGATGGAATGATATGTTTTACGGACCCTATATGGGTCTCTTCTATACTAGACATGAAGTAGGATTTTTTAGATAGTTAACATAGATATTTATTCTTCATCCATCCACTAATTATAGATATTTAGAGGGTTTTCAATGAATAGTAACCGTTTAATGACATGAATATATATATTACAATGTTTCTATCTTAGTAAAAAGTATTCCAAAAAGTTATAAATGAATGGAAAATTTATAATAGGATGATACATATACTAACCATACCAAAATGGAAATGGGAAAACATAACCATGTATTGTTTCATGGGAATCCCCAAAACATCTTAGGATAATACTTTTATAAGGGTGGTAGCCCATATCTATTCTTTTTCAGCACACTTTATTACATTCAATGAGTATTTTTCTCTAGAAAATAATTATAGTATATACATTAAGGATTTTTTAAATTTGAATAGAGTACCACATTCTATTGTGTATGATCAAGATATGAGATTTTCCTAATGGTATTGGAAAAATATTAATCAATCTATTGATATAGAATTGAGTTTCAAAAATGTGTATCATCCTCAAATAGAATGAGCGAACCATTAAAAACCTATAGTATATGATGATATATTTTTATTTACAGTTCAATTGTGATTAAGTTCAACAACATCCTCTAGTTTATTTTTCTGATAGTAATATCTTTCAATAAAGAATTTAGATGGATCCTTTTGGGTCCGTATATGGAAATAAATATTGATATCCAATATGATAGTATGATTTTGGATAGGTAAATCTATTAGGAATTGATATTCCTTAAGAAATAGAAGAGAAGCTTAATTCTATATAGAATAACATCATGGGAGCTCTATGTTATTAAAAAAGGAATGATGAAAATAATTTATTTGATCTATAATTTGAAGTTTGTTACAAGGTAATTATAATAATTTATTCTTGGAAGATGTTTTTTAGATTCTAGATGAAAGGGAAACTAAGGACATGGTATATCAAAATTTTTGAAATTAATGATTGTTTTGGGATTATATATTATCAATAGTATCCTCCCTTGAAAATCACTCATTTCCATGAGGTGATACATATATTCCCTTTAAGGAAATACTTAACTAAGCCTAACCATGTACTGAAATCATAGATCATACCACTGGTGTAAGAGATTTGTTTTGAGAAACAAGTGGTGGATATTTTGGATTATACATAAAATGTTATAAAAAAATACCACTCACCTATTTATCTTTTTGTGGCAAAAAAACCAATTTTTAATGCTACATGGGAACTTATATATAAGATAATGAATAATTACCCTCACTTGTTTGTATTAGTGTGATGAATTAAAATGGAGAAGTTAATTTTAAAGGTGGTAGAACAAAGCACACCATGTTTTTTTGAATTTTTGGTTATTTTTTTAAATCATGTGTTATATGAAACACAAAGTCAATTTAGTGTTACACAAAACTTTGTCTTAGTTATATATCATTTAACACTATGTTTTATCAAAACCGTTATATATGAGTTGAACATGAATGTTATAACCATTCCCTTAAACATAGTGATATGAATATTTATAATTAAATTCCCAATTTTAATTATAATGTATTTTAAAAAAGAATCATATTGATAATTAAATACATAATTTTCTATAAAATAATTACATATTTTGAATGTAATATCCTCTCACAAAGATGAATGTAATATTTTTTAGGAAAATGATAAAATTAATTTTATTAAAATACATTAAAATTAATTTTATAATATAAAAAAGTTAACTCATAATTATAAAAATTAGCATTCCGGAAATTTTTGGCAAATTTCTTAAATATTACATTTTAAATTAATAGTAAAAAATTTTGAATTGTAATTTAAAATTAGATTTTCATATGAACTATTTACAAATAGATATTATATTTTAAATTTTTTTTAAAGTATAATTTGATAAAAAAATCAATTCATACAATTTATCACATTTTAATCAATTTCATTTTTAATATGGTTATAAAAACGTTGTAAACATTTGATCATTTATCTTTAAAAATCCACTTTCTCACCAAAAATTCATCATTGATATTAAATTATTTTATTAAACTTATATTAATAAAATTTTAGAAAATTATTTGCATTATTTTAATTATAATGAATAATAATTCCTAATAATTCCTACTAATGTTTTGAAAAAAATGATTTGTAAATGCAAAAAAATTAATTACTATAGTTAAGGTAAAAATGGGTTTACAAATTTCTAAGATAAAATGGTAAGTATAAAAATAACCTATGAACATTTCAAAAAGAATTATATATATAATAAATTAACTTCTATGGATTTATAATTGACAATTTTGACACACTTATAATATGAAAATCATTGTTGTAATTGTCTCTTTTCTAAATTAAAAAGGTTCTGCTAACCTCACTTATAACATGCCAACCCTATCCTATCTTAATTACAAAGAAAATCATTTTTTATTGATAAGGAACTATCTAAACAACTTCTATATTCCCTCTCATTATTAATTTTTTTTTATTTTGGGCATAAAACCAACATTGGATGTCCTTTATTGCAAACATAAGAAGGATAACCCGAGAAGGAGAACATCCATCAATGAGACTTTTTGATTTATATATTCCTCAAAATCCATCGTGAATTATTCTAATATTATTTTATATTAACTTATATATCTTTATATTAATTATATGTTTTTTGGTTATGTGTTTGACCTATAACCGGACATTCTTGCATCAAATGGGTAATGAAATCATCATCCTTATGTGCGGTAGACTACATCCATGAAAAAAATGTCATTTGGATTTCTAATAACAAAAATCATGTTTGGTAAAAATGAGGTATTAATTTTTTATATATTATATTCATGATATTAATTATTTTATTATTATTCTAGAATTTTTATATCACACATACCAAATACTCTCAATTTAATGGGGAATATGATAAAAACATACGTATGGTCATCAGACTATTGCCTTAGGAAGTGATATGATTCATTAAACAATTAAAAGGAATGTATTAAGGATTTATTTAATTAAAATATATTATATAAGAAAAATTATACTGGAATGATAATTTATAATTTTCCATTATATAATTAAAAATGATAACAAATTTCAAACAATGTTCATGTGTATGTATGACCTATCGTCTCTATGAGTTGTGTATTTCATTTCTTATTTTTAATAATTATGTATTAATATAAATAAATATATAATGAAAATATACCTAATATTTATTCTATTTTATATTATGGATTTTAGGAAATATTTATCAAATTCTGATGATCAAAATTTTTAAGTGAAAACAGAAATAATAAAAGCAATTATTACCCAAAACATAACATTATCAATGAATTATTAATAAATGGGTAATATAAAGAAATAGGAAAATCATATATCATATGATATATATGATTATGCTAATTTAATATTCTTTCTAGAAACAAATATTAGTTATAAATTAGTTTTGAGTTAGTACTGTTAAAGTCAACACAAAAGGTAAGATATTTTAATCTCACTTTAACTTTTTGGGAGAAAAATCCCATATTAACCAGCAGAATTTTTTATGTGGTGTATATAATACCCATGATTTTATTTTATTATATTTATAAATATTATCATTTTTATTAGCATATCAATTTAATTATCACTCATTCATGTTTTTTATGGATCATTTTTATGAAATTCGTATGATATTTCATTTCCAATTTTTATACTTTAAGATATACATTATGTTATGAACATGTATTCATTGACACTGTTTATATATATCCCCTTTTAAATTTCATAAAATAAATTTATTCATCTTAATAATATTTTATGTTTCATTTTATTTCATTCTTCAATGTGGATTATGAATCACTATTTAAAAAGTGGTAATGATTTGTTGTAATAATCCTATCCTTTAGAGGGATTTTTTACATTTATGAGTCTAATGATAAAATATTATGATAAATCACTAAATAATTCTTTTCAATTGTATTCTCATATGTTTATTCATTATATCTGAAAATAATTATTCCATTTCAAAACTCTTTGGTACATAAATTAGTTAAGAATTTTTTTAAGAAAATATTACATTGTTTCTTTATATTATCAACAATCTGTTTTTGTCCAAAATGCGGTTTCGTAAGATTGTATATTTTTTTATTAACTATATTTATTTTTTTAAATTATAATTTTAATGATGTTTTAATTTTTATGATTTTTTTATATGGATTATTCATTTATTTTTCTAACAAATTCATGTATGGATTTCATCGAAAAAGTGATAGGTTTTTTTGTTCTAACGTGTATAGAATGAATGACATTTTCCAACATCATGAAAAGTAACTGAATTAATGATTCATTATATTATTTCAATGGTAATATAAAATAAAAATGATATGAAAAAGATGTATTCTCTTAAAAAATGGTTTCCCAAAGTATAATGTATATTATCTTGAAAAAATTGTTTTAAAAGTAATTTCAAAATTATTTTCTATCTAATAGGAAAAATATTGGTGTTCCTTATAAATTACTATGTATATGATCCAAGGATAACATTAATATTTTTTAACTAAATGTTTTATGTTTTGAGGGAATGATTTTTATGATACCCTATCATTATCCATGAGTTATATCATGAGTAAATTATTAGAAATCCTAATTAACTTAAAGGGTTATTCTATGATGAAATTATAATGAGACCTTTCTCTTTTCCATAGGTTCTGATAAGATGAAATGATTATGATTCTCATTTCATTTCATTTTTTATTTTATGATTAATGTTTGTTATCTTGTTTCAGGCATAAATTTGGTTTTCATTATGGGATTGATGGGGCCTATATCTCTCTCCAATGAATAGTATATTAATTTATACCTCATGAGATAGATATTATTGTAATAAATAGTAAAATCAGTTTAGTTTGGGGATTTATATACAATGATGGTAATGGGAGTGAACCATGTTTAATATTATTGATTTGGGTGTGAATCCATTATAGTGTGATTGACTTCGTAGTAATCAATGACGAATAAGGAAATTACTTTGTATTCCTATGTGTATGTCACAAATCCATGTCTTTTTCTGATTTTATTCTCTAATAGGACATGTTATTTGAGTATCATAAAATACATATCTTTTGAATTAGACATCATTATTTCATGTCTCGTTTATATGATATTTGATATGGAGTGTTTGGTATCCAAATGTTATAATCATATTCCCATACCCATATGTTAATTTTATTCATATTTATCTCCCTTGTATTCCATTTCTTGGAATATCAAATCACCATATCTTATTATTTAATTCCTAGGTTGTGGATATATGTATTATATATGATATTCATAACAAGTTTTCTATTTATTATGAACATAGTGGGAGATTATGTAGATTACCTATATAACAATGTATATATATCCATGCTTCTAAATAAAATAAACTATTATGGTCCATTAGAATGTGCTTCTGTAAAGTAATATAAACTAAAAATTTGAGGAAATATCATAGTATTATAATATTGTGTAATTATAAAAACTACTCATAATTTCATTCATATTAAAAAATAGGGAATGTCTTGTTCCATGAATTTAAAAATAAAAATTAGGGATTCCCCAATTACCTAGTCCTACTTGTCTCATGAGACCTAACATTGCACTAGGGTTTATAAATCTTAATTCCTTATCCATCACAATGAGCAATGCGATCTATCACAAATTGTATAATTTCCTAAAACAATGATCGAAAAATTTACAATATTGTATTACTTCTATATGGGTAAAATCACATGTTATTACTCTATATAGAACCAAGGATTATACTTTATGGAAATATTTTCCACCAAAAAGCATCAATAATTAATTCTTGTCTTTGTCCCTTAAATAATAGACTTTGATTTTATGATTTTAAAAAAAACCTTAACTAGATAATGAAATGAAATTTTATCCCTTGTGATTTCAATATTACTATGGTGATGTAGTTATATCGGTGTCAAGATACAATCATTTTCAAATGTAAGAGACCAATATGATGATGAATAAAAAATTATAATTATTTTTAAATGGTTGGTATGTTATCTTAGTATATCCCTTGGGAGATTCAAATTGGATGCATGGTAAATACACACCCACTATGAACTAGAATGTTGACCTAGTTATACCTAAATATCTGACATTGTTTTTAAAGCTTCCATGATGAATCTAATCTAAAAGAACATCCACAACATTTTATCGAGACTAGGATTTTGATTCTTTTGAAAACTATACTCACTTTACTTGGGGAAAGAAATGATGGCTTAATGGCTACGGTAACATTTGAGCATTATAATAGATTAGGTAATAGTAACACCCAATATTCAATAAGAGTAACTAAAACTTATATTTTTACAAATATATATGAAAATTATCATTTAAATATTTCAACTTACAAAAAATATGATTTTATTGGATGAATATTCATTTTGATCTTACAAGGTAAATATAAGCATGGATTGGTTTTTTAAATTAATTCATAGAAATAAGATTTTATAAATTATTAAATATATAGTATTTAACTTTTTAATGACTTAATTATAATAATTTATTCTATAATGAGTTATTAATTGTTTATTGACAATTAATTTGATAGGGATATAAATAAGATCATTTGGTGGTTAAAGGGATAATTTTCAAAAAAACTCATTTTTCCAATGCATACTATCTTCCCAGTTTATTTAATAATATAAAATATTATAATGGAAGATTTAAATGAAATTTATAATTTTAATTTATACACATATGAATTTAAATTCATCTAATGACGAATAAATTTATTTTAATTCATATAAGATCATCTAATTCTTGAAAATATAATTTCCTAAAAAACATTCTAACACAATTTATAATTGTTTTATAATATTAATTTATACCACTTTTAATAATTTAATATTATAAAATGGATTCCATAATTTGTATTCATATAAATAATATTGTTTAATGATGTAATTTTACGTTTTGATCAATATGAAATGTAATAATAGTAAAAAAAATTGAGGAAAACATTAAAATGATTTTTCTAGAAATTAATGAAATAATATTAATTAAATATTAAATTTAATATTTTTTAGACCCACATTTTTGGTTTGATGTAGACCATATTCTTATAACCTTATAATATGAATCATTTTGGAGCCATATTTCCTATAAGGCAACACAATTATAATGAATAACTTTGTTAATTTAATGTTTTCCACACACCTCAATTATAAAATTGAACATCATCCCACACTTATTAACACCTCTCAATAAATTTATATCATCAAATAAATCCTAAAAAATCTACCTAAATTTTTTCTTCAAATTCATTAGGTTCTGGCCTTCCCAAATTTCCTACCCTAGGGTCATTTATTACACCGCGAAAATTTACAATATTTTCATTTTTAAATAAATTTTGTTTTTTTCTTTATTTATTATAATTAAACAGCATTTTAAGCTTAAACTACACATAACAATTAGTTGTCATGAATTATACTCAAGGCCCTGTTTTATCAAACAAATGAATATTAATAAAATATTATAATTTTATATAATATATAACATAGCTATTAAATTAGCTGTAATGAAAATTAGTAAAAAAGTATTATATTTTATATATTCCATAAAATTTTAAAAATCATATTATGTAATTTATATACATTATATAAGAAAAAACTTAAATTTTTCAAAAAAGGAGTTATTTTTAAGA
The DNA here is from genome assembly GCA_963277665.1 of Viscum album. Classification (NCBI taxonomy): domain Eukaryota; kingdom Viridiplantae; phylum Streptophyta; class Magnoliopsida; order Santalales; family Viscaceae; genus Viscum; species Viscum album. The sequence continues at coordinate 1,738,241,976 of OY728145.1, forward strand.
ACAATGTAGTTTTGTTATATTTTAATGGAGAACTCATTTTAAAATAAACATTTGACAGTATAATTTATTGAATATTACAAAATACACATTCTATTTAAAAGATAAATTAATTAACTAAATAATAGTAAATTATTTATAAATTTTAGAGATTATATAATAAATATTAATGATGACACAATAGTGATAGAGAGATAATTTCCAAGTAGAAATATCAATTAAATAGTTTTGAAAATATTAAAAGAAATATAATTTCATTTAATTCAGTTTCTCCACTAATTTTATTGCTGACTATGACATGTTAAGACTATATTAAATTATTTAGATCAAAGTTATCTTTTTTTTAATTAAATTTACTTTTATAAATAGTGTCAAAATTGACACTATTTATATTTTATTAAAATAATGCTTTATTAAATTAAATAAAAATTCTAAATTTCCAAAAAAATACATAGTTGTTATTAAATAGTATAAAATATAATGTAGGTAACATTTAGGGAAAGTTTACAGCATATAAGAAAAAATTTATAACAATTTAATATTTGAAATGTTAATATAACAATTAAAAATAAATAGAATAATTAAGGGTAAATTAATATAATAAGTTTTAAAATATAAAAACATACACAAAAATTATTGTGTGGAGAATATTCTATCGTTATCACATTGTAATTATTTTCAGTTTTTTAATGGATACTTTTCTCTGAAGATTAATTATATATTATTTCAATCAAATATATGTACAAAATATCAATATCTTTTATTTTAATATCATCTATGTGTCCACATTGGGCCAAAATGTTTCTGTGAATGAATATAAATTTCTTTTTAAATATAAATGAAATAATTTTCAATAAATAAATATTTTTTCATTTTTTAGATTTTTAATAATTAGCTTACAATTCTTTTCAAATCAAGAATAATATAAATTTAGTTAACATATAAATAGAAGAAATGATTTCATAATATTAATTTTGATATATTCTGAATTATTTTATGTGTATACAAATTTAATATATCTATAAGATATATTATAGATGTATGAAAAAATTATATTCAATTTCCCACTTTGTTTTAATGTATTTTATGTAAAATTAAAGTAATAGAATTAAATTTTGCAACAATGACATCTTATTGAATTAATTTAAGATTAAATTATTTAAAAATAAAAAAAAAATTAAACAATAACAACTGGATATTAAATGGTCATATAAGTATTTTAATTTTTATTATGGTTCATTTTTATGTATTTGGATCTAGAATAGTCTTATTATAGTTTAATATTTTCTGAGTTTCCAAAAGTCCCCCTCCTCTTCATTATAAAAGGAATCTCCTCCCTCACTTCCTCACAACACATTAATGCCATTAAATCAACCCAAACCAGCCCAATTATCCTCCAAAATTTCCTAACATAATTCTAAAGTCCATAATTTGGGCATAAATCCAACATAAGAAATCTTTTTGTGAAATTCAAAAGGAGACACTCGAAGAAGGGGTAATTGTTTTACCAATTCAATTCAATTTCATTTCCTCTTCTACTTACTCATCCTATGTTTTTTACATACTAATTTAGTAACTCAATTATGACATATATAATGAGATTTTATTATTATTAAGAGACAACCATATTTCTATTTTTACCCATACTATAAAAAACGAAATCGCAATACATGCATATATACAAATTATAGTCTCTAAGTTGTGGTGTAATTTGTTATTCCACACTATTCTGTTTGGATGAGAATAATGGTAAGTATAATGTATATAAATAAGATACATAACATGATAATTATTATGAATAATTAACATACCATGAAATTACATACCATTTAACCATCAATGGAATGATATCATTGCTCATGCATATGTATATAATGTCTTATCATCTCTATGACTTGATTAGATTAATTATACATGTAAATCATTAAAAAAAATAGAAAATTATATAATGAGTAAAAATTATAATTATTAACTTTATATAATTATAGATATGAATCAAATACATCATACTCATAAAAAACTTGAATTACATAAAAAATAGGAATTGGAAAACAAAGCAATTAACACTTGACACAATGGTAATACTAAAATATTATTAACAAAACAATGTAAGAGGATAATATATGATATCATAAATATGTATGTGAAATGTTTATAATTTAATAATACACATTAAAAATTATACTAGAGGTTAACACACCCTTTAATAATGTAATGAACAAGGTAGTGTTTAATTTTACAATCTCAATATTTTCTATGTTTGTTTATACGTATGTATCTAATGGGAAATCATTATAATACATGTCCATGTTTATAAAAATTTATTTCAAAATATAATCGACTATTTTTAATTTTTATTTTTAACCATTTTTTATTTTTTTGTAATATTTTTTGAATGGAATATATTTGTCATTTTCCAAATGTGGTACTTTAGGCCCATTTCGAAAAATTTAGGAAATAATGTTTTTTAATCTTATATAGCATGTGCCGCTATTTTTCTCTATTATAACACTTTATCATTTTGAATCTTGCCTTAAAATATTTCAATATTATTTCCAGAAGAAATTTTTTCTTTTCTAAATGTGTGACTTTTATATGATTTCATTATAAAAAAATATATTTCTCTAAAAAAATGATTTTCTTAGATTATTTTCATCTATGTCAACATAATTTGTTGGATTTTATTCTTAATTGAGGTTGATGTTATATGATACAATCATCTATATTGTATTAATATTTTTATGTTTTTTTAGACTGTGTATATGCTATTTTATTCCATTCATGGTTTATGGTTAACGTATTAACATTATGAATTCCAGTTTTAATTTGAATGTTTAGATATGTTTCACACTTTTTATAAGAAAAATGCATTAGACTTAGTTAGTGATTGTCATGTCCCTCTATATCCCTTCGACGCATTGTTAGACATAATTAGAAACATTATTTTCTTGCAATTAGTATTCGATGGTAATGTTGTCTATGATAATGGACCGAGGACTTGATTGTATGGTTATGATGTCCAACATTTTGTATTTACTCATTATGAGATTAGTTATTGACAATATATCAGATTATTATACAATTAAAATTTCCATGTGAATGTTTAAATAGAATTATTTGATTTGTTCCTTCCATATTATAATCATGTTTATGTTTAAAATGCTTGTGTATTGGTTTTATACATTCTTTAAAGATCATTGTTATTTTTCAAAGCCTCAACTATATTATTTACCCTTAATGAGCATATAAGATCACCCATTTCTCTTGTTTTATTTTCCTATGATTCCAATAAGTGTTTTATAATTGATATGGTGGGTTATTCATGGATAATAGTTGAATTGTCAAAAAATTATCTATGTTCCACATTATTTTTTAAATTCTAATGAAATTTTCATGTATGTAATTTATTATACAATACTGGTGAATTGATTGGTCCTTGAGGATTCAATTCATTTTAATCAGGACAATGTATCATAAACAATGTATAACATTGATGAAATAAAGTATGTTTTCTCATGTTATCCTTTGGGTAAATAAATAATAACTCGACTATAGGAAATAGTATCTTAAAAAAACTGTTACCCTAATACCATATTTTTTGTTGAACTTATTTTATTTTAAATAATTATAGATTTATTTATTAGAGTCCCTCAATTTCTTATTTATTGTTCAGTTATTTTTGATTGATGACCTCAATCACTCCCTATAAATATTTTAGTTTTTCCTTAATGTACATATCTCTACTAGCCACTAATGTTCACATATTCGACAGCCTAATTTGGTGGTGAATATCACATTTCCCTTTCCCTATTATTAAGAGTTTAATTTATTCACCATATATTTGATGTTGGTTTTCCAAAAATTTATTTTATTCCGTATCAACCACTTATTTTCTATATGAAATTTAGAATTATGAGGGTGCAATTTATTGATGTAGGGAATAATGTAAAACCCTTAAAATCTAAAATATTTTTATTTTGATTAAATTTAATTTTTTTCCTTTCTTTATTTTAATGAAACACCATGTTAAGTTTAGGCAATAGACAATGATGAGTTGGACTGCATTACATGCAATGCCTAATTTTACCAACCTACAACATATTAATACAATATTATTATTTAACATAGGATAAAACCTAGCCATTAAATTAATCATTTTGGATAATATTAACTAAATTATTAATATTATATATTCCATATAATTTAAAAATTCATTATATATATTTTTTATACATAATATAATAATGAAATTAAATGATTCAAATAAAAGAAGTATTTTTTGAAAAATATGGTTTCCAGCCTTTTAAGAGAGAACCCATTTCATGTAAAATATTGGACACTTTAATATATTAAATTTTACAAAATAAACTTTTTCATTGAATGTGTAATATAAATATTTACTTTGGATCAATTTTTGATTCTTTTCAAATATGTTTCATGTTTTGATTAATAGTGAATAATTCAATGTTTTAATTAAAAACTAATTTTTTCATAAAAATAATTTATTGTGTTGAATTAAAAATTTGAAGGGATTTAAAGTATAATTATATTATATTTTGATCATTTAATCTAAAGTTTTTCATTGGACGTAATCTTACATTTCAATTTGATAAAAACACATGTTAGTATTTTAATTGATTTGACTAAAAAACATATTTTCCAATTTTGTCAAAATGATTAATTAAAATTTAAGTAATATGAAATCTATTTTTTGAATTTTAAAAAATGAATTCTATATTTTGGAAAGATTTGGTTAAATTTATGTAAATAATTTTTTTTATTTTTTTCATTGGTAATAGTTATTTTAGTAATTTTTTATATACCGTAATTAAGGGAAAATTCACCAATTAAATGTAAGAATAATATTATAAAATTACCCTAACACCTATGAAAATAATATCAGATTACTAAATTTTACCCTTATCACCTACAGTTAGAATTGTAATATTTTAATAGACTATTTTCCATGAATATGACAGGAATATTATTAAAACCACTTAATGTAACAAAATGTCACATTCTAATTCTATATAAGTATATTAATTTTAATATAAGGATAACTAGAAGATAACAATGGTTATAAATAATATATAGAAATATAAATATTTTACCTACATATTAAAAAATTATTTCAAATATTTAGAAATTAAATAATTATCATTAATGGTAACACAATAATGGTGTATAAATTAATTTTTTAATAGAAATATCTATTAAATGATATTAAAAACACCAATAGAAATATAATATTAACTATTGATGGTGATACATGATTTTTTTGGAGACTACGAAATGTTATGATTATATAAAAGTATTTGGTTCAATGTTATAAATCAATTTGGGTTTTAATTAATTTCAATGTATTGAATATTGTCAAAAATGAAACTATTAACATTTTATAAAAATAATGATCCATTAAATTATTTAAAAATAAAAAAAATCAATAATAAAATGATTAAAATATGGAATAAAATATCATAAAAATACAATTTATTGAAATTTGTCACCATATATGTTATAATTTATAACTTTTTAATATTTTAAATTTAAGTATAACAATTAAAATTAAATATATTAATTAAAGGTAAATCAAAATGATATGCTTTAATATAAAAAAAATATGTCCCAAAATGTTTGGATCAATAATATTCTATAATTATAACATTATTATCGATTTTTAGTAGTTTAATGGAGAGTTTTCCTCAAATATTAATTAGATATTATATAATTCAAAGATAGTTACAAAATATAACTATCTTGTATTTTAATATCTTTTTTGTTTCCACGTAGGGAAAAAATGAACCTATAAATGAATATAAATTTATATTTTGATATAAATAAAAAAAAATTAAATAAATGTATTTTAATTTTTTATATTTTATTTAACTTTCGTAAATTATTTTCAATACCAAAACAATATTATAATAATTAAAAAAAAGGAAAAATGGTTTTAATGATATTATTTTTGATATATATTGAATTATATTATATGAATAACAAATTTACTAGATAAATAAGAATTATTATAGATGTGTTAATTTATTATATTTGAATAACCACTTTTTTTAATCTTTTTAAGTCAAATTTAATTAGTAGTATTAAATATGGCAATAATTGTATCTTATTGAATGAGATTATTATTAAACTAATTAAAAATCGAAAAAATGTTAAATAATTCCAAGTTTATTGGATATGGTTTAAAATGTATTAAAATTTTCATTTAAGGACCATTTTAAGTACTTGGATCTAGAATAGTTTTATTATAGTTTATTATTTTGACAGTTTCTAAAAGGTCATCTTCCATCCCGTATAAAAGGCACATCCTCCCTCACTCACACCACCTAAAAACGATTAGTTCATAAAAAACCTATCCAATTCACTTATGAACTTTTTTAAATTCATATTAGAGTATAAAATTTGGGAATAAACCCAACTTGAGGAGTCATTTTAGGGAAATCAAATGGATACACTCGATAAAGATATAATAGTTTTACCAATTCAATTCAATTTATTTTCTTATTATACTTCATATTCCAATGTTGTTTCCATAATAATGTAATATTTACAGTATAATAAATAATTATTGATATTATTATGATTATGAGACAACCATATTACTTCTTTTATCCATCCTAAAAATAGTAATATCACCATTTGTGTGTACGTATGACTTACCGTCTCAACTTTGTGGGGTAATTTTCTTTTAAGCACTAATTTATTTATATTGGCATAATGATGTTTAAAATGGTTATAATTACTGAATATAATATGATAATGAATATGTATAATTAATATACCATCCAATTCTATACCATTTAACCATTAGTGGAATGATATCATCACTCGTGCATATGTACAGCCGACCGATTCAATGACTCGATGAGATTCATTCTCCATGTTAACCATTATAGAATAATTAAACAAACTATATGATGGGTAGAAATAATAATTATGAACTTAATATATTTTCATATATGAATCAAATATATATTATTAAGAACAAACATAAATTACATTGAAAACCCAAAATTGGAAAATGAAGTAGTTAACTCTTAAAATAATGGTAATAATGAAATATTATTAACATAATATCGTTATGGATATGAATCATATAAATCATATTTATAACAAACATGACTTGCATGGACAAACTAGAGTTGTAAAATGAATCATTTGACACCTAAAATAATGGTAATACTAATATATTATCAACAAAATGATATAAGAGGATCATATATGATATCATAATTATGGGTTTGGTTCTGGTATAATTTAATAGAAAAAATAACCATTATACAGGAGGTAAACACACCCATGATTAATTGAAATTATTTGTTATGGATTAATTTCACAGTATTATTATTATCTGAGTTCGTTTAAATGTATGTACCTACTAGGAAATCTTTACCATCTAGGTCCATATTTCTTAAAATACATTCCATCATATTATTTACTATTGTATAAAGTAATTTTTACACCCTATTAACATTATATAAAATGTTTTGAAAGGAATATTTCCATTGTTCTCCAAAGTATATACTTAATTGAAATTTTGAAAAATTAAGGAAATAATTATTTTATAACCTATATGGTGCTAGTGGCTGTTTTCTTTTGTCATGACACCTTAAATATTTAAATCTTCTCTTACAAGATTAAAAGGTTCTTTTTAAAATAATTTTTTTTATAATTGGGCATATTTTAAATGATTTCAAAGTAAAAAAGGGATATTTTTATTAAAGAACGTATTGGACAAAGTTTGTGGCTGGAGGGACTCTCTATAACCACTTGATGTATTATTAGGACTAATGAGACAAACTAGTCTCCAGGAACGAGACCTTTACAGGGTGTTTATATATGGTTTTGGCATGAGGCATTGATAATATGGTTATAATGACTAGAAATTTTCATTTCTTCATTATTATATTAGTTATTGATATTAATTGTGATTATTAGACTAGAAGAATATCCTGGTGAATGTTTAAATCGCAATATTTGTTTTGTTTTTTTCATATTGTGTTCATATTTTTGTTTAAATGGATTTACATTCAGTTTTGTACTTTCCATAATGTTCATGATAATTTATGATAAATTCTACAATATTATTTACCATTACTGTGATTCTGAGAACACCAATTTATTAGGTTTTATTATCCTTGGAGGCGAAGAAGTGTTTTATGATTGATATCCAAGGTTATTCTAGAAGAATAATGTAATTATCTATGAATTTACTATTTTGAATATTATGTTTGAATTATTATGAAATTTCCATGCATGTAATCTATTTTCAAAGACAGTTGAACTTGTCAGTACATTGGGATTTGATTCCTTATAATAATTAATGTGTATCAAAATAATGAACTGGCTCTGAGAATCTGGGGTTAGTGCATTAAATCATTAATATGTGATCCAATGGAGGTTCTTCTTGGAAATATAAATTGTCTTAAACAATTTATTTATTTTTACTTATTATTTTAGAACCATAAATTATGTTTTAAAATGTCCCAAATAATAGAAATAGTATATTCCATTTAATGAGATGCTATTATTTTCTTTTCAAAACTTGTATCGATCTAATTCTCTTTCAAATTAAAAACTATACCATCAGTCGTGCATGTGGTGGAATTCCACCATAAAAACAAATTTACTATATTTTCTTACACTAACTCACTTGTGTAGTATTAATAATGAAAATAATGAATAAATATATATGATTCTTATGACAAGTCATTGATTTTGAATAATTAATATACCCATAACTTCTTTACCCTTACACCCATTAATAAAATGATAATTTCTATTTTCTTTATGTATGATAAACATCCTTTATGAAGAGATGTGATTCATTTTCTATGTTAAAATTTTATTGAATGATTCTAAACATTCATATAATGAGAAAATATGATATTTATTACTTTAATATAATTCTAAATATAATGGAACTATATCCTATGATCACAAAAGTTAGTATCTTTGATTAAAATTGAATTATGAATCAAAATTGTTGACACCAAAAACATTAGTAATGATGGTATATCATTAAAATTGTTGTTAATAATTTATAATAGGATCATATATTAAACTAAAAATGTGGTTATATAAAAAAAATATCATGATTAAAATAGTTATACTTGAGCATATATAACATTCATCTAAAGGGATGCATGATGTTATGAATTTCATCTCAATTTAGACTTCATGGAGTCTAATTTATTATTATGAACCTATTTTATTTTATGTGGTTTATATACAATTTTATAATGAAAATTATTACATATTTAATCATGATTAATAATTTTTTTATGCCTGATTACTCTTTTAATTGAATTCTATTTATAATATTCAACAGTGGTATCATTTTATTGTATTTAAATTTATGGGAATTCCCTTATTTTAATTAAAGGATATATATAATATATCATTATTAATCATCATATAATTTGTGACCAAACATATAATTCTATTATCTCCATATATTCTTCAATTATTTTATCAATTTGGTAGTATATTCAATAAATTGAATGATAAAAAGAATGATTAATTTTATTTCTCTTTTAATAAAAAAAATTCAACCACATCTGTATTGTTCAAAAAAACGTAGAAGTATTTTTATTTACACTTATGAATTATTTTTGGAATTTCATGTTACCTGTAAATTTTTAAAATGGTATGAATGTATTCATTAAATTTTTTTCAAGAATAATTATGTTTTACATTATTTTCCCAAATTCTAATGGAATGTTTTTTAATATATGTTCGAAAATATAATTTCTCAATAACACCCCAATATTTCATAGTAAATTATCTTTTTAATGTAATTTAATATCTTATATTGCACACGCACTGACTTGTCTTTCATTATATGCAAGATTGAGTTTCTGTGAAACACTACATTAGTATTATAATTATTTAAACGATATATTAATTTATCAATTAAATATTGTAATATTAATAGTATCAAATACATTTTAAATGATATATATAATTTTTTCACATAAATAAAAAATATTTATAATGAAATGTATATGTTTTGGGAAATTAGTTATATATTTAGAAAAACTTTTCTTTAAATAACTATGTATTATTTTTTTGAACAACAAAATAATTAATTTAGACACTCTTAAAATTTGATGTTGGTAAAAAAACATAATTTTTTAATTATTAATATCATAATTATCATAGGGTGAATTTTGGGTAATTTTCTAAAAACATACATTTTTTTAAATAGTAAAAACATTGTGTTGTTGATTAAAACTGACTTTTTATTTAAATTATATTTGAACTCCATATTTTTTGTAATGTATTTTAAGTCAAATTAAATGAGAAGTATTAATTTTGGAAAAAATGATATTTTATTGAATTGGATTATTATTAAATTATTTAAAAATAAAAAAATATTAAATAATCACAAGGTGATAGGATATGTTCTAAAATATATGGAAATTAACATTTAAGGTCCATCTGTAAGTATTTATATCTAGAATAGTCATATTATAGCATAATATTTTAAGAGTTTCCAAAACTGTCCCCTCCCCTCCCCTATAAAAGGAACATACTCCCTCACTTCCTCACAAAACCATAAAAACATTATTTCTGCCAAAAACTAACCAATTATCCTCTAAAATTGCATCACCTCATCTTAGAGTCCGTAATTTGGGTATAAATCTGTCTGAAGTAGTCATTTTATGAAAATCTAAAGGAGACACTTGAAGAGGAGTTAATTGTTTGACCAATTCAATTTAATTTCTTTTCATATTATACTTAATCTTCCAATGTTGTTTCCATACTAATGTAATATTTACAATATAATATATATTAGGAGATATTATTATGATTATGAGAACACCACATTCGTCCTTTTGTCCATACTACAAATAATAATATCACCATGTGTGCATACATATGCCTTACCATCTCCACATTGTGTGGTAATTTTTTAATAAAGGATACTTTATTTGCATTAGAATAATGATGAGTAAAATGGTTATTAACAATAATATAATATCCTAATTATTCTATATAATTAATAGACCATCCATTTCCATACCATTTAACCACCAAGGGAATGATATCATCACTCATGCGTACATACAGACTTCCATCTCCATGACTCTATGAGATTAATTATACATGTTAACAATTAAATAATAATTATAAAACTTATACGATGAGTAAAAATAAAAAATATGAACTTAATATCATTCTGGATATGATTCAAATATATCCTATTTATAAAAAACATAATTTACATGGAAAAACCGTAAAAGGAAAATGAAGCAATTAACTCCTAAAAGTGTGGTAATATGAAAATATTATGAAGATAATATCATTGTGGATATGAATTAGATACATCATATTCATAACAAACAAGACTTACTTGGATAAACCATTATGAGAAAAAAAATTAGTTAGCACCTAAAACAATGGGAATACATAACTATTATTAACAAAACAATATAAGAGGATCATATATGATATCATAATTAGGGATTTGGTTTTAGAATCATTTAATAACATTGTATATCCAATATACAGGAGGTTAACACAACCTTAACTAATGGAAAGTATATGGTAAGGGTTAAGTTAAAAATTTTATTATTATTTGAGATTGTTTATATGTAATTACCGACTTACAAACCTTTATCATCCATGTCCATGATTCTTAAAATGTATTTCAAAATATTATTTACTGCTGTTTAAAGTCATTTTTACCCATGTATATCTTTTTATATAATGTTTTGAAAGGAATATTTACATTATTTGCCAAATTAGGTACTTTATGACAATTTTGATGAATTAAGGAAATGATATTTGCTAACTTATATGGTGTGAGTGGTTATTTTTCACCGTTCTGATGCCTTAAAATTTTGATGATTCTATTACAAGATTACTAGTTTATTTTCAAATGAAAATTTTTCTTTTATAATTGATAATCTTTTAAATGATTTAAAAGTAAAAAAGATAAAATTTTCTCAAATAATTTTAATTATTTAGTGAGATTATTTTTATCTATGTCAACATACTATGTTGAATTTTTGGCTAAATTAAGGTTGATTTAGTATGATACAATCTTCCATATTGTATTGAATGTTTTATAATATGTTTGACAATGGATGTGCTATTTTAATGCGAATCAGTGTTTATAGTGAATTAATTAACATTTCATATGCATGTTTTACTATAAATGATTATTTTCTATTTTACTCTTTTTGTATGAGGAATGCATTGGATTTTTTAAGTGACTAGACGTACCCTATATCACCCCTTGAGGTATCAGTAGGTCTTATGAGACACACTATTGTCTTGGAACATGCCTTAATGGTTTGTTTTTGTATGGTCTTGGCATGAGGCCTTTGTGGTATGGTTATGATGTCTAACACTGTACATTTTTTCATTATTTGATTAGTTATTGATATTTCATATGATTATTTGACTAGTAGAATATCTATGTCAATGTTTAAATGAAATTAGTAGATTTATTAATTTCATATTATGTTTATGATTTTGTGTAAATGGATTTTTTAAAGTGTTATATCTTCAATAAGGTTCATGAAAATTTATGAAATATTATGCTATATTATTTTCCGTTACTGAGTATCTGAGATCCCAAATTTCTTGTGGTTTATTTTTCCAAGATACCAATAAGTGTTTTATGAATGACATTCAAGGTTATTCAAGGATAATAATTGAATTATTAAATATTTAACTATGTTTCATATTATGTTTGAATTATAATGTAATGTTTATGTATGTAATCTATTTTCTAAGACTATTGAATTGATCAGTCCTTCGATATTTGATTAATTATATTAATGAAAATGTATCAAAATAATGCACTAACTTCAGGAATCTGGAGTTGATGCATTAAATCATTAATAAGTGATCTAATGTAGGTTATTCATGGTGAGGGAAAAAGTCTTCACCAATTAATAAAATGTTCATGTCCCGTGTCTTTGTGTATGGTCAACCATATCCATGATGAAATTCGAATCATTTTCAATGTTTATATTTTATTTAATAACTCTAAACAATCATATAATGAATTAATATGAAATTTACTACTTTAATATAATTCTATTAATAATGGAACTATATCCCTTGATCATGGAAAATAATATCCTTGAAAAAAATAAATTAAAAAACAAAATACATAACTCTGAAAACATTGGGAATAATGATATATCATAAAAAATTCTGATAATAAGTTATAATAGGATCATATATGAAAATATAAATATGAATATGGTTATATAATATGTTTATATTAAAATTAAAACCATTAAACTTGAGGTTATATAACATTCATCTAATGAGAATCATGGGGTTATGAATTTCATATCAATTTACACTTCATGTAGTCTCATTTATTATTATAAACCTTTTGAATTTTATGTATTTTATATATAATTGTTTAATGAAATTTATTATATATTTAGTCATGATGAATAATTATTTTTATTTAGGATTACACATTCAATGGTATAGTATTTAGAACATACAAAAGTTGTGTCATTTTTTAGTATTTACATTTTTTGGAATGCCCATATTTTTATTGAAGGAAACATATAAAATATAATTATTAATCATAATATAATTTATGATCTAATATATAATTTTATTACTTCTATATTTAATTCCATTATTTCATAAATTTGGTAATTTATTCAAAAAATTCAATAATATAAAGAATAAATTATTTTATTTCTCTTTCTATCAAATACCTTTTTCAACCACATCTATATTGATCAAAAAAAATTGATGTAAATTTATTTACTAAGATGAATTATTATGGAAATTTCATGTTTCCCATGAATTTTTAAAATTGTATTCATGTATTCATTTTAATTTTTTCCAGAACATTATTTTTTTACATTATTTACAAAAATTCCAATTGAATGTTTTTTAATATATGCTTGATAACAGACTTCCCCACCGCTATATCCTTTTCATGATATTTACCTTCATCGAAGTTTTTCAAAACATTTATAATGCAATATATTATATTAAATATTATTTTAATATTTCCTAGATATATTCTTTATTCTTTCATTAGAAATTATTTTATATAAAACCTATATTTCATATGAACTAATGTTAATCTCTTGTTTCTTATGTATATTGTTATTGTAAAATATATATTAAATTAGTGAAATTATAATGATAATTTTATATTAAATTTTCCATGAATAAACATTATATTTTTTTGGATATTAATTTCCTAAGTATTTTGCATCTCTACATATAGTGTTTTACTTTGAATATAATTTTATGGATAAGAGAACTATTAACATTGCATATTAATTACTACATTGAACTATCTTTTAAAAAATTGTAAATATCCTTAATTTTTATTTTTTTATACCATAAATGGAATAAATATAGATGTATAATATGGAAAATGTGGTCTTGGGAGAATATAGGGCTCGTTTGGATCCTGAATTTGACCTAGGGAACTCACTCGTGCATCTACAGAAATTGGAAACTGTAGGTAACACATTTTTCTAGAATAATTTTACTAAATGGGTGTATCAATGTATCATGTTGTAGATATGGGATAGAGGATTTTATCATGCTTTTTTTCATGGTTTCAAAATCATGTGACAAAACTGCCTGATCCCAAATTTTGGGGGAAATGACCATTCCTCCCACTTAAACATTAATCATTATTTTTTTCTTCTCCTCCCTCCAATGACCCAATCATGTTATAGTACTCCTATTTTAGATTATGAAAATTCAATTGTTGGAAATAAAGTAACTCATTCATATAACATCTAATTCTTGATTCATCAGAAGTTATGAGTCTGTCTTGGCAAGATCCTATAGTATCTCAACACATATCATTTTATTCATTCCATCTATTATGGTATCTAATTTTAGTCTCATTTTCTTTATTTTTATGGAATTAGACTATTTCTTAGATATCTTACCACCTACTCAGATTTTAGGTCGATATCATGCGAGTAGTCATCTATATTTTTTTGGTTGGTGGTGACAATTTTTTTGTGTGTTTTGGTTGTTTTGTAATTATTTTTTTATACCATATGATGACTTATTCTGAGAATATTATTATATGGATTACTTCATGTATAACTGACCATTTCACCTAGATAAACTTCTATTGAACCTTTTTATGTGGATTAGATCGTTTTCAAATTAAGTATTCTAACACCATAGGTGTGTCACATTGAATTGGCAATTTATTTATTCGGTTCCAACTTATTATAATTGAATTTATATTTTCTCATGGTTTCTAAAGGTAATTTCAATTATTATATGAGTATCAAAAGTGAACCAACTGACCTCTTAGGTTGGGGGCCTTTTGATCATTGGTATTTCCTATGTGAGAAATTTTCTTAGAGAACATGGCATCATAAAAATGACCCACGAACATTATAATTTGTGTTTCCATTTTTAAAATTAAATAAACTAATTTTTGGGGGTGAATGGATTATATGGGATTAATTATGAAAGATGGTGGAATAATTAAAAGTAATTGAAAATTACCCCTGAAATAGACAGTTGATCCATATAACTTATTTTAAATGTCTTAATGAATTATAATTTCTTAAAATTTATTTAACATGTGAGCTGGATAATGACATGCATGAGAGGTCCATGCCTCATTTATTGATTTATATATATTTATATATAAACATGTCCTTGTTTATGATTATATGAATAGATATTGATATTGAAAATGCATCAATTGTAATAAAACATAATTAATTGAAATGAATAAGAGGTATAATCCTTTGTAATATGTCATAAATCATTATGCCCCTTATAAGTATTAGGGATACATGGAAGAGATAGTTGGGAGGTAATTCCCCGTGACATTTTTAATTATAATGTGCCTTTATAGAGGCTGTGATATGATGGTTATGAGTGTTGACCCTTGAGGTAAATAACACTCTATTATATCAGGTGTGGATTATGGAACCTATCACTAGTTCTATGATATTGGAGTTTGGATTTATGCACCACATACCATTATTAGAGTGTTTCCATGGCAGTTCACTCTTTATCATGAGTGATGTGGTACGACCTATCTCACTCTACCAGTATGTAGAGAATGTATAATATCTCATTGGATTTGTGCTCTTTAGATACATATAAATATTTTAATTTGGTCCCGGTCCAGCCATCGTTACTATTCCATGCATAGTACCATTATGTGTCCTCATGCACGTGGCTCATATAGTTGGATTTAATATAGAACTAAGCTATATATAATTTATTTCTATTTATTTACATAGTGAATTGATGAATCAAACATTGCATCCATGAGATAAAGAAGGATGTCCTACATTGTTTCTTTTGAGATCCTAAGATGGTGGCCATTTATTTGTTCATTATTGAGTTACTTTCATACTTCTACCTTGACAATGTTTAGTAACAACTACTACTCAGGATACATGTAGACACCATTGGTGGTGGACTATTGATATTTTTATCTAACACGCTACTCGAGATACCATTAGTATATTAGAATACTATATGTATAAAGTTATTGATAATGTAATGGGACCATGAAATAGGTTGTCCATTTTATTTAATATTTGAGGTGTTGAATCAAAGGATTGGGTATAAGATCTAAATGATTTTAGAGCTGTTTTGGCCTTTTTATATGCTATTGTATAGAATTATTTTATCTTCTTGTTTATTTTTATAAAATCAAATTTTCATGAATCATTCATGAAACACCACATAATAATACATTGGTTATTTCATTATGTTATTAATTTTATATCATAAATTTCTTATTTATTTAGTTATTATTTTTTAAACATCTCTAGTTTGTTTATTCTAGTTTTTTATATTATGATTCAAATTGTTTTTCTTACTTTTTGAAACTATTTTTCTACTCAATCATCTGGGTGTAGTCTCCACATTTTACCACAATTACACCCTTGATACTGGTTAGCAACATCTGGCATATGAGGAGGTCATCATGGGGACATCTGATTGATTCTCTCATGGGTCAACTTAAGTGGATTCCAGATCAAGGTGATAGAATGTTGTATAAGGGTGATTAATTTATTTATTTACTATATATAGAGAATATATTGGAGATTAGTAATGATTGATACTTTTTCAAAAGTCATTCTTGGGAATTCCAAAAAATGTCCATGACAATGTCATGTTGCCTAAATCAATTTATTGTTCAATTTTTGCCTATTACTATTGATATCATTTCACTGTTGGGTGATGCACATGAATTTAAATGTTAATAATATATTAGTTTTTGAAATTGATATTTCTTTACTGTCACCTAATGAAATGAGTTCTAAACATTAGATCATTCATCACAATAGGCACAATATGATTAAAATTCCATTCATTTATCCATTTCATGTTTAGTTAGAGAATTATTTTTCATTCTTTATGTTATTAATGGATTGATTTTTTAAAATTATGATGACACTTCTTTCTATAATTGGAAAACGAAATTTATTCTTAATGATACTTCCTTATCCCAACAGTTATTTCATGAATAGGTTAATATAGACACCTCAGGATGTCAATTATGGATTGTTGAGATATGGACAATCAGTCACATGATATGAAGATTTTTATGGTGTTGGTTAATTGGATTCCATATTTTTGTTTATATATAGTATGGGACATTATGAATACAAAAGTGGAAACCCACAATAGTGAACCACATAATGATGTTTTTATGTTTAAGAAAGAACACTTTATAAATTAAAATTACTTATAATGAAATAAGAATTGTCCTGTATATAAATTAAAAAGTAACATAGAACAATCCTAGAATTAGTAGTGGATAATGGTGTATCTTACGTTCTCATGGCCTATTCTTGTCTCTTTCTATCATCTATTATTATATTTTTAAATTATGTAGAAAGGTGTGTTTGTTTCCATATAACGTATTATACCTATCGCATTTTCCTAAATATAATTTTCTATATTTATCAAAGCTATTATGAGGTGTATGTATGGAATTAGAATGATATTCATCTATAAGACCCTCTATTTTATCACACAGATGATGGCGACAACCATATTCTTACAGTGGCAGGCTGTGAGCCACCCATGATTCCTCCTACAGGACCCTCTGTGGTTCCTCTTCTAGTTCTAGATATGGGAACTGACACAAATTTTTTATAGGGTTTTTCTACAAATAATTAAAAATATTCAAGTCACAATTTGACCCTCCATGCATACGGTAGAGTTAACTCGTGAGTTTCAGTAGTAGAATCCTCCAACCATCATGGGGTATTTAGTACCACAGTATGTGTAGTATTTAATTGAATAAATCATTTCTATAGTCATGAATATTGACACACGTCCAAATAAGCGGATTAATATTGAAGACTATATTCAAAATTATTTTTCAAAATTGTTGTTGGATGAAATTACATTGCCTTGTAGACATTGTGATATTGTCTAGGATGAATTTCAGATGATCTTTTATGACTAATTATTTTCCCAAACATTTATGTCTATTATGTATAGAGTTTTCATGAACATTAATCATGAGATTTGACAATTATAGAATAATATAATCAGTTCAATGACCTATATAGAATTTCTCCAACTCTATTTTCCAATGATCTTATGACTACTAGGTGATTTGAGGATGGGAAATTTTAAACCACCTTGTAGTAAGTCAATTTGTTCAGATTGATGACCATTTCATAAATCATCATCCAACTCCATATCACACAGTGTAATCCATGAGAAGATGATGGTGTGAGATAGGGTGGTTCGAAACCTAATTCTACATGTGGGATTTCTTCTCTGCCTAAGAAATACATTGAGGTTGCGCACAGAGGTAGAAGTTGTCAGAATTCTTAATCAGAGATCTTTCTGATCAACCACCAGTGTGGAATGGAAGAACAAATCCTATCTCAATGTCCATGGGATCCTATCAAATGATAAAATAGTGGCATGATGGGCCAAGTATAACATTTATATAGGTACTTCACTATAGTTCCATGAGGCTGTGTTCTGCAGTTACTTCTAAGTAATGAGTGGGGTTAGTAGGATAATAATATGCTGGATGCTAGAATAACAGTATCCAATCATTCCAAGGTGGCAATTAGGGAAGATTTCTTCAGGCTTATGATTCTCAACTCTATTAGAGTGGGCTTGATGGGAAAATTTAGGTAGTGACTCAAGGTCATGATAAATTCAATTATATATATATTTTTTCCCATACCATAGAAGAATAGAACCATACATTAAATTATTTGAATTACTATTATAATTGCCTCCACATTAATGTCAGATTTGATTGAAATAATCATGTATCACTAGTTTATATTTGATACAATAATTTATTTATGGGACTCATAATTAGACACTATCATTTTTTTATGATTCTAAATATGTACTTAGGTATTCTTTCATAGGTTGTTTTTGGTTTTTAGGGACTATCACCTTGAGATATGCAGTAAAAATTGCATATGGAATCTGTATGTCCACAACATGGGAGACTATGATGTAATCATTGATATATAATTTTTAGTTCCCCAATAAGCCCATATTACCTTCTATAGACTAAGGATAATGTTTAAATAATAATATAGTGGTTATCACAAGAATATGTGAAAATTCTATTTACATGCATCATGATCATGACCTATGTAGAAAAAGGCTAGGTAATGTTACCACACAAATCACCAAACTTTTCCTCAATGAATAGGGTTTGCTACCCACTAACTTCCTAGCAAGAGTGGTTTGCTACATTAATTTATTTTTTGAATACTTCTCTAGTCTAATTTTACTAGTATAGGATGATTTTACAATTGATTTAGTGATAGATGCAGAAACAAAGACCATTCCAATTTATAGGACCACACAAAAGGAGGTTCAGGAACTCAATATGTAGTTCAAGGATTTGAAGGCTAATGTATTTAGACACTCTAGCACTTCTCCATAGGGTTAACCAATTCTGTTTTCCAATAAGCTAGATTATACCCTTCATCTTAGTGTGGATTATAATCTACTTAATCTACATTCTGTAAAGAACTAGTATTCACATCATATAATAGATGACCACATTGATAAGCTCTGATGAGAGAAAGGGGGTTTAATGATAGATTTTAGGTTGGTATATCATCAGGTGTGAGTAAAAACATTTTAAATACCTTGTACAACATTCAGAATTATGTATGACCTATACAGGTACATGGTCATGTACTTTAGTCTCAAAAACTCACTTGGGGCCAGCATGGATCTTATAAATTGGAATTTCCAACCATTTTGGGATTCATTTGTGGTTATATTTTTTGATGATATCATTTAATATTGACACTCATAAAATAGCCATGGAACCCATATTAATATCATGTCAACTAAACATATAGAGCATTAGCATTATGGGATAACCTAAAATTTCCATTTTTGGATCGAAAAAGTCCACTTCTTAGGTAACATTATCTTGAATTCATAAGATTTAATGGACCTAAAAAATGCGATAGATTTAATTTCATTGGAGAATCACATGAATTTATTTGACATTAATAATTTATTGTTTCTATCAATGTATTATATAATCTTCATCTTGGATTTTTCACACCTTGAAACACCACTTACTAACTTGATAATGATGGGTGTGAAATTTATATGGTCATAAGATTTTGAATCAGACTTTCAACTACTGAATGAATGATTGACTTTATTGCCGATAATTGTTATATTGGATCCATTGAGCAATAATAATTTATAGAATAACAAATTATTTATTCATCTTAGAGCTATTATAATGTAGGGTGAGTGAGTCATCGTGTTTGGTTCTCGTCAGTTGAGGCCTCATGAGCAGTATTACCCGATATGGGATCTCAAGATTATTGTTTTTGTTCATTCCTTACACTGTTAAAGAAACTATATACATAGAGATTAATGTGTTTTTATAACTAAGCAAAAAATATTCAAATTCATTTTATCAAATTGGGATCTCAATCTCTGGAAATTATGGTTGGTGGTGTACCTTAAGTGATTTTATTTTGAACATGCCAACATGCTTGGTAATGGTAATTTTTTGGCTCATGATTTGAGATGGAATACTAAAAGAAACAATGTTTAGGAATCCCGTGGTGAATGGTAGCCTATGTGAATATTCTTAGAGATACAAGATGAAGTTCTAGAGGACCATGGTTAGACTAATTGTAATCCATAATAGTGACTAATACTCTATAGTTATGGTTAATAATGAGGCAGTTATCTAATATCTTAGGCCTTGTGCAAGGAGAAATCATTTCAGGTGATGATATATCTTCATGTTTTACCATATATGAGGATGATAAATTATCATTCCATAGTTTTTTATGTGTCCCAAATAACATAGTAGAAGAGCTTATGTGGTAATTTCATGCCTCAGATTGCACAGTTCACCCTGATGTATTCGGAATGTATCAATATTTATGAATCTCATATTATTGGATTGTTATGAATCAATATATATTGTTAGTTTCATTACATGGTGTTCTAATATTCACTAGGTGAAGGAGGAACATCAGAAAACAATAGGGATTTAACAACCATTTTTAATTCATGAGTTGAAATGGGATTATGTTTCATGGGATTTTGTGACATGTCTACCAAGATCACATCATGGATATGATATAGTCTGGGTTTTCATTAATCATTTGAAAAAGGCTTCACACTTCTTAACATTGAATGAGACCTTTATGGTATGATATCTAAGATGGATATATTCTAGAAAGACTGTATATATTCATGAAGCTCATTGTTCTATCGTATCTAACATATATTCTCATTCTATGTCACAGTTATGGAAGGGGTTGTAGAAGGCCTTGGTTACATGGGTACTTTTGAGAACGAATTATAACCCATTGACTAATGGATAGACAGAGAATACAATTTTGGTTCTATATGACATTATCCATGAATGTATTCTCAATTATGGAGGTTATTAGGAGAAAAACATTCCCCTCATTGATTTTTGTCACTATAATAGCATTCAGGCTACCATCGAGATGGTAACTATTAAGCCTTATATAGTAGGCCTTGAACCTAAACTATGTTCTAGTTAGAGGTAGGGAAGGCAGTGATTTCTGGACCACATCTCGTGATGAATACTATAGAGCATGTCTAATGGCCCAAAATAACGATGTTGACGTATCTTCTCAAACAACAGTCATATGCCAATAGATGTTGTTGACCACTTGATTTTGAGGTCAGAGACAAGGGTTTATTGCGAGTCTCACCCAGGATAGGTGGAAAATGTTTTCAGAATTAGGGTAAGATCTCACCAAGCATTGTTGTATCATTCGATTTTGTGAAATTGATCAGACCATTATCACATTAATTGGATATTCATTAGATAGACTGATCTATGAATGATGTATTTCTTGTAACTCAACATCACTAATAATAGTAAGGCCCATATCATGTATTTTATAATAATGAGTAAAAATTGCATATGGATTCTTCCATTGAGGAGTATCCCATTGATATAGATGGTAAATGTCTGAAGACACTATGTGGCATTTCTGTTAATTATATATGGGTGATACAGATGCACAACCGGGTACATGATGAGATATGGGAGTGGGAAACTGATATACATTCCCAGTGGCTATAACTCTTCTTTGAAAGCACCTATTTACCCTCATATTGCCAATATAAGGATTAGTGTCATTAATAAGGGGGTGGTTGTGAAAACCTATCATTTCAATGAAGTCGTTGATAATTAATGTTTAGTTTTCAATACATTTAACAACATAAATACAGATGTATAATAAAGACAAAGATGTATTGGGAGTATTCGAGGCTCGATCAGAACCTCAAGTTCTTGAAAATGGGTTAAGGGACTAGTTCGCATGGTTTTTATGATACAGTGTGACACATGGCACATGCCAAT
This sequence comes from Viscum album, assembly GCA_963277665.1. Classification (NCBI taxonomy): domain Eukaryota; kingdom Viridiplantae; phylum Streptophyta; class Magnoliopsida; order Santalales; family Viscaceae; genus Viscum; species Viscum album. The sequence goes on from OY728145.1 coordinate 1,738,264,825, forward strand.
GTAGCTCTAGATATGAGAACCTATAGGTCACATGATTGTTTTGCAACCATGTGACCTTATGAGAAAAACTGTACGGCCTATTGTAGATATGAGATATTTTCTTATCAAATGGTTTTCAAACTGTGAACTGAAACCATGTGACCAAAAATTTTGGGGTGAAATGTATATTCCCCCAACATATAATCTAAGACATATTTATTTCTTATCCTCAATATAATAATTATAACCTATTATATTTCTATTGATTATTCCCATGAACATCAAAGGGTATGTATTGACGTAACTCTCACTATGGTGTCTGTTTGTCGATTTGTTAGAAGATATGATTATATACCATTAATCTCCACTAATTTATAAACACCTTTGATGGTTTTTCTTTCCATCTATCGAGATACATATTTGTAAGCTCATTTTCCATATTATTTGATCATTGTACTATTTTTCAAAGCATATCCAACCTATATCAAATCTAAAGCAGATATCAAAACCGATGTCGTGGATGACCTTGAGGTAGGTGGTCATTTCATTTTCCATTTGAGTTATGAATTCTATATAATTATTCCATCATTCAATATGTCATTATTTTCTACGAATCTCAACATATGGATTCATTCTTTTCTAACATACCATTTCACCTAGATACATGTCTATTGACCCTTTTTAGGTACATTAGAGCTTTATCATAGCTTGTATAATCACCTCATGAGTGTTTCACAAAGAATTTTCCTTTTTGTCCAATTGGTTCAAATTTCCTAGAATTCGATTTAAATTTCTTCTAAGTATATAAATTTTATTTCTATTTTTATATGATTATATCATTTGACCCAAGTCACCTCTTAGGTGACTGGAAATTACATATATATAATTTCTCAGGTGGGAAATTTCTTAAACGTGCATTCCATCCTCTAAATGAAACATGATATTTTTATGTGATGTTTCTATGTTTTAAATTAATTAAATGAATTTTTTAGGAGGAATATATTTAATGGTATGGATTAAAAATGATTGTGGAATATTGAAAATTAATTGATCACGACCCCTCTAATTGACAAATGATCAATATGACTTGTTTTCCATGTTTTAATGATTTGTAATGGGTCAAATTATATTGAAAAACTATAATGGCTACATAAATTCATGATATACACTTTTCTAATTTATTTGATTATATATATATATATATATATAACCATTACATAGTTTTTAATTATATGATTTCACATTGAAAATAATCATTTTTTAATTTTAATTGAACATCTTTAATTGAAATGTATAATAGGTATTTCCTAATGGAATATGTTATAGGTGATTATGAATATTTTATGTATATAGATTATATGAAAGTTATGGATGGTAGGTAATTACCTATGCATGTTATAATAAAAATGTAACTTCATATAGGCTTCAAGATGATGGTAATGTGTGTTTAAATAAGAGGGGAATCACACACCCTTACACCTGGTATATAGAATCGACATCACAACAGTGCAATGATATGGGCACTGGGAATTATGAGTCATGTTCCATGATTAGAGTGTCTACATGGTGGCTCAAAATCCTTTCCCAGTGATGTAGTGTGTTATATATCTTCCTTTTTGAGATGTGGGGAATTCCCCTCATTTTAGGAGCTTTTAGGCTCATTAGATAGGTATAGATATATGAGTTATGACCTTATCCCGTCAGCACTATTATTTTTGTATATAACCATTAGAAATCCTCATAATCATGGTTTATATTGGTGGATGAAATACAGAAATAAGTTATATAAATATATATATTATTACTATATATATATATTGACATGCTCAGCAGACATTCCAACAATGAGATGACGAATGTAGAACATCGAGGTATCCTTTAGAAACTTATGTAGGAGGTTTTATTTTTACAAAACATTTCATTTGTTTATTTCACATACCTCCACATTGATTAGTAATGATTAATACTCATATTACACATAGAAACCATTGGTGGTGGCCAACTAATATTTTTATCTCATACCCTACATAGGGTGCCATTGGTACTTGAGATGACTATATTTCTATTGTTATTGATATGGGAAAAGGCTCAGATACATGTTTTTGATATAATTTCCAAGTTAGATCATTGATCTAGTGGATCGAGAATAGGCTCAGGGTTCTATTGGTGCCTAAGAAGATTATCTTCTTGTTTCTTTTGGTAATGTTTTATACATCACGTATCAAACACCCCATTGGAATTCTATTCTTATGATTCGTGTAATATATTTGGTGGGGGGATTTGATGGAGCTGGTGATTCTTGGATGCTATGTTGTTTTAGGATAATGGCTATTGAATGAGTTAGTTTATAGTGATTTTATGATGGTTTACCAATTCATGATTTTCCTAGATTGGATTTTATTTTTATTTAAATACATGGAATTCAATTGTTCTTTTATATAATTCCTTATGTTGTGTGCCTAGTATTTTCCTTAATCTTTTTCTCCTGATTTTTATTCAAAAATATACATTGGTTCAAATTTCCTAGAATTCAATTTAAATTTCTTCTAAGTATATAAATTTTATTTCTATTTTTATATGATTATATCATTTGACCCAAGTCACCTCTTAGGTGACTGGAAATTACATATATATAATTTCTCAGGTGGGAAATTTATTAAACGTGCATGCCATCCTCTAAATGAAACATGATATTTTTATGTGATGTTTCTATGTTTTAAATTAATTAAATGAATTTTTTAGGAGGAATATATTTAATGGTATGGATTAAAAATGATTGTGGAATATTGAAAATTAATTGATCACGACCCCTCTAATTGACAAATGATCAATATGACTTGTTTTCCATGTTTTAATGATTTGTAATGGGTCAAATTATATTGAAAAACTATAATGGCTACATAAATTCATGATATACACTTTTCTAATTTATTTGATTATATATATATATATATAACCATTACATAGTTTTTAATTATATGATTTCACATTGAAAATAATCATTTTTTAATTTTAATTGAACATCTTTAATTGAAATGTATAATAGGTATTTCCTAATGGAATATGTTATAAGTGATTATGAATATTTTATGTATATAGATTATATGAAAGTTATGGATGGTAGGTAATTACCTATGCATGTTATAATAAAAATGTAACTTCATATAGGCTTCAAGATGATGGTAATGTGTGTTTAAATAATAGGGGAATCACACACCCTTACATCTGGTATAGAGAATCGACATCACAACAGTGCAATGATACGGGCACTGGGAATTATGAGTCATGTTCCATGATTAGAGTGTCTACATGGTGGCTCAAAATCCTTTCCCAGTGATGTAGTGTGTTATATATCTTCCTTTTTGAGATGTGGGGAATTCCCCTCATTTTATGAGCTTTTAGGCTCATTGGATAGGTATAGATATATGAGTTATGACCTTATCCCGTCAGCACTATTATTTTTGTATATAACCATTATAAATCCTCATAATCATGGTTTATATTGGTGGATGAAATACAGAAATAAGTTATATAAATATATATATTATTACTATATATATATATTGACATGCTCAGCAGACATTCCAACAATGAGATGACGAATGTAGAACATAGAGGTATCCTTTAGAAACTTATGTAGGAGGTTTTATTTTTACAAAACATTTAATTTGTTTATTTCACATACCTCCACATTGATTAGTAATGATTAATACTCATATTACACATAGAAACCATTGGTGGTGGCCAACTAATATTTTTATCTCACACCCTACATAGGGTGCCATTGGTACTTGAGATGACTATATTTCTATTGTTATTGATATGGGAAAAGGCTCAGATACATGTTTTTGATATAATTTCCAAGTTAGATCATTGATCTAGTGGATCGAGAATAGGCTCAGGGTTCTATTGGTGCCTAAGAAGATTATCTTCTTGTTTCTTTTGGTAATGTTTTATACATCACGTATCAAACACCCCATTGGAATTCTATTCTTATGTTTCGTGTAATATATTTGGTGGGGGGATTTGATGGAGCTGGTGATTCTTGGATGCTATGTTGTTTTAGGATAATGGCTATTGAATGAGTTAGTTTATAGTGATTTTATGATGGTTTACCAATTCATGATTTTCCTAGATTGGATTTTATTTTTATTTAAATACATGGAATTCAATTGTTCTTTTATATAATTCCTTATGTAGTGTGCCTAGTATTTTCCTTAATCTTTTTCTCCTGATTTTTATTCAAAAATATACATATAAAAATGAAGATTGAAGTAATTATGGACTGGATTTTTTATCTTTGGTAGGCTAGTGAATGGTGACTAGCATGTGTTCAGCATGCTATTTATGAAAAAGAAGGTGGATATCATATTTTTGTCATTGAAAATGGAAATATTAATATTGATTCAAATTTTTATTTTTCTAACTTTTTGTTTTATTCAAATTTCTTTTTGGGTAATCGAGGATTCAATCACATTCATTGCATTATTTTTGGTTCTTTATTATTTATCATGCTTGTTAATTATGGTACATTATGGTGGGAACTGGGGAAAATGGCATCTTGTTCTCTATATATGTATGATGAGTTGAAAAAATGGTAATACCATTTTCTCTAGAAATATTTTATTTTCTTTAGTTATTTTTTTATGGATATTTTTATATCGTTTGCATGTGTGCTTTTATGATTCAGGGATTGTATGCATAGTTCATCAGATATGTTCCTTGAAGAAATGTAGCTATTATAGGAGAGTTAGTTTGATGTCCTTTTGATGACAGGAATGCAAGGATGATGCATGGTGTCCTATATTATGTTCTTCATGGTGTTTCTTTGATGATTCTATCTTAGTGTTATGGTTTCCAGAATTGGAGTCTTTAAGGCTTCTATTCAGTACACTCTCTTATTAAGCATTGAATTATTCATGTCTGGATTGTAATTATTTTTTTCCATATTTTTTTATATATTCCTCCATGAAAGCATACTATAACTTTTACTCTTTTAGGATATAATAATCCAATATCGTGTGTTCTTTCATGTCAACAGTTAATCCCATACTTCCATCATTTCGAAACCATACATTTTCAATTTGTGTGGGCTTTAATTATAGGGAAGTCATATTCCCAATCAAATTAACACAGCTTTATTTCTAGGGTTCTAGATAATGCCTCAAAATAAATTGTATTATCTTTATAAGGTGTCTTCCCAACACCTTCAATAGATGATATCTTCTACATCAAATTGGAACACATGGTAATTCTAGTAGCACTAGCACTAGGTATTTGCATTGGATTCATGAGAATGTTTCCTCCTAGTGAATAAAAACCTGAAAATTTATTTACAAATTATTTATAAGGACATTTATAGCACCCATTTGAATGACGATACAAGATTTTGGTTCTAAGAACTCCATGATAAATGATAAAATCTGGTCACTGATCCTATTGACCTAAAAAATTCCATCTTTTTTCCCACAAAGGATTACTGATGTTCATTATGTCTTTTTAAGAAAAAGTTCCATAAGCATGTACTACCTTGTCATAAACCTTTCTCAATCATATGACGACACTGAATCGAGATTTAAATATGTAATGGAATGTAAAATCACACATCACTCTCTTTATTATAGCCAAATTAGGTTTAAAATTTTGTATCCATATGTAATGATTCTCAAAATAATTTTTTCATTTTTCATACTCCCAAATAGTATTCTCTCACCAACTATACATTTGATTGGTTCTCCAGTTTCTTGTACTCTAGAGGACAATCATAAATAATGATATAGGGTTTCACAACCATTTTCTCATTTTTCCAATGGCAACAAAGTGTTTTTTGAAAATTACACCATTAAGAACCATGGAATCGTCTAATTGGAAGACAAATATTTTGTCAACCATTATATACATTATGTCATGCTCTTTAAAATAATTACAAAGGTCCACACCAACCGTTTCATAACATCGAGGGCTAAATCAAATTGATATTAGATCCATGAATGATTATAGACCGCAGTTTGTAAAAATTATGTTAGCTGCATCCTTTGATTATTGGATATTATCATGGTTCACCTTATTCCCAGATTTAGGTGTCGATGAGTCCCTGAGGATAGGTAATGGTGTGTTCATGACTGGAGAAGTATTTTTCAAACCCTATGGATGCTGCAAAAGATTGTTGTCAAGTGGTATTTTCAAGTTGGGATGTTTCCCTATCATTTATTGGCTATTTTAGACCTCATAAAATATTATATTATCCTATATAAATATGAAAAAAATTTATTATTTGAATGTTTGATCGGAATTCAATAATATTGGAAACATATGCTCACTCCGATATGGCAATCTAGTGTGTTTTTTCATCATAGAGTGGGGATCATGGTGTTCTTGTTGATAATTGGTGTCTTGGAGCATTTTATTATATCTATCTTTGTAGGGTTCTCTTTATTGTGGTGCTAGAATATTTAATCATGTAAAAAAGGTGTGGTGGCCATGAACTATATGATTTAGAAAAAGACTGATGTATTAATTTGATAATTTTTCTTATGTAAGAAATTGTTTTATTTGTAATTACATCTCATTCATGTTCCAAATTTTTAAATTTCTATATGTTGTGGGTGTGAATCTATGGATCATGGAAGCACATCAATGTTCTTCTAACGACAAAAGTTGTTTACATTGTTCAAGATGGTATTACTCTGGTGAACCATTCATTCTAATTTTATAAAAGAGACATTTTTCCTTTTCCATTATTCTAATTTTGTAACTATGTAATTTTTTTTGTTTTGATGATTCATGTAGATTTCAATGAAAGCCTACAAGAAATTGTGGTTATTTCAAGTTTGTGTTGGTGAACTACATTCATATTCCCCAGCATTGCAACGAAAACTGACGTGTGAAATAAACAGTTAAATGAATATATGTTGTAATCTTTAATACCACCACAACATCAACAATTGATTCATTCAAAACTATAGTCACTAAATTTTCTACCATGATATGAACAATTTATGGCGATTTGGGTGAGTGGAGTGTTGCAAATTTCTAGATTTTGAACTATAAGGTTTTTTATTCTTTTTTTCACATGTTTATATTGTTTTAAATATTATATATTTTACATAATGGTTTCTATTAAATAAAAAAAATTTGGGTAGAAGACATATATTACTTGTTTGGGATATGAAAATCATATACTACAGGTTCAAATATTCCCATATCAGCAATAGGATATTGAGAAATCATTTTTTGTAAGCTTTATCATTGAGGTGTTGGTTTGTGGGCTTCATTGATCTTCAAGAATGTTTTAAAGAAAGATAAATATATGTTATAGTGGAGAATCATGGGTGGGGAACATATAATTGTATTTTTTCATCACTTTTCTTCTATATATTAATACAATTTATTGTTTTTAGTTTTTTGGAATGATCTTTTATGACTTCCCGTCTAGAATTATAGATTTCCATCATCTTCATTGTTCATAATTCCAAAGAATATTTTTCATTACATTTTATATAAATAAATGGGTCCATATGGTATTCCATTCTTTTTACATGATACTATTCTTCTGATACTGACCACACTATGATCTTGTACAGGTCTTTTAAGATTTGATAAAGCTTGTAACAAATGTTCAGAACTAGATCATGATTTCACGATTCCATATTATATTTTTTATTAATTTTTATGAAGATATAAGAAATATAACCACATGAATCTTTCAAATTGTCATTAAACTCATATTTACATGAAATTAGTTACCCATTTCCCAAATCAAACCTTCATATAAAATCATAAAAAATAAAACTTACACAAAAATTTTAGTTTTAAGATGGAACTCCAAAACTCAATTAACATCTATAAAATATGTATGAAAAGGTCATGATGAACATATTCAACCAGGAAAATACTTTTTTATACATTTATTTGTTTCTAATTTTGTTTCAATTCATGCATATATGTTGCACTGATTTTTCAGTATTCATTTTGGATGAGTGTGATGTAGATATTAGAGTTTAAGGTTGTGGCATAGTGGTGACATGAGCTATTTGGTTGTTTGTTGAGGTGATCTTGGAGATAAGGTTTTTGGTATAATTTCTACATGAGGATTAATGCTAGTGTTGAAGTTTGGTTGCTTGTTTTAGGGCATGGATAGTTATTGGGCATAGATGGGGTACATTGGGTGATTTGTGGGTGTGATGGATCATGATGGGTTATGAATGTTGTAATTATTTATTCATCCATTTTATATTAAATTTCATTATTAATATAATTAATATTTTTTTCAAGTTATAACATTCATTTAAAGTATAATTTGTTCAATAATTAAAACAAATGTTTCATATATGATAAATTAATATATATAATATAATTTTTTACTAGATATAAGAATTTATAATTTTTATTCAAATATAATTTATAAATATATAGAATATGTTGGTAATATTATTACCAACAGAATTTTTTTCATAAGAATCTGTCAATAAACACTATAAAAAAAATATAAATTATCATTTGTATTATAATAATTTTGAGAGAGCTGTTATTTTTGACCCACAAAAATTTATCGATAGAGTTTTCACTAACTCTTTAGTGACATGAACATGTGTGTTGGTAAAATTTTTTACCAACAGAAAATGCCCTTTTACCAAAATATATGTCCTTTTTGGAAAAAGTGAAATATTTTATAGCATTAGTTGTTAATTTTTTATTAATTATTTCTTATTTATATAGTTATTAGTTGTTTATGAATATGTAGTTTATCGATTCTAATGTTTTAATATTGTGATTCAATTATTAATTGTTATTATTTATAACCATTGTGCTATTTAGACATGATGATATTGTCTCCCCACTATAACACCCATACACCCTCACTGCTAGTCAGAAGACTCTTACATATGGGGAGGCGTGCTTGGGTCTATGTGACCCATTGTGTCAATGTTTGACTTATATGGACCTCATATCAGGATGTTACATTTAAAATACATATATTTAAAGATAATGTAGATTAATTTTTAATATAATAGCTCATTAAATATAAGATGAATGTATTGGTAATTTATTGATGAGTGTGTCCATTTATATATATCCCCTTTTTGCATCGATATGTCTTAGGAGAAAAATTTGTTTTCCAAATTAAAATGGTTCGTGGTGCATATATCACCATAGTTTTAAGCTTTACGAGATCCTGTTCTTGATGGAATATTTATCATGATGTTTGATATCATGAAATCCAATATTGTGAATTTATATCACTAACAATTTAATAATTATTATCCATCATATTATAGTGTTGAAATGACCATGTATATACATAAAGGTCATGTCAATGATTTAAGGGAATGTTTATTCCAATTATTATATTATAATATTAACTATTACCTATTTAATCCTCATATATTATACTATTTTAAATCCTTATTTAGAATTAAATATTACATATATTTTCCCCTTTCATGAGAATATTATGATGAATTCATTGAATGAGTTAAAGGATGTCAAATGTTTTCCATTACTATTATTTATAATTTATTCTAAATTTAATATAAGAATCATGTATCTATTTATCACTAAGACTACTAATTTTTTTAGTACATTGAGATTTAACCCCTTTTAAATATTCTAATTTAATAAAAATGACCACCATCAATTGGTTACTGATATAAGGGTTGTTATATCTTGTGTCAGGTAAGTTGAGAATAATCCTTAGGATATATATTTATGAATAAATATATTAGGGTTAATAGCCACATGATATATTTTAATGAAATTTATGATTTTTGAAGAACATACTATTCTTTTGGTGTTGAAGATATTTGTAGGTTTTCCTAGAATCACATCCATGTAGTGATTTACAAGTTGATGTGGTTTGTGAATAGATCTATTTTGGGGTAATTACCTAAAAATAGTTGGTTTTACTATATGTCACCCATTATTCTATTTAATGATGAGTCTAACATTAATTTTCACCTAATTGGGAACACCATAGAGATGTGATTTAGTTATTTCATATTTTCTTTATAAACCATGGTCATTGATTTGAAAATACTTTTATTGTTCAAAAATACTATAGAATAAAAGGTCAATATGATCATGAAATTCAAAATGCATAAATTTTCAATTTATGTGAAGTGTTTCAGAAGATTTATAATTACACATTATGATTTAAATTTCTTAATTTAATGAATTAATTTATAATATTATATTATTTATAAAATCATCATGAAGTAAATGATTTTATCCACAGTCCCATTCAACATAGAAATTTAGGTCCATAGAAACTAAATAAAATTATTATATAAACTAAGAAGATAATGGTTATATAAGGGAAATATGCTCGTGTTCTGATGAATAAAATTATTTATATTCGGAAAACATTAATTACAATGAAAAATATTCTCATATTTTGGATACCTATATGCAATATAACCACCAATAATTTACTAGAAGTACTAATCTAGGTGTACCTGTGAAATTGATAAAGCCCCCTAAAAATACATTTCATCCCATATGATATATAGAAAAGGAAATGTTTATACTATCAGTATATTTTCATTATGGATACGCTGATCATTGGTTTTATTTTATCTATAATACTAGTGCGTTAATGTCATAAAATACCTGAAATATATATATTTTAGTGATTCAATCTTGAAGACCTAATCCCTCATGGATAAAAAAATGATATAATGAGAATTTTTCACATATAAAAAATTAATAATTTTTTATGAGGATACCTTTACAAGATTCTCTTTGTATTTAAATAATAATAGATATAATACAAAATATAGGACTGACCATTATAGTGAAGGGTTGAATACATTTTATATAATTGAAAAATATATTTCTTATCATATGATATAGTGAAGAAAAAATGTTTATACTGTTAGTATATTTTAATAATGGATATTCTGATCAATGTTAGTCTTTTATCAAATGTACTAGTGAGGTAATTTCATAAAATACCTGGAATATATAGATTTTAATGTTACAATATTGAACACATAATCCCACACGCATATAAAAATGATACAACGAGAATTTTTCACATATATAAAATTAACAATTTTTTTTTATTTTATGTGGATACATTTACAATATTATCTTATTATTCCAATAATTATACATGTTATATAGAATCTAGGACTGACTATTTCATTAAAGGTCTAAATCCATTTAATCTAATTGAATTTCTTTATGAAACTGTATCATTATATAATGAAATTGTACTATCTACCTTCAAAATAGAAAAATATTTTCCTAGATCTCATATCTTCAAAGTGAATCAAGAAACAAATAGGTCATCTAGACACCATGAAAAATGGAATGCTTCAAGAAGAAAAAATTGAATAAATTTCTACCTTTTGATAATTTTAGAACGAAACATATTAGAAAATGCTTTAGGGAAATGGGAGTTTTATATAAGTGTGGAAAAAATTATCATATGGATCATGAATTTAAATGATTGAAAGATACAACTATTATCAGGTTCTTAAACTATAATAAAATTGGGATTTTTCGAAACCAGTATCCAAAGAATCTTGGGAATCTATCACAAATGTGCCATAGGTGAGAAGTCCAAGATTATGTGACAACTATATCTAAGGTGGATGTTGATTATGATGTTATGGAAGGTACATTAATAAATTCCTAAAATATATCTTTTTATGCATTAGATTTTAGAATAATTTACTCTTTTATATCCACTTTTTTTCCAATAAAACAAGATATTTCCCTAGAACCAAAACAAGGGTCCTGTTAGTCAAAAATCTGAAAGGAAATCTCACGGAGAAAATTATCTGTATGGGATTTCCCATTAAGAAACGAAAAAATAATATATTTGATGATATTTAATATATACTAATGTTTTAAATTAATATAATCCATGGTATGGAATTTATTATTAAATATTATGCTGAAAACTATTGAATATTGATGAAAATTATGATTCATGATGATGAATTTTTTTCTTGCATTTATAGTGGCCATGGAGACATCATCATTAATGTTATGTATATGTACACCCCTCTAGAAATTATAAATTATATTATTATGGAAGATTTGGTAAAAAATATACAGTTGGAAAATATTGTCTTCAAAATGAGGATACACATGTTGTATAGGAATGTATTGTTTTATTTCATGTTGAATTACATTGACATACATCATGAAATGAATTTGATCTGTCGAATTTTTTAATAACATATGGATGACTAATTTCAAAATAATACATAGATAATTTCCATTGTGTAATTTGATTTTTTGACAAAATTTCTAGAGGAATTTTTTAGTAACTCAATTATTCAACGTCCTATTTTACTATGGTGTTCCAGTGCTCTTTTCATTCGAAGAATGATATATCTAAGGTGATGATCATTGAATATAGTGTAATAAACGATATAATGATAATTTAAAGGTATCATCTACCACGAATTGATGAGTTATTAGTTCATCTCCAAGACTCTCATTATTTTTCTATGATAAACCTTATCTCTAGATTATGAAAATTGTGATTAAAAAAGGGTGATTTATACTGAATATTGTATTTTGAATAATTTATGTACATTTTTGAGTTTTCATAAATCATATTAGGATTAACTAATGAATCATAGTTTTTTATGGATATAGTAAACATATAATTTTAGAAATATCATCAAAATTTCATTTTAGTATTCAATAACGATTTCATGGTTTATTCAATAAGCTATGAGGACTATGGGAATAAATTACCTATAATTATTGAGACTATTATAGGGACAATGTTACCTGATAAATTTATAAAGTTTGATTGCTAGATTCATGAAGAATCTTATCATGGACATACTATTCTCTTCGACTAAATATACAAAGACAATTCCTTTTCTTATTAGACATTGAAATATTTTAAAATATATATTAAGATCCAAAAATTGATAAGGTGTGTTATTATAAACCTAGTGAACCTAGGATTAATTTTATCTATATATTAATTTTTTTTATTCATGATCATGTATTTAATCATAATTAATTTAATATATAAAAAATTGAGTCTTGAATAAAAAATATGAAGCTATATAGCTCAATCCAGAGAGTGTGGATTCCACAGGGTGCACCTAATGTTGTTTGGCTCTAGATGTTGAGATAAGAAAGTAATTGGGGGTAAATTTAGTGAATTAATTAATTATTTATCATATTTAATTAATTTAATTCATATAAATCTTAAAACATATCCCCCCATATAAGTATCATGTCATTGAGTGTCTCTAAATTTATCCACATAATCCAAGGATCGTTGAGAGAAGGTTTCATCATTCAGTTTTTGATAATCGAGATTAGATTATTAACCGTTATTATAAATAGGTGGATCAATAGAACTGTAATGATTGAGATATTCCACATTGATTTAATAAAATGTCATCTCAAACGGTTTACCAATAATTGAGTTAGTTCTCATAAGGTTTATTTTTTAGATTTTACTAATATATTTAACTTGTTCTTATATATTATTATTTTATTTGTGACTAATTTAATACTTTTCATGAGACCATGTGTTGAATTAATTTTTTTTATTCTATTCATTATTGAATATTACATGTTTTTCAACCTAATTCTACCAAATCTATTCTTTAGTCCATGAAGTCATAGACGACGATTGATTCACCATTTCTTATGTTTTGTTCCCCCACTTGTTCTTCATGTTACTCTCATTTAGACTATAGGGCCATGATTTGGAATTTATGGGTGATTTTGAGCACGATTGGACCACCTAATTCTGGTTGAATGTGAACACAATGTCCAAATTAACGATTAATGGGTGGAGAAGTGTGGGATAAGGGTGTTAATATGTGGATATGAGTTATGTAGTGGAAAAAAACAAAGTTATGATGATAAGGAACATAGAGGATTTGAGAATATGAATATAAATGAGGTTTACACACATTGGATATTGGGAAATGCATTCTTGAGGTGCCTATCAGCAATTTTAGGGTGTCAACTAGCATGATTCAATAGTGAGAATCTAGATGTAAAAAATTTGGGATGAAGTTAGAGATTATTTAAAAATGTGACTACATTATGTAATGTATGATGAACAAAAGTTGTATAGTCACCTACAAATGGAGGATATGGTTTCTAGTTGGAGATTATTATCATACATTGTGTGTGAGTGAAATATTCCATGTGACCTGATATGGGTGGATTGGATTGTACTCTGGGAGTACATGAAAATGAAGACATCAAGACTCACTGACATTAAACAACTACAATGGTTTTTACAAAGCCATGTGCTTAGTCTAAGACATGGTTGTGGACATAGAAAATTTATAAAAGGCATTGTCATGGCATGGAGTTCTTGGATCATCCCCAAGAGACTCAGGGACACTATGTAATACCCAATAATACAATGTTGTACTACATAGGATGTGAGCTATATGATAGAAAGGACTTGCCTTGGAGGGAAGGTTAGGTCACATGCCTTGTGAACCCTATTACATGTTTTGTAATTTCCCCATTAAATTATCTTTCATTGATATCCTCCACATGGACTCATATTTTTTCTAACATTTATCCAATCATGAGTGTTTTTATTTATCGAACATTATGATATCATGTTTTATTTGATTCTGAGGAATGAGGTGATATTTTCCAATAACAATTCTTTTTTGGTGACACTCAACACTGTTTGTGATAAGGAATGATCATATGATAGAGGTCAAGGTTGGAACCCCCCAAACATCATAAAAAATTGTGTCTACTACATAGTCATCATACTATATCGAGTAGAAATCCTTGAAGGGAAATCATATTGGGTATGTAACTAATAATTGTAACACATGGATGAACTGGTCCATGTGTCCTTTACCTAACGGGTGAATCCCCCATTACAGACTAGGACTTGCGTCCTCTTCCAACTATGAGGAACCCACTATGATTTACTAGGGTGTATATCCTATACACAATTACTAACCCCACTCCCCCCCCACGAAATATTATATTGTGGTCCTCTACCTACAATGTACCACCACCTAAAGAAATCTGTTGTGGGTCCTCTACCTACATAGTGGACCCCCCCCCCCCCCTCGATGAACTAGGGAATGAGTGCTCTACCTATTGAGATAAAGCCTGTGATTTAGTATGGTGTGGATTCTATATCTATCTTACTAGTGGAACCGTATTATCATAAGTAGTTATGGTTTGTTAAATTATATATTATACACAATTGAATGTATGGAAGAGTGGAGAGGTGTGGGTCATCTACATAGTGAGTTTCTTGGATATCCATGTGAGATGTTGCGAATTGACATTGATCCTTTGGGAGAGTATGAAAACTCATCACCATGTGATGGTATATGATATAGAGACACCATTTCTACCATATATAGGATTCTAATATGATCATACTTATTTGTTGTTGTGTTTTGTTTCTCGATTATGTTGTTTTGAACAATCTACTTCGATCATGTATTTTATTATATCCTCTACAAATTTCCGGGAATCCAACTAGGTATGTATACACTAACCCATGAATTGGATTTTTCATCACCCTTAAAGGATTATCTATATGATGGAATAGTTAATGGTTATTTCAGATATGAATAGGGATACTCAAGTGCATTGATAGTGTATAGTGGTTGAGTTTGAATACATAGATTTAAGTTCTCATAAAATTTATTTTCTAGTTTTTTTAGGATAGAAACCCATTTACATATGGGATTTTCATTTTCCACATTCATTTTTAGTTTACTCTATCACACTATTTTATATTCACTTATGGTTATTATGTGTATAGTATTTACTTTAGTGTTTACTTTTGGTTGTTATTAATATTCTTCACTTATGTATGGAGAAGGTTGGGTGTGTGCATATAGGTACATTAAGAAATTCATCTAATATTATTTATTCCCAATTCATGTTTTTTTGTCCCTTGGACTATGAAAATAAGTATAAGTTTGTGGCTATGCAACAGATATTTACTAGAGATTATTCAACCTCGGGAAGATGTTTGGATTTCCCCCTATGATATTTTTTTTAGAATTAAAAGAAAACGTTTCAATGTTTCTTGAGTGTAGATTTTAGGCTATGTAACGTAGTGTTGTAGGGGATTCTTGCATATTCATTCACTATTCATTTAGTATATTCTTTTTTAATTACCATACTGATACATTGGTTGGATAAGAAATTCATAGATGAATCATATAGGATTGACTCTCATAATTTTTTATTGAGATTTATCCCCATATATATATAATATCATATAACCATGTAAAATGTGAATTATCAAAATTATTCCTCCAAAAATATAGAATTCCATTTAATTGGTTTAGGTTCTTCATGATGACCTGATTAGTGATGAAACCATACCTCTAGGGATATCTCATTATATTTTTACTCAATGAAGGAAGGTAGAAGCACCCCCACATAACATGATGTAGATTATATGAGATGTGTAGGCTATGTATGAAAGAAATCATAGTAAGCATTGTGTATTCTATCACTATATGATGACAAGGATCTACAGTGAGTGAGATCCCCAAACAGTTGAAGACTGATTGAGTTGTTGATCCTTGTTTTCAAAATTGTGCAGACCCCCATCAAATTAGATGATTTTAGTGATAATCTATGACTTTCCTAGAGTATGTGGTTATAGGTGGAGTCTATTCAGGTAGATATATAATGATTCTACATTCTCATGGTGCACCATCCAAGAGCTATCTCGAGAGGATTACAAACCATTATGCTTGTTCTATGTTTAAGTGCATAATGTTTTGGAGCTACAATAGGGAAGGATGAGAATTTTTGAGTATGTTATTATTTTTATTGACTGTATGTGGTAATCCTCTATGAATATTTTAGCTGGTTACATGTTGGAGTAGATCGTTGAATATAATCTCTATATAGACATCCATGAAATTGTGGTATCCCTATGTAGTCCCACATATGCTGGAGTTCTATAGTTGGAGCTACTAATAGATATATTCCTATTTGATGGATTATATGCTGCTAGATATGGTAGTGTATTTCATGAGGTTATGTCATCTATAGTATATAGCATTCCCCAAATAGTAGGGTCATGTCATTGGAGTCCACCACATGGACACAGTAAGGCATGTTTTCATTAAACATATTAACCATGTGGAGAACCATGGATTACCAATGAGGAAAAATTCAATTCATTTGATGATTAAGGTAACATGGAATGTTATTTCATGAAATGATAATTAGATTAGGGTAAAGTTATATTAGATAGAATGCAACTATAAAGTCATTTATGTGATTGTTGTTATGCTGAAATCTCTACGGAATCCGTAATGTTGGTATTACTAGAAAAAAATTTCAGAAAACATTGGTGAGAGGATATACTAGTGGTAGATGTCATTGTGTTCTTTATGCACCACCAAAAGTTCTAGGAACCCCATTTTAGGCATAAGGAGAATGAAGTTAGGGTCGCAAGCAACTACAGGTTATGGAAGATTATGACCTTGAAGCTCATGAAATCAATAAGAGTATAATAAATGTTTTTTTACTCTTTCATAAATACTCTTTGGAGCAATATCGAGTCTTTCCCTTTTCACCTAAATCCTGGTTCTAGTGTTAGATCTCCTAGTTCAGAAATTATCCCACTGGATTGGGCTTATAGTTAATATGAGGAACACCTCATCTAAAACTCTTATCTACCAATAGTGTGATCTATAACATGGTGGATGAATTTTATCATGGAAACACATAGTCATGGTTATGATAACATCTGATATAATATTATTTATATTATAGTTATCCAGAGTTTGTGTCTAGATCTACTCTCATTATAGTGGAGATAAATTGCTTCAAATAGTTATACTGAGAATATTCTATGTGGGAGAGTGTCATCGTATAGATAAATGAGTTAGTATTGTTAGATAGAATCTATTACATATCACCCATCATTTTTCGAGTTTAGATAGTGGTTGATCAAGCTTCCTTGAAATCTCAGATCCTTTAATCAGGGATGATAATATGGACGTGTTCCACAGTGATGTTCAAGGGAAACCACTATAGTGGGAGATGTAGTTTTTCATTATATTTCACCCCAACACCACTCATATATATTTATATGATATTATATGGACCATATCTGGAATTCGGAGACGAGGGGGTAATTGGAGGAACATTGAGATAAGTATTCTATCAAGCATAATATGTCCACCCAGGATGCTTATATGACTTCATGAAAAAGGGGGGTGGGATATTGTGTCCTTGTGTTTTTTATCATTTCTTGATCTATTCCATCATAAATGTATCATACTATCTAATAGTCTATTCAACTCAGTCTTGATCCAATAACCCACATGGCCTCAGGAGAACCTTCCTGTACTTTAGAGTTCGATGACTAGAAGTGGGGGTTTAAGGAGGTATAACGGAGTGATCATAAACTGATATAAGTGTAGAACCGTGGATAATACATATAAAATTAAAACATAGGAATCAAGATATAATGTATCCTATTAAAGTTAAAAAATAACTGTGGAAGTATAAAAACACAGTAAGCATTAATAATTTCAAAATCACATAGGATAAGTCACAAATCATGATGTCATGGAATGCTGATATATAAAAAACAAAAAGATGTGACATTAATATAAATAATTGTAATTAAAAATAAAAAAAGTAAAAAAGAAGGCTCCAGTATATTCATGATAATATATTGGATCCTATACTCCCATGACCTATTCCAAATCTAATTGAATCGGCCATATGTGGCATGGAACATGCCCTTATACATACTCATAGAAAGAAGTATACTACAGTACCAAATGAGGAGTAAGTAGGTTAGAGATGAACATATAATTCCACCACCAATAGTGTATTGAATTAATACAACATGTGTTCATAGAAATATTAGTGTGAAATTATAAATTACCAATAAAAAATTCTTCCAAAATAAATACTAGCTGACCCAAGTTCATACAAGATTGATATATTTCTCAACCTATATCAAAATAAACCATTATATTTGTCTGATCAGTAAGAAATAGTATTTGTAATACTATATATAGTAATATTCAACATACAAGAATATGATCAAAGTACATGAGGAAATAAATAGGGTACAAGAGGGTACAAGCATTGATCTTATATAACATTAGCATTCATAACTAGTCCGATGAGCGTTGGGATCTAAAATAGGGTACAAGCCTTTATCTTATATAAATTAGGGACATCATGATCATGAATCTATATTTTTAATGTGATATTTCATTACTAACCCCCTATATAGGGGAAAACCTAGAAAGTCATTCCCATCATTCAGATATAAGGATAATGACAAGATACATCATGATCAACACCTCATGTAAGATATCATTAATGGTCATGCTCAATAGGCCTATTAACCATCATTTAACAACCAATAGTAATGGAATAATAATAACAATAATAACTTTGATCAACTCTAATTAACAATAATAATCATATCAATACATCCTAGGGTTTCAAAATTCATATATTTCAATAAACAAAATCATTCATCACATGTTGTGGTAATTCCACCTATTACCAATCAATTATATAAAACAATTTATTTAACATTGAAATTTAAACCATTTCAGTGTCAATATTAATAGAAAAAAGGAGTTATATCTAATTAAATACCTATAAAAATAAGAAAATTCAATTTCCAATATAATTGGAACAGTGAGGCAATGGTTTCCAAATTGAACAATTTGATATAAAGAGGATATTTCATTTAAAACAACCAATGGGGTGGTTATGATTGTGGTTTAAATAATCTATACAATTATCAATTGTCTAAAAGTTTATAACAATATGTGAATAATTATTTTGAAATAAATAAAAAATTTTATGTTGATTCATCGAAAATCGTCACATTCTTCACAATGGATAAATATTGGAAATAATAATATTTTTGTTAAGATATCCAGAAAAACCTGCTGTGTGTACATAGATGAATCCTCTTCTAATATCCTATTTAAGTATAATGTAGAAATAATGAAATTTGAGAAATTGTAAAATACCCTAAAAATAGAGAAAATGAGCTAAAAAATGTAATATTTGGAAATAGAAATTGATGTTGGAATCATCAATATTAAGGTGATTAGTTCATGATATCCTATAGTTTTGAAGAAATTTGATTTGAATTATATATGGAAGGGCATTATAAATCCCAAGGTATGTCTAGGGAGTGCTCCATTAAATAATGATGCAATGATGGACCTCTAGAAATGAAATAAATAAATGGGGTGTATCGTTTTACATTCAATAATGTAAAAAAATTAAAAGGACCATCCAATATTGGTTATAAAGGTTTGGCCATACATATTTCCAAACTGTTCTTCAATAGTTTTACCATTTCTGATAAATATGGGACCCCACATAGGCTAGGTGAATAGTTATTCTAATGTTTTATAGTCGATATGAATTCGCACTATCATGAAGTATGACAAATTCACATGGGCGTGCACCACATCTCACATGGATTCAAGAAACCGTGTGGCCTGTTGCACCCATGTAAAACACCCCGCATTACTCCGGGAAACATTGAAGGCTAGGAAACATTGATTTAACATAAATTTATTGCAAATATATTACTCCACCATGTAATTTTCTAGTCTCCAAAGAATCCTTAAACACCATTGTGTCATCGGTGACTCCATTATGTTAAATTTCATGGCCCAAAATATGTAATTTAAATAAAAAATGTTCAATACTGTTGAGAATAACTAGGTCATTACAACATCCCCTCCATAATGATACTCATCCCTGATATGGTCTTCTTATGGTAAAGAAAGATCATCTATGAAAATACATGGAAACTGGGCCAGTATACCAACATCCAATTTTCATGTCTGATCATATAAATGGATGTGCTTCTATACCACATGTACTAAAGGAACTATCCTACCTCAAAAATTCCTCACACTCTAATCTATAATACACTCAAGATAATCCTTGAAGGAAGTATCCATCTCTAATTCAACATCATCAGTTGGGTAAACATGCTTTTTTTGGATAATATTGATGAATATGTGATTTTTGAATAAAATCGTGCATACTATATAATAAATTAGGGGATATTATTTGGTAAGACACAATTATATTTGTTTCCAAACCTCAAATTGTTCAATTAATTAATGTGATTGTTTACCCACAGTCTATAATAATGAAACAAAACCTTGGGATTATGAAATTAGAAAAAATTATCTCTAACAACCTACTCAATAGGTATTTGTAATTTATTCAAATATGACTACTATATAAACTATGCTTCATACATGTTAGTTTTGATTAACTAAACAAGCTCTGTAGTCTCCAATATAATGTGCAGTCCATTTAATGTCACTTAATCTGTCTCTAACCAGTACAAAGTTGATCATGAAGCCCTTCCATACATGGATTCAAAAGGTGACATATGAATGGTTTCATGAATGTTTTTATTATATGAAACACAACAAGGTTCATGTGTTTCCCAAAAGAACTATAGAATTCAAGGACACCTGAACAAATCATGTCCTATAACACCTGGATCATAATATTTATTTATCTTTCAGTCATATGAAGATAGTTTTTTCCCAATAGAGCCTAGTTACACAAGGATTTATATAACCCATTCAAGAACTGAGATTTAAATAGTGTTTCCATATTTGAGATGATAGATTTAAGAGCTCCATGAAGAAAAATGATCTCTATAATTTATAGACTCCGTATATTTTATATTGTGATGGACTATCAAATATGTAAAAAGTGTGTGACCATTTTTAAATGATCAATTACTACCCAAACTGTATCATTTCCATTAGGATTTATAGTAAATTAGTCATGAAATCTTTAGATACATTATCCCACTTCCACTCAAGAATGGATAATGGATTTTAAAGTCCTAAAATCACTAAGATTCCACTATAAATTGTTGATACGTGGAACAATGAGTGATATAACTAGAAATATCTTGATCCATATTTGGATTCCAATACCACTGACGTAATTCCTAGTATAATATGGCGACATCAAGATGTACTTCCAAACCGAGGGCTGAAATTCGGTCATTAATTACTCTATGGTGTCTCCTGGGATCCCAAAACAACCAAGAATGTGTAATGTCTCATCCTTATCCACAGTCTATTATTCATATAAAATACATTATATCTAGACTAGAACCTCAAGATATTAGACTAACAACATTTTTACCAATTCCTTAAGGGTAAGGGAAATTTCTATTACTAAAGGTATAGTATTCAAGTGACCCTATTAAACATCATAATTCATTTCTAATAATAATGAATGAGTTTTATTCCCCACTAGATTCCTAAATAGTCTTTTTATGGTTCTCATGGAATAGATAATTGGATACAATATTGTCCTTACCATGTATGTAGGGAAGCACAAAATCAAAGGATTACTAGTACCGCACCCAAATTTATTTTATAAGATTCATATCACCCTATATGAAGATATAATTGAGGAGTTTTTATCTATAACACCATAAAATTATCCCCAACTATATTGTTCCTATAATATCATAGATCATGAAATATATCTACAAGCATAAGGGTGTGTGTCATGTAATTATAATAATGAGGCTTCAACTGACGAGACTTGTATGTTATGAATGACTCATAATGCATCAAAACAAGTCATATCCTAATACCTGATACATAAAATTAATCACCATTCCTCATTTTAATATCTATAAGAACAAGGATTTGTACTAAATAAAATCTACAGTTAAACTTTAGATATGATTATTCACATGATTCTCTCCATTCAAATTTCACACCCGTCATGGTTAGAATATAAAGAGGCAATCACAAGTGTGGAAAATCAAATATGAATAGAATATAATACATATTTATCAAAAAAAAACTTGTCTATGAAAAATAAATTCATAGGATACTCTTAGAGAACTATAATTCTCACTTTCTCTATAAATATTGATTCTCCTAGAACCGAGATGATATGGCCTAGGAAGTGTAATTTTTCGATATAAAATTTGAATATGATGATCTTAGAAAATTTATTTTACACTCACAGTGTACTCATCATGATCTCAAGATTTTTGGAATAGTTGTGTAATTTATTAGAATTAATTAAGATTTCAACCACATAGAATTCCACCAATTAATCCATTTATACGTTAAAAAATGATTCATCAGATCCATGAAATCATTTGGCACATTCATGAGACCGAATGACATGAAAATATTGTCTTAAATAACATACTGAAACAATAATTTTGGGTGAAGTATGTATATGGACCTAAAACAGACCAATTGATTGATCAAAATCAAATCACTATTTAAAAACCACTCTTTCTATTCATATTTGATCAAATAGTTCTTCTATTAGGGATAGTGGATAACTATTTTCAACTATAATCTATTTTATACAAAGGAAATCCGTGCACAACTTGAGGGTATTATCTTCCATCTTGGAAGAATGGTCTAGTGAACCCCATAGAGTAGTGTTGGGGAGTATAAATCCTTTAGAATCCATGTGTTTATACTATTTCATTAGATCCATATGATCTATATATAAAATCCAATAATGTGTAATGGAATCTGATCCTGCTCTAGGAACTAGCTCAATGATTAATATTATATCTCTTACTAAAGGTATCCTAAAACATTTATCTCGGATGAATACCCAAAAACAGGACACCAAAGGTGGGATAATAGATGTTTATAACCCTAGTTCATATATAATCATATTTGAAACCTAGGATGACATTTTTTCCAACAACAAATAATATGGTCCATCACGAGATATATGGACAAATAATTGTCCATTTTAGATATATATAACACCCTATGGTGATGTAAACATCATCCATTGATGATATTAGTAAATATGGGAATGATAGGGAATGATCTTGTTCATCCATATAATTACATAAAACCCCTTTATGTTGGGGATGACAACATTTTATACATATTGTTATCTTAATATCTCTTGGGGATAATACATTCAATAACGAACACCCTATTATTAGTAAAATAACATGGTATTGAGTGTCTTGACACCACAACTAAACTATATCATAGTTCATATACTCTACATTATTACATAAAACATAAATGGATGCGATGTGGAACTTTCAAATAATGTATACAGTATTGTAGATGGTACTAAAATAGTATGAAAAAGAGTATATGGTTCAATTATCTACTCTTAAATCATATGTTATACTAAAATACAATATCTCATACCCTGACCCAGAGTCACATACTCACTTCCATGAGTAGGGAAATTTTTTTAGCACTACAAGTAGTGAGTTTGATTTACTCTGCCTCGACCACCACCATGGCCTAACCAGCTTTTGGTATTCCAGTTGGCGACTTATTGAGAAACTGTGATCCATAATATGAAACATGGGTAGGTATAGTTACCCAGTTAATTGGAATTCATGGATGATATGTACAAGTTCTTGATATTCCTCATTATTCCAAACCAATACTTTTCACTACATCCCACATAAAAAGTGGTTTCATATGCCCATGTTTTCTACATTGGTGACCTCTCATGATTAAATGTGTACATGTTGTCTGAGTTTCCCTACACCCATGAGAATCCTCAGAGTGAATATTTATCATTATAGAAGAAAAAATGATAGATATGGGTGATAAAACTCTTTATGTTTTAGAATCAAAATACCTCAAATTCAAGTCATTATTGAGAGCCTAATTGACAATCTAATAAATTGGTGTGATTTTCTATACATTGAAATAAAATTGGTTGGAATGCACCATCACATCCTTGAATTTTCTGGAAGTTATGAGATCATAACCATCTTGATTAGGTGTTAATAACTGTGTCTATGTAAAGTGCAAAAAATAGTCCATGATAGAGATGGATCACTACTGGATGTTGATAAACACTCTATCTGTTTATTCACTTAGTGTCTATAGAATGATGTAGTTATAACATATCATTTGTAAATCTACACAGATCGTAACTCGATGTCAGTATTCCTTGGAATAACATCTCAACACCTCATATAGGATCCACATAGAATATTGGTAACATGTTTTAATACACTCTATTTGGGAATATCAACATTCTCGATGACAGAAAAAATATCCCCTATCCATGTCTCTATAGTATGTGTTATTCCATCACCCAAAATGTTGAAAGGATTATACTACTAAAAAAACATAGTAAACTATGTTAGTTTCAGGGTAGGTTGAGAAACAAATTTCATAGATTGGATCACGTAGATAAAACCATCTAAAAAGGAATAAGTTCGCATATCAAGAATATAAATAGGTGTCATGGGTGGAAATTATTGATGGATCACTAACATATCATGACCCATCACTTATGGTTCATGTTTCTTAGTTCCTTTCAGGAATACAAATCATTGTTGTTGTTTTTAAATAATTCAATAATTACTAACACACACATTAGAATAATTTCAAATATTTTAATGTATTACAAATATAAAATAAGTATAACTATAATATATTATTATGAAAATATAGCATGTCCCATCCTAACATTAATTCCATGTATATGAAAGTGGGAAAGAATATATCAGGACAAATGAACATTATATAAAGGCCCATATACCCACTAATAATGTCAATTTTAGGTCTAGGTCACCTATTAAACAACAGGGGTTTCAATATATGGACTGTCAATTCCACGGTATATAGGGAAATACCATTTATATTATAAATGGAATCCAATTTAGAGGTAACTATTTTAATTTTGGTATTTTCAATTAACAATTATTCATACCCCATTAAATTAATATATATTGAAATAAATATCATGATCTATAATGATATGGTCCCATTACCAATTTTTAAAATCCATACATCATAGAGACTTCAATTAGCATGTCATTTAAATGTATATTGACCTTTACATTTCATCACATAATGTATAAGGTCTATATATCTCATTGGTATAAGCCCTATAATCTGCTATAATTTGTTAATTAAGGCATCATAACTAATATATACTGGGAAAAACTATTTATATTTATGTATGGAAATTAATTAATCAAATAATATTTTACATAAATAAAACTTCATAACATTTAAATATATAATAGACAAAACTCAAAATATATGAAACATGAAAGTGTATGTGGAAAGTAGACATGGAATGGAAAAATTAATGGTATACTATTTAAAATATAAATATAATTATAAATGGGATGAAAATTCATATAACAACCCATACTTTACATACATTGTTAATACTTCAAAATTGAAGCACACTTATTAAAACATATGACAAAACCACAAAGGACCGTATATGTATAGTGTCTTTAGAAACTGGGAAACATAAACAACTGGTTCATAAATCTTCTACAGTGTCTCCCATTTATTACATCATATCTAGGGTCCCTTTTAGCATATTCTACTTAATATCCATCTTCCTGGCCTGGGGAAAAGAAAACATAAAAGGGTGAGCTCAAATGCTCAGCAAGGGCAAATAAAGGAAATAAAAATCATATCATATCTTTTTGAAAATCAAAACTTGCAAAAGAGATCATAATATCTTAACATGGAATAAATCATAGAAGTGAAAATGAGATCCCCATAATCATAACATAAAATTTGAAACTTTGTGGCATGCACACATAATCCTGGAAAATCATTTCTTGTTAGTCATGACTCATTGCCAAGACTATCTTAGTGGACAAAGTCCCTTTCTGAACCGAGTTCACTCCTCTTTTCAGTCTTGTATCACTGAACCGAAATAACTTTCCGTTCCAGCCATGTCTATCTCATGAGATATAAAATCTTTACCCAATGCATTGGAGGGAGATATAGGTCACACCCATCTTATAGTGAATCCTTTCTTATGTGTTCCACATAATCATAAATCATACATCATCACATAACCCATGTAATAAAAAATGGGATTCTTAAACAACATGACATCATAAAACAATTCATATAAGATAAAGGAATTCATAAAAATGTTTCCATCACAACATAATCAAATCCATGTAATAATAGGGATAAAAACAGAACCCTTTATTATCTTAGATGGAAAATAATTTTGATAAAACACTTGAACTCCATTATTGAGGAAAATATCCTTTCTTCTTCAAAAACATTTTTCCTTTCATAACATGTCATACAACTTTAAAATAAAAGAATTTGATTAAAAATAAACTTGAAAACTTTTAAAGGAAGCTTCTTGGAAATAATGTTTTAAAAATCCATTCATGCCGTATAAGTTAAAAAAACATTCTTCGTACTTTTGTCGGAAAAGTCAAAAAGTACCTCGTACGAAAAAAGATTCCTTTCATAGATATTACTAAAAACTCACCGAAGGGTAAAAATGGATTTAAACAATTGTAGGTGGATGGAAATAATATTACATATTGATGAAACATGGATGTGGATGATAAAATACACCCCAGTAAATACTTACGAATAAACAATCTCGGATAAAAATGAGATTGTGATATTTCCCTTACCTTAGGTCTGATTTGCTTTGTACGTGTCTGAAGCTCCTGTATAATGGTTTAAATAATGTTATTGAATTATTCCAGAATCATACATATTGATATGATATCATATATGGTCATATTCTTAGCTTCGTGTTAGTAATATTTCATTGTTACTTGTTACTCGGGTCTTTATTGCCTTTTGTTCTTATTCGTGTTTTGCCGAATACATTCTTATTCTTCTTTTAAGGTTATAGATACCTTATATCCAGAATGGTATTAGTGTAACATATATCTTATTTATTCATTCAATTCATTTATATAATTACTATGTAATTATGATCATGTAGAACGAGTCGCATCACATCGTGGAGACGGTATTCCGTACGTACGCACGAGTGATGATATCATTCCTATGATCATGGAATTGTATTGGAGTATATATATATTATTTAAGTAACAATATTAATTTATAATAATCATAAATAGTTACTCATTACACTATTATACCCATCCTTGTAAAGTGATGGTGGAAAAATAGATTACACCACAGCGTGGAGACGGTATTCCGTACGTACGCACGCGCGGTGATTTCATTTTTCCATGGGATGGATAGAAGGTGAATTAGGGTTGTTTCATATTTATAATAACATATCAGTATGTAATTAATACTGATGTTATTACTTTATCATGAAACAACTAAAGAAGAAGAAGTTGAAGAAGAAAGAAATTGAAAAGATCGGTAATGGATATTACCTCTTCTTTTGAACGCCTCTTTGAATCCTCCACTAAGGGAACTAAGATTGGTCATTGAAGAAGACCAGGACCTCTAGGATTATTCTAGGGAAGTGGAGAGGAGAAAATGGCAGGGGTTGGCCGAGCTTGAGTGCTCAAATTGGTGTGAGGAGGAGGGGGAGGAGATGCCCTTTTATAAGGGAGGAGAGGGGCACCTTAGGAATATCTCAAAATATTATTTTATATTAATGTCAAAATCGGTTTATAATGGATCCGAAGGGTCTTATTTCGACGATAAGGTGGGTATGGGTCTAAATACTATCAACCAATAGGATTTATACAAGTTTAGGGTATTATTTTAACCTTATCAATTAGATTTAACTCTAAGTTAAATAATTTAACTTTTACCATGTCTTTTTGTTTTCTTTCACTATATGGTTAATAAACATACTATAACTTGCCAAACTAACCCCAAATTGTTTATTATTAATATATATATCCTTATCTAAGTCATTTGGAAGAACCGTAGATTTTTAGGAATACAATAACAATTAATAATATAATATTTGATTTAAAAACTATTTTGGGTAAATTTTGACACTATTTGATATATGATTTTTGTGAAAGTCATAAAAGAATTATATGTTCAAACCAAGTTGATTAAATCAACATTAATATATCATAGTAACCTAGAAAATTAGTAGAATTCATAAAAAGTCTTAAAGTACATTTATTTTGGTATTTATATTATCAATTATGTCAATATTTCATTAATAAGATAATTACTGAATCATCGTTGTGTCATAAATAAATTATATTATTTGATGCCTAAAAATTACAAATAAAATACCATCATGTAGGAAATCTTTTTAGATTTATAATGAATATTTACAATCGAATTTATCTTATGTATAACCCCATATTAAAAATTATTTACTTATTAAACATTGATTTTAACTATTTTAACCCTTCTTTAAATAAATTAATAATAAATGTCCTAATCTAATCCAAGTGGGCCTAAATGGTCATATTTTATTCCTAAGTTTGTTTTTGGTCGAATTACACTTATCCAATAGAATAAGGACATGTGTTAGGGTAATAATAATATCATATTTACCCTTAGTTACCCTATTCACTATTAACCGCGGTAAAAATAGTAAAAAGTTACTATTTACCAAAAAATTATTTTTATCTCATTGAACCACATTTTACTTACTGATATCAACCGTGTCTGTCGGATTTTTGAAATTCCATTCACAGAAGCGGTAAAATTAAGTTTTATGCAAAAAATCAGTTTTTAACCTACCACTTAGTGGTTTCACTATTCATCAAAAATTGAAAGTTTTCAGAAAAATACCAAAATTTCACCCTAGGCTAATTTCGATATTCTGAGTCCAAAAATGAAGTCAATTTTGAAAAATAAAATTTATAAAATTTCAAAAAGTGGTTATTACTATTCATAACGGCTAGTTTTAATAGCATATTGTTGTTTAGTGAAACTCGGTATTGCGTACGACGCAAGCTATCGAGGAAGGTCGTGATTGCGTGTAAAGCAAGCCAAGCAAGTGTTGTGTAGAAAAAGATTCCTTTGATGATTTATATAACATAAAAGTCTCGGGTGTTACATTCTACCCCCCTTAAAAAGAATTTCGCCCTCGAATTTCGTCACTTTGTAACAAACAGATGAGGATACTTCTCCTTCATCATATCCTCAAGATCCCATGTAGCTTTTTCAAGTTGGTGGTTCCTCCATAAAACTTTCACCAAGAGAGTGGTCTTGTTTCGTAGGAATTTTTCGCTACGATCCAGAATCTCTATCGGCTGTTCTTCATAAGAAATATCATGCTCCAGCAGTACAACATCTGAGCTGAGTACATGTGAAGGATCTGGTATGTACTTTCTCAGGAGAGATACATGGAACACATCGTGAACTTGATAGAGATTCGGTGGAAGCGTCAATCGATAAGCTACCTTCCCAACACGATCCAGTATTTCGAAAGGACCGATATATCTAGGGCTGAACTTCCCCTTCTTTCCAAATCTCATAACCCTCTTCCAGGGAGATATTCGTAAGAACACTTTATCACCCACTTCAAACTCTAGGTCTTTTCTTCGGTTGTCGGCATAACTTTTCTGTCGACTCTGAGCTTCTCTTAAGTGTTGTTGAATAGATCTGACCTTTTCTGCCATTTCATCAACGAGATCAGGTCCTAATAGCTTTCTTTCCCCAACTTCATCCCAGCAAGTTGGAGTCCTGCATTTCTTTCCATAGAGAGCTTCATAAGGAGCCATCTGAATACTGGAGTGAAAGCTATTATTATAAGAAAATTCCACCAAAGTTAGGTGTTGATCCCAACCTCCTTTGAAATCCATAGAGCAATCTCTCAACATATCTTCTAGGGTTTGAATTGTTCTCTCAGACTGACCATCTGTCTGGGGATGATAAGCAGTGCTGAAACTCAACTCTGTATCCAGAGTATGCTGAAGACTTCTCCAGAACATTGAGGTCAATCTCGGATCCCGATCAGATATAATAGAAAGTGGTACTCCATGAAATCTTACCACTTCCTTTACATATATCCTGGCAAGCTGATCTAGAGAGAAATCCTCTCTAATAGGAATGAAGTGTGCAGACTTTGTACGACGATCAACTATGACCCAGATAGCATTATTGCCTTTGGATGTTTTAGGAAGTACTGTGACAAAGTCCATAGTGATGTTTTCCCATTTCCATTCGGGTATGGGTAATGGTTGTAACATCCCCTTAGACTTTTGTCTCTCAGCTTTAACTTGTTGACAAACCAAGCATCGAGAGACATATTCAGCAACATCTCTTTTCATGCCATCCCACCAGAAGTACTCTTTCAGGTCCCTATACATCTTTGTGCTTCCAGGATGAATAGAGAATGAAGAACTATGAGCCTCATCCAGCAGCTCCTTCTTTAATTCGGGGATGGAAGGAACACAAACCTGATTCCTGAACATTATTATCCCATCACAATCAAGGTTGAATTCAGGAACATTTCTCACCTTCTTTTGTAACTCGACATCTTCTTCCTGTGCCTCTTTAATCTCCACATGTATAGATGGTTGAACATTCATTTGAGAAAGATAAGATTTTTCCCCTTCCATTAGAATTCCAAGATCCATCCTTTGTAAATCCATAAATATTGGATCTTTTGTGATCCTCATCATGGATAAACTAGCATGGTCTTGTCGACTTAATGCATCTGCCACCTTGTTTTCTTTCCCAGGGTGGTAATGGATTGAGCAGTCATAATCCTTAATCATCTCCAACAATATTCTTTGGCGCATATTCAGCTCCTTTTGTGTGAAAATATACTTTAAACTTTTATGATCAGTATAAATATCACACCTTTCACCATAAAGGTAATGCCTCCAAATCTTTAATGCAAAGATTACCGCAGCCAACTCCAAATCATGTGTTGGGTAATTTTGCTCATGGATTTTCAACTGTCGTGAGGCATAAGCTATCACCATATCATTTTGCATAAGAACACACCCCAATCCCTTCTTAGATGCATCACTGTAGATCACAAACCTTTCTCCACTACAAGGCAGTGTGAGCACAAGTGCACTGGATAACCTTCTTTTCAACTCCTTGAAATTCTCTTCACATTCCTCTGTCCAGACAAACTTAACTACTTTCCGAGTCAACTTGGTGAGTGGATTAGATAATAGTGAAAAATCTTTTACAAAACGTCGATAATATCCAGCCAAACCAAGAAAACTTCGGATCTCAGTTACTGTTGTTGGTCTCGACCATCTTTCGATAACCTCTGTTTTTGCTGGATCCACAGATATCCCCTCTTTTGAGATTATGTGACCCAAAAATGCAACTTTTTGAAGCCAAAATTCACACTTGGTAAATTTGGCATAAAGCTTCTCCTTTCTCAGGGTATTTAATATAATTCTCAAGTGATCTTCATGCTCTTCCTTGCTCTTTGAATAGACAAGAATATCGTCTATAAAGACTACCACAAATTGATCAAGATAGTCTCTAAAGACTCTATTCATTAGATCCATGAAGATAGCAGGGGCATTAGTAAGACCAAATGGCATCACTATAAATTCATAGTGTCCATACCTTGTACGGAAAGCCGTCTTTGGTATATCCTCCCTTTTGACCCTTAATTGATGATACCCTGAATGAAGATCAATCTTGGAAAAGTATTGAGCTCTGCGTAGTTGGTCAAATAAGTCATCAATGCGTGGGAGAGGATATTTGTTCTTGATAGTGATCTTGTTAAGTTCTCGATAATCAATGCAGAGTATCATTGATCCATCTTTCTTCTTAACAAATAGAACAGGTACTCCCCATGGTGATGCACTAGGGCGTATGAATTCCTTATCAAGATTCTCTTGGAGTTGCTTCTTCAAATCCTGCAACTCAATTGGGGCCATTCTATAAGGTGTGTTTGAAATAGGCAAAGCACCCGGTACGAGTTCTATTGAAAACTCAACTTCACGATTTTGTGGAAGACCCGGTAATTCCTCCAGAAAGACATCATCAAACTCCCATACAATGGGAATATTCTTAATCATGAGTTTCTCACCAACCATTTGAGATAAATAACCTTCATTTAGTGGAATCAATACCCATAAGATGGAAGAAATTTCCACTGGAAGGTTATGTTCATCCTTGCATTGATAGACGATCGTAGATTGATCTGGAATATGAAATGTGACTTCCCTTCTTTGGCAATTGATATGAGCTCCATGTAGAGAAAGCCAATCCATGCCAAGAATCACATCAAATTCTACTAAAGGAAGGATCACAAGATTTGCAGGAAGCACTTTCCCACAAACATCGATTGGAGAAGAATTATAAACTTTTGATGCGACTGTTGTGCCATTAGGTGTTGTCATAGCTAACTCAACATCTAATTGTTGAGGTAATACGGTGATACCCTTAGAAAATTATTTAGAAATAAAAGAGTGGGTGGATCCAGAATCAAATAAAACATTTTCTAATTTAGAGTGGATGGTAAGTGTACCTTTCACCACTTCGTTATCCTACTCCACATCGCTGATAGAAATTGCATGTGACTTTCCTTTGTATTTAGCCTTAAGATTTTGTTGACGTCGACCATCATCATCAACCCTTGGATTTGGGCATTGATTGGCATAATGCCCCATCTCCTTACACTTGAAACATTGAAGTGTAGTAGGTTCATTCTGTGTATCCCTTCCTTTTTTTGCGTCATTAGACATCTTCTTCCCATTATCACGGCATTCAAATTCCCGATGACCTTCCTTTCCAAATTTAAAACATTTACTTGTCCCTTTAAAACAACTCCCTCCGTGTTTCTTTCCACACTTTGAGCATAAGGAAAAGCTCATCTTCTTTTCCGTGTGCTCTTTAGATTTTTCTTTGAATTCCATCTTCCTCTTCTTATCAAACCCATGTGACTGATAGGTTATTCCAATCTCTATCTCGACTTTGAGAGCACATCGAACGATTTCCTCGTAGCTATTGAAGTCCCTTATGGCTAACGCCCTTCGAAGACTTGGTTTTAAGCCACTAAAGAATCGATCGATCTTACTCTCAGGTTGGATAATAATACCAGAAGCGTACCTTGCAAGTCTTGTAAAATTTGCTTCATAGGTACCAACAGATTCATCATCCCTTTGCTTCAGTTCAAGAAACTCTTTCTCCATCTTTGTTCGGAGAATACGAGGGAAGTACTTATTGAAAAATAAGTTCTTGAACTCGTCCCATTCCATAGACTCAATTTCATCCCTTTTCATCGTATTCTTAATAAGATTCCACCATTGATCAGCATCTCCTTCCAAACGATACACTGCTAGGATGACTTTATCATGTTCAGAACATTGAAGAACTGAAAATATCTTTTCAGTAGTACTAATCCATTGTTCAGCAACTAATGGATCAGTAGACCCACTGAAAGAAGGTGGACGCTGCCTCATGAAGGATTCAAAAGAATGTTGCTCCTTCCTTTGCTCGTTTGGAAGTCCTGCATGATTCATAGCTTGAGAAAGTTGTGTGAGCATGGCTACAAGATTTTTCATTCCAGCTCCCATATCGTTTGGTTTCTCAGGGGGACAATCATTGCATTTCCCATCGCATTTCGCATTAACACGGTTCCTTCGGGTTCCAGCCATTGAATAAAACCAAGAAGAATAGTGTGAGCAACACTAATTATAATAGGAAAACCACATAATTCAAGAATAAAGTTTTCATGCTTAAGGTCTTATCCTAGGTTATTCAAGGCCATTTCTAAAACACTAAGATCGTGTTCTATGCTTAGACTTATCCTTAGGGTTCTTACTAAGGATTTCACATCCTAGTTTCCAAAGGTTGACTATACCTTTCCTCTGATACCAACTATAAAGACCCATACTTTACATACATTGTTAATACTTCAAAATTGAAGCACACTTATTACAACATATGAAAAAACCACAAAGGACCGTATAGGTATAGTGTCTTTAGAAACTGGGAAACATAAACAACTGGTTCATAAATCTTCTACAGCGTCTCCCATTTATTTCATCATATCTAGGGTCCCTTTTAGCATATTCTACTTAATATCCATCTTCCTGACCTGGGGAAAAGAAAACATAAAAGGGTGAGCTCAAATGCTCAGCAAGGGCAAATAAAGGAAATAAAAATCATATCATATCTTTTTGAAAATCAAAACCTGCAAAAGAGATCATAATATCTTAACATGGAATAAATCATAGAAGTGAAAATGAGATCCCCATAATCATAACATAAAACTTGAAACTTTGTGGAATGCACACATAATCCTGGAAAATCATTTCTTGTTAGTCATGACTCATTGCCAAGACTATCTTAGTGGACAAAGTCCCTTTCTGAACCGAGTTCACTCCTCGTTTCAGTCCTGTATCACTGAACCGAAATAACCTTCTGTTCCAGCCATGTCTATCTCATAAGATATAAAATCTTTACCCAATGCATTGGAGGTAGATATAGGTCCCACCCATCTTATAATGAATCCTTTCTTATGTGTGCCACATAATCATAAATCATACATCATTGCATAACCCATGTAATAAAAAATGGGATTCTTAAACAACATGACATCATAAAACAATTCATATAAGATAAAGGAATTCATAAAAATGTTTCCATCACAACATAATCAAATCCATGTAATAATAGGGATAAAAACAGAACCCTTTATTATCTTAGATGGAAAATAATTTTGATAAAACACTTGAACTCCATTCTTGAGGAAAATATCCTTTCTTCTTCAAAAACATTTTTCCTTTCATAACATGTCATACAACTTTAAAATAAAAGAATTTGATTAAAAATAAACTTGAAAACTTTTAAAGGAAGCTTCTTGGAAATAATGTTTTAAAAATCCATTCATGCCATATAAGTTAAAAAAAACATTCTTCGTACTTTTGTCCGAGAAGTCAAAAAGTACCTCGTACGACAAAAGATTTCTTTCATAGATATTACTAAAAACTCACCGAAGGGTAAAAATGGATTTAAACAATTGTAGGTGGATGGAAATAATATTACATATTGATGAAACATGGATGTGGATGATAAAATACACCCCAGTAAATACTTACGAATAAACAATCTCGGATAAAAATGAGATTGTGATATTTCCCTTACCTTAGGTCCGATTTGTTTTGTACGTGTTCGAAGCTCCTGTATAATGGTTTAAATAATGTTATTGACTTATTCCAGAATCATACATATTGATATGATATCATATGTGGTCATATTATTAGCTTCTTGTTAGTAATATTTCATTGTTACTTGTTACTCGGGTCTTTATTGCCTTTTGTTCTTATTCGTGTTTTGCCGAATACATTCTTATTATTATTTTAAGGTTATAGATACCTTATATCCAGAATGGTATTAGTGTAACATATATCATATTTATTCATTAAATTCATTTATATAATTACTATGTAATGATGATCATGTAGAACGAGTCGCATCACATCATGGAGACGGTATTCCGTACGTACGCACGAGTGATGATATCATTCCTATGATCGTGGAATTGTATTGGAGTATATATATATTATTTCAGTAAAAATATTACTTTATAATAATCATAAATAGTTACTCATTACACCATTATACCCATCCTTGTAAAGTGATGGTGGAAAAATAGATGACACCACGGCGTGGAGACGGTATTCCGTACGTACGCACGCGCGGTGATTTCATTTTTCCATGGGATGGATAGAAGGTAAATTAGGGTTGTTTCATCTTTATAATAACATATCAGTATGTAAGTAATACTGATGTTATTACTTTATCAGGAAACAACTAAAGAAGAAGAAGTTGAAGAAGAAAGAAATTGAAAAGATCGGTAATGGATATTACCTCTTCTTTTGAACGCCTCTTTGAATCCTCCACTAAGGGAACTATGATTGGTCTTTGAAGAAGACCAGGACCTCTAGGATTATTCTAGGGAAGTGGATAGGAGACAATGGCAGGGGTTGGCGGAGCTTGAGTGCTCAAATTTGTGTGAGGAGGAGGGGGAGGAGGTGCCCTTTTATAAGGGAGGAGAGGGGCACCTTAGGAATATCTCAAAATATTATTTTATATTAAAGTCAAAATCGGTTTATAATGGATCCAAAGGGTCTTATTTCGAAGATAAGGTGGGGATGGGTCTAAATACTATCAACGAATAGAATTTAGACAAGTTTAGGGTATTATTGTATCCTTATCAATTAGATTTAACTCTAAGTTAAATAATTTAACTTTTACCATGTCTTTTTGTTTTCTTTCACTATATGGTTTATACACTTACTATAACATTCCAAACGAACCCCAAATTGTTTATTATTAATATATATATCCGTATCTAAGTCATTTGGCCGAACCTTATATTTTTAGGAATACAATAACAATTAATAATAGAATATTTGATTTAAAAACTATTTTGTGTAAATTTTGACACTATTTGATATATGATTTTTGTGAAAGTCATAACATAATTATATGTTAGAACCAAATTTATTAAATCAACATTAATATATCATAGTTAACTAGAAAATTATTAGAATTCATAAAAAGTCTTAAATTACATTTATTTTGGTATTTATATTATCAATTATGTCAATATTTCATTAATAAGATAATTACTGCATCATCTTTGTGTCATAATTAAATTATATTATTTTATGTCTAAAAATTACAAATAAAATACCATCATGTAGGAAATCTTTTTAGCTTTCTAATGAATATTTACAATCGAATTTAACTTATGTATAACCCCATATTAAAAATGATTTACTTATTAAACTTTGATTTTAACTATTTTAACCCTTCTTTAAATAAATTAATAATAAAAGTCCTAATCTAATCCAAGTGGGCCTAAATGGTCATATTTTATTCCTAAGTTTGTTTTTGGTCGAATTAAACTTATCCAATAGAATTAGGACATGTTTTAGGGTAATGATAATATCATATTTACCCTTAGTTACCCTATTCACTATTAACCGCGGTAAAAATAGTAAAAATTTACTATTCACCAAAAAATTATTTTTATCTCATTGAACCACATTTTACTTACTGATATCAACCGTGTCTATCGGATTTTTGAAATTCCATTCACAGAAGCGGTAAAATTAAGTTTTATGCAAAAAATCAGTTTTTAACCTACCACTTAGTGGTTTCACTATTCATCAAAAAATGAAAGTTTTCAGAAAAATACCAAAATTTCGCCCTAGGCTAATTTCGATATTCTGAGTCCAAAAATGAAGTCCATTTTGAAAAATAAAATTTATAAAATTTCAAAAAGTGGTTATTACTATTCATAACGGCTAGTTTTAATAGCATATTGTTGTTTAGTGAAGCTCGGTATTGCGTACGACGCAAGCTATCGAGGAAGGTCGCGACTGCGTGTAAAGCAAGCCAAGAAAGTGTTGTGTAGAAAAAGATTCCTTTGATGATTTATATAACATAAAAGTCTCGGGTGTTACAATTCATTTCCCTAACAGGACAAGGAAGATGTCCCAAAAATAATAACATAAATAATAATAATATCAGAAATCATGTGTGTAATCCAACAATGAAGTCATATCAATTGTAACACGTTATATGTCAGATGATTCATAACCTATCCAACGCAGATCAGGTTTTACCTACACAAGGGTCAGCTACTCATAGTAACATTCTCATTATCAAATCCCATTGCATTTTAATATCCAATCTAATACCCCTAATGTAATAGAAAAAGAAAAAATTTCTCATATACCACTTTATGTCATCTCATCCTAGAGTCCATTCAACTAGGGGACCAAGCCGATTGGTCTTAGTGCTTCATGTGCACCCCCTACACCATAAGATGTTGACTAGGAGTGAGATTATAATGTGGTACAATGGGGAGCCTATAGCCTCATATAAGAGCATAAAAATGGATAAATTAAATAAGTTCACAATATAAGAATAATGATAAAAAAGATAAAATAGTAAAATAACAAAAGAATCATATATTACTATAGAACTATAATAATATCATAATATAATAGGTAAAGTTATATAAAATGTTTTAATGGAAAGATTATACAAAAAATAGTTACCAATATATAAATAATGATATATAACAACATAAAAATTAAAAAACACATCCTCATTAGAATCACAAGAAGTTTTTCAGTCCCCTACTCTCATTCTCCATTTTATAAGATAGTTTCATCATGCATATATAACATTGCACATGCCATTGTCCAAATATAGAGACTTGATTCATAATTGGGTACCAAAGGCAGATTGAGTAGGGTGTGAGATGAACTCAATAGGTAATGAGCAATGATGCCTAGAAATAGCCAATCTAATGGAAAAATCAATATCAATGTGCATGTATAAATTAATAATAAAAAATTATGATGAAATAAATACCAGACGTCTTAGTTACATATAGGACACATGCCTGTCTCTACCTTCTTCAGCAAACACCGGTATAAGAGACTGATTAGTAACTATATATATAAGTAATGGTATATATATAGGAATATATTGTATATATATATATATTAACCATGAATCTGAAGACATATGTAAACATATAAAATAACATTGGGTGCTAGGTGGACCCAGGGCATAACTCAAGCATCTGGAACTCATCTAATGAGAGCTATGTTCAAGAAGAGGGAATAAGAAAATAATCTCATATAAATGTGATATTTGTTTCTCAACACTCATGATATGTGGTGAGAAATATCATAACCAATAACCAATATAGAGGAATTTTTTAATTCCATTCCCATAAAATATTTATATACATAATGGTGAGATAATCCATTCTCAACACCAGATATAAGTAAGCCTAAAACATCATGTTCAACATGTCCCTTAATGGTCATTTTGTAGGAAATGGAAATGAAATACTCATTATAATTGTAATATCTTGAGGTATCACCCCTAATTAATTATATCCATCTTTCCCAATACGTCCAATGTCATCTAAAATCATATAATTAAAAAAAGATTTTTTTACATTTTGGGGCATTTCCACCAATTACATATAAATTAAATAAATCCATTTAAATAATTAAGAATATAAACTCCATTCAGGATCAATAAAATAAAAAAAAATATGTTCTCAAACAATAAACAAAGATATAAATTGGGTGGAACCAATTTTCATGCTATTATGAACATTTAGGTAGTGATTGTACGTTTAAAAATTTTTATATAAAGCAATTATTTTAGTTATCACACCCAATAGGTTGCATATATTTGAGGTTTACATTCACTAAACACTTATAAAGGTTCTAAATGATTATAAAAACATTCATAAAATTATTTTGAAAGGATGAACACATTTTATGGTGATTCACAAAAATTTATGACATGCAAAACAATGGAGAAAGCTAATAAACCACAAAAAATGGAATGAAAAATAAAAAAACTACCTATGTTCCATAGATAAATCCTAAAAAATTATTAGATTTTGAATTAGAGTAAAACATATTAACTCATAAATACAATCCAACACCTTGAAAATAGATATAAATACCCTCCTGGTGGGTGGAAACAATGGGGACTGGGCCACACAACATTTAATTCCCATGCGGGCTAGTATATTCCTCAAATATCAAGGGTTACAATCACCAAAAAAACCCCAATAACCTTTGTAAAATATATGACCTATCAGGTAATATTTTAAGGTCCACAATAAGAAATTTAAACTAAAAAAATGTTTCATACCATTGAATAATTCCAATTCATCAAAATAATGAATATTTACCACATTCTATGGATTGAATACCTATTTTATTATTTTTGAGAATTTTGATTGTTTTTCAGGATTCATTTTGTGTTAGATGACAGGTAGTTGAGGGTTTGAAATGTTGATAAAATAATTTCGGAATTTTAATGTCATTACAAACCCAATGAGTTCATAATGATTCCTTTAGCTGTGTCAAAGTCCAATGTCATGTTTAGGGATCATATGTACTAGATCATCAAGCCATAATTGGACATATTTATGGTTTTATTCATTTTTTAAATGCTCATATACTCTATTAAAGAGGAGGATAATGTATAGAAATTTAGGATGGTCCTATAAATTCATTTGGAGAACAAATTTTTTAGTAATCTTATGATGTGATAATTCGAGATAATAGTCCTTCCCTTTCAAGGGAATGTCATTTCTATGAATGGAATTTCTTTGGACACAATAAAATTTGATGCAATGATTAGTTTAAATATAAAATATAGAGTGTGACATGTGTGGATATTTCATTGCGTGGTGGGTTACAACAACATGTTCATCAAGGACTTCTCTAATATTTATTCCCCATTTGGCCACCTTGATGGGGAAGGGTGTCCCTTTAGTAAGAGATAGGTGTTCCATCGACCATTTGAGAAGTTAATGGTGAGGATTATACTTATAATATTTTGTAAATATTAGAGGAGGGTATATATTATGTAGTTTTGTGTGATACCTCTTGAGTTAGAATTAGAAATTGGTTTATTTTTGTATGGGAACCTATCTTATATGTGTCGAGGACATTGAAACCCCATAAGAAAAGATACACGACTAATGAAAAAAAGTAGGAAGTAGTTGTATTTACTCTATGGATGTGTGGGCATTATTGTTTCATGCCAAATATATATACCTAATCATTTTAAATATATTATAACATAAATTCAATCATAATTATGCATTAAATAAAATCCAAATATAAAATGTCTTTGTGTATTTTGATGAAATGTGTAAATAATTAGAACAAATTAAAGTAGAATGAAAGATACTTTTATTAATATAAATAATGATATCCTAACCCCCATTGAGCTCCTACAACTGCCTAAGATGGCCTATGGAATTCCTAGATATATAAAAAAGTTAAAAATCTCATAAATGGAATAAAAATGAAAAAGAATAATAACACATGTGTAACACCCCAAGCTTCTATGGTACGTTTCCCTTTGAATAATGCAATGGTGTGCATTGTACGCAACTTCGAGATTCTAACACATCACAACCAATCAAACTAGCCGTTATGAATAGTAATACATACTTTTTGAAATTTTATAAATTCTATCTCTCAAAATGGACTTCATTTTTGGATTCAGAATATCTAAATTAGCCTTGGGTGAAATTTTGGAACTTTTCGAATAACTTTCATATTTTGATGAATAGTGAAAATTACTAAATTTTAATTAAAAACAACTTTTTTAATCGCAATAATTAATATTGATAAATTATGAATTTTTGTGGTTTTAAGGTATATTTAGAATATATTTTTACCATTTAATTCAATTTTTGTCATTGGACATAATTTCACAATTAAACCAGACATAAACAAGTGCCAATCTTTTGATAGTTATTATCTCTTAAAACACGCTTTTGTTTTAACAACGGGAATTAATTTTAAATTGATTTCTGCAACTTCTTTGTTTTGAATTTGGAAAAATGGATTGCATATTTGGAATCAATATTTTCATATTGTGTAAATAGGTAACTTTTATTTTTAGACATTTTGAATAATTACTTCGGTAAATATTTTATTTACCATGGATAAGGGTAAATCCGGTAAATAAGGGTTATAAAATAATATTATAATAATACTAAATTACCCTAAAACGTGTCCTAACCTTATTGGTGGATACATTTCCAATGATGGGCATCTTTGGGTCAATTTTGGGACCCCATGGGGCCACTTGTACGAGATAGGGACATTTTATTTTTAATTAAGTTAAAAGAAGCACAAAAATGACATAAGCTTATATCTTTTGAAAAACAATTTTTACATAGGGTTATATATGTTGGATTTTCGACTATAAATGTTCATTAGAAAGATAAAAATAGTTCCTACATAATTATAGTTTATTTATAATTTTTAGACATTAAATAATTTAATTTATATATGACACAATGATGATTCAGTAATTACCATAATAGTGAATAATTCAAATAATTGATATTATAAATATATAAATAAATATAATTTGAGACTTTTAATGAATTATACTAATTTAATAGGATAATATGACATATTAGGATTGATTTAAATTACTTTTTTATAAGTTTCATTCTTTTATGACTTTTAAAAAAATCAACTATTTAATAGTGTCAAAAATGACATAAAAGAGTTTTTAAAAAAAATATTATATTATTAATTGATATTAAATTCCTAAAAATCCAAGTATCGGCCAAGAGACTTATATCATGGTAGTTGTATCATTAAAGGACCACTAGGAGGTCTCTTGGATGAATATAGTATGTTTATTAACCATATAATATAAAAATACTAAGATACATTGTAAAAGTGAAACTAATTAAATTAGAGTTAATACTTAAAGATAAGGTTAATATAGTAACCCAAACCTGTATAAATTCTATTGGTTGAGTGGTTTGCGACCCATACCTACCATATCCTTTAAATAATCAACTTTTTATCCATTATAAACCGAATATTAATTTATTATAAATTAATATTTCTGGCTTTTCCAAAGATTCCCTTCACCCCTCTTATAAAAGGGAACTCCTACTTCTCATTACTTCACACCATCAAAGCCTTTCAGATCAGCCAAAATCTGCCCAAATACTCTATCAACTTCCCTCACTAAAACCTAGAGGCCTTAGTTTAATAAAAAATCCATCATAAGGAGCCCTTTTGATCAAATCTAAAGGAAGAACCCGAAAAAGAGGTAATGTTATCACCACCACTTTTCAAGTTCCTTTCTACTTCCGCTTATTATTTCCGTGTTATTACCATTCTAAAATAATAACTCCAGTATATTATATATACTGTTATTTTATTATAAATATGGTACAACCATATTCAGTATTCTATCCACCCTTTGAATAACATGTCACCAAATGTGCGTACGTACGGCTTTCCGTCTCCACGTCGTGGTGTAATTGTTATTCAATATATTATTATTTGGATTGGTATAATAATGATGTATAATTCATTTAAATAATAAATATAACAATATAATTATTCTCTATATATAATATACCATACAATTTTATATTATTTTAATATCAAAAGAATGATATTGTCGCTCGTACGTACTTACGGACTACCATCTCCACGAACGCGACGAGATTCATTCTCCATCGTATCCATTCAAGTATAATTATCATTTGATAATTTAAAAAAATAATGTTTAAGGACATAATATGATTCTGGATATGAATAAGATACAACCTATCCATGAGAAACATGGATTACATAACAAAACATAAAAAATAAAACGAGTAAGTTAACACCTGAAATGACGATAATACTAAGATATTATTAACAAAGCAATGTTAAAAGATCATATATGATATCATATTAATATATATGATTCTTGTATAATTTAATAACAGTTATTTCACCATTATACATGGGGTTAACCTACCCTCAACCAAGGAAAAGTACAAGGTAAGGGTTTACATCCCAATCTCTTCATTATCCAAGGTTGTTTATACGTAATAATCTATAGGGACTTCTTTATCACCCACATCCATGTTTCTTAAATATGTATTTCAAAACATTTTTACAATTTACTAGAATATGAGTTAAAGACATTTATACCCATTTTTACTTTTATAAGTGGTTTATAAACTAATCTTTCCGCCGTTTTACAAACAAGGTACTTTTTAACCTTTTCTATGGAATTAAGGTAAGAATGCTTTTTTAACTTATACGGCATGTGAAGCTATTTTATGTCGTTATAAAATTTTCAAATCATCCCTTACAAGCTTATAAAAATATTTTCAAATAAAATGTTTTATTTTATAAATATATGACTCTTAATTGATTTCAATATAAAAATAGATATTTCTCTAAACAGTGTTTTGATTTCATCTATGTCAATATCCTTTGATGGATTTTACACTTATTTGAAGTTGATTTATTATGATAAAAAACTTCTATATTGTATTGAAGGTTTTGTGATATGTTTGACTGTGGATGTGTTATTTTTATACCATTCATACTTTATGGATGAAGTATTTACATTTCGTATACTAGTTTTAATACAAATGTTTATGTTATGTTTAATCCTTTTCATATGAGAATGCATTGGACATAATATGTGACGGGTGGAGCCCGCTATAGCTCTTCAATGCATCGGTAGGTCTAATGAGACAAACTAGTGTCTTGGCACAAGGCCTTGACAAAATCTTATTTTTAGTTTTGGCACGAGGCCATGGCTATGTGGTTATGGTAGTCTAGCATTATGCATTCCATCATTATGAAAGTGGTTATTGATAATGCATGTGATTATTCTATTAGTAGAATATCCCTGTGAATAAGTAAATGGCATTATTTCATTTTATTTTTGCCATACTAGGTTGAAGTTCAAGTTTAAAAGGATT
Organism: Viscum album; assembly: GCA_963277665.1. NCBI lineage: Eukaryota > Viridiplantae > Streptophyta > Magnoliopsida > Santalales > Viscaceae > Viscum > Viscum album. Next base: position 1,738,309,717 of record OY728145.1, read on the forward strand.
TTTTTAGTTATACATTTCCTTAAATGTTTATTCTTATTTATGAATGTTTCTGCTATATTGTTATCCTTACTGGGCATTTGAGCTCACCCCTTTTCTATGTTTTATTTTTCCCAGGGTATGAAGAAGTAAATTATGAATGACCTGCATGGATAGTATGAGGGAATAAGAGTGTGGTCTATGAATACTATGTTTTTGTAGTTTTCATTTTATGATGTAATTTAAGCCTTATGAATATATCTAGTGTTTCCAAGGCTACTAAACCAATCGGTCTTTCGAGATTTGATATTTCTTGTGATCATGCCAATATCATGTAATAATGAACTGACTTTGGGTAACAGGGGTCGAGGGGTTACAGTTGGTATCATAGGATGTTTAGTACAAACCTTGGAAGCTAGATTTAGATAAACTCTGATTAGAGAACATAGAATAAATATGGACTTCGATAACTAGTATAGAAGAACTTCCTAGAATTTTGGTATTGTAGAGATTTTTTGAGTTTTCCGAACAATACATCCCTGTCTGGATATGAGCAGGTAGAGGGGGCTCTGGTAGATATGTACCTAGTGGTAAAACCTGAAAAAACCTCTTTGATCTAGCCTCGAACAGGAACTGGTGCATGAAAATGGGCCTTGCTGCACTCTTGGTTACGACACTCCTGGGGGATATGCTTAGGATAACACTCATTTTTTTTACAAATAATTATGAAAGGTTTATGAGTATATACTTCCTCAAAGAATTTATTTTATGATTATGGATTATATCCATAAATTGATCAATTTATGTTAAGTGTTTTATAATTATGGAATTAGGTATATTGATTCATAAACTGATCTAATTTATTCCATTGTTTAGAAATGGCTCCTAGTGGAAGAAATGAAAATTGTATCAATGCACGCACTCTATGTAGATATTTCTCTACTGCTCGAGATAATTATAGTGGAGTTGGTGATGCAACTGGGGCCGATCAGCTAATCAACATACTGGGAAAACTCACTCAGGATATCAATAATAACCTTACCCGTATGGAGTACCCTGATCCACAGTGTGGAGGATCAATGTTAGATCAATTCATAAGGCAACAACCACCGACGTTCAATGGGAGTACAAATCCCTTAGTATCTGAGCAGTGGATAAATTTCCTAGAGAAAATATTTCATGCTTTGGGAGTAGTTAAAGGGAAAAATTTATCATAGAAGTTTACTACCTCACTGTAGATGCTGACCAATGGTGGTCTTTGATTCAAAATATGAAGGAAGATGATGAAGTATAAAATATGGAATGGAGGGAGTTCAAAGATCTGTTTTTAGAAAAATACTTTCCTCGCGACCATCGAGTAGATATGGAAAGGCAATTTATGAGTCTGAGGCAAAAGGATGATGAGAATGTCACCAAGTATGAGGCTATCATTACAATGTTGGAAAGGTATATTGGAGATTATATACGTAACGCAAGAAGTAATATTGATCGTTTCATTGATGGGTTAAAACCATTTCCCCGTCGAGCATTAGTTTCACAATCCTTCTCATCGTACGAAGACATTGTCTCATGTGCTATCAAGACCGAAAAGGAATTCTCTAAGACTTATGAATTTAAAGCAAAGAAAGGGAAGAAGAGATCTGTTGATCAATCTGGGAAAGGAAATAAGGGGAAGAAGGGAAATGTTGATTATCCATCCTGTGCTAAATGTGGAAAGAAACACCCAGGTATTTGCTTGAAGGAAACGAGAGTCTGTTACAAGTATGGTGAAAAAGGCCACCAATCTCATGATTGCAAAGGGAAGAAGGAAGATACCAATGTTTAGTGCTACAATTTCAGGGAGATGGGACATTATGTAAATGAATGTCCTAAGAATCAGGGGAACATACCTTAGAAAATTCCAAGGGATCAAGGCCAAGATTATGCTATCACTACTGCTGAGGTAGAAACCCCGAATGACATGGTGGCAGGTAATTTAATGGTTTCCTCAAGTTTAGAAAATGCATTATTTGATTCTGGATCATCACATTGTTTCATATATTCCCAGTTTTCTATGAAAATTAGATATTTCCAATTTGATTTAACAAGGGATTTATCAGTTAAAACTACAAAGGGAAGTATCATTGCAACAATGTTTTGGGAATAAGTCCCCATTATTGCATATAAATGATCTTTATCTATTGATCTTATCATCATACCTTTGATTGAGTTTGATATAATCCTTGGTATAGACTGGATTTCAGACTATGATGCAAAGATTTATTGTAAGAAGAAAATGGTTACGATTCTTGATGATGATGATATGGAACCCCTTATCTTTAGAGCAGAATTTTCACCACCTAATTCTTATCTAGATCCACACCCAGTAGCTCAACTAAATTCAATTATTGGGGAGGAAGAGAATGAAATGACTGTGGGTGAGGAAAGGAATGTTCAAATAGAGGATGTACCTATTGTGAAAGAATATGTAGATGTATTTCTAGAAGATTTACCTCGACATCTTCCAGAACGAGAAGTTGAGTTTTCCATTGATTTAATTCCTGGATCACGGCCTATATCAAAGACCCCTTACTGAATGGAAACTGTAGAATTAGTCGAAATATTGAAACAACTAGAAGAATTTAGTAATAAAGGATTTATTCACCCTAGTGTTTCTCCATGGGGAGCCCCTGTTCATTTTGTTAAAAAGAATGATGGATCTATGAGGTTATGTATCAACTACAGGGAGATCAATGATATAACAAAAAAGAACAAGTATCCCCTACCTCATATTGATGTTTTATTTGACCAAATTCATGGAGCTCCACACTTTTCCAAGATTGACCTTCGATCTGGATACAATCAGTTATTTTTGAAGAAGGATGACATTCCGAATACAGCATTTCGAACCAGGTACAGGCATTATGAGTTTATAGTAATGCCTTTTGGATTAACTAATGCACCATATTTATTCATGGATCTGATGAATAGAGTTTTCAAGGAATATCTCTATGAATTTGTGGTGGTATTTATTGACGATATCTTGGTATACTCTAAAATCTACAACGATCATGAAAATCACTTACGCATTTTCTTGAACACTCTGAGAAGACATGAATTATATGGGATGTTTAGCAAGTGTGGATCTTGGCTTCAGGCTATTTCATTTCTTTGTCATATTGTCTCTAAAGATGGAATCTTTGTTGATCCTTCTAAGACCAAGGAAATCCAAGAATGGCTAGCTCCTATGAGTATAACTGAGGTACGTAGTTTTATTGGTATAGCAGGTTATTATCGACATTTCGTTCAGGATTTTACCCGATTTGCTAACCCATTAACGAAGCTCACACGTAAAGGGGTTAAATTTGTTTAGAAAAAAGATTGTGAAGAATGTTTTGAATAATTAAGGAGAATATTTGTCAATGATCCTATATTGACTCTACCATCGGGGAATTATGGGTTCGTTATTTAAAGTGATGCATCGAAGAAAGGACTTGGTTGTGTCCTTATGCAGAATGATAGGGTTATTTCCTATGCATCAAGACAGTTGAAAATTCATGAACAAAACAATCCTAATCATTATCTTGAGTTAGAAGCTATGATATTTTCTTTGAAGATATGGAGGCACTACCTCTATGGTGAAAAATGTGAGATTTATACTGATCACAAGAGTTTGAAGTACATTTTCTCACAAATAGAACTCAACATGAGGCAAAGGAGATGGCTTGAATTACTCATGGATTATGATTGTACGATACAATACCACCCGGGGAAAGAAATCAAGATGGAAGATGCTTTGAGGAGAAAATACCATGGAGTTTTGAACGTGATGAGAATTGAAAGGGATCCAATTTTCATGGATCTAGTGAAGTTGGACATGGTAATAACCAGGGAAGGAGAAACATCAATGCTTTTTCAAATGGTTGCCAAACATTCTTTATTAGAAAGTATTATGAGTTCTCAGACCAATGATGGAAAATTTCAAAAGAAGATTAAAGCTGTGAATGATGGGAGATTGAGAGACTTTTTGTATGAATATGGAATTTTGAAATTCTGGAAGAGGCATTGTGTTCCTGATATACCTCATCTAAAAAGGGAATTTCTAGATGATGCTCATTGTTCCAATTTCTCTATAAACCCAGGGAGCACCAAAATGTAGAGAGATTTGAAGGAATATTTTTGGTGGGACAAAATGAATAGGGAGATTGCCGATTTTGTGTCAATATTTATGGTTTGTCAACAAGTGAATGCTGAATTGAAACAGCCTGGTGGAGTATTGAAACCTCTTCCCATACCTGAGTGAAAATGGGACAATATTACGATGGACATTGTCATGGGACTACCAAAGACTCCTAGAAGGAACACTGCAATAAGGGTTATTGTTGATCATCTTAACAAGTCAGCACATTTTATTTCTATAAGAGAAGATCTAGCACTGGAACTTCTAGCAAGACTATATATTAATTAAGTTGTGATACTTCATGGTGTACCCCTATCAGTTGTTTCTGATCGTGATCCGCGTTTTACTTCAAGATTCTCGAATAGTCTTTAGAAATCCCTGGATACTGAACTTCATTTGAGAACTTCCTACCACCCTTAGATAGACGGACAATCTGAACAGACTATTAAAACATTAGAAGACATGTTGAGATCTTGCTCACTTGACTATCAGGGTATGTGGGATCAATATATACCTTTGGTAGATTTTTTTTATAACAACAGCTTCCATTCGAGTATTCAGATGGAACCATATGAAGCATTATATGGAAAGAGATGTTGCACACCAACCTGTTGGGATGACGTTGGTGAAAGAAAACTTGTAGGTCCAGAACTAGTGGAGGAAACAATGGAAAAGGTGAAGGTAATACACAATCACATCAAAGCACCTCAAAATAGGAAGAAGAGCTATGCCGATAATCGAAGGAAGGATTTGGAATTCCAAGTCAGTGATCTTGTTTTCCTGAAAGTATCTCCATGGAATGGAGTCATACGTTTTGGTAAGAAAGGTAAATTGAGTCCCAAGTACATCGGACCTTTCGATTTTCTAGAACGAATTGGGGCTGTATCTTAACAATTGGCAATGCCGCCAAGTATCTCCAATGTTCACAATGTGTTCCACCTATCTCTGTTGAGGAAATAATTGCCTGACCCAACGCATGTACTCACCCATGAGGAGTTAGAACTGGAACCTGATCTGTCTTATTGCGAAGAGCCCATTAGGATTCTTGATACGAGAGAACAAGTACTGAGGAACTGGACGACGCGTCGGGTAAAAGTTTTGTGGAGAACCCATAAGATGGAAGAGGAAACGTGGGAACCCGAAGAACATATGATGAAGAACCACCTGAGTCTTTTCATGTGATAGTATTCTAGAAATTTCGAGGATGAAATTATTTAATGTAGGGGATAATGTAACACCCCAAGCTTCCATGGTACGTTTCCCTTTGAATAATGCAATGGCGTCCATTGTATGCAACTTCGAGATTCTAACACACCACAACCAATCAGACTAGCCATTATGAATAGTAATACCTACTTTTTGAAATTTTATAAAATCAATCTCTCAAAATGGACTTCATTTTTGGATTTGAAATATTAAAATTAGCGCAGGGTTAAATTTTGGTACTTTTCGGATAACTTTCATATTTTGATGAATAGTGGAAATTACTAAATTTTAATTAAAAACAACTTTTTTAATCAAAATAATTAATATTGATAAATTATGAATTTTAGAAGTTTTAAAGTATATTTAGAATATATTATTACAATTTAATTTAGTGTTTTTCATTGTTCACAATTTCACTATTAAACCAGACATAAACAAGTGCCAATCTTTTGATAGTTATTATCTTATAAAAACACACTCTTTGTTTTAACAACGGGAACTGATTTTAAATTAATTTCTGCCACTTAGGTGTTTTGAATTTGGAAAAATGGATTCCATATTTGGAATCAGGATGTTCATATTGTGTAAATAGGTAAATTTTATTTTTATACATTTTGAATAATTACTTCGGTAAATATTTTATTTACCATGGTTAAGGGTAAATCCGGTAAATAAGTGTTAAAAATAATATTATAATAATACTTAATTACCCTAAAACGTGTCCTAACATTATTGGTGGATATATTTCCGACCATGGGCATCTTAGGGTCGATTTTGGGACCCCATGGAGCCACTTGTAGGAGATAGGGACATTTTATTTTTAATTATGTTAGAATAAGTACAAAAATGACATAAGAATATATCTTTTAGAAAAAAAAAATTTACATAGGGTTATATATGTTTTATTTTCTACTATAAATATTCATTATAAAGATAAAAAGATTTCCTAAATAATTATAGTGTATTTAAAATTTTTATACATTAAATAATTTAATTTATTTATGACACAATGATGATTCAGTAATTATCATAATAGTTAATAATTAAAATAATTGATATTATAAATACCCAAATAAAAATAATTTGAGACTTTTAATGAATTATAATTATTTTCTAGGATACTATTACAGAATAGTATTGATTTAATTGACTTTATTCGAAGTAATAATTCTGTTATAATTTTTACAAAAATCAATTATTGAATAGAGTCAAAATTGACATAAAAGAGTTTTTAAAACAAATATAATATTATTAATTGATATTAAATTACTATAAATCTAAGGTTCGGCCAAGTGACTTATATCATTATAGTTGTATAATTAATGAACCACTTGGGGGTCTCTTTGATGTATATAGTGTGTTTATTAACCATATAATATAACAATACAAAGAGACATTGTAAAAGTGAAACTAATTAACTTTTAGTTAATACTTAAAGATAAGGTTAATATAGTAACCCAAACTTGTCTAAATTCTATTGGTTGAGTGGTTTTCGACCCATCACCACCTCAATATTTAAATAATCAACTTTGGAGCCATTATAAACCGAATATGAATTTATTATAAATTAATATTTCTAGATTTTCCAAAGGTTCCCCTCACCCCTCTTATAAAAATGCACTCCTCCTTCTCATTACTTAACACATTAAAAGACTTTTAGTTCGGCCAAACTCTACCCAAATCCTCTCTCAACTTCCCTAACTACAACCTAGAGGCCTTATTTAGATCAGAAAGCCAACCTAAGGAGCCCTTTTGTTCAAATCAAAAGGAAGAACCCGAAGAAGAGGTAATGTTTTCACCACCCCTTTTCAAGTTCCTTTCTTCTTCCACTTATTCTTTCTTTGTTATTACCATTATAAAATAATAAATCTAGTATCTTATATATACTGTGATGTTATTATAAATATGGTACAACCATATTCAGAATTATATCCACCCTTTGAATAACATGTTACCATACGTGCGTACGTACGGATTACCGTCTCCACGTCGTGGTGTAATTGTTACTCATTATATTATTATTTGGATGGGTATAATAATGATGTATAATTCATGTAAATAATAAATATAAAATTATAATAATTATCTATATAAACGATCCAATTATATATTATTTTAAATCAAAAGAATGATATTGTCGCTCGTGGGTACGTACGGACTTCCGTCTCCAAAAACGCGATGAGATTCATTCTCCATCATATCCATTCAAGTATAATTATCATTTGATGATTTAAAAAATAATGTCTAAGGACTTGATATCATTCTGTATATGAATATTATACAACCTATCCATGACAAACATGTCTTACGTACCAAAACATATAAAATAAAACGAGTAAGTTAACACTCGAAACGACGATAATACTAAGATATTATTAACAAAGCAATGTTAAAAGATCATATATGATATCATATTAATATATATAATTCTTGTATAAATTAATAAAAATTATTTTTCCATTATACTGGATGTTAATCTACCCTCAAACAAAGAAAATTATAAGTTAAGGGTTTACTTCGCAATATCTTCACTATCCGAGGTTGTTTATACGTAATAATCTACAGGGACTTCTTTATTAGCCACATCCATGTTTCTTAAATATGAATTTCAAAACATTTTTACTATTTACTAGAATATGAGTTAAATTCATTTATACACTTGTTTACTTTTATAAGTGGTTAATAAAGAAATCTTTTTGTCATTCTCCAAACAAGGTACTTTTTAACCTTTTCGACAGAATTAATGTAAGAATGTTTTTTTAACTTATATGGAAGGTGCAGCTATTTTCCGCTGTTATAAAATCTTCAATGATTCCCTTACAAGATTATATGAATATTTTCAAAGAAGATGTTTTATTTTATAAATATGACTCTTAAATGATTTCAAAATAAAAAGAGATATTTCTCTAAAAATAGTTTTGATTTCGTCTATGTCAACATCCTTTGATAGAGTTTACACATATTTGAAGTTGATTTATTATGATACAACACTTCTATATTGTATTGATGTTTTTGTTATTTTTTTTGACTGTAGATGTGTTATTTTAATACCATTCATAGTTTATGGATGATGTATTTAAATTTTATATGCTAGTTTTAATACAAATTTTTATGTTATGTTTAAACCTTTTCATATGGGAATTCATTGGACTTAATATGTGATGGGTGGAGCCCGCTATATCTTCTCGATGCATCGGTAGGTCTCATGAGACAAACTAGTGTCTTGGCACAAGGCCTTGAAAAAATCTTATTTTTAGTCTTGGCACAAGGCCTTGGCTATGTGGTTATAATAGTCTGCAATTATGAATTCAATCATTATGAAAGTGGTTATTGATATTGCATTTGATTATTCAATTAGTAGAATATCCATGTGAATATGCAAATGGCATTACGTAATTTTATTTTTTCCATACAATGTTGAAGTTCAAGTTTAAAAGGCTTTTGTTTTAGTTATAAATTTCCTTAAATGATTATTCTTATTTATGAATGTTTCCGCTAAATTGATATCCTTACTGGGCATTTGAGCTCACCCCTTTTCTGTGTTTTATTTTTCCCAGGGTATGAAGAAGTAAATTATGAATGACCTGTAGGGATAGTATGAGGGGAAAAGAGTGTGGTCTATGGAGACTATGTTGCTGTAGTTTTTATTTTATGATGTAATGTAAACCTTATGAATATATCTAGTGTTTCAAAGGCTACTAAAACAATCGGTCTTTCGAGATTTGATATTTCTTATGATCATACCAATATTATGTAATAATGCACCGACTCTGGGTAATTGGGGTTGGGGCATTACAACATGTGTGAGAAGTCATAAAATAAAAATATACAAGCAATGGATCATGAATAATCATATTTAGGAATATAGAATATAACTTGTTGTCATAAGATCATGGTAATATAGTAATGTGAAAACATCATATATCACAACATAAACATGAGGCATGGATATTTTTTTAAATGATATCATATAGTGGATATAGTCCCATAATGGATTAGGTTCACTCACAAATATCATACATAATGTATAATGAAACTGACAATTAACCACCAAAATGGATTTATATCAGGATATACCCATAATAACATGGACATGAATTTGTGTTAAACAAAATGATATCAATCATAAAGAATAATCATAAGGATTACCTATATAACAAAATGGGTTTCATTATCATGGCATAAATTAATATAAAATGGGTATCATAATGGAATCCATTATATAATGTATTCAAAAAGTTATTGTACATTTATATATGAAATATAAAAATATAACATGTGTAATGAAATACATATAATGTGAAAAAATTTATAATATTGGCTATGTACCTTTAGAAATGTGACAATAAAGCATAGATTTAGGGAAAACTAATTAGGTGTATTTATATAGTATAAAGGAATAACTATTTCCTTAAAAAAGAAATGAAATAATTTCATTTCATGATAAATTTTCATATTTTAGAAAAAATTTAGTGGAATAAAAAAATTCCTGGAGTGTTTATGAAAATGGTTAAAAAATCAAGAATCCGCCATTAGTTAGGTTTTCATTTCAAGATGAATTTTTAAAGGATCATTTAAAAAAAAATTTCCCTAGAAATGTGAGATTAATTGATCTAGATTTAGGTTTTTAAAGATATATAGAGTATATTAAGGAATTTTATAGATTTAATGTAGTGAATAATTTGGGAAGATAAGGATAGAATAACCTAATATAAATAAGGAGGTTTTGAGAAATCTCTTACCTTATGTCTGAATGTGTTCTTCACACACACACAAACACACATATATATCGAACTGTATTATAATATTAATTTAATTAATTAAAAAATTTAAAATATTTAACACATAAATTTGATATATAAAAATATTATTATGTTCATTTATGTCTATTTTCCTAAGTTATAATGTTTATTTTTGATATACTAGGAGTGTTTGTTTCTTATTTTCATGGTCAGTTCACTTGTATAAAATTATCCATGTTACTTTAAGATGTTAATAAATCACCATAATTGTAATGAAATGGTTTTAATAATTTCACATTTTTTTAAAAGGTATAATTCAAATTTTTTGTTCTGACATGTGTATAATTGATTTCTAAAACTTTAATGATAAATTGGTTCTTTATTTTGGTGGTTTTCCAAAAAACATAAAAATACTTTAATGTTCTTTAATATTATGCCTATACATTAGTTCAATAACATGTTGTAATATATAGTATGTTTATATTATTCAAATATAACTACAATAATTGTTTCATGACATTCCTTTAAGGTGGTAATCGAAAACGAAAACACATTATCCATGGAGTTGGTTAACCGTAAAAATTTGGACAATTGTCTCAATTCCATGAATACAAGGATATGAGAAAATGTATGGATAGAAGATATTACATTATAAATAGAAAACTAAACTATATATATGATACTAGATTTATTATTCATTGATTTATGGATAAGGTGAGGACATAGTAGAAGAAAAACGAAAATTAAAATAGGTTGTTTGAGAATGTTACCTCTAGAAGATCACATCCTTGAAGGGCTACATAAGCAAAATGTAATATGAAGTTTTATTGGACTTGAAGGAAATGAACATTTTCAGAGTGAGGGTGATAATTTTGGGTATAAATCTTGAATTATTAATGTATTATAAGTTTATGGGAGAAGGGGTGGGGCGGATGGTATTTTTATGTGTAGGAGGGGGTGTTTTCATTATTATGTTCATCTTTATTATTATTTTGGATCAATAATATTAGTATTTTTGATTCTTATGTATATATAATGTTAATAGTTCATATATAATCAATTTAATTTTTTATTACATTTTAAATGACTCAAAATTTCATGTGTTTGGATAATAATGTTAAATAAAATAAATTTAAATATTTAACAATACAAACAAAATTCAATCGTTTTAAAAATATCCCAAAAAATTACTCTATCAAATATTAAACATATAGATTTCAAAAATGGATTGAAATTTTTAATAGTATTTTATATTTGATAAATTTAATTTAAATATAAAATCCACATGTATTCAAAACAATAGTTAATTTATTATTGTAATTGATTTTATTTCCCTTTGAAAAATTATATATGATATCATTAAATTAGATTATTTTTATTATAAAAAATAATATTAATTTATAAATCAATTTTAAGAAAACATAATTTCAGTTAAATAATCATATTTATTATAAAATATTAAATAAAATATGTTTATTTTACAAAATTACCAACACATAATTTATCAATTTTAAAACAATTATTTCCCAAAACTATTGTATAAAAATTCCATATTTTCATTTTATAAGATAATTAAATATAATATTACATTTGATTATGTGGTTTTACTACTCAATTAGTTATATAACTATTATTAATAGTCAATTTATTATTCTATCCATCATATTACTAATCGAGTAATAAAATTTATAATGGTAAAATACGTTCTTTACTTCATATAAATACCTATAATTCCATAAATTTTTCATTCACATATCGATTCTAAAAATTTTATATATTCTTTCAATAAAAAAATAATTATTTAATTAATAAAACTATATGATACTATAAAAACATTTTCATTCTAGTAGCCATTTTGTTTGATCGATCTATCCAAATATTCATATTCTTGTACTCTTATTTCTTATTTAATGTCTCTATTCATATTAATATCAACCCTCCTCTTAATTACACACTTTAACATGATTTATTACATAAACATGATAATAAGACAACACTAAAGATTGAAAGGTCTCGTTTCATGAAAAATTAGGAGCATTACATGAAAACATAAGACATAAAATACAAAATCATTATTGAAAAAATCTTTTAAATGACCACAACATTGCTTCGTACTTTGCATTACATGGGATAACCTCAGGATATATATTAGAAAAGGTTGAGCTATAAATCCTAACAAGGGACTATACAAGGAAGAACCTTAAGAATACAATACATGTTAAGAAAGATGCATATAAATGGAGAATATGAGGAACATGAACGTAAAGGGATTATATAGCAAGATTATCATAACATGGAGATGTGGAAAAAAAATTTAACATTAGATTCGCATGAGCATAGGTTCATTGCACATGGAGCATGAGTAAACCCAAATTTCACATGAATTATAATGAGTAAACCCTCATTGAACATGAATTAGCATGATAAAACACTCATTTCACATTATGTATCATAATTCTATTCTATACCAAATGTGTTGGAGCACTATTAGGTCGTCACCTTCTTTAACATTTCATTTCATGCATAAGTGTGGGCCACAATGATCATATAACATGGATTCATTTAAAATCATAATTTATTACATGAATAAGAGATGTAGAAAAAATAAATATAATTCCTCAATCAGCAAGTACATCTGAATAAAAGTGAATACCCTTGAAAGATAAATGGGTATGGTAATCACTTACATGATGATTTTTCCATGGGAAATTTGGGTGTGACTTCAGTAGGATAATGACTTAAAATAAAAATTATAAAATGAGTTGATGAGAGATAAAGGAATCTCTAATCATTTAAACATGAAATGGATAGTAACGGGGTCATTGAACATAATATCCAAACATATGTAATGGATTTTAGTTTCATTATAGAAATGTATTACTTGAATGTAAATGAGGATAGAGAAATCACTTATGGAATTTTGGCATGGTAACAGGTGTTCATGGAAGGCATTAATGAGAGTGAAATTTCTATATCTTCATTAAAACACAATTAGGGTATTATAGGTAAGATTCTAAATAATATACCATATTTTTTAATTTAAAATGAATGTTCTTAACAATACAAGGAAACTTGGACATAAATAAAGACGTAAAGCGAGGATCCATTATTTAGAAATGTGATCCCAAAGGCTTGTTAGAGGCTTTAGAGAGGCTTCATGGGAGATTGAGGTACATTTGGTGGATTATAGAGAGTGGATGATATATTTTGGTAGAGATTAAAATGGTATGAGTGAATAGGAATGTGAGTTTGAGTTGATTTAAATAGGAAAGGAGAGGGAATTCTTTATTATTTAGGTTTTGGACAGTACACATTAAACTAATCGGAACCACAAACCATACCATGGTATTTTACTATTTTTTTACCAATGGGGAGTGTAAAAATTATTTTATAAGTCCAATGACCGATCATATTTAAATATTATGCTTTCTTATGTGGAGGTGAGTCACAATCTAAAAATAATAATTTTAAAATGTCTAAATATTTTATATGACTTGGAGGGTACACTAAGTCATTGTAAAATTAATAAAAAAAATTCTAAAATATGATAATATTAAAGATAAAACATATAGTTGTAGAATATACCTTTTATAGTATTTTATTACATGACTATTGGGTCATTATGATGTCATAAAATGCATTATATATTTAAACAATATTTAATTTTTACCCAATAATTTGACTATCTTAGAAAATTTTTAAAAATTCACCGTTAGATAATATTGATGTCTTGAATCAAAAACTAATATTCATTTATATAATTATTTTTCTAAATATGGTATTTTTTACTTTTCAAATAATAACTGACCATTAATTAAAATTCATGTGTTTTGATAAAAAAACAGCTTTCAAACATTAATAAAAAATAACAATTGTATAAAAATTATATAATAAATAATTTAAAAAAAAAATTTAGTAATAATATAATATTAAAAAAATATTTAATTAAAAAAATTGATTAATTCATCAAAAGTGATTTTATAATTGAATATTAACTAAAAATGCTATTTGATATTTAAAAATAATTTATAATGTAATAATAATAAAATGAATGTATACTCTTTATTCTATAAAAAATAAATTCATATAATCATAGAGTTAGAATATTTTTTAAAAACCCATTATAACACCCACATAAAATCTAAGGGTAATGTGTGCGATAGTGACAGACTCTTAGGGAAGGTCAAATAACATAACTTGGGTGATAATCTTTATTAACAACCACTTCTCCCAGAGGCAATTCTGTTCATGCTCAATGTGTTGAGGCTCAGATTGGGTTGGGTACAAAATGAAGCCCATTATTAAAGCCTTATATTTATATTGATCATATGATTACTTTTATACGGCTATATTAGAAATTATGAAAATTCATAATGGTATTTCAAAATCCAAAAACATTAATCCAAGGAAATGTATATGTTTTATATAACCATTTTACATAATAAGGCATTTAATTAGATCAAGAGAAATTTTCATTAATAAAATTATGGGTCATTACAATTTCCCCGACATATGAAATTTCACTCGTGAAATTTCCTTTTACCACAATAAATTATATGAAGGAAACTATACTTCATCATTTCCTCTGATTCCCATGTTTTTTCTTCTATCTTCTGGTTTCTCCACTAAAACTTGACAAGGGTCATTGTATAATTTCATATAACTTTTTAACTATAATCTAAGATCATCCCCAACATATATTCATAGGAGAGGTCATTCTAAAATTATACCACCTCTGGATTGAGTACATGAGATGGGTATGGTATGTACTTCCTCAAGAGTGATAGATGGAATACATCATGTACTTGAGACAGGTTTGATGGGAGTGATTGTCGATAGACCACTTCTCCAATGCGATCAAGGATCTGAAAAGGATTCATGTACCTTGGGCTAAGCTTTACCATCCTTAAAAATCTCATAATTATCTTCCACGGTGATGTGCAGTGGAATAAAATATCTCCAACATCAAACTCTAGGTGTAGTTGATGATTACCAACATAGCCATTTTTTAGACTCTTAAAAGATTTAAATTTTTTATAGATGGTCTTAACCTTCTCCACCATTTCTTTAACCATTTATAGACCAAGGATTATTTTCTCCCTAAAATCATCAAAACATGTCGATGTTCTACACCTCTTCCCATAAAGGGATTTATAAAGATCCCTTTGGATGCTTGAGTAGAAATTGTTATTGTAAGAGAACTCAAACAGAGGAAGATGTTCATCCCATGCTTCTTTAAATTTCATTTAGTATGCTACAAACATGTTCTCATGTGTTTCCATAGTCCACTCTGATTGGCTATCAGTTTGAGGATGATAAGTCGTAATGAAGTTATACTCAGTATACAGATCATATTCACTAGTGCAGAAAACGTTTTTACGTCACCATTTTTTACGTCGGTTATATAAAACCGACGTCATATTATGTAAAACGAGGTTTTTTACGTCAGTTATTTCTTAACCGACGTAAAAACCTGTGTTCGGTACACATTTAACGTCGGTTATTTTTATAACCGACGTTATTAATCGCGCGGCTTCGTTTTTTACGTCGGTTATTTTTATAACCGACGTAACAAACTCGGTTTTCGAAGGCCCTTTGACGTCGGTTATTGAATAACCGACGTAACAAACGCGGTTTTTGAAGGCTTTTTTACGTTGGTTATAAAATAACCGACGTAAAAAAAGAATCCGCAGATGTTTTTGACGTCGGTTATTCCATAACCGACGTAAAAAAACGCGGATTTTGAGCCATTTGTTATGTCGGTTATATAATAACCGACGTAAAAAATGAATCGGAGGAAGGTGTTTACGTCGGTTATTGAAATAACCGACGTTATAAATGTTTTTAAAACAATTATCACGTCGGTTATTGAATAACCGACGTGATAACTCATTTAAAAATTTACCCAGACCCGTGGATTGTCATTCGCGAGTTTACCTTCGACAGTCGCGACTCGTCTCTCTCGCGCGTAAACCCGAATCGGCTCGTCCATTTCGTTGGTTTAGATTCGTTTTGCGATCATCGTTTCTCATATTTAATCTCCTCGGATCAATCATCTAAACTCGCAGCACTCAGGTAATCCTCCCACTCGTTCGTTTTTTTTCGCGGATAGTAAATATATATGTGTTGTGATTTTTTTGTTGAAACTAGCTAAGATTCTTCGATTGCGAACCCTTTTAACTCGTTTTGGCACCATAATCTTATTTATCATCCCTAGATCTATTTGTTCGACTTGCAATATTGAGTAATTTTATGATTTCACTAATTTTTCATCGTTTTCAATAAATCCCCGAGAGGGTTGGGGCGTGTCAATTTGGATGGGTTGCCCTTTTACATTTGTTACTACTTTATTCACACACAACCATGGCATAGGTGCATGGATTTGGGGTCGGGGGGTGTCCAGGGGGGTTTACAAGGGGGTGGGTGGGTGTGGGGGGCTGTCCAAGGGTGTGGGTGGGTGTTGGGGGGTGTCCAGGGGGTGTCCAAGGGGGTAGGGGGTGGGGGGTGGTGTCCAGGAGGGGTGGGGGGCTGTCCAGAGGGTTGGGGGGTGTCCAGGGGGGTGTCCAAGTAGGTCGGGGGTGGGGGGTTGTGTCCAGGAGGGGTGGGGGTGCTTTCTAGAGGGGTCGGGGGCTGTCCAGAGGGGTCGGGGGGTGTCCAGGGTGGTGTCCAAGGGGATGGGTGGGTGTGGGGGGCTGTCCAAGGGGGTGGCGGCCTGTCCAGAGGGGTCGGTGGGGTGTCCATGGGGGGTGTCCAAGGGGGTGGATGGGTGTGGGGGGCTGTCCACGTGCGTGGAGGCCTCTCCAGAGGGTATTTGGGGTTGTCCGGGTGGGTGGGGGGGTTGTCCAGAGGGTTGGGGGATGTCCAGGGGGGTGTCCAAGGGGGTAGGGGGTGGGGGTGGTGTCCAGGAGGGGCGGGGGGCTGTCCAGAGGGGTCGGGGGTGTCCAGGGGGGTTTACAAGGGGGTGGGTGGGTGTGGGGGGCTGTCCAAGGGCGTGGGTGGGTGTTGGGGGGTGTCCAGGGGGGTGTCCAAGGGGGTAGGGGGTGGGTGGTGGTGTTTAGGAGGGGTGGGGGGGCTGTCCAGAGGGTTGGGGGGTGTCCAGGGGGGTGTCCAAGCAGGTCGGGGGTGGGGGTTGTGTCCAGAAGGGGTGGGGGGCTGTCCAGAGGGGTCGGGGGGTGTCCAGGGGGGTCGGGGGGTGTCCAGGGTGGTGTCCAAGGGGATGGGTGGGTGTGGGGGGTTGTCCAAGGGGGTGGCGGCCTGTCCAGAGGGGTCGGTGGGGTGTCCAGGGGGGTGTCCAAGGGGGTGGATGGGTGTGGGGGGCTGTCCACGTGGGTGGCGGCCTCTCCAGAGGGTATTTGGGGTTGTCCGGGTGGGTGGGGGCTGTCCAGAGGGTTGGGGGATGTCCAGGGGGGTGTCCAAGGGGGTAGGGGGTGGGGGTGGTGTCCAGGAGGGGCGGGGGGCTGTCCAGAGGGGTCGGGGGTGTCCAGGGGGGGTTTACAAGGGGGTGGGTGGGTGTGGGGGGCTGTCCAAGGGCGTGGGTGGGTGTTGGGGGGTGTCCAGGGGGGGTGTCCAAGGGGGTAGGGGGTGGGTGGTGGTGTTTAGGAGGGGTGGGGGGCTGTCCAGAGGGTTGGGGGGTGTCCAAGCAGGTCGGGGGTGGGGGGTTGTGTCCAGGAGGGGTGGGGGGCTGTCCAGAGGGGTCGGGGGGTGTCCAGGGGGGTTTACACATCGATTTGTTTTATATTTCAAAATTGTTATATTCAAATTATGATTTTTTTCATATAAACATATATTTGTCTTATCTAAAATATATATATATATTTTCTATTTGTTATAGGTAATAATGAGTCGAAGTTGGATTACGGTACATCGAATGAGCAATGAATATGAGGAAGGTGTTGATGCCTTTTTGGAATTTTCTAAACGAAATGTTCCAAGTAGTGACATTTTTTTCTGTCCATGCCTGAAATGTCTGAATATGAAGAAGTTGAAAAGTAGAGAGATAAAAGATCATCTGATTTGTCATGGTTTCAATCCGAGTTACAACCCTTGGATTTGGCATGGCGAAACTGGACAGAATGTCACTGATGATAATGAATCGCAAGATGGTAACTCCGATGGAATTGAAGAAATGATTCGCGATATTGTAGCAGAACAAATTGTGATAGAACCGAGAGTTGCACGTCTATATGGTGATGCTGAAAAACCATTATATCCTGGTTGTACAGATTTTACGGTTTTGTCGGCGGTGTTAAGATTGATTAACCTGAAGGCGAAACATGGATGGAGTGACAGAAGTTTTACAGAGCTGCTACAATTGATGAAAGACATTCTTCCAAAAGATAACGATCTTCTAGATTCACATTATAAGGCCAAAAAAATATTATGCCCGATGGGATTGGGATACAGGAAAATACATGCATGTCCGAATGACTGCATTATATATAGGAAGGAATATGAATTTCTGAAAGAGTGTCCCAAATGTGGGACATCACGGTATAAGGTGAAAGAAAAATCACAAGCTGATGTAGAGATTACAAAGCTCCCTTCAAAGGTATTTTGGTATCTTTCTATAATTCCTTGTTTCAAACGTTTATTTGCTAATTCACATGATGCAAAAAGGTTAAGCTGGCATGCTGATGAGCGGGTATGTGATGGAAAAATACGTCATCCAGCTGATTGTCCACAATGGAAGAAAATTGATGCCCAGTACCCTACATTTGGAAATGAAATTAGAAATCTGAGACTAGGCTTGTGCACAGATGGAATGAATCCATACCGAAACCTCAGTAGCACACATAGTTCATGGCCTGTTTTATTGGTAATTTACAACCTCTCTCTTGAAGTTTGTATGAAGCGCAAATATGTCATGTTGAGTATCATGATCTCTGGTCCAAAGCAACCCGGCAATGATATTGATGTATACTTGTCACCGCTGATTGATGATTTGAAACTTTTATGGGCTGATGGTATTAGGGTGTATGATTCTTATAAAATGGATTATTTTCAAATGCATGCAGTGCTTCTATTCACTATAAATGACTTCCCAGCATATGGAAATTTGTCTGGATACAGTGTTAAAGGGCATAAAGCATGTCCAATTTGCGAACAACAGACGTCATATTGTCAATTGCATCATGGGAGGAAAACAGTGTACATGGGTCATCGAAAGTTTTTGCCTATGGATCACCCTTATAGAAGACTAAAAAAGGCATTCAATGGCTCACAAGAATTTGATACTGCTCCTCAACCTTTATCCCCAGAATTGTATTTTGAGAGGGTGAAAAACCTTGATGTGACATTGGGAAAGACACAGAAATCTGGTAATGATAGACATATTTGGAAGAAAAGGTCAATATTTTTTGAGCTACCATATTGGAGGTATCTTGAAGTCAAACATAATATTGATGTCATGCACGTGGAGAAGAATATCTGTGATTCTTTGATCGGAACATTTCTAGATATTAAAGGAAAGACAAAAGATGGGTTGAATGCAAGGTTAGACCTACTGTCAATGGGAATACGTTTGGAGTTAGCTCCCACTCCTAAAGGAAGATGAACATTTCTTCCCCCGGCTTGTCATACATTATCGAAGAGGGAGAAAAGTAGCTTCTGTCAGTGTCTTCATGATATCAAAGTGCCTCAAGGTTATTCTTCAAATGTAAAAAATTTTGTCTCATTGAAAGACTTGAAGTTGATAGGTATGAAATCACATGATTGTCATGTCATGATGCAAAAAATTCTACCAGTTGCACTGCGTGGAATATTGCCCATCCGTGTCAGAAAGACTATAATGAGGTTGTGTTATTTTTTCAATTCAATTTGCAACAAGGCGATTGATGTGAATGCTTTGAACATTTTGGAAAAGGATGCAATTATTATACTTTGTCATTTGGAAATGTATTTTCCTCCAACATTTTTTGATATGATGGTGCATTTACTGATTCATCTGGTTCGAGAAATAAGGCTTTGTGGACCTGTATATCTTCGTTGGATGTATCCTTTTGAAAGGTATATGAAAATATTAAAGGGATATGTTAAAAATCCATATCGACCTGAAGCCTCCATTATTGAAAAGTATATTTCTGAGGAGGTAGCAGAGTTTTGTACGAGTTACTTGGCTACGGCGCAACATATAGGTTTGCCTCCATCTCGCCATGAACGGGTTAATAATGAGGGAAAGGGGATTCGTGGCTTGAAAGTCAAATCACTGTCAGCTGAACATATGAAGAAGTTAGAATCATACATCTTGAATAACATAGCTGATGTTCAACCGTATATCACATTGCATATTAATGAGTTGAAACAATGTCATCCAAAGAAGAAAGAAATGTGGATTTTGAATGAGCACAACAAAACTTTTTTGCCATGGTTTAAAAAGACCTTGCTTGGTAGATCAGATGTATCAGAGACATTAAAATGGATAGTGGGTGGTCCATCTTTAAATGTGATAACATGGTCCGCTTATGACATTAATGGCTATACATTTCATATGAAAGCTCAGGACAACAGAAGTGCAGTTCAGAATAGTGGTGTATTGGTGTTTGCAGAAGCAATGCATTTTTCGAGTGCTAAGGACAGAAACCCAATTTCGGCATCAAGTGCATATTATGGAGTGATTGAAGACATATGGGAGGCTGATTACTTTAAAATTAAAGTTCCCGTTTTTAACTGTAAATGGTTTATCGGTAACAACAGTGTCAGACACGATGAATTTGGAATGACACTTGTTAATCTGAATAGATTGGAAGACACAGCTGATTCTTTTATAATGGCAACACATGCCAAACAAATTTTCTATGTAGTAGATCAATCAGATATGCAGTGGGCTGTTGTTTTACAAGGGAAAAACCAATATGTTGGTGAGGATGAATTTGATGAAGATGCTGATTTATGTGAGATCCCTACTTCCATGGAAAGATTAACAGAACATAATGATGAGTATGTTGAAGACATGGTTTGTGCCATAAGGAACGATCACGACGAAGGAATTTGGGAAAACAATCCAACTGTACATTCCTAAAATTACAGGTAACACAAGTTTATTTCTTGTTTACATTTAGTTTTTTCATATAATGTTAGATACTGTAAATTTTTTACTTATTAAAATATGTATCAAACCAAAACGATAAAACAATAAAAACCGTAAAGAGGAGAAGTCCTGGGCGCACCGGCAACCGGTCCTCTCTGTCTGAACCACCGGCCGGCCGCTGGCTCACCACCGGCCGGCCGGTGGACCAGACAGAGCCTTCCTCTCTGTCTGGATCACCAGCGGCCGGCCGGTGGTTCAGACAGAGAGGAAGGCTCTCTGTCTGGTCCACCGGCCGGTGGTCCAGACAGAGACCGAGCCTCTCTGTCTGGATCACCAGCGGCCGGCCGGTGTTGAGCCAGCGGCCGGCCGGTGGTTCAGGCAGAGAGGAAGGCTCTCTGTCTGGATCACCAGCGGCCGGCCGGTGAGGAGCCAGCGGCCGGCCGGTGGTTGAGACAGAGAGGAAGGCTCTCTGTCTGGTCCACCGGTCGGCCGGTGGTGATCCAGCGGCCGGCCGGTGGTCCAGACAGAGGAAGGCTGTCTGGTCCACCGGCCGGCCGGTGGTGAGCCAGCGGCCGGCCGGTGGCATCAGTGATTCCACTTTTCAGCTTTCTTATGCCAACTCCTTGGCAACATTTTGCCTGTGTTTACCATGTTTATCATTGTTTAACATGCTTACCATATTACCGATGTTTACTATTATGTAATTTAGTACACTTTTCTATTTGTGAACTAATGTTTGTTTTTTTGATTTGAAGGAAAATGACAGATCAATCAGTTGATCAGCCACATGATTCTGGAGATGAGCATATTGGTCATACATCTGGGGAGGAACATTCACATGCTCCTATTACGAAAAAGAGTTCAAAGGTTGGTAAGCGTGGGTGCACACGTTTACCAAAATTATCACTTGCCCGTACGAAGGAGGAGAGGATAGTCGTGGAGTTTGATGAGGATGATCTTCCTAGAGGTCCAAATGCTAAAGATTTTAAGGGTTTTGTAGCAACTCAGGCTAAGAGCAAAGTAAGCATTCTCTATGATGATTGGAGAAGTGTGGATAAGGCGATAATTTCTCAGCTGTGGGAGACCATTTTGGTAAGATCTTTTGCTATTGTTTGACTGTTCTTTAAATGTTTCTAGTATATATAATATTTTTAACCTCTTTTTTATCAGATGACATTTGATATTCCTGACACTGGAGGAGTCAGGAAGAAATGCTTATCGTTGGCTGCTAGGAGATGGAGGGATTTCAAATCTACCCTCTCATCTGATTTCATTTATGGTCATAGGAGTCGTGAGAATCCATGTCGTATATATCCTTTTATAGATGAAGACACATGGAGAGAATTTTTTGAAAGTAGAAGAAAAGAATCATTTTTGGTAAGGGCAATGTAAACTTTTATAAGCTTTCTTATATAAAAGATCTTATTATTGTTTTGTTAATTATTACTTATTCTTAATTTACAGCAAACAAGGAAAGCTCATCAAGAGATCCAATCTAAAAATGTATACCCTCATAGTTTATCTCGGGGAGGGTATGCATTATTGGAAGAACAAATGATGGCAGAAAAATTTCAACAACTAAGAGCTGAGTCTTCAAGCTCTGGAGAGGTGGCCCCTCCATCCCCTCCATCTAGACATGAGAAATGGAAAAGAGCTCGGAAGGGCAAAAAAGGACAATATCTTTCGGAAGAATCGAGACTCGTAGTTGAGAGGATTGTAAGATATCTATTTTATTTATTTAAGTTTACTATTTTCGTCTAATATTTCCAATCATTATAGAAAAGGTCAATTACTTATTACAGGACTCTCTTGAGGAGCAGAGTTCACAGGGGACATTTACACCATCTGGGAGGGAAGATATTTTATCTGTGGCATTGGGAAAGCCCGAACATCCTGGCCGTGTAAGAGGATATCTGGCAGGTGTATCGGTAAGAAAAGTGTTGCCACGTTCCTCAACTTCTAACGTTGAGGGAGTTTATAAAAAAAAAATAGAATCGTTGGAGGCTGAAGTCCATAATATTAATGCGACAATGGAGGACAAGATTAGAGCATCGGTGCAGTTAATGTTTGCAGACTTGCAAAGACAATTTCAGGGTGCAGCTCCCACTCCACCTCTCCCAGTAGCTCCCACTCCCCCACCTCAGCCTGCGGACCCCATTTTTGATCCTCCTCCTCCGCCGCAGCTACCTACTTATTGTGAGTTGTATGTTGATGATCCTCAACATCATATAGTTGCATATGGGATGGTATATTGTATAGGAGATACAGTTCATCATCAACAGTTAGAGGTAGAGAATCAGAGGGTCACTGTACAGGATATTATAGATAGATCAGCTCGGATACCATTACCTACAGATGAGGTGACGACAGTTGGACATAGTATCGGCCATTTTTTACTTTGGCCATCCAGACTTCTTCGACTCATTACCATAGAGGTATGGATGTTATATCTTTTATTTTATATTTTTATTAATGTTTTATCATTTGAAAACTAATATATTTTTCAATTTATTTTTACAGGAATACTTCAAAGGTAAAGAAATACTGTATAGACAACAACAAAGACAGATAGCTATGACATCAGATGCAGATACTAGCAGTCTTGACAAATTGTCAAGATATTCAAATTTGTTGGCGGATCATTATGACTTTACAATGGAAGCTCATGTCTGTGGACGTGAACTATGTGTGGGGATTATGAAAACTGATATCATGGAGTTTGTCACTGGAGATAAGTTGGGCATCAACGTGGTGCAAATTTTTATCATGTAAGTCTTAACTCCTTTTCCTTGCGTTATATTTATTAAAAATGTATACTTATGTCTGCTTTGTATTAGGTATATGTATAAAATTTGTGAGAGGAATGAGCTGACAGATGTATATGGATTCGTGGACCCACAATTGATTTCCCCTGAAGCATGTGCATTGGATGAGGAACAAAGAATGCTTTATATTGCTGATAGATTTGAAAAGAATGTAATCACACAGTGTTGGATGATGCCTTTTTGTGAGAGGTATGAAACACATCCCTCTCAAAGAGTTAATTATCTTTTAACATAAAAAACCACTAACGTTAAATTTCCTTTTCTCAGGGATCATTGGATGTTAGGGGTTTTTTTCCCTAGGGAGAAAACACTTTATTGGATATGCTCTCTCCATGATGATGTGCGAGAAAGTTTTAAGAATATATTGGAAACGTAAGTTTCAATTTCACAATAGTTTTATATATTATAATGAATTTTAAATTTACCCCATTCGTATTATTTTCTAACAGGGCATGGGTCCACTTTCGAAAAAGCGCAAAGAAAAGGAATTACAAGATCAAATATGTACATGCGAAGGTAAATATCCATTTATAATTTGTACATTTTGATTTATTACATAAAAATAATATATTGAATTTACACTCATTCAAACAGAAATGTCATGAGCAACAAGGCATCATCGAATGCGGATATTACATGTTAAGATTTATGTATGAAATAATAACAACTGGGACAGTTCTGAGTTTTGACCTGGTAAGATTTCCTTTTTCTAATAATATTTCAATTTGATTTATTCATTATACACGTTGACTACTCTCCTTTTCCTTTGTAGCTTTTTGATGACCCTCAACCCTTTACTTCTGAAGATATCAAACACTTACAAGTGGAGTGGTCAAATTATTTTACAGGTTTGATTGACTTTTAGTTGTTTGTAATGTAAAATGTAATTTTGAATATTGTCAATGTAATTGTGTATTTCGTAGTAGTTTAGGTTGGATTTAGTTTTTTTTGAAGTTGACATTGTAAGTTTTGAATGTTATATAAGTGAATGTTTAATTTTTCTCTACTTCTTGTTTTGGTCTACTGTTGATGGTTTTTCTGGTCTGGATTTTGGTATGGGGGGAGAGGTTCCAAGGGGGTGGGTGGGTGTTTGGGGGGTGTCCAAGGGATATGGGAGGGGTGTCCAAGGTGTGTTTGGGTCTGTCCTAGGGGTCGGGGGGGTGTAAATGAGGGTGGGGGGGTGTCCAAGGGGCGGGGGGTGTCCAAGGGATATGGGAGGGGTGTCCAAGGTGTGTTTGGGGCTGTCCAAGGAGTCGGTTGGGTGTAAATGAGGGTGGGGGGGGCTGTCCAAGGGGTGGGGGGGTGTCCAAGTGGTGGGGGGTGTCCAAGGGATATAGGAGGGGTGTCCAAGGGGTGTTTGGGGCTGTCCAAGGGGATGGGGGGGTTTCCAAGGGGTAGGGGGGGTTTCCAAGGGGTCGGGGGGGGTGTCCAGGGGGTGGGGGGCTGTCCAAGGGGTGGGGGGTGTCCAAGGGGTGGGGGGTGTCCAAGGGATATGTGAGGGGTGTCCAAGGGGTGTTTGGGGTTGTCCTAGTGTTCGGGGGGTGTAAATGAGGGTGGGGGGGACTGTCGAAGGGGTGGGGGGGGGGGGTGTCCAAGGGGCAGGTTGGGTGTAAATGAGGGGGGGGTGTCCAAGGGGTCTGGGAGGGCTGTCAAGGTGTGGGGGGGGTGTCCAATGGGTGTTTGAGGCTGTACTAGGGGTCTTGGGGGTGTAAATGAGGGTGGGGGTGTCCAAGGGGTGGAGGTTGTCCAAGGGATATGGGAGGGGTGTCCAAGGGTTGTGGTGGGGGAGGGCTGGCCAGGTTGTTAGGTGGGTATAGATGAGGGTGGGGTTCAGTTGGGGCTTGGGGGAGGGCTGGCATGGCTATTTTTTTTTGGTTTCTGGAAGCTTTTTGGTGAGAGCAGTGCAATTATTTAAAAAAATAATAATTTCTTTCACGTCGGTTATAAAATAACCGACGTGGTAAATAAATCGGTAGGGGTTTATCACGTCGGTTTTTTCTAGAACCGACGTGATAAACCGTTCCCGGGGATTTTATCACGTCGGTTCTTAATATAACCGACGTGATAAAAGGCCTGGGAATCGATTTACCACGTCGGTTATTGAATAACCGACGTGCTAAAACGTTTCCCAGGCCTTTTTATCACGTCGGTTTCCTAAATAACCGACGTGATAATAGGCCAGGGGAAGGGTTTATCACGTCGGTTATGACATAACCGACGTGATAAACGATATCCCAGGCGTTTTATCACGTTGGTTTAGGTAATAACCGACGTGATAAAGCCCCCCGCGCATATTTATCACGTCGGTTATTATATGAACCGACGTGATAACCACCGTGATGTTAGGGATATTACGTCGGTTTTAAATAACCGACGTAAAAAACTTTATTTATAACGTCGTCCGTATTAACGTCGCCTAAAAACCGACGTAAATAATAAAAAAATAACCGACGTAAAAAACGTTTTCTACACTAGTGATTGGAGACTCTCCTAGATCATAGAGGTGAATCGTGGATCTCAATAGGATAAAATATATAGTTGTAATCCATGAATCCTTACCACTTCTATGATGTATATTCATGCCATTTTATCTAAAGTGAAATCCTCTCTAATTTTAATGATGTTTGTAATCTTTTTAAGATGATACACAACAATCCATATAGCATTATTTCCCCATAATGTCTTCAAAACTATGGTGATAAATTCTATGGTGATGTTCTCCCATTTTAATATTGGTATGGGTAATGCTTGCATCATTTCCTTAGACTTCTGCCTCTCATCCTTCACTTTCTGACACACCTTTCACTTTGATGTATACTCAATGACCTCCTTCTTCATGTTTTCCCACCAATAATTCCCTCAATGGTCTTGATACATCTATGTGATTCCTTGGGGAATGGATAAATTATAACTATGTGCATTATCCAAAATATCATTCTTAACTCTAGATTTAATGGAACACATACTATTGTCCCAAATCTCACAATTCCTTCTTAATTATCATTGAACTTTGAGGTTTTCTCATTTCTAATAGATTCCACGTTTTTCTAAATTCCTACAGCATCCTTTTCTACATCCTTCAACCATTCCAAAAGATATGATTGAGCAATAATTTTGGAATGGATTGATTATGTTCCCTTCTTTATGATTCCCATTTCCATCTTCATCAAATATAGGAAGACTGTATCCATTAATTTTCTCATCAATGATAAAATCGCATTGTCGTCTATGCTTAGAGAATATTACACCTTGTTCAAATTCCCTGGGTGGTAATGGATTGAGAAGTTATAGTCTTTGATCAGATCTAACCATATTCTTTGGTTCGTGTTCAACTATTTCTACGTGAATATATAATTGATTATTTTGTGATCCATATTTATTTCACACTTCTCCCAAAAGAGGTAATATCAACAAATTTTTAATGCGATGATTAATGTATCCAACTCCAGATCATGTGTTGGATAGTTTTTCTCATGAAAATTCAATATATTTTAAGAATAGGCAATGAATTTTTCATTTTTCAACCACACATATCCAATGTCCTTCTTCAAAACATCTCTGAATACCTCAAAAAATTATCCACTTGTGGTTAGTGTGAGCACAAGCGTAGTGATATGCCTCATTTTCAACTTCTTGAAGATTTTTTCTCATTCATCACTACATGATAACATGACTCCCTTATGAGTTACTTGGTAAGATGGTTTGAAAATCGTAAAAAAGTTCACACAAATCAGCGAAATATAAAGCTAACATAAGGATGTTATGAATATTTATCATAGATTCTAGCCTTGTCCATCACTGAATTGATTTTTTCATGGAGGGATCCACAGATATAAAATTTATTATGATGATATGACACATGAATGATACTTCCATCAAACTGAACTCTCACTTACTCTACTTTTCATAGAGATTCTCCTTTCACAAGGTCACTAGTATAGTGCTTATATGATCCTCATCTTCCTCCTTGGTTTTGGATTATATGAAAATATCTTCTATAAATAATACCACACATTTGTTGTGATAATATCTAAAGACTATATCCATCATGTATATGAATATTACTAGAGGATTAGTGATTCTGAAATGCATTACTATGAATTCGTAGTGCCCGTACCATTTAGGAAAAGCAGTCTAGGGGATATCCTCCTTCATTACCATTACCAGGTAATATCCCAACCGCAGATCCATCTTGAAGTAGTATTATGCTTCATGTAGCTGATAAAATAGGTTATCAATTCGTGGTAGAGGATACTTGTTATTTATATTGATTTTTTTGAGCTCAATACAATCAATTCAAATGGTCATTGACATATCCTTCT
Organism: Viscum album; assembly: GCA_963277665.1. Lineage (NCBI taxonomy): Eukaryota > Viridiplantae > Streptophyta > Magnoliopsida > Santalales > Viscaceae > Viscum > Viscum album. Next base: position 1,738,337,973 of record OY728145.1, read on the forward strand.
TCTTTCTGAAGAGAACTGGTGCACCCCATGGTGATGTACATAGGCATATAAACCCTTTATCCAGATTCTCCTATAGTTGTTTCTTTAGATCCTCAATATCAACAAAATCCATTATATAGGGAGTCTTCGATATTGGAAAATCATAATATATATGATAAATCATGAATTATGCATCTTTTCTTGCAGGAAGACCGGTCAATTCCTCAGGAAACACTTTGGATAATTCCCTCACAATAGGCATGTCATCATTGATGGTTACTTTCATAGAGTCCATCATCTGAGAAAGATACACATGCTCATATGGAAGTAATATCTACACTTGGGATGATGGAGTTAATGAAAATTCATCCTCCTCCTTGCACTTGTACAAAATTAGTGGTCTATTCTCCATATGGAGAGTGATTTCACTTTCACAGAAATTTATGTCGGCTCTATATATCGAAATACAATACATGTAAATAATTACATCAAATTACTCTATAGGGATTATGATTAGGGTTTCTAACAAGTTAAATGAACACATTATTACAGGGGAGGAGTTATATTCATGGGATAAAATAAATTCCCCATTTTCCATTCTCACTGACCTCTTTACATCCATGATTTGTGGTGGTGTTGGTTTTGTTCTACTAAACATTTAGTGTCTAATAGAATGAATTGAACTATAAAAAACAATTATATTCACAATTATTTAATAAATAACTAGTATACCTATCACCACTTCATTGACAGGGTTCTCTTCTATGGTAGTGATGGAAAAACAACTCCCTTGATTCTTTGGAGGTTGTTTTTTACCTCCGAAAACCGTTTGATTGGGGAACTAGATTGAAAAGTCCCATGGTTCATTTCAGTTGAAGTAATAAACTATGCATTGAGGGTTGAATGGAGCATTCCTCTCCCCTATTGCAACAATAGGTTTCTCTTATCATTAATTAATGTCCTAGTGCCCTTCTATTCCATACCTAATGAATTTTATTGTCAAATTTAGGGAAGTTATAGGGTTCTTATTTCCATACCATTGGAAAGTGGGGTCCTATAATTTCATAGAAATGTTGTTTTTTTTCATCAGATCACCAGGATTACAGTTCACATTCCTCTTCTTGACCCCATGATACCTCTAAAATTTTCTAACTCTTTTTCAACATTGAGGGGACATTACTAAATTTCATCATAGCTAGTAAAGTCAAATATTTATAGGGCTTTCTAAAGGATATGTTTTAACCCACTAAATAAGTGGTCAACCATTCATTTAGGGGTAACTAAAAAGATGGAGGAATATCATGAAATCCTTGTGAAAGTTTCCTCGAACACATCAATGGATTCTTTATCTTTTTTTGATTAAAGGGAGTACGTTTCCATCATAAGTTAGAGGGTGTTTAAGAAAATTTTTGTCAATTTGTTTTCAAGAAATCCTTCTATTCCAATGTATATCAACCCTGATCTTTTATTACACAATTAAACATAATTTATTACATAAACATAACTTTAAACAATGTAGATGATTGAGAGGTGTATTTTCATTGAGGATTAAGATCATTACATAACAAATTAAGACAAGAAATACATAATCCTTATTGAAAACATCCTTTTTATGACTGATACATTCCCTCGTACTTAGTATTACATGGGATAACCTGAGGACATGCATAAGAAAAGGGTGAGCTATAAAGCCTAGTAAATAAATAATAATGGAATAAAATGAGGAATAAAATACATGTTAGACAATAGGCTTATCAATAGATCACAAGTGAAGAATAAACATAAAGGCTAGATAAATCATGATATTCATAACATGGAAATGTGGCAACAACACTTAACATGGAAGTAGCATGAGCCAAGGCTCACTACACATGGCGCAGGAGTAAATCCTCATTGCACATGAAGCATGAGTAAAACCTTATTGAAATTTAATTATAATTATTCAACACCTATTTCATATGACCTATCATGATACTATACTTTACCCAGTCCATTGGAGCGCTATAAGAGTGCACCCTTCTAAAAAAATTCATTTCATGCATAAGTGTGCCACGTGGATCATATAACTGGGATTCATAAAAAAAATTATTTATTCCATGATAAAGTAATGTGGAATTCATACATGAAAATATATAATCAATAATTAAATGTGCATAAAGGTAAATAACCTTGATAGAGAAATGGGCATGGTATTCACTACACAATCACATTGTCTTGGAAAATTAGTACAATTTCAGCAGCGTAACAACGTGATGTAAGAATTCCAAAAAATGGTTGATGAGAGAGAAAGAGGTGTCTCATCCTATGTAAATGAAATTGATTGTAAGGGGGTCATATAGATACATGTCCCAACATATTTAATGGAATTTAGAGTCATGATACAAAATAATTGTTTGAATGTAAAAGAGAAGAGAGAAATTCCTTTCGAAATTTTGGCATAGTAACGGGTGTACATGGGAGGCATTTAATAAGAGAGAAAGGGGTATCCTATAACACCCAAGAATTTTATGAGAAATATTTTGTTTTTATGTTATATAAATAAACAACGGAATCTTTCACTACACACAACACGTGTTTTTCTTTCTTTACACGCAATCACGACCTTCCTCGATAGCTTGTGTCCTACGCAATACCGAGATTCACTAAACAATGATATGCTATATTATTAAAACTAGCCGTTATGAATAGTAATAACCACTTTTGGAAATTTTGTAAATTCTATTTGTCAAAATTGACTTTATTTTTGGATTCGGAATATCGAAATTAGCCTAGGGTGAAATTTTGATATTTTTCCTGAAAACTTTCAATTTTGGATAAATATTAAAATCACTATGTTGGTGTTAAAAAAAACTAAATTTTTCATAAAACATAATTTTACCACTTCTGTGAGTGGAATTTCAAAATTCCGAGAGACACGGTTGATGTCAGTAAGTAATGTGTGCTTCAATGAGATGAAAATAATTTTTGGTGAATAGTAACGTTTTACTTTTATTTACCACGGTTAAAAGTAAATAGGGTAATTAAGGGTAAAAATGATATTATTATTACACTAACACATGTCCTAATTTTATTGGATAAGTGTAATTCGACCAAAAACAACCTTTGGAATAAAATATGACCATTTAGGCCCACTTGGATTAGATTTTGACATTTATTATTAATTTAATTAAAGAAGGGTTAAAATAGTTAAAATCAAATATTAATAAGTATATCATTTTTAATATAGGGTTATACATAAGATAAATTCGACTATAAATATTAATTAGAAATCTAAAAATATTTCCTACATAATGGTATTTTATTTTCAATTTTTATACTTTAAATAAGTTAATTTATTTTTGACACAACGATGATGCAGTAATTATCTTATTAATTAAATATTGACATAATTGATGTTATAAATACCCAAATAAATGTAATTTGTGACTTTTTATGAATTTCACTAATTTTCTAGGTTAATAAGACATGTTAATATTGGTTTAATTAACTTTTTTTTGAACAAATCATTCTGTTATGATTTTCACAAAAAAATCAATTACTAAATAGTGTCAAAATTGTCCTAAAATAGTTTTTAAAACAAATATTATATTATTATTTGTTATTTTATTCCTAAAAATATATGTTTCAGACAAATGATATAGATAAGGTTATATATATTAATAATAAACAACTTGGGGTTCGTTTGGCTTGTTATAGTAAGTTTATTAACCTTATAGTGTAAGAAAACAAGAAGATAAGGTAAGAGTAAAATTATTTAACTTAAAGTTAAATATAAATGATAAGGTTAAAATAGAAACCTAAACATGACTAAAATCTATTGGATGAGATGATTTCGACCCATCCCCACATAATCTTCGAAATAAATCAATTTCCAGCTATTTTAAACTGAATATGACTTTATAATAGAATAATATTTTTGTTTTTCCAAAGGTGCCCCTCTCCTCCATTATAAAAGTGCACCTCCTACCTCTCTTCCTCACACGAATTTGAGTCTTGATGCTCGGCCAACCCAAAACCATTTCACTTCCCCAATTCCCTAGAAACATCCTAGAGGTTCTAGTCTCCTTCAAAGACCAATCGTAATGGCCTAAAAGGATGTTTTAAAAGGCGTGTCGAAAGAAGAGGTAATATCCATTACCGATCATTTCCAATTTCTTTTTTCTTCAACTTCTTCTTCATTTGTTGTTTCATTATAAGGTAATAAAATCAGTATCCCTCATATATGGATATGTTATTTTAAATATGAAAAAACCCTATTTCACCTCTTATACATCCTACGGAAAAAGAAATCACCGCGCGTGCGTACGTACGGAATACCGTCTCCACGCCGTGCTGTAATCTATTTTCCACCACCACATTACATGTATGGGTATAATGGTGTAAAGAATTAATATATATTATTATTATAAAGTGGTATTTATTCTGAAATAGTATACATACACTCTAATAAAATTCCACGATCATGGGAACGATATCATCGCTCGTGCGTACGTACAGAATACCGTCTCCATGATGTGATGTGACTCCTTCTACGTGATCTTCATTGCATAATAATCATATAAATGAATTGAATGAATTAATATGATATATATTACACTAATACCATTCTGGAAATGAATTATCTATAACCTAAAAAGGATAATAAGAATTTATTCGACAAAACACACATAAGAAAAAAAGAAATAATCACCCGAATAACAAGTAGTAATGAAATATTACTAATAAGAAGCTAAGAATATGACCATATATGATATCATAAAAATAATTATTATTCCGTAATAAGTCAATAACATTATTTAAATCATTATACAGGAGGTTCGGACACTTACGAAGCAAATCAGACCTAAGGTAAGGGAAATATCACAATCTCATTTTTATCCGAGATTGTTTATACTATTGAATTTACTGGGGTGTATTTTATCATACACATATATGTTTCCTCAATATGTAATATTATTGCAATCCACCTACAATTGTTTCAATCCAATTTTACCCTTAGTTGAGTTTTTAGTAAAAGATGTGAAAGGAATCTTTTGTCATTTTTCGTATGATGTACTTTTTTACTTTTCCAAAAAAAGTACGAGAAGAATGTTTTTTTAACTTAAAAGGAATGAATGGATTTTTAAAACATTATTTCCAAGAATATTCCTTTACAAGTTTTCATTTTTATTTTTAATCAACTTCTTTTAGTTTAGAATTGTATGACATGTTAAATAAGGATAAGTGTTTTTGATGTAGAAAGGATATTTTCCTCAAGAATGGAGTTCAAGTGTTTTATCAAAATTATTTTCCATCTATGATAATATAGGGTTCTGTTTATATCCCTATTATTACATTTATTTCATTATTTTGTGATGGAATTATTTTTATGAATTTCATTATCTTATATGAATTATTTTATGATGTCACGATGTTTAAGAATCCCATTTTTATTACATGTGTTATGCTATGATGTATGGTTTATGATTTTGTGGAACACATAAGAATGGTATCATTATGACATGGGTGGGACCTATATCTCCCTCAAATGCATTGGGTAAAGATTTTATATCTCAAGAGATAGACATGGCTGGAACGGCAGGTTAAACCGGTTCAGTGAAACAGGACTGCAACGAGGAGTGAACTCGGTTCAGTAATGGACTTTGTCCACTAAGATAGTCTTGGAAATGAGTCTTGACTAATAAAAATGATTCTCTATGACTATGTGTGTATGCCACAAAGTTTCATGTTTTATGTTATGATTATTGGGATTACATTTCACTTCAATGGTTTATCCCATGTTATGAAATTATGATTTCTTTTGTAGGTTAAGATTTCCAAAAGATATATTCTTATGTATATGATGTGATTGATATTTATTTTTCCCTTATTGAGCATTTGAGCTCACCCTTTTGTATTTTTTATTTCCCCAAGTCAGGAAGATGGTTACTAAGTAGGATATGCCAAAAAGGGACTCTAGATATGATGAAATAAATAGGAGGAAAATTAGATGTTTTATGAACCAGTGGTTAATGTTTCCCAGTTTCTAAAGACTCTATACCTATACGGCCCTTTCTTGGTTTTGTTATATATTGTAATATGTGTGCTTCAATTCTGAAGTAATAACAATGTATGTAATGTATGTGTCGTTATAGTTGGTATCAGAGGAATGGTATAGTCAACCTTTGGAAACTAGGATGTGAAAGCCTTAGTAAGAACCCTAAGGATAAGTCTAAGCATAGAACACAATCTTAGTGTTTTAGAAATGGCCACGAATAACCTAATATAAGACCTTATGTGTGAAATTATTTTCTTGATTATGTGGTTTTCCTATTATAATTAGTGTTTCTCACACTATTCTTCTTGGTTTTAGTCAATGGATGGAACCCGAAGGAACCGTGTTAATGCGTAATGCGACGGGAAATGAAATGATTGTCCCCCTGAGAAACCAAACGTTATTGGAGATAGAATGAAAAATCTTTTATCCATGCTCACACAACATTCTCAATCTATTAATCATGCACGACTTCCAAATGTGCAAAGGAAGGAGCAACATTCTGTTGAATCCTTCATGAGGCAGCGTCCACCTTCATTTAGCGGGTCTACTGATCCATTAGTTGCTGAACATTGGATTAGTACTACTGAAATGATATTTTCAGTTATTCAATGCTCTGAACATGATAAAGTCATCTTAGCAGTGTATCGTTTGGAAGGATATGATGATCAATGGTGGAATCTTATCAAGAATACGAGGCAAAGAGATGAAATTGAGTCTATGGAATGGGACGAGTTCAAGAATTTATTTTTCAATAAGTACTTACCTCGTATTCTCCGAACAAAGATGGAGAAGGAGTTTCTTGAACTAAAGCAAAAGTATGATGAATCTGTTGGTACCTATGAAGAAAATTTTACAAGACATGCAAGGTACGCTTCTGGTATTATTATCCAACATGAGAGTAAGATCGATCGATTCTTTAGTGGCTTAAAACCAAGTCTTCGAAGGGAGTTATCCATAAGGGACTTCAATAGCTATCAGGAAATTGTTCGATGTGCTCTCAAAGTCGAGATGGAGATTGGAGTAACCCATCAGTTATATGGGTTTGATAAGAAGAGGAAAATGGAATTCAAAGGAAAATCAAAAGAGCACAATGAAAAGAAGATGAGCTTTCCCTTATGCTCAAACTATGGAATGAAACATAGAGGGAGTTGTCTTAAAGGGATAAGTAAATGTTTCAAATGTGTAAAAAAAGGTCATAGGGCATTTGAATGCCGCAATGATGAGAAGAAGATGTCAAATGATGCAAATAAAGGAAGGGATACACAGAATGAACCTACTACACTTCAATGTTTCAAGTGCAAGGAGATGGGGCATTGTGCCAATAAATGCCCAAATCCAAGGGTTGATGATGATGGTTGACGTCAAAAAACTCTTAAGGACAAAACAAAGGAAAGTCACATGCAATTTCTACCAGTGATGTGGAGTACGATAATGATGATCTGAAAGGTGCACTTACCATCATCTCTAAAGTAGAAAATGTTTTATTTGATTCTAGATCCACCCACTCCTTTATTTCAGATGAATGTTCTAAGGATATCATCGTATTACCTCAACAATTAGATGTTGAGTTAGCTGTGACAACCCATAATAGCACAACAGTCACATCAAAAGTTTATATTTCATCTCCTATTGAAGTTTGTGGGAAAGTGCTTCCTACAAATCTTGTGATCCTTCATATAGTGGAATTTGATGTGATTCGTGGCATGGATTGGCTTTCTTTATATGGATCTCATATCAATTTACAAAGAAGAGAAGTCACATTTCATATTACAGATCAATCTATGATCGTATATCGATGCAAGGATGAACCTAACCATCCAGTGGAAATTTCTTCCATCTTATGGGTCTTGTTTCCATTAAATGAATGTTATTTATCTCAAATGGCTGGTGACAAACTCACGATTAAGAATATTCCCATTGTACGAGAGTTTGATAATGTTTTTCTAGAGGAATTTCCGGGTCTTCCAAAAAATCATGAAGTTTAGTTTTCAATAGAACTCATACCAGGTGCTTTACCTATTTCAAAGACGCCTTATAGAATGGCCCCAATTGAGTTGCAGGAATTGAAGAATCAACTCCAAGAGAATCTTGATAAGGGGTTCATGCGTCCTAGTGCGTCACCTTGGGGAGCACCTGTTTTGTTTATTAAGAAGAAAGATGGATTAATGAGACTCTACATTGATTATAAAGCACTTAACAAGATCACTATCAAGAACAAATATCCTCTCCCATGCATTGATGACTTATTTGACCAACTACGCAGAGCTCAATACTTTTCCAAGATTGATCTTCATTCAAGGTATCATCAATTAAGGGTCAAAAGAGAGGATATACCAAAGATGTCTTTCCGTACGAGGTATGGACACTATGAATATATAGTGATGCCATTTGGTCTTACTAATTCCCCTGCTATCTTCATTGATCTGATGAATAGAGTCTTTAGAGGCTATCTTGATCAGTTGGTGGTAGTCTTTATAGACGATATTCTTGTATATTCAAAGAGGAAGGAAGAACATGAAGATCACTTGAGAATTATATTGAAGACCCTGAGAAAAGAGAAGCTTTATGCCAAATTTACCAACTGTGAATTTTGGATTCAAAAAGTTTCATTTTTGGGTCACATAATCTCCAAAGAGGGTATATCCGTGGATCCCGCAAAAATAGAGGTTATCGAAAGATTGTCATGACCAACAATAGTAAATGAGATCTGAAGTTTTCTTGGTTTGGCTGGATATTATCGACGTTTTGTGAAAGAATTTTCATGATTATCTAATCCACTCACCAAGTTGACTCGGAAAGGAGTTAAGTTTGTTTAGATGGAGGAATGGGAATACAATTTCAAGGAGTTGAAAAGAAGGTTATCCAGTGCACCTGTGCTCACACTGCCTTGTAGTGGAGAAAGGTTTGTGATCTACAGTGATGCATCCAAGAAGGGATTGGGGTGTTTTCTTATGAAAAATTATATGGTGATAGCTTATGCCTCACGATAGTTGAAAATCCATGACCAAAATTACCCAACTCATGATTTGGAGTTAGCTACGGTAATCATTGCATTAAATATTTGGAGGAATTATCTTTATGGAGAAAGGTGTGAAATTTATACTAATCAAAAATGTTTAAAGTATATTTTCACACAAAAGGAGCTGAATATGTGCCAATGAAGATGGTTGGAGCTGATTAAGGATTATGAGTGCTCAATTCATTACCAACCTGGGAAAGCAAACAAGGTTGCAGATGCATTAAGTCGACAAGACCATACTAGCATATCCATGATTAGGATCACAAAAGATCCAATATTTATGGATTTATAAATGATGGATCTTGGAATTATAATGAAAGGGGGAAAACCGTATCTTTCTCAAATTAATGTTCAACCATCTATAAATGTGAAGATTAAAGAGGCACAGACAGAAGATGTAGAGTTACAAAAGAAGGTGTGAAATGTTCATGAATTCAACCTTGATTGTGATGGGATAATAAAGTTCAGAAATCGGGTTTGTGTTCCTCCCATCCCCGAATTAAAGAAGGAGCTGTTGGATGAGGCTCATAGTTCTTCACTCTCTATTTATCCTCGAAGAACGAAGATGTATAGGGGCTTGAAAGAGTACTTCTTGTGGGATGGAATGAAAAGAGATGTTGCTGAATATGTCTCTCGATGCTTGGTTTGTCATCAAGTTAAAGTTGAGAGATAGAAGTCTAAGGGGATGTTACAACCATTACCCATACTCGAATGGAAGTGGGAAAAAATCACTATGGACTTTGTCATAGGACTTCCTAAAACATCCAAAGGCAATAGTGTTATTTGGGTCATAGTTGATTGTCTTACAATGTCTTCACACTTTATCTCTATTAGAGAGGATTTTTCTCTGGATCATCCTTCCATGATATATGTGAAGGAAGTGGTAAGATTTTATGGAGTACCACTTTCTATTATATCTGATCGGGATCTGAGGTCTACCTCAAAGTTCTGGCGAAGTCTTCATCATACTCTGGATACGGAGTTGAGTTTCAGAACTGCTTATCATCCTCCGATAGACTGTTAGTCTGAGAGAACAATTCAAACTCTAGAAGATATGTTGAGAGGTTGCTCTATGGATTTAAAAGGTAGTTGGGATCAACAACTACCTTTGGTGGAGTTTTCTTATAATAATATATTTCACTCCAGTATTCAGATGGCTATTTATGAATCTCTCTATGGAAAGAAATGTTGGAGTCCAACTTGCTGGGATGAAGTTGGGGGAAGAATGCTATTAGGACCTGATCTCGTTGATGAAAATGCAGAAAAGGTCAGATCTATTCAACAACACATTAGAGAAGCTCAGAGTCGACAAAAAAGTTATTCTGACAACTGAAGAAAAGACCTAGAGTTTGAAGTGGGTGATAAAGTGTTCTTACCAATATCTCCCTGGAAGAGGGTCATGTGATTTGGAAAGAAGGGGAAATTGAGCCCAATATATATCTGTCCTTTTGAAATACAGGATCATGATGGGAAGGTAGATTACCGATTGGCACTTCCACTGAATCTCTCTCATGTTCACGATGTGTTCCATGTATCTCTTCTGAGAAAGTACGGACCTGATCCTTCACATGTACTCAGCTCAGAAGTTGTACCGCTGGATCAAGATCATTCTTATGAAGAATAGTCGATAGAGATTCTCGATCGTAGTGAAAAAGTCCTAGGGAACAAGACCACTTTCTTGGTGAAATTATTATGGAGGAACCACCAATTATATGAAGCTATATGGGAGCTTGAGGATATGTTGAGGGAGATGTATCCTCATCTGTTTGTTACAAAGTGACGAATTTCGAGGGAGAAATTCATTTTAAGGGGTAGAATGTAACACTCGAGACTTTTATGAGAAATATTTTGTTTTTATGTTATATAAATCATCAAATGAATCTTTCAATACACACAACACTTTCTTGGCATGCTTTACACGCAATCGCGACCTTCCTCGATAGCTTGCGTCCTACGCAATATCGTGATTCACTACACAACGATATGCTATATTATTAAAACTAGCTGTTATGAAAAGTAATAACCACTTTTTGAAATTTTGTAAATTTTATTTTTCAAAATTGACTTCATTTTTGGATTCGGAATATCGAAATTAGCCTATGGTGAAATTTTAGTATTTTTCTGAAAACATTCAATTTTTGATGAATAGTGAAACTGCTAAGTGGCTGTAAAAAAATGAATTTTTCATAAACCATAATTTTACCGATTCTGTGAGTGGAATTTCAAAAATCCGAGAGACACGGTTGTTTTCAGTAAGTAAAATATGGTTCAATGAGATAATTTTTTTTTTGGTGAATAGTAACTTTTTACTTTTATTTACCATGGTAAAAAGTAAATAGGGTAATTAAGGGTAAAAATGATATTATTATTACCCCAAAAAATGTCCTAATTCTATTGGATAAGTTTAATTCGACCAAAAACAACTTTAGAAATTAAATATGACCATTTAGGCCCACATGGATTAGATTAGGACATTTATTATTAATTTATTTAAAGAAGGGTTAAAATAGTTAAAATCAAAGTTTAATAAGTATATCATTTTTAATATAGTGTTATACATAATATAAATTCGACTATAAATATTAATTAGAAAGATAAAAAGATTTCCTACATAATGGAATTTATTTGTAATTTTTAGACTTTAAATAAGTTAATTTATTTATGACACAAAGATGATGAAGTAATTATCTTATTAATGAAATATTGACATAATTGATGTTATAAATACCCAAATAAATGTAATTTGAGACTTTTTATGAATTAAAATAATTTTCTAGGTTAATATGACATGTTAATATTGGTTTAAATAACTTTTTTAGAACTAATAATTCTGTTATGATTTTCATAAAAAAATCAATTACTAAATAGTGTCAAAATTGACAAAAAATAGTTTTTAAAAAAAAATTATATTATTATTTTTTATTTTTTTCATAAAAAACTAAGGTTCAGTAAAATGACTTAGATAAGCATATATATATTAATAATAAACATCTTGGGGTACGTTTGGATTGTTATAGTATGTTTATTAACCTTATAGTGTCAGAAAACGAGAAGACAAGGTAAGAGTAAAATTATTTAACTTAAAGTCAAATCAAAATTATAAGGTTAAAATAGAAACCTAAAATTCTCTAAATTCTATTTTATAAGAGTATTTCGACCCATACCCACATTATCTTCGAAATAAATCAATTTGGAGCTATTTAAAACTGAATATGACTTTATAATAAAATAATATGTTTAGTTTTTTCAAAGGTGCCCCTCTCCTCCCTTATAAAAGGGCACCACCTCCCTCTCTTCCTCTCAACAATTTGAGCCTTCATGCTCAGCCAAAACCTACCCATTTTACTTCCCCACTTCCATAGAAACATCCTAGAGGTTCTGGTCTCCTTCAAAGTCCAATCGTAGTTCCCTAAAAGGAGGTTTCAAAAGGCGTGTCGAAAGAAGAGGTAATATCCATTTCCGATACATTCCAATTTCATTCTTCTTCAACTTCTTCTTAATTAGTTTTTTCATTATGAGGTAATAACATCAGTATCCCTCATATACTGATATTTTATTATTAATATGAAACAACCCAATTTCACCTCTTATCCATCCTATGGAAAAAGAAATCACCGCGCGTGCGTACGTACGGAATACCGTCTCCACGCCGTGGTGTAATCTATTTTCCACCACCACCATACATGGATGGGTATAATGGTGTAAAGAATGAATATATATGATTATAATAATGTGGTTTTGATTCTGAAATAGTATACATACACTCCAATACAATTCCACGATCATGGGAATGATATCATCGCTCGTGCGTACGTATGGAATATCGTCTCCACGATGTGATGTGACTCGTTCTACGTGATCTTCATTGCATAATGATTATATAAATGAATTGAATGAATTAATATGATATATATAACAGTAATACCATTCTGGAAATGAGGTGTCTATAACCTAAAGAGGAGAATAAGAATTTATTCGACAAAACATGCATAAGAACAAAAAGTAATAAACACCCTTATAACAAGTTGTAATGAAATATTAATAATAAGAAGCTAAGAATATGGACATATATGATATCATTAAAAAATTATGATTTTGGAATAAGTCAATAACATTATTTAAATCATTATACAAGAGGTTCGGACACATATGAAGCAAATCAGACCTAAGGTAAGGGAAATATCACAATCTATTTTTATCCGAGATTGTTTATACTTTTGAATTTATTGGGGTGTATTTTATCATCCAAATCCATGTTTCCTAAATATTTAATATTATTTCCATCCACCTAGAATTTTTTAAATCCAATTTTACCCATATATGTGTTTTTAGTAAAAGATATGAAAGGAATCTTTTGTCGTTTTTTGTATGAGGTACTTTTTGACTTTTCTGACAAAAGTACGAGAAGAATGTTTTTTTAACTTATACGGCATGAATGGATTTTTAAAACATTATTTCCAAGAAGATTACTTTACAAGTATTCAAAATTATTTTTAATAAACTTCTTTTAGTTTAGAATTGTATGACATGTTATGAAAGGAAAAGTGTTTTTGAAGTATAAAGGATTTTTTCCTCAAGAATGGTGTTCAAGTGTTTTATCAAAACTATTTTCCATCTATGATAATACATGGTTCTGTTTCTATCCCTATTATTACATTTATTTTATTATATTGTGATGGAATTATTTTTATGAATTTCATTATCTTATATGAATTATTTTATGATGTCACTATGTTTAAGAATCTAATTTTTATTACATGGGTTATGCTATGATGTATGGTTTATGATTTTGTGGCACACATAAGAATAATATCATTATGAGATTGGTGGGACCTATATCTCCCTCCAATGCATTGGGTAAAGATTTTTTATCTCATGAGATAGACATGGCTGTAACGGCAGGTTATACCGGTTCAGTGAAACAGGACTGAAACGAGGAGTGAAATCGGTTCAGAAATGGACTTTGTCCACTAAGATAGTCTTGGTAATGAGTCTTGACTAATATGAAATGACTCTCTATGATTATGTGTGTATGCCACAAAGTTTCATGTTTTAAGTTATGATTATTGGGATTACATTTCACTTCTATGATTTATCCCATGTTATGAAATTATGATTTCTTTTGTAGGTTAAGATTTCCAAAAGTTATGTTCTTATGTATATGATGTGATTGATATTTCTTTTGTTTACCCTTACTGAGCATTTGAGCTCACCCTTTTGTATGTTTTATTTCCTCGGGTCAGGAAGAAGGTTATTAAGTAGGATATGCCAAAAAGGGACTCTAGATATGGTGAAATAAATGGGATGCAAAGTAGATGCTTTATGAACCAGTTGTTTATGTTTTCTAGTTTCTAAAAACTCTATACATATACGGTCCTTTCATGGTTTTGTTATATGTTGTAATAAGTGTGCTTCAATTCTGAAGTAATAACAATGTATGTAAATTATAGTCGTTATATATCCCATCATTCAAACACAAAGAGGGATGTATGAGAGAGGTTCTGAAATATACCCCAACATTTATAATTGAAAATAAATGGGAATAAAAAAATTAATAAAATTGGACAAAAATGAGAAAGGAAAAAACCCTTACTTGGAAGCGTGCTTACAAAGGGTAGAGAGAGGCGTGAGAGAGGCTTCTTGGAAGATTGGGGCACCTTGGGAGGATTCTAGATATAGTAGGGCAGATTTTGTAAGAAATCCATTGTCTCTAAGTTAGGAGGATGTGGGATCTTGGTTGAGTTTATATAAGAAAGGTGAGAGAATTCTTTATTATTTAGGTTTGGGACACCTCAAATTAAACTAATCCAAACCACAAACCGGAAAATGTTTTTTTACCATGGTTTATAGAAAAGGGTAGCAGAATAAATATATTTTATAAGGCCAAAGTCTGAAATTCTTAAAATAATTGGGTTGCTTTTGTGGATTTTAAGCACACTCCCACGGAAAAAAATTTAAAAAGAAAAGATGTTTAATTAGTCTTGAAGGGTCAATTAATGATTTTTAAAATAAGTAAAACAAACCCAAAATAACATTATTTTAATTTTAAAACAATGTTTTTCCGAACAAAAAGATTATAATATTTTATTACATCACTATTGGGTAATTATGATGTCATAAAACACATTATATATTTAAACGGTATTTAATTTTTACCCAAAATTTGACTGTCTCTGAAAATTATGAAAAATTCACCATTATATAATTTCAAATTCTTGATTGCATAAATAAAATTAATTTTATCCAAATAATTTTATAAATATGTTAATTTTTACTTTTAAATTAAAAACCGACATTTATCAAAAATTTACAGGTTTTGACAAAAATGGAATTAGAAACATTATAAAAATTTAAATTGCGTTCATAAAATTGGAAAATCATTTATATTTAATAATAATTAATTTAATAATTATAATATTTCATCAAAATATCATTTAATTCATAAATCCATTAATTCACCCAAATATATTTCTTAGTTTAATATTAACTGAAAACACTATTTGTTCTTTAAAAATTATTTACAAGGTAACAATAATAAAATGAAAGTATATTCATTATTATACACAAAAATAATATACATAACCATAGTGATAATGTCTTGTTACATAACCTTTTATAACACTTGCATAAGACCGAAGAGTAAGGTGTGTAATGGTGACAGACTCTTGGGGTGGCTCAGATAACATTTCTCGGGTTGTAATCTCTATCAACATCCATTTCTCTCGTAGGAGGTCCATCGAAAGATTAACATATTCATGATAGTATTGGGATTGGTCAATAGTGAAGCCCAAGGATGCCACCTCTTTTTCAAGCTCTGGCAACTGGGCTCCGTATGGGGTACGTCTACTAGATGAGGCCATCATTTCCTTTGTCTGAGGAAATTGGATTTGTTAGAGCCCTATATTTTTACTAATCCCGGGGTAATTGTTCAACGACTATATTTTCAACTGTCACAATTCTAATAAGTATTTTAAAATCCAAAATCATAAACCAAATAAGTTGACATTTTATATAAACATTTTACAGAAAGAGACTTTTAATTAGTTCAAGATGGATTCTTATTAATGAAATATTGGTTCGTTACACAGTGCCTCAATCTCTTACTCAGGAATCGTATTTTTAACCATTAACCACCATTTATTATCTTAACCCTCTATATAATATTCATCCAAAAGAACCAAATCTTGTTTGTAACATTGAAGTATGGAGAAGATCTTCTTAATGGAGTTGCTTCATTGTTCATTGATTGTGGGATCAGATGATGCATTAAATGTAGGAGGCATTTGCCTCATGAATCTATCAATTATGGTTTGTTCCCTTGTAGGGGGAGGGGGTTTATAAATTTTTATTGACCCATTTTTCTATTAAAAACATGTTTTAACTGAGAGTGTATCATGAAAAAATGTTCGATTCCTAATACCATCAGATTGGGAATCTCATTAGAACAGTGACCACATTGATATTTGTACCAGTTGTTAGCCAAATTCCTCTTATTACATGACATGAGATGTAATAAAATGAATGTTAGGGGTAACACAGAAGGGAAATCCATTGACAGAAAGGGATAGCTTATAAATTACATTTAATTCCTAAACTTATGAATTTATAGACCTCAATATATGATATTCATGATCTACTTCCCAGAATATATTTTTAATGCCATTTTTATTCCCTTATTAACGATTCATACTATGGTTATGAAATTACCAACGCATACCCCCAGGGAAGTTAGAACAAAGAGTGAAGCATGTTTCATTGTCGTGCACCAGTTCCCATTCGAGTTTATCTCAAATGAGTATTTTCAGGTTTTACCCCTTGATGCATCTGTTCCAGAGCCACCTCTACTTGATCGTATCCAAACATGGATGTATTTTTTGGATAACCCACATACTCTATACTCACCAAAATTTAGGGATGCTTATTTTATACACAGTATTATCCCTAAGTCATTCACTATGTTTTTGTAATCTTAATCAATAAAATAACAAAAAATATCCTTTTATAACAACTAAAACAACCATGATCTTTATCACACACATTAACATGATTTATTATATAAACTAGAAATTAAGACAACTCTGAGGATTGAGAGGTCTAGTTATGTGGAAAATTATGAAATTATATGAAATCTTAAGACATTAAATACAACATCATTGTTGGAAAATACTTTTACATGACCATGAAATTATGTCGTACATAGAATTTAATGGGATAACCTGAGGACATACATAAAAAGGGTTGAGATATATAGCCCAGAAAGGGAGTAAAAAAGGAATAACCTGAAGAATACGATACATGTTATTCAATAGGAATATCAATGGATCATAAGAGAAACATGTACATAAATGTATGATAAAGCATGATTATCATAACATTGATATGTGGAAACCATATTTAACAAGATATTAGCATGATCCAAGGGTCAATGCAAATAGAGCATGAGTAAAACCTCATTTCACATGAATTAGCAAGATTAAACCCTAATTACACATGATTAAACCCTAATTTCACATGAATTATCATGAGTGAACACTAATTTCACTTGATGTATCATGATACAATTATTTACCCAATGCATTTGAGTGTTATCAGGGCACACCCTTCTTAATCATTTCATTTCATGAATAGGTGTGTGCCTCATAGATCATACAACATGGATTCATTAAATATAATAATTTATTCCACGAATATGAGATACGGAATACATAAATGTAATTACTCAATAAAAAATTACATGTTTATCATGGTTAATTACCGTGATTGAGAAATGGGTTTGGTTTTCACTTACATGATTATTTTGGCATAGGAAATTATGATGTAACTTCGGCAGCATAACGACGCCAAATATAAATCATAAAATGGATTAATGAGAGATAAAGGGGTATATAATAATTTATAAATGTAATAGAATATAATGGGATCGTGGGATATAATATACCAAAATATGTAATGAAATTTATAATCATAATATAATAGAATTTCTTGAAATTAAATCAAGAGACACAAATCCCTTACAGAATTTCAGCATGTATACAGGTTTACATGAGCGGAATTAATTAGATAGAAATTGGTATATCATCATTAAAAATATATAGATAAAAATAGGGGAGGTTCAAAATAATACCCCAAAATTTTTTAATTTAAAATTAAATGGATTAACAATATAAAGAAACGTGGACATAAATAAGGAAGGAAATTGAGGATCCCTTACTTGGGTGTTTGATACCAAAGGCATGGGAGTGGGTTGATAGAGGATTATTGGAAGATTGGGGATCCTTGGGAGGATTATATAGATAGGAGGGAAGAGGTTGGTCAACATCCTAATGATTTTAGTGAAGTGGAAAGGGTGGTTGAGTGGGTTTATATAAGAACGAAGATGAGATTCTTTATTATTTAGGTTTAAGACACTACACATAAAACAAATAAAAACCACAAAACATCGTGTTGTATTTTCCCATGGTTTTTTCCTTTGGGGAGTGTAAAAAATCAATTTATAATTAAAATGGATTACCTTATTAAAATATTAGGCTTGCTTATATGGAGGTGAGCCACATTCTCAATGAAATTATTTTAAAATGTTATAATATTTTATAAGTCATAGATGGTCCACTAAGGCATTTTAAAATTAATCATAAAAGTCTAAAATCAAATTATTTTTAAGGACAAACATATATTAGATGATTATACATTTTATATTATTTTATTAATTCACTATTGGTTCATTATTATGCCATAAAACACAATATTTATTTAAATGGTATTTAATTTTTACCAAAAAATTCAACTGTCTCAGAATATTATGAAAAATTAACCGATAGATAATTTTGACATCCCTAATCCAAAAATAAAATTTAATTTATCTAAGTAAATTAATAAAAATGTGAATTTACTCTTTTAAAATAAATACAAGTCTTTATTAAAAATTTAGGGTTTTTTACAGAAACAACTTTTAAACCATAAAAAAAATTACAATTAAATAAAATTATACAATTGTTTAAATTTAATAAAAAGTAATTTAGTAATAATATTTTATTAAAATAATATTTCATTCATATAATCCCTTAATTTATCAAAATATATATCATACTTGAATATTAAATAAAAATACTATTTGTTCTTTAAAACCCATTTAAAATGTATCAATTATAAAATGAAGGTATATTCATTATTCTATACCAAAATCACGAACATAATAATATTTCTAGGGTCATATTACATAACCCCTTATAGCTCCCACATAATTCCTGAGGGTATGGTGTGTGATGGTGACATACTCTTGGGGTATCTCAAATAACATCACTGAGATATAAATCTCTATTGACTTCTAGGTATCCAATAGGTGATTCTGTTCAGTCTTAACATGATGAAACTCAGATTGGGTGTGATCCTGAGTGAATCACATTGATGCTACCTGCTTCCTGACCTCTGGAAAATGAGCTTCATATGGAGAAATTCCACATTAAGAGGTTATCACATCCTTTTTTTGATTAAACTGGATTTGTTATAACACTGTATTTATACTAATCATGTGATCATTCTTCAACGTCTATATTAGCAAAGATAACAATTCTTAATGGTATTTTGAAACCCAATAACATAAAACCATGGATGTACATATGTTTTATAAAAATGTTTTACATAATAATACATTTAATTATATATAGAATTATTTTCATTGATAAAATTTTTGGTCGTTACAATATTTTCCATTATAATTTTTTTAGTTTCTTTTTAATGTATAATTTAAAAATTTTGTGATTAATTTTTTGTCTCTATCTGATACATATGGTTTATATAATAATACATAATTGTAATAAGGAAATATTAATTTATACATTTTTGGGTTCCTTATAAATTTATATAAAAAAAATTTATTATACATTCTAATTTGAATACATGTGAATTTACATATATTTCATCACTAACCCTAGTTTCCATTTCACCTCTTTGTATATATGGTTCCTCCTTAGTACTATGACTAGAAGTGTAGTAATTTTTCATAGAACATTATGTCTAGGTTCCAAAATAAACACCAGATTCTCCTCATAAGAGATATATTTTACAATATATACAACATATAAATTAAATAAATATGTGGGGTATAGTATTTACAACAACAATAGAAATAGATCAAATTCATATTTTACATGGGACATTGTTTTTGGATGTTCTAGTTGAAATTCCACAAATCCAATGAAATCAATAATCTCAAAGGGGCCAACATACATTGGAATTTTCTTTCCACTCTTCTGAAATATCATTACTATATTACATTGAGGTATGTGGAGTAATATATTTTATCAAACCACATAAACTAGTTTTAGTCGATGATTATCTGAAATGTTATTCTGTCAACATTGAGAAGCCCATATTTTCTGCTGAATGGTGATCTCCATTAATAAAATTTCATGTCTAATTTCATTTCTTTGTATCATGTGATCCATAAAAGTTTTCCAACAAGTAGGTAATATTTACATTTTCCTAAAAAGGATTATTTTGGATCCATTTGGATGAATAAGTGGGAAAAAAATTCTATGGGAATTTTACTAGAATATGAGAATGGAATCACCCCCATTGAATTCCATCAAGCATGATCACAATATATCTTCCAATTCTTCAATATTTCGATCCAAATAGACATCAATCATGGGTTAAGAATCCATAGTGATGTTCAATTCATTTTTTTGTTCTTGTGGAAGACTTTTCTAGAATATAATGGAAAATATCAAATATTTTTTGGATACAATTGATGATTTTAATGTACTCATCCAAAAAAATATTTATATTTGATCAAGTTGATTAGCTGATAAGTCCTCTCAATTTATTACAAATTATGTAGTATTTATAAAAAAATTTACAAAAACTCATATTTATTTATTTCTACTATATTTATTTATATCTATTGTAAAATATTCCATGGTGATGTATTTCTATTTAAATATTTATATGTGTAATGGTTACATTGTCCCCATAGACATTTTCCGTTCAACCTTCAATTGATGACATAATATGAATTTTTATGTCTATTTAGTGATACCCTTATTAATATTCTCGAGGCAATAGTGATATCAGAGATCTTAGTACATCATATCTATCCCTAAGAGGATAGATATGGATGATCTATGAGAATTATTAAAGCTCACCCTATTTATCTTATAATTTGGTGCTACAGTCATGAAACAAATCAAACAACTTCATCCTCATTAGTTTTGATCTTTGAGGATTTATTATTTCTAATAGCTTCCAACATATTAAGAATTTCAACATTATATATTTAAGGATCTTATAATATCAGTAAAATGGATGGTTGATTAGTAATTTGAGAAATAAATAATGGCTTTACTTTCATTTGGATTACGATTTCCATCATCTTCAAGTTGTGGAGTCAATAAATTTTTCCTTATGAATTTTCCATTAATTCTTGTTTTGAAAATCACAAACACCTTATACTTAAGAAAATCCATATTTTACTTCTATAATGGAAATTTTCATTTCCAAAGGAATTTACCCCACAATATTTTCATTACTCACATCAATATTTTTCTTAATTATAAAAATTGAATTCATAACTATAAACCTCAGAATCATATATTACTTAGATATGAAGAATTTTGTTTTAGGATCCTATTTCTGGATAAGAACTCTTATGAAGTTCCATTCCAAATTCTGGATATGAACTCTAATGATGTTCCATTCTGAATTCTGGATAAGAACTCTAACGATGTTCCATTCTGAATTTTGGATAAGAACACTTATGAATTTCTATTCCAAATTTTAGATATGAACTCCAATGAAGTTTCATTCCGAATTCTAGAAACAAACTCTAATGAATTTCCATTCTGAATTATGGATACGAATTCTCATGTAGTTTGACTCCGAACTTGGGATACGAACTGTCATGTAGTTCGACTACGAATTATGGATATGAAAACTCATATAGTTCGACTCCGAATTCTGATTCCGATCATATCTATGTTCTGACTATGAGTTCTCAGAATTTAGACTATGAACTCTTATGAGTGATGACGCTGAATTCCCATGAACTCTGACTCTGAACATTGTATGCTCTGGTTCTGAAATCTAGGGAAACCAGACTCTGAATTTCTTTAGATTTTCTGACTTCAGCTTTCTAAAGAATTCATGTTCTGAATTCCTACCAAACAGAATCTAAATAACTCTTTATTATAGACTTTTAATTCTATGTTTGGTTAGACTCCAAACATTTATTTGATTACATACCAAACATTAGTTTTAATTATTCATACACATTTTTAATTACAGAACTATGTCATGATTTCAGTTATTAACTAACTATTGGTTAAGTGAAATGCTTACAGGTCCCTCTGAAATTAAAGGAGAAATATGACCTTTGGAGGAGGGAGTAGACTGTTGGAGCTACAATTACAATTAGGAGTTCATTTGATCATGCTCAAAAATTTTGGATTTTTGGTGATCAAAACAAACAGAAGTGATTTCTAGAGAGAGAGGCTCTTATCAAATCTCAATGATTCATGCCAAATGTTTGAACATCTTGTTCAAAATTTTTCTTATTAAGACTTTCTTCATGGGACTCTGATTGTTGGTGATTACAATTGAGGGCTTTCGGGGATATAAAGACAGAGGTTCCAACACCTTGAAGTTGAGGGCTTCCATGATGGGGAAGACATAGGTGCCGACTTCCTGATAGTTGAGGGCTTGCGGGGATTGCAAGACAGACTTTGTTCATCATATCGAGGACATACCCTGGTGTGGGTAAGATAGACCTTATTTAATGTATAAATCAAGGGACCTTTATCTAAGGTTGTTGGATACCCTTCTCTGTGTGATAAAATTGTTATTGTTTGTTACTTGTAGTTTTAGTACTTGTTTTTTTTCTGCTGCATTTTGTATTTTTATGGAAAGTTTAACTTTTTTATACTTCATTACTTTCACTTTGATTTAGTTAGATTCTATATGCTTTAAAGTACAATCATAATCATTGTAACTTTTTTTCAGATTCAAATTCGGAATCGCTCTTCCTAAAATCTAATAAGTCTTTAGTACTCATATAGGTCTTGTGAATTGCTTAGTTTAATATTGTTAAACTTAAATCATTACTTGTTTAAGGAAATTTTTAAATGGTACAATTCACCCCCCCCCCTCTTGTATCTAAGAATATCATTATTATTTTGATCCTACGTTTAGTATTACAGATTATATCATACTCAGAGTCATACCATCCTAACAATTGGTATCAGAGTATTTGGTTCAATCTGAATTAATCTCATGATTAGATTCAGAAAAGAATTCTCAGATTTTCATTTCATATTAATATTTCTGGATTCATATTTTTCGAAATTTGGTTTTTGGAATAATTGTTTGGATTCACTTTTTCTTAGAGATACAACTTTTATTGCTTAGAATATTTCATCTTTTTTACAAACCTGTACTACTAACAAGATTGTGTGCCAAAAATTTTCTTAAGGATGGTAGGTTTAAATGTTGGTTCTATGGAAAACATATATCCTACTAGACCACCAATTTTTTATTGTAGTGATTATGAAAATTGGAGAGATCATATGAAGACTTTCATTATCAATACCGGGGTGATAACTTTTTCATGCTTACTAGAGGATATAATATTTCTGAAAAGGAAGTATGTACTTTTACTAATCAAGAAAAGCATGAATACCAACTCAACTATAAGGTACAAAATACATTACTTTGATTAATGACTAGTAACATATATAGCCAAATTTTGTCTTGTGAAATAGAAAACTATATACGGAAGAAACATGAAGTTACACATTTTGGTACATGTAAAGTGATTGAGACTAGAAGAGCCATGCTCAGAGCTGAGTATCATGGTTTTAATTTTCCTTATGGGGAACCAATTTGTAAGGTGAAACATAGATTCATGACTATCGTGAATAGCTTAAAATCTATGGAAGATAAAGGTCTAGATGATGAATCTCTTGTAGAAAAGATGATTGATATTATTCCCAATGAGTGGGAATCAAAGAGAACAACAATTGATGAGAATAGGAAGGTCACTCAAATTTCTCTTGATGAACTATTTGGAACTCTTCTAAAACATGAGACAAGAATGATGAGTGATGATAACAACATAAAGAAGAAGAATGGGAATGGTAGTGCTGCTGTTACTACAACATCAAATCACATGAAAGATAAGACTCCTGAGAGAGTAACTAGATTCAAGTCTAAGAAGGTTACTATCCAATCTAAATCTAGTGAGAGTGTAGTCTCAGAAAATTAGTTAGTTAATCTCTCTCGAAGGATGAACAAGATAGATGCACAAATAAATTTCTTTTCCAGGTATAAGAAGATGGAATGGAAAGATAAGAAAGATTCAGAGGTCACATTCTATAAATGCAAGAGAGCTGGACACATAAAACCTGATTTCCCTATGCTCAAAAGAAAAGAAAGAAAAGAGAGGCATTCTGATAGGAATAGAAAAAAAGTATTATAAGTCCAAAGCTATGAATGTTCTGAAAGCTAATGACACATGGAGTTCCAGTGGTGGTGACTCTTCAGATAAATCTTCTGATTATGAATTTTCTAGACAGAAGATTATTGGCATTATAGCCAGGGTACCTATTGTTAATCATTTCTTTATGGCTAAGGGACACAATTATGAATCATTGACAAATGATTCTTTAAATTTTAATGATAGTAAATATTATAACTCTTCGGATGAAGAATCCACTTATGATGAAGAAAATACTTTACTTACCTATGAAGAAGTTTCTAGGTTTGTTGAACTTCTTGATATTGAGAATTAAAAACTCACTAAAAAACTTGATAAGGAAAATTCTAGGAGTACTATTCTAACTATGGAAATATCATATCTTTCTAAAGATCATGATAAAGAAAAATTATGATTTTATAAATATTTCCAAAAGACTTGTGGATGTAAATTCTGAGAACAATAAACTTTCTAAATATCTAGAAAATGTAATTTCAAAGAAAAGTGTTTTTGAGCCTATCTCTAGTTCCAAATCAATTTATTTTGAAGATAAAAACTTTTTTATAAAACTCAAGTATGAAATATTTTCCTTAAAGAAGTGTTTGTCGTACTTTACCTTAGGTAATGAAAATTTTAATAAGATGTAATCACAAATACCACCTTTAAGAAACAAGTCTGGATTTGGTTATACCCATGCTAAATCAATTTGCAGTAACAACTACTTTGTTCCTCAAAGTGCCCCATTTTTTACCAACTACCAATGTGTTGGTCACTGGACAAAGAATTGTTCATTAAACAAAACCCAATCTTTAGGTTTTCATAAGGCTTATTTTTCTAAGATGTCGGTACCCAAAAGTTTGCTTTCTGAAATTTTAGGATACAAGCATGTCTGGATTCCAAAAACCTAACTTTTTTATTTTTTTAGGAAAATAGTGAAAGTACCAACAAAAATACTTGGTACATGGATAGGATGTTCCCGGAATATGACTGGTAACAAAAACTATTCCGAAAAGGTTATCAAGACAAAAGGAGGAAAAGTAACTTTCTGAGATAACGACCAGGGAGAAATTATTGGTATAGGTAACATTGTTCTTCTTGGAAAAACATTTATTTCAAATGTTTTGTTTGTTAAGGGTCTTAAGAACAACCTCATCAGCATAAGTCAATTATTTGATGAATGCTACCTTGTGAATTTTAGGAATGATAAGTGCTTGGTACACAATTCCAAGGAATAATTTATTCTTTCTGCCAATAGGAAAGAGAATGTATATACATTGAACATAGAAGACCTTATCAGCCATGATCTACCTTTCTTTAGTAACATGGAAGATCAGACTTGGTTATGGTATAGAAGGATAGGACACTGTAACCTTAGAAACATATTCAAACATTCTAAGAAAGTATTAGTTAAGGAACTACAGGAGAATAGATTTGATTCTTCCAATGTTTTGTAATCCTTGTTAATATAGAAAGTAACATAAATCTAGTTTTAAATCAATCGGTGAAGTCTCAACAACTAATGTGTCATATTTGGTACACATGGATCTTTTTGGTCCAACACAAACTGGAAGCATTGGAGGCAAATACTATGTGTATTTTCTCGTTGATGATTATACTAGATATACAAGGGTCTATTTTCTAGAAAAGAAGACAGAAGCTTTTTATTATTTCAAAAGATTTAGAGCAAAAGTTAAAAATTAGAAAAACCTTCCACTAAAAACTATTCATAGTGATCATGGAGGAGAAGTTCAGAATTTAGATTTTGAAACATTTCATAGTAGAAAATATATTACTCACAACTTTTCAGCACCTAGATCTCCTCAACAAAATGGTGTTGTTGAAAGAAGAAATAGAATTTTTTAGGAGATAACTAGACCCATGTTGAGTGAATATTCTATAGCTAGACATTTCTGGGCTGAAGCTGTAAGTACTTCTTGTTATAATATAAATCGAGTTTTGATTAGACCTATTCTTAATAAAACTCTTTATGAGTTATGGAATGGTAGAAAACCTAACATTTCCTAATTTAAGGTTTTTGGTTGCAAAGTATTCATTATGAATACTAAAGATAATTTACACATATTTGCACCAAAATCTGAAAAAGGAATTTTCTTAGGCTACTCCACAACTTCTAAGGCTTATAGAGTTATCAACAATAATATGTACTGTTTAAGAAACAATACATGTCATACATGAAGAAACCGATCCCTTTGTTTTCAAACAACCTCAACCTTCATCCTCAGATTTGTTTTCAAAAACTAATTATCAACCATTGATAGAAAATCCTTATGATAAGGAAAATGTACAAGAAGATACTTCTAAAACATTTACCCTAGAATACTTTTTACACTATGATGATGAATAGGTATTACAAAACCAAAATCAGTCATTTCTAAAGAATCATCATACTGATATTATCATGGGTGATGTGAATCAACCTATAATTACTAGAAGTTTATTAAGAAATGAAGTAGAACATCCAGCATTCCTTTCCCAATTATAAAAAAAATCATTGATGAAGTTATAGGTGATGAAGATTTTATTAAGGCCATGCATGAGGAACTAAATGAATTCGAAAGGAATAAAGTTTGGAACATGGTTGAAAGACCTAAGGAAACATCTGTTATTGGAGTAAATTGGGTCTTTAGAAATATGTGCGATGAAATTGGAATCATCACAAGAAATAGAACTAGATTGGTTGCTAAATTATATAATCAACAATAAGGAATATACTATGAAGAAACCTATGCTCCTGTAGCTAGACTTGAATGTATTCGTATTCTACTTGCCTTTGCATCATTTTTAAATTTTAAACGTTTTCAAATGGATGTGAAATATTCTTTCCATAATGGTTATGTTCAAGAAGAAGTTTTTGTTGAACACCCTCCTGGGTTTGAAGATACAAAACATCTTGATCATGTTTCTAGACATACCAATGCTTTGTATGGCCTAAAACAAGCCCCATGATCATCGTATGATAGACGTACATGATTTTTGATTCAAAATAACTATGTCAACGAAAATGAAAATCAAACTCTTTTTATAAAAAAAGATAAGAAAAATGTGTTGATTGTTCAAATTTATTTTAATGAAATTATATTTGGTTCAACTCAGCAATCTTTAACTGATTCCTTTGCGGATCTAATGAAATATGAGTTTGAAATGAGTATGATGGGTTAGTTAACTTTTTTCATTGTTTTTCAAATTTCTCAAAAACTAGAAGGAATCTACATATTTCACCATAATTATATTAAATATATTCTTAAAAATTATGGGTATTACAACACTAAGAGTATACGTACTCCTATTGGAACCTCAAACACACTTGATCATGATGAAGTTGGGATACCAGTAGATCAAACATCTTTTATAGGTATGATAGGAAGTCTACTTTAATTGATAGATATATTACTAGACTTGATGTTTTTAGTATTATTATGTGCATGATATCAATCCAATCTTATGGAATCACATTTAAAGGTAGTGAAAAAAAATTCGCTACTTAATGGGAACCATGGGTCTAGGACTATTTTATACTTCTTGAAATGATGTTATTTTAAAAAGCCTTTCAGATGCTGACTTTGGGGGATGTAAAATGGATAGAAATAGTACTTCCAGAACTTGTCATTTATTATGAGATTCATTAGTTTCTTGGTCATTCAAGAAGAAACATTCTGTATCACTCTCCACTACTTAAGCTGAATATGTAGCAGCTGTAAGTTGTTGTGCTCAACTGTTGTTGATGAAACACACACTCAAATATTATGTCTTATGTTTTAGTAAGACTCAAATTTTTTGTGATAACACATGTTCCATTGACCACAGTAAAAACCATACACATCACTCTCGTGCAAAGCACATAGATATTAGGCATCACTTTTTTAGGGATCACACACAAAAAAGAGATATCATTCTTCAGTTTATTGGAACGCAAGATCAACTTGCTACCATTTTCACAAAATATTTACCCTCTGATAGATTTGAATACATTAACCCAAAGATAATAATTATAACCGTGAATTAATATTCCTTCATTAACTTCTTGTTGAACCATTCTTCATACAGTAATAAACTCCTTTTCCTTGAGGGAGTACATTTGTCAATTAGTTTTTAAGAAAAATTCATAATGAGATTTTCAAAAAATTTCATAATGAGTTTTTCAAAAATTTTCATTATGAGTTTTTCAAAAAAAAAATTTATGATTTTTTAAAAAAATTTCATAATGATATTTTCAAAAAATATTGTAAGGAGTTTTTCAAAAAAAGTCATAATGATTTTTTCAAAAAATTTCTTAATGAGTTTTTCAAAAATTTTCCTATTGAGTTTTTCAAAAAATTTCATATAGAGTTTTTCAATATTTTTCGTAATGAGTTTTTTAATATTTTTAATAACTAGTTTTTCAAAATTAATCATAATGAGTTTTTCAAAAAAATTTGAAATTATTTTTACAAAAAAATTTCTAAATGATTTATTCAAAAAATTTCGTAATCAGTTTCTCAAAATTATTCATAATGAGTTTTTCAAAAAAAATCATAATGAGTTTTTCAAAAAATTTCGTAATGATTTTTTTGAAATTTTTGTAATAAATTTTTCGTACTGAAAATTTTCATAATGAAGTTTTCATACTGAGAATTTTCTTAATGAATTATTCATACTGAGGATTTTTGTAATGATGTTTTCATACTGAGAATTTTTGTAATGAAGTTTTCATACTGAGAATTTTCGTAATGAGAATTTTCAAAATGATAATTTTCGTGATGGGAATTTTCGTACTCATATTTTTTTCGTAGTGAGTAATTCATAATGGTATTTTCATAGTCAAAATTTCATCAAGAAGAATATTTCCTATTATGAATAAACTCTTGAGCCATTTCGAAAGTTATGATTTCCGTACTCATGTTTTGTAGTCATTTTTTAGTCGCTGTTAGTTTCCTTTTCGTTTAAAATATGTTGGATTCATTTCTAGTTAAATCTAAATGTTTTTAAAACCTCAAAAGATCGGATTCAAGTTTTCCTTATAGGTATGATTTCAACCGTCAGATCAGATCAGAGAAGTTCTCAAATGTTAGATTTCTTTTGGAAGGTGAAAGGTCACATCCATCACCTATATAAAGGGAACCCCCATTTGTTTCTCACATCGATCTCCAAGCTATCGCGTCTTGAATCTCTGCCTCAGTTCTTGATTCCCATTCCGAATCTTTCTGTGCTCCACCATTCCGAATGTATGTAGAAGCTACTTCCCAATATATGTCTTTCAGGAAGCTAATTTCAAAATGGAAAGTGTACAGAGAATGACTAGTCCATATGAACATTTACAATTACGATTCCATCATCTCCAATAATATAAAGTTGAATAGTTTGGAATATGTATTTGTATCTATGTCAGGTGATCAATATGTGGTCTATCTAGAGTTACCTGTGGAGTTTTATGAACCAGGAAGCTTCTATGAGGAAGAGGGAAGAGAAAAGTTCTCTTTCTAGACTTATGGGATGAATTACAAACTTACTTACACCAAGGCATAAAGCTTGCTGGGGCTAGAATATGATTGAGAGGCTGAATTATGCTCCCACAATCTTCCGTATGTGCAAGGTAGTTTTGTTAAGGTAAAGTCCATGGAGTGTCTTGGGCTTCATGATATAAATACTACCAGGATTTCTCACATATCTTATAATAATTGGATACTTCAGCTATGAGTACAAGGTTTCATGGTTCCAAGAAATGGTGACGAAGACACCTTGATGAAAAGTGATATATATTTCCTAAATTTCTTGGTGAATCTAAGAAAAATAAATCTGATGAGGCATGTTCTTGTGATAATCAGTAACATCAATGAAGGAAATTTGAGAGCTCAAATCATCATGTACCCTGCCTTATTATCAAAGCTGATAGTTCAGTTTCTAGATTCATTCAAGATTGCATGTAAGTCTATGATTTGGAATTGCAAGGTTATTCTTGTAAGTGATGATACATTAAAAAGGATTAATATGGATTATTCCAAGGAAATAGGAGAGTTTTATAATTTTCAAGAGGAAGAGGCTGAAGCCAATCCGGAAAAGGTGGAGAAGGCTGAGCCAGTGGAGAATGTTGGTAGGAAAAGATAATTGAAAGAAGTAGTTCCTGAAGAAAAAACCCCAAAAGCTAAGGGAACCTAATCTGCACCTCCCATGACAATGAAACAAAAATCCTATCCAGATAAGGTGGCTTCTAAATAGAGAGAAGATAAGGAGAAAAGGAAGGAAGGAGATCCACAGTTCGGATTGGACGATTCTAAGGCTAAGGCCTTAAGAGAAAAAATGTAGGTGAGTTAGAGAAAGAGGCCAATGAAAAGAAGATGAAGAAGAATATGTCTCAAGCTAATGTTGGACAATCTCTTTTGAGAGATACAGAATTAGCTTCTGAGAAGATTCCTGTTCTAGAAACCGTTGTTTTTCAACCTCTTCCAGAGGCCCCCTGTAAGAAGTACTTCACCCCAGAGAAATACAAAGGTAAAAAGGTTGTTGAAGAAGTAGAGAAAGGAGCGGGTGAAGAATAATTGTAAGAATTTGTTAAAGAAATAGAAGAAGAAGTGTAAATAGAAGGAGAAGAAGAAGAAGAAGTATATTAAGGAAGTGCTGATCTTGATGACCTGATTAAACAAGTGGGTGATAATCAAGAGAAGGAAAGCCCATCAGAAAATCTACCACTCCGAACTTCTAAGGCCGAGACCTCAAAGCCTATAACTCTAGGAAAGGGAGATGACAAAGATGGTAAAAGAAATGATGTAGAGGAATAAGAGGAAGAGAATGAGTTTCTTGAGGAAAAAATCTTTGAGAATCATTTTCTTGAAGAAGGAGTACATAAGGAGAATCCAAATGAAGATAAGATTGTACAAATATCTGGAAGCGAGGAAGAATCTCTTGATAAGGAAGTTCTGAAAGATGATAAGGGGAAGAAAGTGCTTATGGACACCCCAAAAAAGATATCATTAAGAATAAAATGTTTTGTGGTTCTTCTAGAAGGAAGATGGTGGAAATTGAAGAAGAACAATCCCCAAACAAAGTGACTGATTCGGAGTTATCATCATTGGGTCATGATTTTGTTGACGAGTCTTTAAAGAAAGTGTTGGACACCATTCCGATCATTCCCACAATAGAATGCAGATGCCAGATGCTTCAACATAGCAAGAATCAAAATTCAGAATCTTTATCCATGGTGATGTATTAGTGTGTGAAGATTGAATCATACCATAGAAATTTCTTTATAAATTATGATTTCTATAAGAAATCATGCATCAAAATCATATTTTGGTCTAAAAAAGATGATGATGACTTGGATGAGTTTGATCATTTTCATAATGATGTTAAATATTCCTTTGACACTGAGGATTTAAAGATTAAGAATCATCAGGATAAGCTGACCCTTGAGAAAAATTCCCGGAATCCACAGGTCAGAGATTTGAATGGGAAGCTTAACTCAGTTTCTTAGAACTAGAAAGGGGAAAGGGATTTCCATATTGAGTTACAAGAAAAGATGCAAAATCAATATGAGTTGCTGAAGATTCCGTAAGAGGCCATGAAGGCTTAGATAGAAGTATTAAAATCTCAATAAGATATCATCACAGCTTTGGAGATGCATGCTGAGGAGGATTAGAAATATTTGAAGAAGCTAAAAACCATCTTAATGGAGATTATCCCAAAGGAAAGGGAAGACAAATAAAAAAATCCGATCTTTTTTTGCATTTGATATTCCTTGTAAAAATTATTCAAATAATAATAGAAGTATGGTTGCTTGTTTTCCTTGAATTTCATTACTAATATTTCAGGTACTATATTTATTTCCTATTCCCAAAAATTCTCTTTGAAAATCACAAATGGAGAGAAAAAAAACTAATCAAAATGGGACAATGAAAAATTTAAAATGGAGAAGACAAATTTATAAGTGAAGAAATATTCTTAAGTAAGGGGGAGTTTTTCATTAAAAAGTTTTTCATTCCTATGATAATGAAAACATGATTCCGGAATCCCAGAATACAATCCATATAGTTCCTAATCTTGTGGCGGATTTAGTTGTATTTGTCATCATCCATGAACAAATGGTGATAAGTTTTAATTTCAAAGCCTAATGAAAATTTTCAATGTACTTATATTCTTTTTCAAAGGGTTTTTTGTGATTTCCAAAAAGGGGGAGATTATTGATTCAATAAGGTTTTCCTTATGCCGTTTCCATTCCTTCTTGTTTTGAAAATAACAAACACCATATACATAAGGTAATCCATTTTTTAATTCTATATGGAAAATATCCTTTCCAAATGAATTTACCCTGCCATATTTTCATTACTCATATTAATATTTTTAATAAGTATTAAAATCAGATTCATACCTAAAACCCATGGAATCATATAATACTTAGATACGAAGAATTCTGTTTTAGGATTTGATTTCTAGATAAGAACTCTTATTAAGTTCAATTACAAATCCTGGATAAGAACGAAAATAAAGATCCATTCTGAATTCTGGATAAGAACTCTATTGAAGTTCCATTCTGAATTCTAGATAAGAACTCTTATGAATTTCCATTCCGAATTATAGGTATGAACTCTAATGAAGTTCCGTTCTGAATTCGAGATACTATATCTAATGAAGTTACATTCGGAATTATGGATACGAACTCTCATTCAGTTCGACTCTAAAATCTGGATACGAACTCTTATGTAGTTCGACTGCGAATTATGGATACGTACTCTCATATAGTTCGACTCTGAATTTTGATTCTAAACTTATCTATGTTCTGACTCTGAGTTCTCTGAATTCAGACTCCGAACTCTTATGAGTTATGACTCCAAATTCCCTTGAAATCTGACTCCGAACATTGTACATTCTGGTTCCGAATACTAGTGAAACAAAACTCCTAATTTCTTTATAAATTCAGACTCCAGATTTCTACAGAATTCAGGTTCCGAATTCCTACAAAACAGAATCCGAATATCTCTTTATTATAGACTCTGAATTCCATTTTTGGTTAGACTCCGAACTTATATTTTCATATATATCGAACATCATTTTTTCTTATTCATACACTATTTTCATTACAAAATGATATCGTTCTTTTAGTTATTGACTCACCGTTGGTTTAGTGACACGTGTACAGGTCTATCCGAAATTCAAGGAGAAATAAGACCGTTGGAGGAGAGAGTCGACCGTTGGAGCTACGCCTATAAATAGAAGCTCATTTTAATTTTCTCAGTACTTTTGGATTTCTGGTGATCAAAACATCCTAAAGTGATTTCTAGAGGGAGAGGCTCTTATCAACTCTCAAAGATTCATGTAGAATGTTTGAACAGCTTGTTCAAACTTTTCCTTGTGTAGACATTCTTTGTGAAACTCTGATTGTTGGTGATTACAATCGAGGGCTTCCGGGGATAAAAAGACAGAGGTTCCAACACCTTGAAGTTGAGGGATTCCTTGCTGAGGAAGACATAGGTGCTGACTACCAGATAGTTGACGGCTTGCGGGGATAACAAGACAGACTCCAATCATCATATTGAGGGTTTACCCTGGTGTTGGTAATACATAACTTCTTGAATTTATAAATCAAGGTACCTTTATCCAAAGTTGTTGGATACCCTTATCTTTGAATTAAAAGAGATATTGTTTGTTACTTGTAGTTTTAATACTTGTTTTTTTCCACTACATTGTGTATTGTTATGGAAATTATAACATTCTTTTACTTCCTTACATGTACTCTGATTTAGTTAGATTCTATACACTTTATGGTATAATCTTATTATTTGTAACTATTTTTATGTTTCATTTTTAGAATCACTATTCCGAAATATAGAAATTCTTTAGTACTCATAGAGGTCTTGTGAATTTCTTAGTTTAACATTGTTAAACTTAAATCCTTCCTTGTTTAAGGAAATTTTTAAACGGTATAATTCACCCACCCCCCCTCTCTTTTATCTGAGAATCTCATTCTTATTTTGATCATACGTTTGGTATTAAATAGTATATCATACTTAGAGTCATACCATAATAACACAAGCTTATAAAGATATTTTCCTCCTCAATTGTAATCATTGATAATGATATTGTATCCTTTATTCTTAAAAAATCTATTTCTTGATTTTCATCACTAGTTTGGTAGTGGATTAGTCATCACTAATCCATGATGATCTATAACTATATTATTTGGATCATTTTTTCTACTGTGTGAATAATCATTTGAATATATATCAACATTCTCCCCATATAGATAATTATTATATATTTTTTAAAAAAATATCACACTCACCAACTCCATATCAGGATTTAGATAGTTGTTTTCATGATTGTTATATTCATTGAGGTGTATTCTATAACTATATCATTTTCATCAATACATATCCTAATACCTTATTTGATAATAGGATGTAAAATGTAATGTGTTCCCCACTTGTGGGAAGTGTATGTACTTGTTTGTTGATAACACACTTTATTAACTATTTAAATACATATTTACATTCACAATTCCTTACAAAATTTACTCCCACCCAATCCAGCTTTGATATTGGGTTTTTAAATCCTGAAACATTCCTTAAAAAACATCAGTAACACCCATTAATATCATGGAAAATAATGACATATATTATTGATTATATCATATTCCCCTCCTTACATTAAATTATTATATAAGGGACAACAGAAACATATTTTTTTGTGATAAAATTCCCCATGAATGATATTTCCTCCATTGTAAACTCAAATTTAATTTACATTTCATTTAGTTTCTCAGATGACAATTACATTAGAAAAGTGTTCAAATAGTCCTCATGCTTCTACATTATATTTTGGTATATCAAAAAAACATCTATAAATACTACCTAAAATTTGAGGTGGAATCTATAAATACTATACTCATTATTCTCATGAATATTTCTATAGAATTAGCGAGTCCTAAGAGAATCACTATGAACTCGTAGATCCCATCATTAATTCAAATGGTATTATTGGTATTATATTATATAATAACCATTAATTGGTGATATATCTTCTAAAACTCCACATTGATAAATACATCATCCAATAAAGTTGACTGAACATTTCATCTCTCCATTGAAGGAATAAATTGTTCATTATCAAAATTTTACTGAGATCACTATAATCAATGGAGATGATCATTATTCCATCATTCTTGTAGAAAAATTGTACCAGTGCACTCATCATGAATGTATTCAGGCATGTAAAACCATTTTCTAGATTCTCATGTAACAACTAATGATGTTATTCCAGCTCAATGGTGGACAACATCTGTTTAGTCATTAATATTAGTATAGATCTAAGAGTAAGATAAATTTAGAACTCAATATATCTTTACAAGGAAAGAATATAAATTATTTTGGGGGTCCATCAATGTATTCTCTCTTAATAGAGATTACTTTAACAATTCTTCCCTCTATTTTCACAATTAGTTGATAAAGAAATGATTAATCATAAGGAGATTTAATCCATTCATTAGAAGTATATTCCAACTAATAACAATCACCCCATAAAATTGTATTGAATTAGAGGATTTCACAGCATTTTAAGAGTGGTCACCCTCTCCCCGTAGTTGTCATTTGATTTATATAATGAAATCCAATTCATGCCCAATATATAATAAACCCACCAAAATGGAAGTAAGAAAATGTATCTATGGAGTTTTATTCTACAATAATTAAATATGGAGGATTTATATACATAAAATTCTATAATTATGAAATTTTATATTTTCTCATATAACATGACCTATATATTTTGAGTAATTTTTTTTTTCATATTTCATCCAAATAATAAAGATATTAGATAACATGTAGAGTATAAATAAAATTAGTAATATTGATATTATTGAATGAATAAGTAGAATACATTTCACCACATTATTTTCTAGATCCACCTCAGTAGTAGTGAGAGCATATTCCCTCCTACGCTGCCTTCGAGGTTTTCTTCTTTGGTTTTCTATAATAACCCAGGGTTAAGGTAATAGGATCCAACAATTTCAATGTTCTTTGTAATTGAAACAATGTACATTATGATGGATATTGATTTTATCATTCCTATATACATACATATTAATGGGTTTTTCCATATTTTTTCCAAAATGAGTTACCAAATACCACATTATTCATCATTTGATAGATCTCATAACAGCAATTAGATTGTTTTGGGGTGTTTCTTCCATTAATTTTGACATATGGGTTGTTGGGTGTCTTCCATCCATTTGATTTATATATCAATCCCCCATATTATATTCTATTATATAATTTTTATCTAGGATCACATAAGTCCATTTAATGTCTCCAATAACCATCTAATCCTTGAAGGAACATTAAAAAATCTACTCATAAATTTCAAATTATTGAATCACCATGGATTATTATACCATCATCCTTAATACACTGGTGAATAAATCCACATATCATTTAGTGAAAAGGATAAAGATAGATATGTTTCATGAAAACCATGTGAGGCTATCCTCAAACACCCCAATAGACTCATATTTTTTTCTTGAATCTAAGGAACTACCTCTCAATATTAATAAGGAGAGTTTAGTGAAAATATTTATTAAAAAATATATTTTTTAATAATTCTGATTCTATGGATTCCATTTCCACATTATTATATTTTTTCTTTATCATTTTTTACAATTGATCAGTTTTACCATCAAAACGATAGACATCTACCATTAATTTATTCTCATTTGAGCACATGAGGATGAACAATGTATTTTTAATGTAGTTAGTACGTTGTTATATGATGATTGGATTATATGATAAAAAACTATTAGAGAGATTTTTATATAGGGTAATTGACCAAATAATTATCATTCTTAGGGTAATGATATCATTCAGCATGATTTAGGTTATTATTCACAACATAATGTAGTTGATATAATATATTTATGATGTTCTAAGATCATGTTACAATCTTGTTAATAATATCATAAGTGAAATCATCACAAATCACATCACATTGGTTGTTATAATGACTTCTCATATTTCAATATGATAGCTAAAAAATTAAAATTAAAATTTTGGGGCTTGAATACATAACTAAGGATTATATTATAAGGAAACTATAATCAGAGAATGATAATTTTTTTGTTGAATTTATATCCTAATATTCGATTTCCTATGTTCCAATCAAGGATATATATAGTAATATAATTATCTATTGGGTTCAAACTGAAATGTTCTACTCACAATCCATGAAAATAATTAGAACATTCACTCATATCAATTATATCTACTGAATCCTTTTACTCATTTTATTACATGATTTTGAGCTAAATTATCAATAAATTACAGAATAAGAATAAAAAATATACATGTCTTTGTAAAAATATGTACATAATTAGAAAAAATAAAAATAGAATATAACATTATTTTTCAATATTTATAATATTCTCAGAACTATTTTTGGGATCTAAAAACACAGGATTACATAGGGAAGATCTGAAAAATGTATGATCTAAAAAGGGTAGAAAACTTTTAATTTTCTTGATTATTTTTTGTTGATTAATGCTTCTACACACGGGTAAATCATTCCAAAAACATTTTTTTATACCCAATAACTTGTACCAACCTATAGGTATAAGGAACACCCTTCAAACCATGACATGTATTGGGTGAGGTTTCAGTTTTAATGGGAGACCAAATTCGGTTTTGAAAAAATGGTATCAATGGAGTTTAATCTTTTAGGTTCATATCATTATTTAGGGATGAATCTGGATAGACAATATCTATGACTATCAGGGCCCAGAGTTTTGGTTATGAGTATGTTTCCTAGACAATACCTCTAGTGAAAACCCTCTAGTCACCATAGTATATTGGGATTATTTGTTTGCCTTCTCTTCCAGGTGGAACGTGTGGGATGGAGAATGCATGTATACATCATATGGGATTGAAGTGGTTGTTTAATTCAATGTTTAGATGTGTTTGAATTATTAATATTTTATCTAGTGATGAATATCTTTAGAACTGTTTTAATGTTTTTTTGTGACTGTTTCCTTTTGTAGCAACATGCCTCCCCAGAAACCTCCCATGCACAAATGAGAGGATGCCAGTGAGTGTTCTCCATCACCGATTGATCAAAGTATGGTATAAGATATGGTAATGGATGTACAAGCCCTATTAAAGGTCGTAGATAATTATTATGCTCCAAATAAAGAAGATTAGTTTTGTCCACAGAAGTACAACGCCCAATATTACATAATGAACAAGCCTCTTACATTTTGAGGTATTACAAAACCATATGAAGAAGAGGAGTGGATATAGAATTCATAATGAATTTTTGAGTTTCTTGACACACTTGGGGAGCTTATGGTGAAGTTGTACTCTTTTTTGTTAGAAGGTATGAGTGGTAGGTGTTGGGAAGAAGTGCTTCAAGCTGGGAAGCATAAACAGATGATCTAGAAAGAATTCAAGGATAACTTCAAAGACATGTATTTCCATAATTTTTCTTCATATGCTAGATACAAATAGTTTAAGGAACTTAATAACGGTGGATACTTCCATGATGGTTTATTCCAACCATTTGGTGACCTGGTTTGGTATCCTCTTGAAATTTTCACCAACGAGAAAATGACGACTCAGAAGTTAAAGAGGGGTTTGCTTCAGGAGATTTATTCTTAGGTCATCCTATTAAAGCTGACGACATACACTGAGGTGGTAGATGGGTCTTTTAGGGTGTCAATTTACTATAAGGGGAGGTCTAGTTTCTATGGGATAGTGTCAGTGATGGGTAGTGGCAGTTCTTTTCAAATGAAAACAAAGCGAGATGATCAGAGGAAGAAGAGAGGTGGTAGTTCAGGACAATCACCCAAGATATTTTCTTTAGTGTCTTATTAATAAAGGTCTATTGTGTACGAATAGTGTGGGATACTAGGGAACACATGAATAGTGTTCACATATCCTCCAAATACTTGTTATCAGTGTAGAGGTATTGGAAACTTTTAGTGCTTTTGTATAGTGGCACATCCACATCAATGAGGGGAATAGTCTATGGCTTCTAGGGGAGTTCTATATTTGTTATATCCAATGTGGATGGGGGGATCATGGTTTGGTGGCCGTGGAGGTAGGGACAGATCATCTTCTGGGAGGATCCATTTTTTGACAGATCTATAGGCGAGCAGCCATTCTCAGACAGAGCATATACATCTTCATGATTTCTAGAAGGTTCCATCAGGATCAGATTTCAAGCCTTCGAGACTTCTATGTACAATATTGATTTTATCATCTATAACTACATCAACTTTTGATAACTAGTCCTTTTTTTCATTTAACTATGTGAGTTTTTTATCAAGTTGAATTTTACAAATGAGTTTTTATCTATTGTGATGGAGTCGGTGACTGTGCTCGGTAAGAAGAAGGATCGGGGCCTCATGTTCCCATCATATACACATACTATGTCTGGGGTAAAAATGGAGAGGGACCTCTTAGTCTTGGATTTGGGTCCT
This sequence comes from Viscum album, assembly GCA_963277665.1. NCBI lineage: Eukaryota > Viridiplantae > Streptophyta > Magnoliopsida > Santalales > Viscaceae > Viscum > Viscum album. Next base: position 1,738,377,925 of record OY728145.1, read on the forward strand.
TCTAACATAATACTCATCATTTATTGGTTAGTGATCTTTCATATAAACATCAATTTATATATGATGCGATTGAGTTTAAGAGAACCTAATAGAAGTCCTCAGGTTTTTCATAGGTAATGGGATCCTCGATCAGGTCATGTAGGACCACTACTCCCAGAGTTGGGAAAACCTGTCTTCCATTTTTTGTCACTTGAAATAGAGGATGATGGCAGTTCTCCTAAGGGTGGATTTCCTTCTGTAGTGGATGAGTTCCCAGAGGTATTCCAAGATGATTTTTCATGCATTCCCCCAGAGTGTGATGTGGGATTATTGATCAGCTTGGCACTGAGAAAATAGCTGATATCTATTTCTTAATAGCATATGGCCCCACCGATAAGAGGGAACTCATGATACGACTTGATGATTTGTAATCCAAATGATTCATTTTTCAATGCATATCTATTTATCACAATCATGTATTTTTTGTGACTAAGACTGAAAAATCCCTCATGTTATGTATTGACTACAGGATTCTGAATAAAGTATCCATCAAGAAAGAATACATGTTTCTCCAAATAGATGAATTTTATGACAAGATGGAGGGTTTTAAATGGTTTAAAATGATATAATTGTGTTTGGGTTACCAACAAATTAGGGTGAAAGAGGAATATACCCCAAAGATTGCTTTCTGATGAAGGTATGACAACATTATGTACATGATCATGCCATTCAGGTTGAACACATCTCCTACGGTCATTATGAAACTCATGAATAGTTCTTTCCACTATTATTTATATAAATTAATTGTGGTATTCAAGGATGACATCCTATTTTACTCTATATCCAAGTAGGAGAATGGGAGTCATTTTTGGATCATGTTGGGCACTTTGCGTGATCATTGGATTTATGCAAAGTTGTGCAAGTGGGATTTTTGGATCAATGAAGTGAACATTTTGGTCCACATGATCTCATAGAATGGGGTTTTAGTGGTCCTAGAGATGATCAACTTGGTGATGACTTGGGAGAATCCAAGAAACCTATTCAATATCTAGACGTTCCATGGAATTATAGGTTATTACAGGTGGTTTATTTAAGATTTCTATAATATTGCCTCACCCATGACCATGGTCTCCATGAAGTGGGTGATGTTTGTATGAGGCCAAATATATCTGGTATCCTTTGAGGTGTTGAAGACGCAGTTTACCACCACCCCCCACATTGATCTTTCAAGATTATGGAAAGGGAATTATGGTTTATTGTGATCCATCACGTGAGATAATAGGGTGTGTGATTATGAAAGAGGATCATGTGGTGGTGTATGTCTCTTACCAATTATGAACACATGAAATGAGTTACCTAACCCATGAATTGGTGTAGTACGTGGTGATGTGTACATGGAAAACATAAAATCGCTACCTATTTGGGAATAAGTTTGTCGTCTACTCTAATCATAAGAACCCATCCTATATTTTCTCTAAGAATGATATTAATCCAATGAAGTGACATTTGATAGTGTATCTATAGGGGTTCAAATTTGAAATTATCCATTCAATGGTCATGGGTAATTTATTGGATGATTCCTTGAGTAGAATAGCACTGGTACAAGATTTCCGGATGTCCTGTGATGAGTGGACTCTGATGGGGATCCTTGATGAGATTCATATGGAGGCAAAGGAGCAATGTGGATGTGTGTTCATGGGGTGTATTCAGTTGAATTCATCTTAGTTAGAGTTGATTCAGCAATATCATCCAAATGATGAGCTATGTTAGTGGTCAAAGCTGTTCTTTTTAGGTGGGAAGATGACTTCTGATTGGTCTTCGTCTCTTGAGGGAATCTTGTGGTTTATGGGCTGTTCAGTGTTGTTGTTGAATCTAAATAAGGTAGTGATGTAGGATATCAAACCAATCTAATTGGGATGTTCATCCTAGAGCTACCAAGATTTACAATGATGTTTTTTAGAAGTTATAGTGGCCAGTAATGAGACAAGACATAGAATATTTAGTGTCGATATGCAACATGTATTAGTTGAAAAATACATATCATAAATGGCCCTGTAGATTGCATCAACCATTACCCATTCCTACCTAGAAGTGGGATGATCCCTCTATGGATTTCATTGTAGAATTGAATCATTCACCTTGTGGTAAGAATTCCATATAGGTAGTTATTGACCGACTGACCAAATCATACCACTTTATTTGGATCAATGTAACTGCTAAAGTGGATGAGTCCGACCTATTGAATATATAGAAGGTGGTAAGGATTCATGGAGTACCATTAGTATTTGTCTCAGATAGAGAACCATGTTTCACAACTAATTTTTGGTAAGGCCTTCTGAAGTACTTGGGTACTATGATTAAATTGAGCATAACATACCATCCTCAAACTGATGGTTAGACAGAATATGAGAATTAGATTTTGAAGGATATGATCTGTGCATGTGTTTTGGACTTTGAAGGTTCCTAAAATATACATTTTTTATTGGTTGATTCCTATTATAAATTAATTTACAAATAATTTATTCAAATGGATCCTATTGAGGCTCTGTATGGTCAGCCTTTCTCGTCCCCACTTTGTTGGGTTATTGTAGGTGAGACCTCATTTTTTGGGGTTGATCCTTATGCAGGAGGAATCTATGAAGGCCCTGTTACTCAAGAAGAAGTTATTGATATCTCAGAGTCTCCAAAAATATAATTATTATCCTAGATGCAAAGATCTAGAGTTTTATATGGGTGATCAGGTATTATTTAAAGTGACCCCTCGTCTGGGTCATCACCATTTTGGAATGTTGGGAAAGATGACACTTAGGTATGTCGGCCCTTTTGAGATCACTGAGTGCATTAGTAAGGTGGAATATAGTATGGATATTTCCTCTCATTTGACATATATTCATGATGTATTCCATGTATCGTAGTTGATGAATGATAATTTGGATAAGTCCCATGTGCTGAATTGGGAAGAGTTAGAGATAAATCTTAATTTTCATGTTTCTGAGAGGTCGATGGTAATAGTTGATTCACATGAGAAGGTGCTTCGATTAATGTCTATTCCACTGGTCTGGGACCCTTAGAAGAATATTAATTATGTGCAAGAGACATGGGTGTGGAATTAACGGGTTGAACAAGATTGGAAAATCATGTTTCCTGATCAAACATCAGGATGACCTTTTGGGGTGACAAGTCTTTCATGGTGGGGAGAATTATCACATCCATGAATTTTATATCAAGAATTTTTCTCTCCTATAGTTGGACCTAATTTCCCCCTAGTATTACCCCTTGGTAATCCTAAAATTAGGTAAATTTGGTACATATTTGGGTCCCCAAACTTGGCCACACGGTTTGTGTACACGGTTTACCAATCATTGCAAGAAAACCATGCCCCCTTACGAGATCATTATGATCTATTGTAATTTCCATTTTCCCTTATGAAATAAACCCTAACCCACCCATTTCATCCCAATTTCGTTCATATAATCCATGTACAACCTCCAAGCTCTCTCAACCATCATTGGAACTTAATTTTGAAGGGGGGGGGGGGGGGTTGGCAAACTTCAAACTTTTTCAAGTAAGTGAGTTTCCTTTTTACTTCCTTCCATTTAATTAGCATGTTTCCAAATTTTCATAAATCTACAAATGTCCAAAATAGAGGGATTCATACATAGGATGTTTGGGTTTTCATGGTCCAATCATGTTGTTTTAGTTTCATTTTCACTCTCTTGTGGTGCGGTGGTGGTGTCGTTGAAATATTGCACACAGATATGTGATTTTTGAAACTCTTGGTTGGAGATTACATGTGTATGAATTTTAATATGAGTTATATTGAGCGATTTATATTTTTAAAATGTCCCTCTTTCATTTTGTGTGGTGTGAAAACTATTTTTGGTAGCATTTGTTAATAAAATTATTTTTAAGTGGTATTTTGTGTGAAATTGAGTTTTTTCACGTTAATTAAACGTTGTAAAAATTGAGGTTGTTTTATACTTCATAGAATGATTTTATAAAAATGCATTATTTTTACCAATTTTTGTTTGGTTTATATTTTTATGCATTTGATTTTAAAATATGTGGTTTAAATATATTTTATGTGCAATGTTTTCTTATACGTTGATTTTTTTATGGAAATTTTATGTGTATTATTTTGGTATAAGAATGGTGAAAATAATGTTTACATAATATTTTAAGTGTGTATGAAAATAAATGATGTTTATATATGTCAATTGGGTTTTAAATCATGTGTAACCTGTTTTAACACATAGAGGGAAAGCCGGGTATCTAAGTTGGTGGACGTGTACTAGTATGCTAGTAATCCAGAATGATTTTTTCCCAATTTCACATAGTAAGTTTGATGTTGACAACACTAAAAAAACTATAATGATAATGGATTGGGAACACTAGCCTGTGTATATGTTCTCTACTAGTGTCTCATGCACAATAATAGATATTTGTTGTGGTTACTTTTACACAGAGATACGAGGTACCTGGGGCCCAAAACTAGATAGTTCCTAGGGGTGTTCCTTTGACTTGTGCTCATGGAATATTTTTTATTTAACCTTGTCTGACGGAGTGCTGGGATAGAAAATTCAGTAGATTGAATGTTTTTTTAAATGTGTTCATTATTTAATGTTATCCTCTGAAAATTAATTTAAGTTAAAAGTTGTGCATTAGAAATTATTGCTACTATTTCTAGTTTATAAAAACATGAATGATTTTTAAATTATAATTTTTGTCACATAGAATATTGTGGTGGAATCATATTTGGATTAGGCTCAAACCCTAAATAAACTTTTGGATGTAAGTAGACTTGACCATGTTGGACATTGGTAATGGCAAGGTCCTTGAAGAACGTGGTTCATGTGGGTAGATTCCTATCATGGTGCAATGTTGTGAATATGGCTTTCAAGTGATGACCCCATGTCATGTGGTGGAACGTGGGATTTTATTTCGGCTAATTTGGTAGTTTGGGACCTCTTGGGTCATGATTAAAACCTTGTATTTAGTTATGAATTTTATTTAAGGGTTGTTTGGTTGGTAATTTTCAGATTAAGTTTATTAATTTTTTTTTTATTATTAATGCTTCTGAACTCAGATAAATCATTCCAAAATCATTGTTTATTATACCTGATCAACTTTTCTAGCCTGTGACAATAACTAATTACCTTTGGGCCTTACCATGGAACGGTCTGGGTGCCAGTTTTAGTAAGAAAAAAAGATTTGGTTTGTGATAGTTTGTGTTATACTAGTATCCATTAAAAAAGTCAATCAAATTATTCTATGACATTCATAATGGAAATATATGAAAATATAATGAGTATTGAGATCAAACTAAAGATAAAAAATAAGAATGAGTTTTATAGTAACTGTAAAAATATGAATCTTGAGAATAATATCAGAGAAAAGAATTAAGGGACATTGAAGTGGATAATGACATAATAATTTCCAGAAAACAATAAATGAACTAATATTTTTTCATTATTATATCATTTAGTTTTGAAAAAATATGTTATCTTAAAATATTTTATTGAGTTTACTATAAATTATGTAAGAAACAAATAAATTCCCTTTAATTTATTTTTCTTATTGAGATAAATTTAGAATAAAACATTAAAAAAAATATATTTACACATAATTCAAATATTAATGAAGAGTTACGCATATTATTTGAACATATATAAATAAAATGTGATAAGTGTACAAGAATACTGAATAGATAAATTGTGACCTAAAATATGTGCAAACCCCAAAGGATATAAAGGGTATTGGAGAGATCCCCAACCTTTTATCAAAATGCATTAAGCACCTTCAATTAATGTCGTAGAAAATCAAATAATATTAGTAATTCAACTAATTCAGAAAATTTTCCTAATATTTTTGATTAATTATAAATTTGTTTAGTTAATATATGGGAATTTTGATGAATTATAATGTATAATTTTTTTATTCACAGAGTGTTAGTATCATGGTTCCATGGTTGGTTCACCTATGTATAATAATGGTTTTTTTAAAAAAATATAACAAAATGTAGTTAAATGAAATGGTATTCATGAATATAAATAATTTCAAATGTTACCAAATATATTTTTTTCTAACATGTGGATGATTCATTTAATAAGACACTGAAGATAAATGGTAGTTTATTTGGTTACTTTTTGGACCACCTCAAAATATTTTTGATATTATTTATATATATTAGTTATATAATATGAAATATGTTACAATAATTTTATTAAAATATGATTTAAACATAATAATATCTTAATGAAACCCTGTCATGACCCCCTCCACACAAAGTGAACCCCTCTTGGGCCGACAATGTGAGAAATGAGATAATGACCCCCGAGTCCTGCCTCCAGTAGGCCCCGGGTAGGCGATTAGCACCGAGGGTATAATAAACACACAAATGGGAGGCATTACCCTATAAGAGAACATATGCGGAAGAGAGAGATAAGATAGACACCAATCAACTCCAACACATACTACAATATAAATGAAAACCCAAGTACACATATTAAATGACATACAGATGTACTACAACTGAAAGGGGAATACAACAAGTACCATAAAGAAAGTAAAAACAGCTGCAACCACAAGCCCGAACCGATCCTACAACCCCAAGCTAGGAGAAAACAGCTTGATATGCAACATGCTCTAAGTGACCTGAAAAACAGTTATATACACATAGGGTGAGTAATACAGTATACTCAATCAGATCCTCCCTAAAGCATCTCGTTCAAAAGTAAAGGAAGCATTCTAAAGCACAGTTAACAACAATTGAAACTAAATCGTCACCAAAATAGGTATACTAAGTTCCCAACCTCACTATAGAAACTCTCACCAAGTAATGCATTTAAAAATATAGAATATAGGAAAGAATATCAAGGGTACCCCATAACTACTTCCCCACTGGTTTTCTTCTTTTCCCCAATGACATACATCTTGTGCATCTCTCTCCAAAGTCTTTCCCGTATAAACATGGGCCATAGTCCACAATCTGCACCACGTGCACCACAAAGGCTTTCCCACAAACATCTAGGTTATGAACCACACCATTCTCACATCCAAAAGTAACCAGGTAGTTTCTTGGAGCCACCACGGCTAACATAACATGTATCATATGTTGGGTATTATACCTCAAGCCATTACAACCCATACACCGAGTAAGGATCCTCAAGCCATCACAACCTATACATGTTACACCTTTAGTTGTCCATAGGATAATATGACCAGAATATATGTGTGTGAAATAACCACAATCCATTACAACCCTCTACACACATATAGGGGGAAACTAACCATTGTGCCAATGACACTTGTATCTACCAAGAGAAGAGAGCTGGGATAAATGGGGGTAGTCTTCCATTCAACCTCTCATAAGAATGTTGAGGAAAACACATCCCCCCCCCCAGGGCTCAAAATCTTCGGGGTGTCAGTTTCCCTTACTGATAGGGTGGAGTAGCACATAGAAACACAAAAAGTATAGAATATATATAACTCAAAACCATACTATAGGCATAACCTAGACTTAGACAAAACTACAGCTAAAGTCACTCGAACTCCAAGCCGCCACTTCTAAGACTATGTATCTATAAGCACACAACGAATTAAAGAGCCTTATTAGGTAACTTTATTTCCTTTTTATTGGATCCAATGTACATTAATTATATATTCCCACATTAATTAACCATGAATACAACCACATTACTTCATTGACATCACATTCAAAAACCGTTGTCCCTGCAAATGCTCTCAACCTCATCATTAAGTTCTAACAAACTCCAACCCCATGGTTTAACATCATTTATTCAAACATTCATTACAAAATTTCTTTCCCACATTCCCAGGAACACTATAAAAGCAACTTATTCTACTAAACACAATGGAGCTCAACATGGTGAGTAAACGTACTACCTGTCGTGTATTTTCCACCTATAGCAAGAGAGTAGACCCATTCACCCTTGAGATGCTAAAAATGGAAAGCACATGTCATACCCCGCGTTTCTTTGCCTCCTTCGAAAAAAGGGTAACCAAGAGCAGCTTCCTTGTGTTGTGGGGAAATGTAAAGCAGATAAACAACCAAGAATCAACAAACTTCCAATAACCACATCCATCCCATACCATCATCCCTTATATCCTACCCGAAACCTACACGCATAAACTGATGCATCTCGCCACTCTAGGCGCCATTCACTACCACAACCACAAGGCCTCCCTGCCTCCACATATCACAACAGCCATCCAGGCTCACATCACAACACAAGAAACAGGAAAACAAACTTCACATCAATGGGCTCTTGGCCCTTTAACAAATCAAGAGGTTAACTCATAACCCTTTAATAAATTATCAAACATGAAGTTCATTAATCCATATATAATTAATAGATTTATAAAATGTAGGTTCCAAAATTTGCTAAACCTAATTAGTATGCTATCATAAATAAATAAACATGCTTACTGCACTAATTTGATTAACATCAAATTTCAACATGGACCAGTTTCATTTTCATGCCTCTTTATCATTAGCCAACAATTATCAATTAATCTCGAATTAAATTCATTACAGATTTCCATCATGAACAAAAAACTAATCCAAGCAAGCATCGATATCACTCTATCTTGTAAAACATGAGGCAAACCGTTATCACGGTAAAAAGAAACAACATGCTATCAAACTAATTCTTTTAATCCAGTTCATGTATTTAATTAGGTCAATCTCATTGTGATCCAAAGGTCTAAATCATTATAACCATACTATTGAACATAAGCATTTAGAGAATCCATTAATCCCCTACCTCGAAGAGTTCAAGACATTCTTCATCCACACAACGGGTCACGATCCTCCCCTTGCGACAACAACATCCATCCAAGGATGCCACTATATGATAGAACCATCCAAACATCAAGAAAACCCCTTTAGAATCCCAAATATTAAATTCTATAATAAGGAAAGGGAAACAGAAGAAGATGAAACCTAAAAGAATGATGATACAACATAACTTATATCGAAGATTGATCGATAAATCTTGGTTGCATCAAAACAGAGAAGAACCAATCCTAGGCGTAAAGTTTTATTGTGTAACTCCTATGGGATGGATTGAGATGTTCTAGTGTCTCATAGCTAATAACAAAGAGGAAGAACAAGGGAGAATGATATCTCATTCCTTTGTTAAGATTTAATGGGGTGACGGTTTAAGATGCGCTTAATTCTCCCTTAAAAACAGATCGCATTAACCCACAAGGTTTGACCAAGTAAAACCTTCCAAGCCTTAAGAATTAAATAATATAGGATTTATGGACTTTTAATCGGCCTTAAGAGTCCTTAATATAAGGCTTTAAATGTATTTTACTTCAAAGGAAACGTCAAAAGGGGCAAAACTGTAGGAATATGGAAACATTGTTCACCTACCGTTACTATATACCTACCGATCTATGAAACCGATTTGTGCTACCGATCTGTGCTACCGAACTGTGATTCTAATCTGTGCTACTGATCTGTCAAACCAATCTGTGCTACCGATCAGAGCTACCGATATGTGCTACACTATTCACCTACTGTTACTGTTCATAAAACTGGAAACACTGTTCATAGAACTGGAAATTTGGCAATGTGTTGGGGATAAGTCACCTTAACCTCCTAGAACACCTCCGACACCACATTTTTACAAAGGAATTGACCGGAGAGGTCCGGAACACTACATCAGATACCTATCTAAACATTATCGTCCTCGATAATTTAAAACCAACCTATAGAAAATAGGGGTTCGAACAACCACCCTGTAAGATACCTCACAATGGAAAACCACCCTAAGTTGATCTAAAGTTGGAACAAAACCACGACATCTGAGTGAAAGGGAACAAACAATCCATATCCAAACAATTCAAGCATAATATCACATCAAATGTACATAAAATAAAGGATAAAAGAAAACACAACAGAACATCTTAAAACAGCTCTGGTTACTGGACACACATCTATGACTCACGTTCCCAGGTACTCTCCTCCATGCCACCATGTCGCCATAAGACATGAACAAAGGGAATAGAACGCACATGTAACACCTTATCCTTTCGGTCATGGATCTCCATAGGTCGCTCCTTGAAGGTTGCATCATCATCAACATCGATCTCTCCCTGATTGATGTTGTGAGATTCATCATGAAGATAACGATGGAGTTGTGATACAAGGAAAACATCATGTATCTGAATCATCAATGGGGAAGTGCTACTCGATATGACACAGCTCTAACATGATATAACACCTCGAAATTCCCAACAAACCAGGGAGAAAGCTTACATCCATAACCAAACCTTCGTTTCCCACTACGGGGATTCACCTTCAGAAACACATGATCCCCAACATTATACTCCAAGGATATCCTCCATGGATCAGCATATGATTTCTGACGATCTTGTGCTGTCTTCATCCTCTCACGAATCACCTGAACCATCTTTGTTGTATTCTGCAATAGTTCTGGTATGTGAATTTCTAACACTCTGACCCCAGTCCAACACAATGGAGAACGACATGGCTGGCCATACAAGGCTTAAAATGGCGCCATACCGTTGGTGGAGTGAAAACTATTATATTAAGAAAATTCCACCAAGGGTTAGTTCCTCATCCATGAACCTCCAAAATCAAGAACACAATATCGTAACATTTCCTTGAGTGTTTGATTGGTTCGCTTAGTTTGACCATCCGTTTGAGGATGAATAGTAGTGCTAAGGCATAGTTGATAACCAAAAGAATTTTGGAGACCTCTTCAAACCCTGGATATAAAACAAGGATCTTGATTAGAAATGATTTTACTAGGTACTCCATGGAGTCTCCCCACCTCCTCTATATACTTCCTTGAAAAAAATCCACTAAGCTCAACTCCTTGATCGCTATGAAGTGGGACTATTTTGTTATACGATCCAGTACCACCCAAAAAGCATCATTTCCTCCCGGAGATCGAGGTAAACGTGTAATAAATTCCATTAATATGTCCTCTCACTTCCTCTAACAAATATTTAATGGCTAGAGAAAACCACCAAGAACACGGTGTTCAGACTTCAATTTCTGGCAGACCAAACATCGAGAAACAAACTCTGCAACTGCATGCTTCAGCCCAGGGCACTAAAAATGACTCCTCAAGGATCAATACATATTTGTCTCACCAGGATGTACTGATAGAGGAGAACTGTGGAACTCTCTAAGAACTGTCTCACACATCTATGAGGGAACAAAAATCCTGCCATGATATAACACTCGGTGTTGTTAATCCTCCAACCATCCATCTGGGGCCTCACCACAAAAAACTCTGTCTCTCCAAACATCCACCTCTGGATCACCCAACTGGGAAACTTCCACCTTCTGCATCAGGGATGACTGCACCATCATCTAGAAAAGACAACCTCTACCTCCAACCTCTTCCATGTCAAGATGCAAATCTGACAGTTCCTCTATTACTCTCCACGAATCACCAGATTCATGCACAACATCACTACGTGACTTTCAGCTCATCCCATCAGCTACAACATTCCCTTTTCTAGGTGTATATGATATTTCGATGTTGTATTCCTGCAAGAACTCCACCCACTGACGCTGTCATAAGTTCAAGTCACGCTGGGAGAAAACATACCTCAAACTATTATGATCAGTGAAATCCACAAAGTGCTCACCAATGAGGTAATGTCACCACTACATCAGAGAAAACACCATAGCTTCCAACTCAAGATCATGGGTGGCATAGTTTCATTCATGGGGACGCAACTGGCGAGACCCATAAGAAACAACTGACCTCTGCAACATGAGAACACAACCAAACCCCAGATGCGACGCATCACAGAAAACATGAAACTGGAATACCTCAGCTGGAAGACAAGGGACCGGAGAACTTACCAACATTTCATTTAGATACTCAAAAGCTTCCTGACATTGATCATTCCAAATGAATGCATGATCCTTCCTGGTCAATGTTGTCAAAGGAGTCACAACTCGGGCGAAATTGGCTACAAACCTCTTGTAGTAGCCAGCGAGAAAAAGGAAACTTAGAAACTCTGACACTATATTGGGGGATTCTAAAGACAGGACTACTAATATCTTCGATGGGTCCATAGATACTCCTAGTTGGAAAAAAAATGGCCCATGAAATGGACTTGTCTAGCCCAAAACTCACACTTCGACAACTTCCCAAACAGCTGATGTTTACGAAGAACTCCCAAAACAACATGTAGATGTTCATCATGCTCCACTTTAGTTTTGGAGTACTCTAGGATGTTGTCGATGAAAACGACCACAAAATTGTCCAGGAACTCACAAAACACAGCATTCATCAATCCCATGAACACAGCTGATGCATTCATCACACTGAATGACATTACAACGAACTCATAATGCCCATGACGACAATAGAAAGCAGTCATCGAGATATCCTTATCTTTCACATGCATTTGATGATATCCTAACCGCATGTCGATGTTTAAGAACTGACTTTCACCCTTTAGTTGATCGAATAAATCATCAATCTGTGGAAGAGGATAGCGGTTCTTTATTATCCCATTGTTTAAGTGATGATAATCGACACACAACCGCAAACTACCATCAGCCTTCTTTACGAACTAGAATGGCGCACCCTATGGTGACACACTTGGTCAAACAAAACCACACTACAACAGACCATCAAGATATATACTAATCTCTAGTAAATTAGAAGGGCCCATCCTATACAGAGACATAGAGATAGGATACACTCTTGGTTGTAGCTCGATCCCAAACTCGATCTCTCGTCGAGGGGGTAATGCTACGATCTCTTCAGGAAGGACATCAGGGTACTCCCCCACAAACCTAGGAAATTCCAACTACTGAGCCTCTGAAGAAAACAGCATCAACTCAGCCATCAAGGATGATAAGGATGGAACTTTTCTATGGGCCATCTGAGGATCTCGCTCACCAACAAACACCACTTTCTCTCCATAGGCATAAAAGAAAACAACCTTCTTCCGGTAGAAATCCACAATATCATGCACCGAATACAACCAATCCAAGCCGATGATGACATCATATGGTTATATTAGTAAACATAGGAAATCTCCCCAACAGCGGTGTTGCCCCAAAACTATCTCACAGTCTCTACATACTTAAAACAAGTCAGCTCGACCTCCAACTGGTGTAGTAAATGCCAAGGGCACTGGAAGCCTCTCTACATCAAGTACCAAGGCATGGACAATGGGAGGTGATATGAAGGAGTGCCTCGATCCTAAATAAAACATGGAAAACACCAAGGTAGAAAACAAGCATAATGTACCTCGAACGAAATATGGCTTGCCTGGGGCTGGCAATGCTAGAGCCTGAAGCTGACCACAACCTCCTCCACGTCCCCTCTGACCCTGATGATGACCACCACCATGGCCACACACTTATCTCTGAGGACGGGTAGCGGCATGGGGTTGTCCTATACCTGCCCCATCTACCCTCTGGTGATCTAAAGCTAGTGAAATCTGAAGCTACTGCCTCGGCTGGAACTGCCTCTATGGAGGAACCAGGAAGGGAGCACCCGATGAGGGATAACTGCTATGACAAGTCAGGCACTCCCACTGCTGATGACCATGATGACCACAAGAAAAAAAATGTCATGATCTCCTAGTATAGGCCTGAGAGTTTCTTCCTCCAGTGAAATGAGATGGGAAGGGCTGGGACCTACTCCTAGTTGGATGGAAACTGTTCTACCCTGAAAACCGGGAACCCCATACCACATCTCTGATTCGTGAGGAATCATACTGATTCCCCTATCATGATGATCTAGTTCTAGCCAAAGTCCTCTCAATAATATCTACCCTTGCAAGTACCTCAAGGTACGTTTTCAGCATAAACGGGGTGACCAAGCCCTGGATCTCTGGATGTAAAGCCTCCTCAAAATGTCTCGCCCTGGCCTCCTCATCTAGAAGTAGGTCTAATGAATATCATAGAAGGTTCTGGAAATGGATTCCAAACTCTCGAACACTAGAGCTCCCCTGTCAAAGGGTAAGAAGCTCCTGACCAATAGAAACGTTCGCGGTCATGGAAAGGAACTCAAATATAATCCTGTCTCAAAAATCATCCAATGAGATCGTTGACTCATTACGATCCACGAGGAACAAGAACCACCGCTGCATTGCTACTCCATGCGGCATCGTCACATCCTAGGAAAACCAGTGTTCCTTCAGAGCGCGAAATGAATTGAAGCCGATCTCGAACTCCTCTAACCAGTCTTTCATTACTTCATCTGAAACGGAGCCCTCGTACATCTGTAGACTCTGGTGCTAAAACTCTTGGAGTGTCTTCCTCCAAGTGTCACAGTCTTCAACCTCTACCCAGTTCCAATCTACTGGAATAGCCTTCTAGACAAATTATTTGTGAGCCTGACGAGGACGTCAACCTGGATCCATTCCTGCAAAATAATAAACCGTTAGAGCTCCTAATCCTGGAATATGGAAGACTCAACATTAATTAATTAATTTTTTCTTTCATTCAATTTATGTTAACCTATCCCAAGGTCTACCCATTCAAACAATTGCACAAAGAAGAATGATGCATGATCCTTTCCTAGGCCTATACCCTACAACTAGTATCACTTTGTTTAGTAGCCATCGTAAACATAATGGTTCGTGCAAAAGATCATAGGGGGCCCTAAACGCATATCTCCCAGCTGGTCTCCAATGTTTACCTCACTTGCTAAACATAAATGACACTGTTGCCCTACCAACCCATGAAATCTCACCTGTGCCTAACTCTAAACTCCATACTATCCCTCAACGAGGTCTCTGATATCACTCTGTCACGAACCCCTCCCCACAATGTGTACCCCTCTTGGGTCGGCAATGTGAGAAGGGAGATAATGACCCCAAGTCCCACATCCTATAGGCCCCGAGTTGGTGACTAGCATCGAGGGTATAATAAACACACAAATGGGAGGTAATACCCTATAATAGAACACATGCATAAGAGATAGATAAGATAGACACCAATTAACTCTAACTCAGACTGCAATATAAATGAAAACCAAAGCACACATATGAAATGACATGAAGAAGTACTACAACTGAAATGAGAAAACTGAAAGTACCAAAAAGAAAGTAATCACAGCTTCAACCACAAGCCCGAACTGCTCTTGAAACCCCAAGCTAGTAGAAATCAACTTGATATTCAACCTGCTGCAAGTGACCTGAAAAATAGTTATATATACATAGGGTGAGTATAACATTATACTCATTAGGATCCTCCATGAAGCCTCTAATGCAAAAGTAAAGGTAGCATGCTAAAGCACAGTAAAAAACAAGTGAAACTAACCCGTCACTTAAACAGGTATACTAAGTTCCCAATCTCACCATGGCTACACTTACCAAGTTACACATACATAAATATACCAAATAGTAAAGAATATCAAGGGTAACCCGCTACTACTTCCCCACTAGTTTTTCTCTTTACCCAACGACATACGTCCTGTGCATCTCTCTCCAATGGCTTTCCCGTATAAACCTGGGCTAAGGTTCACAATCTGCACCAGGTGCACCACAAAGTCTTGCCCGCAAACACCTAGGATAAGAACGACACTATCCTCACAACCATAAGTAACCAAGTAGTTTCAGGGAGCCACCACAGCTCTCATAATGTGTATCATACTTCGGGTATTATACCTCAAGCCATTACAGCCCATACACGGAGTAAGGATCCTCAAGCCATAACAGCCTATACACGTTACACATATAGTAGTCCATTAGATACTATAACCAGAATATATGTGTGAAATAACCAGATACCACTATATCCCTCTACACTCATATATGGGGAAAACTAAACACTGTGCCAATGTCACTAGTATCTACCAAGAGAAGATAGTGGGGCTATAGGGGGTATCCTCCATTCAACCTCCCGTCAGAATGTTGGGGAAACACCCGCCAGGGCTCAGAATCCCCATAGTGTCAGTTTCCCTTACTGACAGGGTGAAGTAGCGTATAGAAACACAAAAAGTACAGAATATATATAACTCACAACCACACTATGGGCATAAACTATCCTTAGACACAACTGCAGATAACGTCACTCGGACATCGAGCCGCAACTTCAAAGACTAGGTATCTATAAGAACACAACCAATTAATGAGAATTATTTGGTTACTTCATTCACTTTTTATTGGTTCCACTGTAAGTTAAATAATTCTTAAAACATTAATTAACCCTTAATTCAACCACATTACTTCATTCGCATCACATTCAGAAACTGCTATCCCTTCGAACGATCTCAACCTCATCATTAAGTTCCAACAAACTCCAACCCCATGGGTTAACATCATTTATTCAAACATTCATTACAGAATTACTTTCCCATATTTCCAGTCACTCTAGAAAAGCATCATATACTACTAAACACAAGGCGGCTCAACACATTGAGTAGACGTACTACCCATCATGTTTTTTCCACCTATAGCAAGAGAGCAGACAAATTCTCCCTTGAGAGGCTAAACACGGAAAGCACGTTGCATACCCCGCGTGTCTTCGCCTCCTTCGGAAAAAGGTTAATCAAGACTAGCTGCCTTGTGCAGTGGGGAAAAGTAAAGCATATAAACAAACAAGAACCAACAAACATCAAACAACCACATCCTTCCCATACCATCATCCCTAGTGTCCTCCCCCACAACCACATGCAAAAAACGATGCATCTCTCCAATCTAGTCTCCATCCAATGCTAGAACCACAAGGCCACCCTGCCTCCACATATCACAACAGCCATCCAGGCTCACATCACAACACAAGTAGTAGGAAAACAAACATCCCATAAATGGGATCTTGGCCCTTTAAAAAATCAAGAGGTTAACTCAGAACCCCTTAAGTAATTATCAAACAAGAGGTTCATTAATCTATCTTCAATTAACAGATTTATTAAATGTAGGTTCCAAAATTTGAGAAACCTAATCAGTAAGCTATCATAAATAAATAAACATGATTACTGCACTAATTTGATTAACATCAAATTTCAAGAAGAACCAGATTCATTTTCTTGCCTCTTTATATTTACCAACAGTTATCAATTAATCCCGGTTTACGTTATTTACCGATTTCCATTGAGAAAAAACAACTAGACAATGCAATCATGGATATCACTCTATATATAAAAACATGAGGCAAACTGTTATCATGGTACAAAGCAACAATATGCGATGAAACTAATTCTTTTAATCCGGTTCAAGTATTTAATTAGGTCAATTTCATTGTGATCCAAAGGGGTAAATCATGCTAACTCTACGATTGCACATAAACATTTAGAGAAGCCATGAATCCCCTACCTTGAAGATTTATTGTCGTTCTTCATCCACACAATGGGTCACGATCCTCCCCTCGTGACAACTGCATCCACCCAAGGATTCCACAGTACGATAGAACCAACCAAACCCCAAGAAAAACCATTAGAAGCATGGAGATTACATGCTATAATAAGGAAAGGTAAACATGTTAAGATGAACCCCAAAAGAATGATGATATAACATACCTTATATCAAAGATTGATCGATACAAATTGGTTTCATCAAAATAGAGCAGAACCAATCCTAGGAGTAAATTTTGATTGTGCAACTCCTAAGGGAAGTATTGAATTGTTCTAGTGTGTCTTAGCCGATAAAAAATAGGAAGAACAATTGAGAATGATATATCACTCTTTTTTTAAGATTTAATGGGGAAACAGTTTAAGATGCGCTTAATTATCCATTAAAAAAGGATCACATTAACCCACACGGTTTGACCAAGTAAAACATTCCAAGCCATAAAAAATAATTAATATAGGATTATGGCCTTTTAATCGGCCTTAAGTTTCCTTAAAACAAATATTTTAATGTATTTTATGTCAAAGGAAATGTCAAAAGGGGAAAAACTATAGTAATCTAGAAACACTGTTCACCTACCATTACTGTACACCTACAAATCTGTGAAACTTACTAGTGCTTCCAATCTGTGAAACTGATCTGTGAAACTGATTTGGGCTACCGATCTGTGCTACCAATCTGTGCTTCTGATCTGTGCTACCAATTTTTGCTACCGATCTATGCTACACTATACACCTATCGTTATTGTTCATAAAACTGAAAACATTGTTCACAGAACTGGAAATTTGGAAAAGTTTTGGGGATAAGTCACCTTGACCTCTCGGAACACCTCCATCACCGCATTTTCACAATGTAATGAACTAGAGAGGTCCATGACATTAATCAATCATTGAATGTGGTAATGAAAAACAAAAACTCATTATCATTGTTGATTATTAAACACCATAATTTTTAAAATGATTTTTTTGGTAGAGGTGGAGAAGAAAAAATTGATTTATAGAAAATATTCAATTAAAAATTTCAAATTATAGTACATACATGGTACTAGTGTTTTTATAATTTTATTGATCAATGAGGATTAGAGAATAAATAATTAAAAACAAAATTAAAATTGTTAATTTGATCATGTTACCACATGAATACCACCTCATTCAATAACCCCTTATGAAATATAGGATTCATATTTAAATTAGTCTAAAATAACATGGAATCAGGGAGAGTTGGGATGATAGGGCTTCTAGTTTTTTCTGAAATACCTAATTATTAGAAGCTGGTGGGGTGTGGTCATTATAAGTGGAGGAGGGTTTTTTAAATTATTATATTAATTTAATGATTAATTTTACTCATGACTATTAATATTATAGATTCTTATTACTATATAAAGTAAATTTTCCATGTTATTTATAACTAATGTGTTCATACAATCTCATTGAATAAAAAATC
Organism: Viscum album; assembly: GCA_963277665.1. Classification (NCBI taxonomy): domain Eukaryota; kingdom Viridiplantae; phylum Streptophyta; class Magnoliopsida; order Santalales; family Viscaceae; genus Viscum; species Viscum album. The sequence continues at coordinate 1,738,396,675 of OY728145.1, forward strand.
ATGTATTTTGCTTATAAATTAAAATATAGTAAATTAACATTTTCCTAACTCCCAAAGAATTCAACTATATTATAAAATCCCAAAAAAAAATATATGTAACAATTTATTGAAGTGTTGATTTCAAAAATGTAATCAATTCTAACAGAATAAATTTATAAATAAGTAAACCTTAATTTTCAAATAAAATCCCCATTATTTGAATCATTAAAATAATAATATTATAATCCATTTAATGACCCATTGAAAAATTATGAATGGTATCATAAATATATATTTAAATTATAAAAATATATAATATCATTTTTTAATACATTTTATTAACTTAAATTTTCATTTTTTTCGTTATATTCATTATATATTTATAAAAAAATCATTTTACAAAAATACCAACACTGAAATGATAATTTTTAGTCATTTATTTACTTATCAAATTATATAAATATATCATATTTTAATTTTATATGATAAATAAATATTATTTAACAATTTCCTAGGTGAGTATTCTATTCTAATAGTCTGTTTACAATTCCTAACAATAATATTAATATTCCAAGAGTTAGATAAATATTCCCAAAATCATATTTATAAAAGTTATATGGAATCAGTACATCCTATAAATAAATATTATTTCATTCATTCATCGATAACTTATATTTTTTGTAATAAATATATATGTGTTTGTGTGTGTGTCTTCATCCTCAAAATTAATATTTTATTATTATCATTATATTTTATTTATATGGAATTATTCATTAGTTTAGTCATTCTGGTTGACCAAGAATATCCTTAATTTCATATTTATATTCTTTTATTTTCTATTTATTATCCTTTTGTATTAATTATTAATCATATTTTTTTTGTTTTTGGCTAATGTATCATTTTTTATTTTTGAGAATAATATTTTTTATTATTTCTCCAAGTGATGTATGAGCTTTATACTGTAAATAAAATTACATGAAATTTAATTCCATTGATAAAAATATGGATCATTACATTCTTACCAATATATTAAATTTATCCACGGAAAATTCATTTAACATAATAATGTTAAAAAAGGTTAGGGTTCATCTCTTTTATCACATCCACTGGATCCCATGACAAATATTCATTTTTATATCTCATCCATAGTATTATAGAAATGTTAGAAGACTTTTTGAATACAAAATTATCTATACTATTTAAGATCGTCACAAAGAGATTATCATAATGGATATGATATTCCAACTATTCCAAATATGAAGTAAGTACATGTGAGGGACTTGTTATGTAATTACTATGTATGGATAAATGGTTTTTGATTTTTCTAGATGATAAGCCACATATCCAATGCAATAATCAATCTCAATGTGGATGATGCTCCTGGGAAATAGTTTTCCCTTCTTCCCAAATAACATGACTCTATTCCATAAGGATACATGTAGGAATAACATATCACTAAACTCAATAACCTATTCATATATAGGATTATATTTACATTTTATCTATCTATATTTTTAAACCCTAATGACTTTCTAAATGGTATTCACTATTTATTCATTTTCGTTAACTATTTCATGACCACGAATATTATGTTCACCAAAATCATCTTTCCATGCTTGTATTCTCCTATTTTCCAATATAGGGATTCATATGGAGTCATATGTATTATTGATTTTAATATACATATTTTAATAAAATTTAAATAAACTATCCTCTTTCTCTCAAAATCTATTGAAACCATCAATAATTATATCAATGTATCTTCCAGTGTCTAAAAATTCCTCTTACGAAATCAAACAATCTGGGGGTGATAAGTCACACTAAAGATCATCTTAGTTATTAAGACATGTTGGAGTCTTCTTAGGAACATGGATGTCTGTATGAAATCTATTTATGATTATTAAATAATGGTAATATAAGAATACTAACCACTTCTCTGAAGTATATATGTTCACAATGATCTAGTGAGAATCCCTCCCTAATTAAAATTAATGATCAAATATTTAAATATGATCAAACAAACCATGATTCGTTATTTCATATAGATAACTTTGGATGTTTAGTGAAAAACTCCATGGTTCAATTTTATAATTTGAATTTTGGTATCAGTAATGGTTCTATAATCCCATTAGAATATTTCATTTCATACTTAAATATCTTACATACCAATCACATTTTTGTATATTCAGTGATATTCATCTTCATATATTCCATCCAATAATTCTCTAATTGAACATCGAATATATTTTTGATCATACAGTAAGAATATACATTTATGATCTAAGAATCAATCAATTTATATCTCTTTATCTATGAATTAAATTGTACACATATGTTGAAAAAAATTATTAAAACTCATTGCTCGTCATTTTTAAAATATGAGGATTTTCAATTTATATTAGGCTACACCATAATTCCAAATTTAAAAATTTTCTATTTGAGATGAAATTAAATTATATTAAAGGTATGGTTGAGAAATTATATGATTAAGGAATGATGATGACACTTCCTTTATGATTTAATGTCCATACAATGTATTTATAATAATATTATATCCTTCTCAAATCTTACATTTATAAAGTCACATGATCCCTTATACTTATTTAATAAATGAATATATTTATTGATCTAGGGTAGTAGTATATTGTGTATTTAGAATCCATGATGATATATGACAATAATTGTAGGCTCATATTATTCTCCTTTTATGGGAATATATTTTGGAGTCCCTTTTGATCACAATTTTTTCCACAATTCCCCCCAAGGAGATAATGCCTCTTGATTTCCAACGCATGATAAAAAATTCCCACTATAGATCTTTTGTGTGATATTTTTACCATTAAATTAAATGTTTAATAGGGATTATGAAATAGCATAATAATTTTTCAACAGTACACATCATAATACATTGAATGATTCAACGTTTCATTCCACAATGAGTCCTCCCCTTGTGGGTATTGTATGTACTAATTTAGTGAAGAGTCGTATATTCAAATTATTGAATAATTATTCACATTCACTAGTATTGAAAAAATTAACTCCCTTATGTTTCATCATATTTTATTTTTTTTTAATTTATTATAAGTTTCTCAAAAATCATAAGGAAGACCCAATATGTCAATGGAAACAATAGATATCAATTACAAATGTTGGCATGAGATACTCTTCAATTGAATTTTTCTTAGAAGGCTCTAAAATATAATGATTATAGTCATAAAATTAACCCATAATAATACATTATATATATATCTATAATTTACTATATGATTAATATTGTTTTTCTCTTCTCAATGTGCTTACCACAACATTAAAATTCTCCTCATACTCTATTCTCTTTTAGTATATCATAATATTATCTACAAAGTATACCAAATATTAGTCAATGTAATATAAAAAGACTATAATCATCATGTCTAGGAATATTATTGTAAATTAGTGTGTTTTAATGGTATCACTATGAAATTATTTTGTCCATACCTCATTCAAAAGGATGTATTTGGAATATCTTCGTTATCCACCATTAGTTTATGATAACCTGACTGAAGGTTCTCCGTAGAGAAATAAATGGATTCATATAGCTGATCAAACAAGTAATAGGTCATTGTTTGAGATACATGTTCTTTTCTTGAATTTGGTGGGCTTTCGATATTCAATGTATAGGAACATTGATTGATACATTTTCTTGATGAAGAGTACTAGATCACCACATTGTGTTGCACTCAAGCATGTAAAACCATTGTCTATATTCTATTATAATTACATATTCATTAAATCCAACTCAATGGTGTATATTCTATATTAAGTCCATGATATGGGTGAAGGTCTTTATATATGTTCAACTGAGAACTCAACCTGTTAGTTAAGAGGAAGAACAAAAAAATCTTTTGATAACACATCAGTGTATTCTTTATAAAAAATAATGTCTTTAGAAATGAACATAAAAAATTTCATGATCATTTGTTCTAGATAGGATTTATCATAACAAAATTGAATCCATGAATGAGAAGTATATTCCAATTAATATTCACCCTCTTTATTTAATTTATAAAAAATTGGTGGATGGTCGGATATGTGATGAGTGATATCCCTATCTAGATAATTTATGTTGGAAATATAATAAGATGTCTAATCCATTTCCAATATATAATCTAACTCTACGAAAGTATGTATGAATAGATTTTAAGGTATTTTTTGTCCTGGAAAATTGACAAGGGAGAAGTTATATAATTTATATTTAATAATTGCACAATTTATTATTCACAATGATAAATCAACCACTATATTTTGAGGGGTTTTGTAAATATTTATAATTAACATGAAAGATTTGAAATCATGTGTAGAAGGTGATTCAATAAGTATGTTATCTATTTTTTAATGAAATACTAGAATACCTATCCGAATATCAGGTTTATGATCAAACTCAAAAGCAGTGATAGTATATTCACTTCCATTCCACCTTTAAGACTGTTATAATTGAATATCTCTAACAACATATGGAATAGGATATTGAATCACAAAATATCTCTTTTCTAGGAAGATGGTACACTACAATACATGTTGAGTTTCATTAAAAACCATATTATTTTTCACCATTAGATGATGTATTGAAATTTAATCAGTGAATATTATATTGATGCCTCTATTTTCAACATTTAAATCATCTCCTATTTCAATCGGGAAAATTCATAGGATGATTATTCCTACAGTTTTTTCATAAAGGATGTTAGTTTTTCATTCCACTATGTAATTTATCTTTTGATCCTACCATCTTATACTTAATTTAAAACATTTTAACTCTGAGACCATGAGTCCACCAAAATTATTCAATCTCTATAAAAATATTAAGGGAACAACATTGAATATTGTTTTATCATTCAATAAATAAAATAAACAACTATTTTAATATATATTTAATTAATAAACTATAGAATCAATCAAATTCACATTTAGTGTTCATGGTGAAGCTATATTTATATTATCAATGCCTTTGGAGGCATTCCACATACACCTCAATAGACTAATATTTAATTCTATTATTTTTTAAGAACACTATATCCGTTAAATGATGGAGGAATCTCAGAAAAAACTTATTGAAAAATATATTCTCAAATCCATCCCATTCAATGGATTCAATTTACCATTTATAAATTGTTTTCTTTATTATTTTCTACAACCTATTAGTTTCCCTATCAAAAACATTGATATCCAACATGACATCCTCCACTTCTGAGTATTGGAGGACAAAAAATATCACCTCAATGGGGTTAATAAATTTTTCCACAATTATAATATAAGGAAATATAATAAATAATTTCGGCCTTTGTTGCATAAATGAATCGACCACATCCTGATCATACATATGAGAATAAAAACATTATATACAATTCATGTTATTATTAATAACTTGAGCAAGTTGCACAAGTAATTCCATCTTGTTCTTTTCTCCTGTTCACGTCATGTATGGAATATTATTATGAAAATCACAATATTTCTAATCTCATTCGTTTTTAGTATATGTTATCTTTTTTCAGACGTTTAACAGGAAATAAGAATCAAATTTAGGTTGGGGATTCAATACATATCTGATGAGCATATAAAAATTCCACAATGAACATTGATAGATAATATTATATATAAAAATAATACACCAAATTATGATTCCATAGAATTAAATATAGTTATCCATGGTGATATAATTATCCCTAAGTTTCTTATAAATTTTTTCTATTCAAAATTCAAAAAATTACATTACTATAATATGATTCCATGTACATCTATCCATGACTAATAGACATATAATTGTAAATTAAATATAGACAAATGACTGAAAATACTTGTTTCTTTGAAGTAAATGGAACATAATTTGAAAAGATGAAACAATAATAAAACATATTTTTATTACTATAAATATTGGGCACCTTACTCCATTTTTAATCCTACACCTTCATATGATATCCAAGGGAATACATAAAAATAGCGAGGATCAAAAAATACCACTATAGAAATAAACATGGAATTGAATCATATCACATGATCAAAAGTTAATAAAATAATAAAATAATATTAATTACTCATGAATAAATATATATATATATATATATATGTATAAAATATAAATAAATTATACAAATTATTATTAGAACCACTTTTTGTATATGTTTTTATTTGTTGTCAATAGTTTTCAATGAAGATCAAAATGAAGGAGATCACGAAGTACTCCATTGAAATGGAGGAATAGAAGATCAAAATGAATGAGATCAAGAAGTACTCCAATGAAATGGAGGAATGGAAGATCAAAATGATGGAGATCATGAAGTACTCTGATAGAGTAGAGGAATGGTGATTCAGAAAATTGTTGTACCGATCATAAGTTCAAATAACATGTGTCAAAGGTGATACATTTTTTACAACAATGAATAATGTGAGTTGTAATCCATCTGAGGATCCATCTGAGGATGATTAAAGAAGAATGGGGTTTTTTGATGAAGACCATCCAATTCTTCTTTATTGCATGAGAACCATGGGTTTTGATGAAGACCATGCAGTTACTCATGTTTTCATGAGAACCATGAAAGAGACTTCTTGACGAATTGAATCACATGGTTTGCATGAATTAGATCATGACGGTTGATGAAGAAGATAACGTGACAATGATTGGAATTCTAAGATGGTCGTGCAAGGATTGGAATTTTGAGATAGCCATGCACATCACATTTTCATAGAATATGATGATGCTAAAGCTATGAATTCAAATAATACATATCAAAATAGTGGAGTTTGTGATAAAAGCAGAAGAGTTGCTGAAGGATACAGATCACCAAGAAGAAGTGTTGTTGAGGTGATCATGCTTGTTGACAAATCAAATGAACCACATACAATTTTGTTGAAAAAAATAAGATTCCATGGTGGAATGTCGAGTTCAAGGACTGTGGATAGAGATCTATGTTTTATTCAAGGAACATCAACAAAGGAATGGATGATCTGGAGGCGGAAAAAAAGAGAAGATACAAGGTGGCGCCGTTTCCCAGTGTTTGCCAAATTTTTGGACCTGAAAATTCGACAAATAAAGAATAGTTTTTTTGGCAAAGGGACATAGGCGACAAGGTCTTAAAGGATAGGAAACTTTCGCGCCATATGTTTTTGAAGATCAAATCATCAAAATATGGAAATGGGATAAGGGTCACACATGTTTTTGGTGAGGTCGCACAGGTGACATGTATGCCAGGAAGAGACTTGCGTGCTGATGCCTTGAAAGTTTGATAACTTGCGCACCTATGGTTTTTCGAGATCATTAGATCAAAATTTGGCAAAGGAAGGAGGTTCGCGCAAGTTTGGAAGTTGTTCGTGCAAGTGACTAGAAGGGGAAGAGAGCTGCGTGCCGAGATCTGTGCACTGATGGTTGACTTGCGCGCCATCGCGCAGGGGGTCCAGTTTGCCTATAATTACTGGACCACCCCTCCTCATTTCTCACAGAGCTCAAGACATAGAGATTGTATGAGCTCTCGTCATGCAGGTTAATGAGCCACACAAGTGGTAGTTGGGTCTCACAAGTAGAAGTTGTGCGCCGATTGATGGTTGTGCACCCAAGGTGATTTGGGCGAGAAAGGAAGTGAGTCGCGCAAGTTTGTAGTACAAGAAGGCAGAGTCACGCAGGTTCTTTGGTGACACTTGCGCACCAGTTTATACTTGCACGCCTAAGAATTATGCACCATATTAAGACTTTCACACCAGGCTTGAAAAGGATCGCCATATATTGTTGAAGCATGCCCGTCTATCTAGAGGTGCACGAGAGCTGAATGATTTACTGATACTTTCGGTGAAAAGTGAGATTGAAGAATAAATCTAAATGATACATGCATGATCTCATGCATACTTGGTGAAATGATTCTGAAGATGACAAGTATGCTGAGCATCATTTATTGAGAAATCACACAAGTGATTGTGATTCAGACAAACGAAGACAAGGGGATCTAGTGCATTCAGTCATTGCACTATAGAAGAAGGATTTAACTAAAAGGAGCATCAACTCTGAACCCTGATGAAAGCAAAGTCTCATGCTGAACAGGAGACAAAGAACTTCAATGCACATATATTGAAGAGACCTTCACGTCTATAAACTGAGTGTGACTTCACCAAGGGCAGTGAGCTAGGGGGAGTCAATGGGAGTGACCCGAGGGAAGCAATGAGCTATCCCTGAACCTTTGTAAATGTAGTGAGACTGGGACAGAGTGACTGTACCCGAACATTTGTAATCTTCATCTAGTGAAGCATAGTGGATTTTGGTATGACCGAAAACTTATTGGCGTATGATCCTTGGACGTAGCCCTTTGTGGTGAACCAAGTAAAAATAGTTGTGTCGTCTCTCTGCATGTGAATGTTTAATTGCTAATCATATCAATCATACAAGTTTAAGTAGTTCCTACCAACATGAGAACAATATCCACAACTTTAAGAAGAAAAAGTTGCCACCCTGATTCACCCCTCCCCTCTCAGGGTGTCCTAGGGTCCTACAATTATTATGTAAATATATGAATTTCACATAAACATATTTCATGAAATAATCATGATTTAATGTTAACTTCCATGATGATTTCATATGGTGGATAGAGTCTCATAATTAATTATGTTTACTCCATAATTCCATACATAATATCTCTTAATATGTAACATTACCCAATACATTTGAGGTATATTTAGGGGAACCATTCATAAAATTAACATTAATATGTGTGCCACATTAAAAGTGTTATGTAAGGAATTATCATAAGGGTTTCCTCTAGAAAGAGATGGGTTTTGTAATCATGTCATTAAGAAAAAGCAAAAAATATATCATAATGGAAACCATGAATGATGTGATTTATATTTTTTTGGAAATTCATGAAGTCAATATAATATTATATCATGAATAATAAAATGTATATGAAGTTATATAATGAAAATTAGTGGAAAGGTAACATTATAAATGTGCCACTGAAGAATATTTATTGGAAAAAAGCGAATAGTATTTAATGTGGGAAAATGAACAATTATTTCAAAAAAAAATTAATAAAATTTTATTTCATGAAAAAATGAATGAGATTAAGAAAAAATGTTGTTTATTAAAATTTATTGTGATGTGTACTTGTAAATGGGTTCGAACAAAATAATTTCACATTTATCCGGATTTCTTGTAGTGATTAATTAGGAATGCAACATTTTCAAAGATGTATTTCCCCTTTAAATAAAGTTGTATTGATCTATATATATATTTATATATATTTTTTGAACATCTAATTTGATCATTGATAAGTTTAATTTAAATTTTAAGAGATAAATTTCACTAGAGAGAGAATGTAAACCAAAAAAAGGAGGTTTAGAGTGATCCCTAAACTCATGAATGAATATGTTCGTAACATGAAATTAATTTCCTTAACAATAAAATTAGATTATATTATTACATATTTAAAATAAAATTTCCCATATATTCAATTTATAATAATTTTATTATGTCCAATTCTGTCCATTTTGATGAGTTATAAGTTTCAATTTCATTGTTCTGGGAGCATTTGCTTGAGGGTTTCAAGGTCCATTCAGATGTCTATAATGTTGGATGTTCATATCAAATAAAGAAAAACATCAAGAGTTAAACCAAATTATTTTCATTTGCATCCATTATTTAAAATTTCCCATATATAATTTTTTCCAGATATATGGATGATTAATTTTTTAATCAATTATTTATAATTGGTTAATTTATTTTGGACACTCTTCCTACTCTCTAAAACTATGTTCAATTTATTAAACATTATGACCATAAATCAATTCTAGTACATTAACTAATCAATAATAATATTATTAAAATATTATTTAATGAAAAATAATAGTTTTATTATGTTACATTAATCATGTTATGGAATATGGAAAATATTTATCCAAGTAGACGGTTAACTACAAAAATTCATATAATGGTTTCATTTATTTAATTATGAAAATATGAGAGAAGGTGGAGATAAAATATATTATTTAAATATATATCATTATTTTATGTACTTGATAATAGATATTTTATTATTTAATGGATGAATTACGTGTGTATATGGTTGAAGAATAAATGAAATCAAAAGTTATTGATTGAGAATGTTATCTCTTGAATACCACGTCCTTGAAGGACCCCTTAAGGAACAAGGAATTGTAATTTTGGTCATAAAAGAAGCATACAGAAGTGGGTAGAGTGGGGAGGAGAGTTTTTGGAAGAATTTTTTAATAATTCAAGTCCTATATGGTTTTAGGAGATTGGTAGGGAGGGGTGGTACTTATAAGGGCGTTAGTGGAGTGTTTTTGATAATCATATTCATTTTTTATTTATTATTTAGGAATAAAACAAATAGTATTGTGTATTTTTACTATATATCTTAAATATTTCATTTTATTACGAAATAATGGTCTCATACATAATCCATGACTAAGAAATTTGGGTATTGGGATTATAATGTTAATAACCAAAATTATCATTTTTCACTATTCACCCAAATTCTTTTACTTTTGGAAAAACCAAAAAACATACAAACTAATTTTTTACACATATATTTCTAAAATATAATCCATTGTGTTTAAAAAAATTTGTAATTATGATAAATTTAATATCTAAATAAAATATCCATTTATTTGTAAAATATTAATTAAATTTATATAATCAATTTTATGTTCCTTTATAAAAGTAATAATTTATCATAAAAATACTAATAATTATAATAAAACATAATATTATTTTATGAATCTATTTTATAAAAATATATTTTATTTTAAATTATTTAATTCATTATAATATGGTAAATAGAAAAATATTGTCTTATAAAATATAGAAATTGTAAATTTTACATTTTTAAAACATTTATCAACATGTACCATGTTATTAATATACTATATTTTCAATTTATATGATAAATAAATAGTATTTTAAATTTACATAGTTGAGGATACTGTTATCTGAGTTAGATTAGTGTTCATAATGATTAGAATATTATTTGAATGGTTAGATTACTATTTTAATGGTCATATTTATAACATTCACATGGGTTTTGTAATACCGGTAAAAAAAGATATTACATTACTTATAATTTAACTTATATATTATCATAAGTTTATATACATTCCATAATATAAGGAATGTTTCATTATTAATAATTTTTATTTATGTATATTTTTACTCATTCCATCAGAGTATCGGTTATGTCTTCTCAAAGAGATACTTAAATGTGATACATATGTAGTGGTTGTATTTTCTACATTACATTTTCATTTATATATTCTATTCTCATAAGAATGTAAATATTGTGGTAGATTCACTTTGTAAGAAGACTCATTATTTCCTGGTGGAGAAGGCGTCTATGTAGTTGGCATCATTATTAGTGATCCAAGTAGAGGAGACACATGTATCTTATTTTGGGATCATGGAGTTGAATCTACTGATTCTTCATAATGCGACAGAGGAAATGATGGAATACATTTCATTTGAGGGCCTCATTTAAGAGATATCCCCATCATATTCACTAGATGGATTCTATGAAATAGGGAATCACATAATCCTTTTATAGTGTTAGAACTAGGTTATGGTAGCACTATGAAGATGATATGAGGGAGTTTTATAATTCGCCCTTTGACATAAATCTTGATTTATGGAATATTTAAAGTTTCCTTAAATGGAACATTTTGTGGGATGGATTGAGGTGGAATGTGGCCTAGCTCGCATCTCAGATTATCAAATGTTAGTATGTGATGGGTGAGGACCAGGTACCAATAAATTGTTTCTCGCCTCTTAATATCCTAAAGTCGAAATTGGATACTATATACAGGGATCTTTCTAAATGGATTCCATAGACATCTAGAGAAAATAAATTCGATATATTTGATACATGAACAACATACTAGTCAATGAACTTCCAAGGTATTAGGGAATAAAGATCTTTGGATAGTTTTAGGATGTTGTATGTCCATGATACAAGCCAACCTATTAGGGTAACCTTGATGATATTCTCTAACAATGATAAAAAATTCACATCATGATTTTAGAGATCCTTTTAGGAGGATTTCGGGACCTAGTTGAGGATGAGTACATATTTTCAACCCTAGATAGATGGGAAGACAATGTTCACAATCTATGAGTCTGGGAATATGATGAGGGATTTCATTTTTGACTTCGATTAATGTTGGATGGATCAGATAACATCTTTATATTTTATTTATAACAATTTATATAATTATACTATCAATATGTAAACATTTTAATTCATGTATATGAGAATATATAGGTCACTTTTATGATGGGATGACATTAGCGAGTCATATCACGGTGAACCATTGTAGAGACGATGTAGGAGAAGTTTTAGGTGATTCATGAGATGTTTTGGGACACCCAATGTAGAATAAAATGTAATATGGATAAATTTCCTATTCTATTGAAGTTCAATAAAGGATATAAGGGTCCCATGAGAGTCCTCCCATGAGGAAGATTAATGAGAATTGGCGAGGAAAGCATGAAATCCACAAAAAACATTATGCCATCTGAGATCCCACATAGGTTTTTCATGGTTACTAAACACCTTAAATAACCTCTACAGTTAGATCATGTTCTTGATGTATTACTTTTTTCAAATATGAAGAGATAAATGAATTATTTTACACACATTACAGATTGTGGTGATCTGGATATCAAGGATGTAACCATCATACCATAAAACCTGATGGTGATTGAGGGTGTCTATCATTTTAAACTATGTTGACGGTCCATTCCATTTGTTCATTTGTTGTGATAACATGAGATCATTAAAGAGTTATCCTTGTGGAGTAAGACCCAAATATAGGATTAGTATCCACACAATCATACATTGTTTGTTCTTTTAGATGATAAAATTATTCTATTTAGAGAATATTTTAGACACTTTTTTCCATGTAATAATTATAAATGTATTAATAAATATTTCCAATGTTAGATGCTGAGATAACATGTGATTATGATACCTAATTAGGACTCGAATAATTCTCAAAAAACATAATTAAATTTTAAATTACGGACAATAAGTTTATTAGAAATAATGGAATATATCAAAATTATATTGTAAAATGAAAAATATGAGACCATTTTATATTATAGTTAGTGGGGTTTCCCCAAGTATTTATATCATGTTAGTTAGTTCTAGATGTTCAAATGAGGAAATTATTAGCAGGTTCAATAATTTAATTTAATAATTTTTTAATTTTTTATTTTCATTTATTCCTAAAACTAATTTCCCTTCGTAGGAATCCTATTATGTCATATCAAGATGTTCTACCATATAACCCTATGAAAAATAAGATGGTGATTCCTAATTTTCCTTAGTAGATCAATATATGGTGATAACCATTTATTAGATCAAGGGCTATTGACACAATGTGAACTCAACTGGTCTTCCATATCAATGGAAAACAAATTATTTACTAATGATCGATAAATATTATATGTAGGGCTCATAAATTTCTATTTTAAACTTCTACTAATGTATTTATCATGTTGTTTACTTCTTTTCCTTGAAATTTGATTAATCTAATTATCCGTATGAGCAAGAGTATCAGATTAATTAGTTTTTTCAATAAAATAAAGATTATTGCATGAATCTCTCTAGAGTATCCCTGATATATGATTTTTTTCCAATAAATAATGGGAAATGATTCTTGATCCAATATTCATGTGTCCTTCCCCAACATTTCAGTCACATTATTTATACATGGGATATGAGTAAATAGTTTGATATTATCAGGTGTCCATGATTGTTATTAAAAACTCATATTTGTTGTGGATGTAAGAACAACAAATTGATTATTGTTTTATGGATGGATCCATATGTCATTAATGTGATAATATATAGATATTGGATCTAGAGTGGAATTAATGATGGGAGTTTTATAAGGTGCATTATTGATTTTAGAAGAGGATTTATCAACATTTTTTCAACAACTAGTGGCTGGGAACTCATGGATGTGGAGAAGTAAATTTTATTTTGGGGGTTCCAGTGTCTTAATTCATATTAGTGAAATTATATCTATCAAATCAAGATGGAACTTGATTTTATATGAAAAAATGTTTGCATGATATGTAGTCTGATGAACACATGTTGTGTAGTACCCCATATTTGATAGCTAATGGGATATAACAAAGATATGTATGAAAATCCATATAGTAACCGCACTTTCGGTATAATATAATTCTGGTCACTTAAAAAATAGGCCGTGAGTACAAGGGCTTGGACATGACTTGACACATGGATGCAGCCTGACAACATGTGCATAGTCATGTCTAGGTATATGGGCTAGGAAATGGCTTAGTCCACATCCAGGTATACATACATATATCATCAGGTGTAGTCCTAGAATGGTTAACAAAATTCATCCATGGGTGGTCGAGACTTTCCATGTAGTACACTTATATTTTTTTTAATATGAACTCATCATTGATTCATGTTTTAAAGTGGATCCAACCTTGAGACCTAGTGAGGTCACATGTTTTGTGACCCCAACAACACACAATATATATTTCCTTTTAATTTTATTTTTCTTTATATCCTCCATTTTAACATGAATATTGGTCCATGATAATACTAAATTGCATGTTTTTTCACATTAACCATATGTGAGCCTTCATATTAACTCATGAGACCCGATGCATTATTTTTTGAGGTTAAAGTTTCTTAAGGAAAATTTTGATGATGAGAGTGACTATGAAGGATCATCAGAGAGAGACTAGGTTTATAAAAACTACTGTCGTTCCATTATACTGGTCTCACGTTCTCCCTAAACTAGTTTTGGGGTTACCATCCTAATGGAAATGGGATGGTGTCATCAACCTATATAGGTTTACACCCATTATATAATATGGAGTTATTTATCTACCTACCGAATGCAACCACAAATCCACTATGGTGTGTGTACTCTATGTATTGAGTGAATCCCCCCTAAAATAGTAGATTTTTTTGTCATCTAGCTTCTATGTGTAACACCCTTGTATACTATGTTGCATGTCCTCTCATTTATGTGTGAAGTCCACTTGATTTAATATCTCAAGGCTCCTCTACCTACTGAGTGTCACTACATAATATAATTGGTTGAGGTTCATCTACCTATTCAATGGTAATATAAAAATGAAATAGGGTGTGGGTAAACACAATATTTACATATTGGAACTACCTTATTGTACAGAGTAATGGGTCAACAACATGGAGATAGTTTCACCTTGATTGTGAGGTACACTAGTAATGTTTGGGTCCTCCATGAAGTGAATTATTTTAATAACATCACATGACATTTATTTAATCAATGAAGTAACCTTGTATATATTGGAAAAATATTATCCTAAGATCAATGATTAGATATAGAACACCTTAAATATTCTTATAAATTTCAAATATGAGTATATACATTTCTTTTTGGGTTCCTTGTCCTTTTATCTTTTGGTTGACATGATTACTTTAATCTTTTCTATTATTTATCTCTCTTATGTTTTTCAGGAATCGTAAAGGGTATGTATATACTCACCCCTACTTGATCATTACACTGTTATATAATTTTCATTGAGGAAGAAAGATAGATAAATTATGATTTTATAGGATAATAAATATGCTTCGGATCATAGAATTTGTAAGGTGGTTGTGTTTAGATACACGGATTATGGATCTCTCAACATTTCATCCTAGTTGTTTTTAGGGTGGTACTTATTATCTAGGTTGTCATGTATTTTTTCATTATAATTTTTTTACTCTATCATTGAAATTTTTATTTCATAATGTTAATTAAATTTTTTATTTTTACTCTATTGGTTATGGTATTTTATTATAATTCTACTTCTCATCATTACATAGATGTTTGGGTGCATGTATATTTCAGAATTTTGAAAAACCACACAAATTATTTGTCCCTTATGTGTATTTGTTTACTACCCCAGGCATATGAAGGAAGGATAGGGGTCGTGGTGCCCTAGTCTTACATAATAATGACAAGCCTTGGTGGATCCCATCATTACCTAATCTCCATCGATCTTATGATGAAAAATTATTTAAAACAATATCATACACTAATGAACATGAGAAAGGCACATGGTTTCATTGTTTTGGAAGGTTACTATATACGATTCATTCAAAACATTTTCCTGATTGACTACCCAATTAAAAATATTTCTTATAAGAGGGATAATATCACATGGACAAGGGAATGTGAAGAATGACTAGAATAATTATATACGAGATTGTATAATGCATAGATTTTGAATAAAATATCATAAACTAATGTTTATTTTCTATATTTACAGACATTGAAGAAGGAACATAATGGTGTCCTTATGTATAATTATAATTTTATTTCGTATCAATTATGGTAGTTAAAGGACCATGAGTAGAACAATCAAACTCATGGTATGGATTTGGATACCAAATTTTTTTATCATGGAATACATGGAAACAATATCATTATGGTGACGGATGTTAGATATAGAAAAATTATAAGATACCAAGTTACATATATTCATGGAATGTTCTCAATATAGGGAAAATGATATGGATTTAATTTCTCAAATATTATGATTTTACAATACTCTACCACACATGGAATGTAAAAAACGTATATGATTAATTGAGAAGGAACGAACACACATTTTAGAAAAAAATTGTGGACAAGTATGAGTTCTATGATCATGGATATTGTAAAGTGGGACCTGAGAATAATTAAAGAACATGATAAATTACATGGTATTAAAATTATAGCCAAATTTATTTTTATACAAATTATAAAATATTTAAATTTGATGCTTATAATATTTATAAGAATTTTAATGCTCAAATGTTTAGGATTTGGAATAATTCATATTTAAAGACGACATCCAGAAATATAGAATGATAGTATGTCTTATGTCAAGACCTTTGATAAAAAGATAATTTTTAGGTTTTTTTCATGGAACCAATTTTCCAATATTCCATAGAGTACCACAACGTACATCTACATTAGGGAATATTTTTGATGAGATAACATATAGTGTGAAAAAATTGATTAAGTATAAAAATTCATTGTTTGTTAAAAGGTGAAAACTTATTGAAAATTTACAAGAGTATTCACAAACCCTGTATCTATTACTATGTGTTAAGGGGATGAAATTACTTTTGACTATGTCATAAGACTAATAAATACTACTTGATATATTGAAGTATTATGAATTTTTTATCACCTTACTAATGAAAATATTTTCGTTCAATGTAACAAGATTTACCTATATAGCATATTATATATAATTAAACTAATTATATTTTATAAAATCATAGATAACCTATTTCAATTAAATATGATCATGATCCATAAATAATACATAAATTTAATATGGGTAATCAGAAGTATCTTGACACAGAGCTTCATTTGATCACCACATAACATAATAAAATCGGGGGTATTCTGAAAGGACTTATCAAAAATTAGAAGACATTATTATATTTTTAATTAATACAAATTCAATTTATTTGGGATCATTATTTACCCCTAGTTTAGTATAAGGATAAGATAGCTTCCATTCAAGAATTAAAATAGAATTCTATGAAGAATTAAACTGCAAGAGATGTTATACTCCAACATGTTTGGATGAAGTAATTGGAAGTAAAATTATTGGCACAAA
The DNA here is from genome assembly GCA_963277665.1 of Viscum album. Classification (NCBI taxonomy): domain Eukaryota; kingdom Viridiplantae; phylum Streptophyta; class Magnoliopsida; order Santalales; family Viscaceae; genus Viscum; species Viscum album. The sequence goes on from OY728145.1 coordinate 1,738,414,313, forward strand.
ACATATTCTATGGATATAAAAAAGGAATATAATATTTAGTATTATATTATTATAGGAAAATTTGGTGAAATTATTATTATGATAATTTTATAGATTATTTGTAATATTTCATGGTGGATCATGTTTTAGTGAAATTATATCCATAAAAGGATGTTATTTTGTTATACAAGAAAAGGAAACTGATCTCTAATTACATAACACATTTTTATATTAATGAACTAATTATGTTTTTGAAATAAATTTTTTTAATTAAAATAAAACACTCCAAATTACATGATGTGTTATTTATTTTATTGTTAAAAAAGTATAATCAAAACATAACATATGGTATCACCATTGATGAAATAGAAAATGCACCTAATCTATCCTACTATTAAAATAAAATCTAGATTAATGGATCATGATAGAATGTATTAAATAATTGAATGACTCAAATGGTGAAGGTACATTGGATAAATAAGAAAATAGAGGAATCAATATGGGATCAAGATAATGTTTTAAGGAAACCCCTCCTTCTATTTTGACATGGTAATTTCCATTAATCAACTTTATTTAAATTTTAATAGAAGGAATGAATGATACATTAAATTTTTTATTTAAAAATTTTCCAAAAATAATATTATTAATATAATATAACCAAAATTTTATATTTCATGGAAAAAAAATATTTAGTTTGATGTTAAGGATATTTATTCTGAGTATACTTTTTCAAAAGAAACCAAAAATAAATTTTTAAAATTTTATCTTAGAAATAATATTTTATGAGAAAAAAATAAAATTACTAATATATTATTCCATTTTTAAAAAATATATTTTCATATTAGGAATTAACAATTCATTGACTATATTTTCGATTGAGATAGATATTAAATCATTTTGTTATAAAAATGAATTTTTTTTATAAAACTATGTTTTAAGGAATAAATACTTTCCATTTTTATTAATATATGTTAGATTTGTTGAAGAATGATATAAATAATTTTATTTATTATGTATCTTAATATTTTAATTTAAATCCATCTAATGATTATTTTTATTCAAATAATTAATATAAGATCATAAAATTACTAAAAATGAAATTCTCAAAAAATGGTTTTTTTACATGTCATGAAGTAATATTTATAAAATACATTCATCCAATTATATGAATTTAATTTGGTAAAATGGATTCAATATTTATAATAATAATTGTTAATTTTATTTAATATTGTAATTTTATTTTCTTATAATGAATTTTAAAATAATAGTTAAAAATTATATTGCCTACTATTAAAACAGGTTTCCTGGGTGGTTATTATAAATCTATAATTGTAAAAATGACTTAATTAATTCATTAAATAAAATTTCATGTTTTTGTTGAGAAAGAATCATCTAAAAATTAAAATAAAAACTATTCTGGATTCATATGTTGAATAAATTGACATGAATTTATTGAAAAAATTTAAAAAATAACAATTGTAACTCACCAATCAATAATAAAAAATAACATACTTATCTGACTTTATTAAACCTATAAATTAAATTATATTGAAAAGAATCATAGAACATTTATCCTAATAAATTATAAAAACATAATACATGATTTGGATATAACAAATTACTAATATCTTGATCCATAATAAGCTATCAAAATGATGATATTATATTCGATACTACTTTTCCTCACTAAGCACTTTGTTTTTTCCTTTTACAGCATTCAATTATGAAACACCACTTCAATTTTAATAAAATTAATATATACAATAAACTAATATTTAATTATATTTTCTATAATATTATTCCATCATATTCACCACCAAATGAGAAAATACCATTACTCATGTGTACGGAGGATAACTGTTATGTGAATCCATGTAATTTTATTTAAATCAACTAAAAACAAAGATTAACATAAATATGGAAATAATTGACAAATAAAATAATAAATAAAAGAAAGTAATTCTTCAAATTTAATATATCACTCACTTCAAAAACCTTTCACCAATTAAGAAAATTTCAACATTTCTCAGGTATACAAATGACCCCCTATCTCCATTAAGTGATTTAATTAAAATACAATGATAAAATTATATTTCATGATTATAAACTTGTATGAAATTAATAAATATGGTATTTAAAAAATAAATATTAATATTGATAATATAGAACTATATCCTATGAACCAGAATAAAAAATCCATGAAAAAAACATGCATTGGAAAATGAAGCACTTAACACCTAAATCAATGGTAATGATGATATATTATTAAAAAAAACTGATAAGATATAATGATAGGTTCATATAGAATATTAATTATATTAATATGTCCATTTTTTAAATTAATTCAATTTATAAAACTCATATATGGGATTTTAATTACTTTTTATCAAATGGGATGCACATGGTAAGGGGTTTCATGTAAAATTCCACTACATTGAGAATCAGTTGGTATTTTTAACCTATTTAATTTCATTTGGTATTAATAATACCCCATTTTAGTACATAAAATAAATATATATTTATACATGATATATGAATTTTCTAAAACAATTTACTCATTCAACGGGATAAAATTTAAATGTTACCAAAATTATAAGATTTTTTATAGTATCAATTCTTTGGATCAATATTAGTTTCTTTAAAGGAAAATTATAACCTATAATATTGTAAATAAATTTATTTTCATTTAAAATTGATTTTTATGGAGTTTTTATATTTAAATAAACTATCACACCCTTTTTAATTTTTTTATGTGATTAATAATTTAAAATAATATCCAATTATATATTTCTTTTAATCAAATATTTTTTACATCAACATCCATACTTTCAAAAATTGTTTTAAACAATATCATTTATTGACCAAAATGAACTATTATGTAAATATCTTAATAAACAATAGTTTACAAAATTGAATGAAATGAATCTTTGTAATTTTTTTGGAGGTACATTTTCAAATTTATATACAAAAATTCATATAGAATTATTTGTTAATGTATATGGTATTAATCGATATACTTACCTCGGTAACAATTTTTTGAAATTTATCAACTTCTATACATTTCAATTTTTTTTCTATTAAAACTATTTTATGAATTATTTTTTTATATTTGAATTCAATTTCCTTTATTATAGTAAGTTTCAATAATTTTTTTAAAAATATAACATTCTCGATGAACCTCTAGTCATCTGTTGTCTCCTAATAATATTGTCTTCAAAAAATTCTTCTAAAACATTTACTTCTAAAAATATTACATTACCTTCTACATAAATATCCATATTATCAATCATGGATATGATTATTTCAAAAATATTATAAAATTTTAATATATGGTGTTTCACATGGAATGATATTTAATTGATAGGGGTAATATTAATATTATAAATTATCCCCCAAGTACAAATATTAAATTAATATTAATATTGATTATGAATTTTATTTGTCATTCAATGTGAGAATAATAATTTTTACATGCATTTAAATGTCAGTACCGGTTATATATATCAACTCAAGTAATCAAATTGTGTCATGATAAAAATCAGTTGGCTTATTTGTATGGGTTTTTTTGTTTTTACTAACCAATATTTCCAAACAATCATATTGAAAAAAATTGACAGTATTGATATCATTACGTACGATATCACGATGTATACTATTATACATTTCATTCAATAATAAATAAGTTATTATTACTGATTAGATTATTTTATTTAAATTATCCATATAGGTGCTTATTTATCATGTTATTGATTAAATATAATTTGTTTTTTAGTTTTTTAACATTCCATATTAATTACAAAAGAATAAACTCATCATTTAATCCACTGTAAAAAACCGTTACTGACTAGTTTCTCTTACCATTAGTTTCAATTTCTTTCCTCAAGATATAAAGAATAAATTTTGTAATTATTTCATGTATGTGAGGTTAAAGACCCATAAATTTCAAGGAAATTTTTTTATAATTTTCTTGGGAATTTTACAAGAACGCAGTTTCTGACGGCACTTGATTCCGAGGCCCGGTGTGCCCGGAATCATTTTCCGAAGTTTGGCTAGGTTACATTCAGTGAGCGGACGAGTGGGATTTTCTAACTTTTGAACCGTTGCTCGGAATCTAATTCTGAGGGCACAGATGGAATCCCAGCGCCGGTATTTGCTTAGAAACACCTTTTATGGAGTTGTGTTTGCTCGGGTGTGGTTTTTAATTTTTGGGGTTTAAGTTATGAAATAAAATAAAGTTGTACGTCAATTTTATTTTATTTCACTTAAAGCCGCTTAAAGACCACTTTAAGCTGCTTAAGCTGAGTTGAAGCGTAAAGGGTGGAACCCAAAATATCTTACCCTCTTGGTAGGATATTTTTGAGGTGGGGCCCGCACGAGCCCCAACGTTTCTTTTCCCCTAAGTAACAGACCCGTGAAAACCCACTCTTTTAATGAAAGTCAACCGACGCATTTTCTTAAATTCTTAACGCCCCTTTTAATTGGGCGCTTTGTTCGTTGAAATTAATTCTATGAATTAATTTCATTCGTTTCTTATATGTTGGCATATTAATAAAATAAGACCAACACTTTTCTTCTTGAGAGTTGTTCGTTGAGAGGATTTGACAGAAACTTTAAGATCTTAATCCTCCTTCCCGAAGATCGCGAAGAACGCGAAGAACGCCGGCCTCTGATGAAGGGAGACGAAGAACACCAAACCCCATGGAGATCGACGACGTGACGCCGACGAACCTCCTCCCACGACGTTCTTCTATGACGTTCCTTCTCCCGTGTCAAATCTTCGAACATCCGTTGAGGTAGGAGTTTATGAATATTTTAAATTCAATTGCGGATTTTATACTTGACATGGATTTAATTCATGTAAATGAAATCTGTGTGTTTTCTTTACCCCTCGGTGTTCGTCGACGCAACGTCGTATACCGTGACGATGTGACACGCTTCCGCGACATGAAGATCCTCTTCTTCTGCGACAATCAATTCTGTGAAGAATGCACGTGCGACGACTTGATGATGTAGGGGTTTTATATGAGAATATTTTTTATTCCTGTGGTTGTTTCCTTCTAATACAATGAACTCGGATCAAAGTGCAATTTTAAATTATTAAAATTGTATCTTGTTATGTTTCTGATGTGTTGATTATTATTTCCTGATTGTTATCACCTAACGCGGAGGGCGCGGGCCAAACAAACACGGCCCGATAACCCTCCGAAGTTCTTCGTTGATGTGTGGATTTGGCGGGTGACGACAAAACGTGACGCAAAGGTGATTTGATGATTCCACAGTGAAGAACGGTACCTAGGAGGAGCAGCAGCGTAGACGGATGTGAAATAGGACCACCGGAGCAATTCCGGTGGCCCGCGGACTCCACCGGCGGCGCCCTGGCGCGCCGCCGGATGGAGCCGCTGTGGCTGAATCCTTGGCGGCGGGTCGCGGTTCCACGGCTGCGCGGAACCGGACAAAGGACGCGGCCTTTCCGCGTCCGTTGGCGAGAGGCGGCCCCAACTGGGGTCGCAGTGTCTTCACGCGGGGGTAGCGCGCTCCCTGCGGCTTCCCCTCGATCGACCGAGCCGAGTCGAGGAGGCCGGCCGGGCCGGGTCAGACCCGGGTTGGTCGACCCGGTTCGGGCCGACCCAGGGGGCTCGGGCCGGGTCGGTCCGAGCCCAGACCCCCCGTTCTCGGATCGTTTTCGGTCTTTTGCCCATATCTTGGGCTACGGACCTCCAATTGACACACCGTCAGTGGAAACGTGATCCTTGGATCGAGGAGGTCGTTTCTTTATATTACTCTCAAGATTTTGGAATACTTTGTGTTCGTCCGGGTTGGTTCGTCAACGAAACCAACCGGGCCCTCGGAGCGGAAACGCACACAACTTAAGCTTCGGACGTCCGATTGATGTGCCGTCGACTTTGGTGGATTCCTCTAAGTGAGACAGATCTTTTGGATCACTCCTCCTGAGGTTTGGATGAAGGTGGAGTTTGGTCAGCTTGGTTTTTCCTTAAATCCCAACCGGGCCCCTGGAACGAAAAAGCCAATAACTCTCAGACCGGGCATCCGATCGACGCGCCGTCTGCGACGTTGAGTTCCTGTTGACGATATGGAACTTTTGGATACATCAAATCTGGACTTTGTGTCAGTTGATTTATCAGCCTCTCAGCTCATGGAGCGGTCCCTCCCGAACGAGCTTGCTGTGTGCGGGAACCCTAGTGCTGGCTGCGACTGCAACGACGACTGTGCAGAGATCCTCAGTGGATTCGACGATGACTGTGCAGAGATCCTCAGTGGATTCGACGACGAAGAATTCAACAATCAGTGGTCTTGTGTGGGCCAGCGCCTACAGATCCTGTGTGTATCTGATCCGGTGTGGGTCAGCGCTTAGCGGTTCTGTGTGAGCCAGTGCCTACAGATCCTATTTGGGTCTGATCCTGTGTGGGTCATTACGGGGGTTAGTTACCTATCGATCCTGTGTGGATCCGATCCTGTGTGGGTCATTGCAGGGGTTAGTACCTTTCGATCCTTTGTGGGTCTGACGACTTAGATGGATGAGTGATTATCTCTATCTTCATTCGAAGAAGTATACGTGTGTGAGCTGAATCCTATTTTACTCTCCTTTGTGGATTGTGTTGTTCCATCCTATGTGGATTACTGTTTTGCTTTCCTATGTGGATTGTGTTGTGCTATCCTATGTGAATTTATGTTTTTCTTTCCTATGTGGATTGGGTTGTGCTTGGCCTCAGGTGTTGGAGCCAAACGGGAATTGATGACTTAGGTATATGTGTGGGCATATACCTAAGCAGTGTCGGATGATACATCGTGATTGTATCTTTCCTTTGTGGTTTATCCTTTGTGGATTTTGGGAGACCTTCAGGGGTCTCAGAGTCCCTACTGTGTAGCTTATTCTCACCCCTGTACGGGCTATGCCCGCACTACATTTTGTTGGTTGCAGACGACGGACAACGCTGATCGTGGTTGAGTCTTGCAGAGCAGGACGGTACCTGGAGGTGGACCACTGGGCGGGACATACTCGGAGCAGTCGGCTGGACCCGAGGAGCAGTGGAGGCTTTCTGTACCCACCCTTCAAGTGGGACTTCCAGTGGACGGCTCGACGTTGCGGCTTTAATTTTCAGTTGTTGTTTTCCCTTTCGAGTTGTACTTTACTTTCAGTTTGGGTTTGTATACTAGCCCACTTACTTTTCTGCACTTACTGTTGTACCAGTTTTTACTTAGTGTTTACTTCCGCTTGCTTACTCCATGGTGTTTGATGTTTACTTTAAAAAGAAAATGCCTTCCCCATTTACTAGAATTTATGTCTTGGTGCTAGTCGCCAGCCCCTGGCCTATGGAAGGCGGGCTTGGGGTAGTCACGACACGGGCCCCGAGGACGGGTCGTTACAAATTGGTAACAGAGGAGTTCAGTTCTACCGCATAATCTGATATTTCTTCTATGTGAAGTAATAGTGTTAAGAATATTGAGTGTGGTTATCATTCCAGGGATCCCAGTGTTGGTTCGGCGGCCGACGTATCCGTACACGAGGACCCTGACTTCTGATTTCCGACATAATGCACGAAAACATTGATTGCGTGTGTGTTTCAAGTTTTCTTTGTGATTACTTGTATCAGCTCACCAGGTATACTGTTCTGACCGTGGAACACTTGTTTCCTTTTCTGGATGGCCCCACGACGGCAGCCAGCTAGGGTTCTGAGATTTGAGCATGACGAAAGCCCACCGAGCGACGAGGCCTTGGTACATGGCCTTTTGATAGCAGAGGCAATGGTGGTACCTCTACCCATAGAGCCACCGATGCTTCCCGCCACGACCACTGACGATGCACGTCGCCTTAGAGCTCTGCACGAGTTCCAGCGCTAGCGACCGCCCAGGTTCCATGGGGAGACGGACCCCCAGGCAGCCGAGGACTGGATGGAGGAAGTTGTTCGGGTTTTCAGGCTAGTGAGTACACCAGCAGACCTCATGATGATCCTCGCAGTGAAACTACTGCACGCATCAGCGGGCCGATGGTGGAGCTTGATGCTCCAGGTGCACGATGAGGCATCTATCCTTTGGCCAGACTTTGAGAGTCTCTTCCACTCAGAGTTCATCCCAGCCACCCTCCGTGCTGTGCGCATCCAGGAGCTTCTTCAACTGCGGTAGGGCAGCTTGTCGATCGCCTAGTACTCGGCGAGATTTACCGATCTCTCACGCTACTCGACAGACATGGTACGAGACCCATTCATCTGGGCTCGGACCTTTGAGAAGGGAGTGAGACATGAGATCAGGGCATCACTGATCTCTCTCAGCATTCCGACTCAGGCAGGAGTACTGGAGTGATCCCTTTTTATCGAGAGTTTTCTTACTGAGTCCTCATCAGCAGCGAGACCTACCGCAGGGCGGCACATAGCAGAGTCTTCTACAGAAGGCATCCGACAGATGACTCATGGGTCTAGGCAGAGTAGACCATTCGGAAGACGACCTTAGGACACTGGCTCAGCAGTGCGGAGCCATTCTTTCGAGAGGCATGCAGTGCTACGCATGCGGCAGGCAGGGCCACATGGATCGTGACTGTCCGACCTGCCGTGCCAAAGAGCAGCAGACGGTGGAGGGGCCACTGAGGCAGAGGCAGAGGGTCGAATGTGGCGGTCCGCAGGGAGCAGGCGGACAAGGAAGAGGAGCTAGCCGAGCGGCAGGTGGTGGGAGACGCTTTGAGGCTCTACCACTACCACCACCAGGAGGGCCACCCCGACCACAGGGAGATGGCGGGCAGAGACAGGCACAGCTCCAGGCAGCGGAGGCCTACGACCACGGCGTTCCCGAGATGATTTGAGGTACGATCTTTGTATTTTCCACCCTTGTTGCAGTTCTTATAGACACAGGAGCGAGTCAATCATTCACATCCACTGCCCTTGTTCGGAGCTCGGAGATTCCGACAGAGTTGTTGGCTCGATCCTTACGGCTAGAGACCCCTATGGGAGCAGACTCGACGATTACGCACTGGTGCCGATAGTGTGAGCTTACTCTAGGAGGCGAGAGCTTCGGATGGGATCTTCTGGTAGCAGAGTCGAGGCCTTATGATGTCATCTTGGGCATGGATTGGTTATCCACAGTCCATGCTCAGATTGACTGTATTAGGCGCAAGGTGCGATGTGTACGCACCGACGGGAGCAGGTTCACCTTCACCGGCGAGAAGGGAGTCTTTGTAGCACAGGATGGTCTTCCACGGAGGAGAGGACAACCCATCACTCATCAGTTGGCTATCCTCATCCTAGGAGCAGTTGAAGTGCGGAGTCCTAGTTTTCCTGTAGTGTCGGATTAGTATGCGGACGTCTTTCCTGACAACATTCCATGACTACCTCCTCACATAGAGGTAGACTTTTATATTGACATGTACCCCGGGATAGCCCTGATATCGACTCCAGTGTATCGGATGGCCCCCGCTGTGCTTCGAGAGCTACGGGTACAGTTGGAGGACTTTCAGGGCAAGGGATTCATCCGACCCAGTGTTTCACCCTGGTCTTCCCCGATATTGTTCGCCAAGAAGGCGGACGAGAGCTTGCGACTGTGTGTCGACTATCGTCGACTAAACCAGGTGACAGTGAGGAACAAGTATCTACTACCAAGTATTGGTGACCTCTTCGATTAGCTCAAGGGAGCACGGTGGTTCTGGAAGATAAACCCCAGGTCAGGCTACCATCAGCTCATAGTTCAAGACGAGGACGTACAGAAGACGGCCTTCAGGTGTCATTATGGAAACTAAGAGTTCTTGGTTATGCCATTCGGCATAAACGATGATCCAGAAGTGTTAATGAGCCTCATGAACAGGATCTTTCAGCCATGCCTCGATCGATTTGTCATGGTCTTCATCGACGACATTTTGATATACTCGACCACTGAGGAGGAGCATGCCTACCACTTGCGGGTTGTGCTAGACACACTCCGAGAGCACTAGCTTTATGGAAAGCTCTGGAAGTGCCATTTCTGTTAATGTGAGGTCCACTTCTTAGGGCACGTCATTTTTGAGGCAGGAGTTGCGGTGGATCCCGCGAAGATCAAGGTAGTGCTAACTTGGGAGCCACCCAAGAGCGTGACGGAGGTGCAGAGTTTCTTGGGGATAGCTGGATACTATCAGAGATTTGTGCCGGACTTCTCCAGAGTTGCGGTGCCACTCATAGATTTGACGAAGAAGGGGAAAACCGTTGTGTGGTCAGACAGATGTCAGCAGAGCTTCCAGGAGTTGAGACAGAGACTGACTAGAACACCTATCTTGAGGTTGCCTGAGGAGGGAGTTGGATACGTAGTCTACTGCGATGCATTGGGGGCCGGACTCGGATGTGTCCTGATGCAGGAGGGGGCAGTGATTGCCTATGGATCATGTCAGTTGAGGCTGCATGAGTAGAACTATGCTACCCATGACATGGAGTTAGCAGCAGTGGTCTTCGCCCTGAAGACACAACGACACTATCTGATGGGCGAGCGCTTTAGAGTCATTTCTGACCACCAGAGTCTTAGGTACATCTTCTCGCAGAAGGATCTGAACCTGAGATAGTGGCGATGGCTTGAGTTCTTCCAGGACTATGACATTGAGATAGTCTATACTCCTGGTAAGGGGAATGTAGTAGCCATTTCTCTCAGCAGGAGGATAGGAATTTAGCTACTCGAGGAGGCGACAGAGCAGCTAGCCGCTTTGCAGATATCCTTTGTGGATAGAGATGGAGCATCCTTCCTTCAGTCTCTCATAGTCTCTCCTCCACTACTATAGTAGGTTAGAGAGGCACATCGTGGGGACACAGATTGTGAGACGCGGCGTGCACATATATCCTCAGGACAGGCAGCTGATGGTTTCTCCTTTGGAGCAGAGCACGAAATTTTTTTCAGAGGACGTACCTTGGTACCAGTCTCATTACAAGAGGATGTGCTGAGAGAGTTTTAAACTTCTCATTTAGTGGTACATCCTGGAGTGGTGAAGATATACCAGGACCTTAGACGACAGCACTGGTGGCCGGGCATGACGAAGGATGTGGCAGAATTAGTTTCTCGATGCCTCACCTACCAGTAGGTGAAGGCAGATCCTCAGGTACCAGCAGGCTTGGTACAACCCTTGGAGGTCCCGGAGTGGAAGTGGGATGGGATATCTATGGACGTTGTGACTGGACTTCCATGCACTTCTAGAGGTCACGACTCCATTTGGGTGATTGTCGACCGACTCACCATGTCGGCACACTTCTTACCCATCTGAGAGTAGGGCTCAGTTGAGAGCATGGGGCGTCTCTACATTTAGGTGATTGTACGGCTTCACGGAGTGCCATCATCTATCATCTCTGATCGAGATTCTCGCTTTACATCCCGACTTTGGAAGGGGTTGCAGGAGACATTCGGGACGCAGCTACGTTTGTGAACCGCCTTTCTCCCTCAGACAGATGGTCAGACGGAGAGGACCATTCAGACTCTCGAGGACATGCTCAATTCATGTGTCCTCAACTTTGGTCGCAGTTGGGTGGACCACCTACCCTTGGTCGAGTTTGTGTAAAATAACAACTACCACTCCACCATCGGGATGGAACCATACAAGGCGTTGTACAACAGGCCATTCAGATCTCCTTTGTGCTGGACAGACCACGGGGAGTCAGCACTCATGGGACCAGAGATGGTCCGGGCCACGACAGAGAATGTCCAGGTCATCCAGGAGCAGATGAGGATAGCTCAGAGCCGGCAGAAGTCTTATGCTGACAGGAGGTAGAGGCCACTAGAGTTCGAGGATAGTGACCACGTCTTCTTGGGTGTCTCACCTCGACGTGGATTACGAAGATTTGGCCGAGGTGGAAAGTTGTCTCCACGCTTCATCGGACCCTTCCAGGTCCTCAGCAGGATTGGAGTGGTGGCTTATCGCTTGGCTCTACCACCTCAGTTGCTCAGGGTGCATGACATCTTCCATGTATCTCAGCTGGGGAGATACATGCACGACCCGACGCATATCATTGACTATGGGGAGTGGGACGTAGATGATGGGGTGTCTTTTAAGGAGGTCCCAGTGGAGATCGAGGATCGACAGGAGAGGGTCCTATGTGGATGATCAATTCCTCTAGTCTTCACCAGATGGAAGCACGGGAACCTCTAGGAGAGCACATGGGAGTGGGAGGCTCAGATGTGTGCTCAGTACCCACATTTGTTTCCCTAGTTTAGGATGTATCTTTATGGGGACGTAAAGCCCTGAGGTGGGAGTGATGTAAAGACCTGTAAATTTCAAGGAAATTTTTTTCATAATTTTCTTTGTAATTTTACAAGAACGAAGTTTCTGACGGAACCTGATTTTGAGGCCCGGTGTGCCCGGAATCATTTTCCGATATTTGACTCGGGTACGTTCAGCGATCAGACGATTGTGGTTTTCTAACTTTTGAATCGGTGCTCGGAATCGAATTTCGAAGGCACCGATGGAATCACAGCGCCTGTATTTTCTTAGAAACACCATTTGCAGAGTTGCGTTTGCTCGGGTGTGGTTTTTAATTTTTGGGGTTTAAGTTAAGAAATAAAATAATGTTGTACGACAATTTTATTTTATTTCACTTAATGCCTCTTAAATACCACTTTAAGCTACTTAAGCTGAGTTGAATCAGATAGGGTGGAACCCAAAATATCCTACCCTCTTGGTAGGATATTTGTGAGGTGGGTCCCGCATGAGCCCCACTGTTTCTTTTCCCCTAAGTAACACACCCCCGAAAACACTGTTTTTAATTAAAGTCAATTGACACGTTTTCTTAAATTCTTAATGCCCTTTTTAATTGGAAAGTTTGTTCGTTGAAATTAATTCTATGAATTATTTTTGTTCGTTTCTTACATGTTGGCATATTAATAAAATAAGACCAACACTTTTCTTCTTGAGTGTTGTTCATTGAGAGGATTTGATAGAATCTTTATGATATTCATCCTCCTTCGCAAAGAACGCGAAGAATGCGAAGAACGCGAAGAACGCTGGCCTCCGACGAAGGGCGACGAAGAACGCCAACCCCCCCAAAGATCGACGACGAGACGCCGATGACCCTCCTCCCGCGACGTTCTTCTACGACGTTCCTTCTTCCGCGTCAAATCTTCGAACATCCGTTGAGGTGGGTGTTTACGAATCTTTTAAATTTTTTTGTAGATTTTATACTTGACATGGATTTAATTCATGTAAATTAAATCTGTGTGTTTTCTTTAACCATCGGAGTTCGTCGAAGCGACACCGTATACTGCGACAACATGACACCCTTCCGCGACGCGACGATCCTATTCTTCCGCGACGATCAATTCCACGAAGAACGCACGTGCGACGACTTGACGAGGTAGGGGTTTATATGAGAATATTTTTTATTCCCGTGGTTGTTTCCTTCTAAAACAAAGAACTCGGATCAAAGTGAAATTTTAATTTATTAAAATTGTATCTTTTTATGTTTCTCATGTGTTGATTATTATATCCCGATTGTCATCACCTAAGGAGGAGTGTGCGGGCCAAACAAAAACGGCCCGACAAACCTCCACAGTTCTTCGTTGATGTGCGGATTTGGAGGGAGATGACAAAACGTGCCGCATAGGTGATTTGATGATTCCGTAGTGAAGAACGGCACCCAGGAGGAGCAGCGGCGTAGACGAAAGTGAAATCAAACCACCGGAGCAACTCTGGTGGCCCGCAGACTCCACCGGCGGCGCCCCGGCGCGCCGCCAGACGGAGCCGCCGCGGCCAAAGCCGCGGTGGCGGGGTGCGGTTCCACGGCTACGCGGAACCGGATGAAGGACGCAGCCTTTCCGCATCTGTTGGCGAGAGGCGGCCCCAACCGGGGCCATAATGTCTTCACGCGGGGGTAGAGCGCCCCCCGCGGCTTCCCCTCGCTCGGCCGCTCGGCCTAGCCGAGCCGAGCCGGCCGACCGGGCTGGATCCAGCCGGGTCGGACCCTGGTCGGGTCTCCCCAATTCGGGCCGACCCAGGGGGTCGGTCCGGGCCCAGACCCCCCATTTTCGGACCATTTTCGGCCTTTTGCCTATATCTTGGGCTACGGACCTCCGATTGATGCACCGTCAGCGGAAAAATGATCCTTGGATCAAGAAGGTCGTTTCTTTATATTACTCTCAAGGTTTTTGAATACTTTGGGTTCGGCTGGGTTGGTTCGTTCACGAAACCAGCCGGGCCCTCGAAGCGGAAACTCTCATAACTTAAGCTCCGGACGTCCGATTGACGTGCCTTCGACTTTGGTGGATTCCTCTAAGTGAGACAGATCTTTTGGCTCACTCCTCCCGAGGATTGGATGCAGGTGGAGTATAGTTGGGTTGTTTTTTCCTTAAAAACCAACCGGGCCCCTGGAACGAAAAAGCAAATAACTCTCAGACCAGGCGTCTGGTCGACGCGCCGTCTGTGACGATGAGTTCCTGTTGACGATACGGAACTTTTGGATACATCAAATCTGGACATTGTGTCAGTTGATGTATTAGCCTCTTGGCTCGTGGAGCGGTCCCTCCCGAACGAGATTGATGTGTGCGGGAACCCTAGTGCTGGCTGCGACTGCAACGACGACTGTGCAGAGATCCTCAGTGGATTCGACGATGACTGTGCAGAGATGCTCATTGGATTCGACGACGACGACTTCAGTGCTTAGTGGTCATGTGTGGGCCAGTGCCTACAGATCCTGTGTGGATCCTATCCTCTGTGGGTCAGCGCTCAGCGGTTCTGTGTGAGACAGCGCCTACAGATCCTGTGTGGGTCTGATCCTGTGTGGGTCATTGCGGGGGTTAGTTACCTATCGATCCTGTGTGGGTCCGATCCTGTGAGGGTCATTGCGGGGGTTAGTACCATTTGATCATTTGTGGGTCTGACGACTTATATGGATCAGTGATCATCTCTATCGTCATTCAAAGAAGTATACCTCTGTGAGCTGAATCCAGTTTTACTCTCCTTTGTGGATTGTGTTGTGCTATCCTATGTGGATTACTGTTTTTATTTCCTATGTGGATTGTGTTGTACTATCCTATGTGGATTTACATTTTTCATTCCTACGTGTGTTGGGTTGTTCTTGGGCTCGGGTGTTGGAGCCGAACGAGAATTGACGACTTAGGTATATGTATGGGCATATACTTAAGCAGTGTCAGATGCTACTTCGTGATTGTATCTTTCCATTGTGGTTTATCCTTTGTGGATTTTGGGAGACCTTTGGGGGTGTCAGGGTCCCTACTGATTAGCTTATACTCACCCCTGCACGGTCTATGCCCGCACTACGTTGTGTTGGTTGCAGACGACGGACAGCGCTGATCGTGGTTGAGGCTTGTGGAGAAGGACGGTACCTGGAGGTGGACCACTGGGCGGGACGTACTCGGAGAAGTCGGCTAGACCCGAGGAGCAGTGGAGGCTTTCTGTACCCACCCTTCAGGTGGGACTTCCAGTGGACGGCATGACGTTGTGGCTTTAATATTCAGTTTCCGTTTTCCATTTCGAGTTGTACTTTACTTTCAGTTAGGGTTTGTATACTTACCCACTTACTTTTCCGCACTTATTGTTGTACCATTTTTTACTTAGTGTTTACTTCCGCTTGCTTACTCCGTGGTGTTTGTTGTTTATGTTACAAAGGCAATGCCTTCCCTGTTTACCGGAATTTACGCCTTGGTGCTAGTCGCTAGCCCCAGGCCTATGGAAGGCGGGCTTGGGGTAGTCACGACACGGGCCCCGAGGACGGGTCGTGACAGCGAGATTCCATAGATTATTATGATATATATTTTATTCTGAATGTAACATATGTATATTTTATAGATCTAGAACAACATGACTTCAAAACTGATTGGTCCTTCAGGATCATACCTCTTTATTAATGATAAATTAATTTAAATAACCACTAGATCTACAGTACTTGAGTTGGTTTTGTTATTGTAATGGATAAAATGGGAGGGGATTTATAAGATATAATTAATAATATATCCAAATGAGGTTAACAATTTGTAAGTATAATCATGGAAATAATATAAAAATAATTTTGAAATAAATTATAACTAATGTATTGTACATGAAAAATGGAAATAGGGGTTCATATGACCCTAACCTTGAGAGGGTGAATCATAGTGCTAAATGATGAATTATAGAATATTAGGAACAACTTTTCAATGCTTTAGAGAGGTATAGAGAGAGACAATTCATGATAATTGATTTTTTATTGGAGAGAAGCGGGATAAAGGTGGGATCATTATACATATTATTGTGTGGTTTTAATGTTAAGATATTTTATATTTTATAATGCAATCTCAATAATATGGGTTAAATGGGTTGAAAAAAATTATTGTATATTAATCGGTGAATTATAATTAGACTAATTTCAATCTCAAATAGTTTCAAATATCAAATTCCTTCAGGACCACATAATGCATAGTTAATAAAAATACTTTTTATCTCCAAAATCCTTTTTAGGGATAAATAATTGAAACTAGAAATTTATAAATTCAATTTAATATATATTAAATCAATTCTATTATAACTATTTTATATTTTTATAATATTAAATATATAATAATGTTTTTAAATAATTCTCACATTGTAATGATATAATAAGATCATAGTACTCAAAAAAATATAATTATCACTACTTGGACAAAAAAAGCACTGTTAAAAAATTCATAAAATTCACCAAAATTACATTTTTATGTGTTCTGTAAAAATATGAAATTTAATTTTTCAAAAAATATATTTCTATAGGATAATTTTTTATTTTATTTAAAAATAATTTTTATTTAAAAAATAACAATTGTTATGGAATAATAAACATTATTATCTTTAAAAAATTACTGAGGATGTTACTAATTTTTTTATCAATAATAATGTAATTCATTATTGATGATAAAATATCTTTTATGCTTATAAAAAACATATTTTTGATGGAATATATTTATAGTTACTAAAAAATACAGTTTCTGGTTATATTAATAAAGTAATCCAGACTCATGCATACATTTTTAACATAACAAACAATAATAATGATGATTTCTTTTATTAACAAGTTTTCATATGTTCCAATGTCCATGTTAACCAATAACCATAATTATGAATGGATCTATCACCTTATAAATACACCAAAATTATCATTATTCATAATTCACTACAATGTTATGAAGGTTATGTATCAATTCCAAAATAAATATTTTATTTATAACTTTTTTTTTCTCTTTTAAACATTTATTCATGTGTTAAATAATTCTTATGGATATATTTACCCAAAATTTTATATTTTAGTTTCTATAAGTTATGTTTTTCCACTATAATAATGACTAATTTTTTCATTTTATTATAAATTGAATGTAACATTAATTAAATAATTAAATAATATTTTTTGTTTCCTGTATTTGTTTTTTATTACACTACATTAAATATAATGAACAAGTAATATATTAAAAGGAAATATATTTCAGGGTTGATACATTATTTGTCAATTATTAAATACCACCCTAAAAAATTTAATTTCATGAACTATAGTTAATATAAAAGTGGTCAATTATGTATGATTAATTATCTAGGTTCCCACGTTTTCCATTTCAACATTTTTTTTCTCCCGAAAAATTAACGAGTTTGTATTATTTATTACTCAAAATATTGTATATAATTTATGAGAATGTTTAGGATCATGATTATATAAAAAAATATGTTTAATCTATATTCCATATATATTTAGTACATGAGTTTGGTCTAGCATATACTTCCTTATCAAAAAAGACGTAGATAACTCCATAAACATAATAGGGTATGTATTATCAAGGAAAATTGTAAGGCAGAATCCCATTTCCCACTTGGAACAAAAAATTTCTCTATGGGCCATATACATACATTCCAAATAATCTAACGTCATATTAACCAATTACACATTGATATATTTTATAACACATGACCACCTACTTCAAATTCCTATTCCCTAGATTTCTTTTCCCAATATATTATCATTCTTCTAAAACATATCATGATTTTATTCTAACTAAATCTATTCAGATAAAATTAATAATCACCATGTTATCTAAAAATTAGTTTCCTCTCTAAAAATTAATCTAAATTTGATAGTGTAATGTATATTTCCCAGTATAAGGCCTAATACAGATCTATATGTTTTATTGAATATAACATATTATAATTTTATAATTCAATACATGGTATGTATTTAGTCCCAAATTCCTTTTAAATTATGAAAACATGATTAGAATATATTTTAATGGGATTATATTGTTTTTTAGGGATGTACATCATTTTGAAAATGATATATATTTCTCAAATGTGTAATAGTGTCAAATTCCATCCAATGATCCTTCAATTTGTGGCTATGAAGGAAGTAAAATGAATAAAATCAATTAATAATAATGCCCCATGTATTCTAAAATATTTATCGACATATAGAAAATTGTTTTGTTTTGTGGTATAATCCTCCCTCACAATTAGAAACATGAAAAAAAGGTATGAATATCAATAATATCACATGTTTATTATAACACCCCATGATTTAATGAGAAATGTTATTTTTAATTACTTTGATGTCTTGTGTATTACGCTACACCAAGATTATATTTCACTATACGAAACACCATATTAGCTTACAATTTACGCAAACACTATTTTATGATTCTGTTGCACGCCATATCAACCTTCCTCGACAGCTTGCGTTTTACACAATACCGATTTTCGCTAAACAATGATATGTTATTGAAATAAGATATATTAACTAGCTGTTATGAATAGTAATACCCACTTTTTGTAATATTATAAATTTTATGTTCCAAAATCGACTTCCTTTTTTGGATTTGGAATATCGAAATTAGCCTAGGCTGAATTTTTGGTATTTTTCTGAAAACTTTGATTTTTTGATGAATAGTGAAAACACTAGATTACTATTTAAAAGTCTACTTTTTTTAAAATAATTTTTTAAATTTATTTTAGGTAAAAATTGATACATAATACCTATATAAGTTCAATGTAATTCATTTGAGTCATTTTATAATAATTTTAGATATATTAAAATTTTATTGAACTTTTCACCGTATTTTACCCACCACCTAGGAGAGTTTGAAAATTTATATAAAACATAATTTTACCACATCTGTGAGTTGAATTTTGAAAATCCAAGAGACACAGTTAATATCAAGGAGAAAATTTTGGTTCAATAAGATAAAAATAATTTATGGTGAATAGTAAATTTTACTATTATTTACGACGGTTAAAAGTAAATAGGGTAATTAAGGGTAAAAATGATATTATTATTACCCTAACACATGTAATAATTCTATTGGATAAGTGTAATTCGACCACAAACAACCTTAAGACGAAAATATTACCGTTTAGGTCCACTTGGATTAGATTAGGGCATTTATTATTATTTTATTTAAAGAAGAGTTAAAAGATTTAAAATAAAAGATTAACAAATAAACCATTTTTAATATAGGGTTATACATTACATAAATCCAACTATAAATATTCATTATAAAGATGAAAATATTTACTACATAATGGTATTTTATTTATAATTTTTATACATTAAATAATTTAATTTATTTATGAGATAATGATGATGCATTAATTACCTTATTAATGCAATATTAACATAATTGATGTTATAAATACCCAAATAAATGTAAATTGAGGCTTTTTATAAATTATACTAATTTTATAGGTTAATATGACCTGTTGTTATTGATTTAATTTACTTTTTTCGAAATAATAATGCTGTTATGATTTTCACAAAAATAAATTACCAAATAGTGTCATAACTGACATAAAATAGGCCTTAAAACAAATATTATATTATTAATTGTTATTTTATTCATAAAAATGTAAGATTTAAAAACTTTATATAGATAAGTTAATATATATTAATAATGAAACAATCGGGGTTTTTTGGCTTGTTATTGTAAATTAATTAACCATATTGTGTAAGAAATCCAGAAGACATTGCAAAAGTTAAATAATTTAACTTATAGTTAAATTAAAGTGATAAGGTTAAAATAGAAACATAAAATTTTTTAAAACCTATTGGTTGAGAGGAAGTAAACTCATCCCCACCTTATATTCGAAATAAATTTATTTGGATTCATTAATAATTTAATATGACATTATTATAAAATAATATTTTATGTTTTTTCAAAGGTGCCCCTCTCCTCCCTTATAAAAGTGCATCTCATCCTTCTTCACTTTACACAATATTGATGTCTTGTTTTATACACTACACCAAGATTAGATTGCGCTATACGCCACACCATATTACCATATAATATATGAAAACACAATTCTAGGCTTGTGATGAACACTAGAGAATCATTCCTCAATAGCTTGTGTTTTACACAATACAGAGTTTCACTAAACAATGATATGTTATTAAAATATTATATAAACTAGCCATTATGAATAGTAATACAAACATTTTTAAATGATATAAATTTAATATTTCAAAATGGACTTAATTTTTGGATTCAGAATATCGAAATTATCCTAGGGTGAATTTTTGGTAGTTTTCTGAAAACTTACAATTTTTGATGAATAATGAAAACACTAGGACACTATTTAAAATCCAATTTTTTATTTAATTAATTATTTAAATTTTTTTAGATAAAAATTTATACATAATAACTATATAAGTTTAATGTAATTCATTTGAGTCATTTTATAACAATTATATATATATATATAAATTTTATTGAACTTTTCACTGTGTTTTACCCACCTCCTAGGAGAATTTGGAAATTTACATAAAACATAATTTTACCGCTTCTGTGAGTGGAATTTTGAAAATCCGAGAGACACAGTTAATATCAATGAGTAAAATATGGTTCAATAAGATAAAAATAATTCTTGTTGAATAGTAACTTTTTTACTTTTATTTACTACGATTAAAAGTAAATACGGTAATTAAGGGTAAAAATGATATTATAATTACCATAACACATGTACTAATTCTATTAGATAATTGTAATTCACCCAAAAATATTCTTAGGAAGAAAATATTACCCTTTAGGTCCACATGGATTAGATTAGATCATTTATTGTTATTTTATTTAAGGAAGAGTTAAAAGAGTTAAAATCATAGATTAATAACATAAAAATATTTAATATAGGGTTATACATTAGCTAAATTCAACAATAAATATTCATTAGAAAGATAAAAAGAGTTCTTACATAATGATATTTTATTTATAATTTTTATATGTTAAATAATTTATTTTATTTGTGACACAATGATGGTGTAGTAATTATCTTATTAATTAAATATTAACATAATTGATGTTATAAATACCCAAATAAATGTAATTTGAGAATTTTTGTAAATTACACTAATTTTATAGGTTAATATGACATTTATGTATTTATTTAATCTAATTTTATTGAACTAATCATGTTTTTATGATTTTCACAAAAATCAATTACCAATTAGTGTCATAATGTACATAGAATAGTTATTAAAACAAATATTATATTATTAATTGTTTTTTTATTTCTAAAAATATATGGTTCGGAAAAAGGACTTAGATAATGTTATATATATTAATAATGAACCACTAGGGGTTTTTTTCTTATTATAGTATGTTTATTATCCATATAGAGTAATAAAACTAGTAGACACGGTAAAAGTTAAATTATTTAACTTAGAGTTAAATCTAAGTTATAAGGTTAAAATATTAACCTAAACTTGTCTAAAACCTACTGGATTAGAGTACATCATCCCATCACCAACTTAGATTCTAAATAAATCAATTTGGATATATTAAAAACCAAATATGAATTTATTATAAAATAAAATTTATTGTTTTTCCTAAGGTTCCCCTCTCCTCCCTTATAAAAGGGAATCTACTCCCTCTTCCCTTTACACAATTTTGAGCTTTCATGTTCGGATAACACCTGCTCATTTCCTTATAAACTACCCTAGAAACATAATATAGGTCCTGGTCTTCTTAAAAGTCCAATTTTAGTGCCATAAGAGGTGGTTTCAAAGTGGCATGTCGAAGAAGAGGTAATATCTGTTACGGATTCATTCAAATTTATAACATCTTCTACTTCCTCTTATTTAGTTTTCCCTTTATGAATTAATATCACCAATATCACTCATATACTGATATTTTATTATAAATATTAAATAACCATATTTCATCTTCTATCTATCCTACAGAAAATGAAATCACCGCGCGTGCGTACGCATGGAATACCGTCTCCACGCTATGGTGTAATCGTTTTTCCACCACCACCTTACTTGGATGGGTATATTGGTGTGAAGAATAACTATATATGATTATTAAAACATCATAATAATTCTATTATATTATTCCATCCACTATAATTCTATTCAATAAATATGGGAACGAAATCATTGCCCGTGCGTATGTACGGATTACCATCTTCATGACGTGATGAGATTAATTTTCAATGATAACAATTCAAGAATGATTATAAATTTTATATAATATGAAATCCTGATATATATTACATATTAATGATACTAGATTAATTTATGTTTTATTTACTTACATCTATTAAATTTAATAAGGAAACGAAAACAGTGTCCATGCGTACGTACAGCCTACCGTCTCCAAGAACGGTGTATTTCTTTCCATTTATCGATCTATTATATATATGTATGTTATGGATATATATTATATATAAATCATGTTTTATATTCTGTAATTAAGTAATAATTATATATGTAATCATATGAATAATAAAAAATCAAAACATGGACGATAAATGAATCGATTTTACCAAAAACGTTGCTTTAACATGAAATAGACAAATGAACAGATAATATAAAGTCATTAGTGAATCATATATGATATCATAAATATTATTATGGTTCTGTTACAAGTTAATAATATGTTCAAACCCACTATACTGGATTATTGGACACATACGGAAGAAATTGGACAAAAGGTAAGGGATAATTTTGCAATCTCATTTTCATCTGAGATTGATTATACATATTTATTTACTGGGGTTATATTTATCATCAATGTCCTTGTTTTCTCAAAAAAATTTCAAAAAATTTTTACTATTCCAATATGTATGTTTAAAGTCATTTTTACCCCTTTTTGAATTTTACTAAAATGAATGGAAGGAATATTTCTTTTGTTTACCATACGATGTACCATTTTGACTTTTCCGACAAACTTATGAGGAGAATGTTTTTTTAACTTATACAGAATGAACGGATTTTTATGGTTTCATTACACCATATTATTAGGAAGCTTACACAAAAATATTTCACTATTGTTTTCATCAAAATCCTTTTCTTTTAAAATTTCATGAAATTTTGTTAAAAGAATATGATTTTGAAGAAAAAAGGATATTTTCCACAAAAATTCTTTTCAAGTGTTTTATCAAAACCATTTTCCATATAAGAAGAACTTTTTTCATATTTGTATGTTTCATGTATAATGTCTCTATGATTTACATGGTTTCACTTTTCTTATGATGAAATTATATCCATTTTTAATGGATTAGGTTATGATGGGTTGATCATTGGGAAACCCATTTTATACATTGGGTAATGATGAATGATTTATGTTCATGTTGTGGCACAAGTAAGAATGATTACATTATGAGATGGGTGGGTCCTATATCTCCCTCCAATGAATTGGGTAATGATTTATATCTAATGAGATAGACATGGCAGCAATGGTATGTTAATCCGGTTCAGTGTTACAGGACTGGAATGACAAGTGAACTCGATTCAGAAAGAGACTTTGTCCACTAAGATGGTATTTTAGAAATTCCATGGCTACTATGGAAATCATATCATATGCTTAATGGTTTTCCAGAATTACATGATTTATTCCCATGCTATTTTATGAGGAATGATGTTCCATTATGATCTATGCCTTACGCACTACCATGTTTTATATAATTGCTCAATATTTTGATCTTTAAACATTATGTTCATGTTTTTATGTTCAAATGTATATGGGTTGATTTATTTTCTCCATGATTACCCATATTGAGAATTTGAACACACCCTATATATGTTTTATTTTCCCCATGATATAAAGAATAGTTTTAGGTAAGAAAAATAAGGGGATGATCTTTATGGGAGATGTTAAAGATTCTTCACCATGATTAAAAGATTATGTTCTGAGTTTCCAAAGACACTAAACTAATACGGTCATTCAGTGTTGGTTTTTGTTATGTATTAAGTATTCTTAAAAAGTAATTTAATGTCCATGTACGTCAATATTTGGGTATATACATTTATCATTAATTATTATGTATCCTAATGAAAAATTATATTGTGATATTATTCCACATTAATATAGAAATAGGGATGGGTTTCTTGATACCCTTTATATGGTTTAGCCTAGAAATAACTAGTTGGAATACCAATATTTTAGTCACATATTCAGAAACTGTAAAAAACTGAGTTTTTATAGACCATTTCGTTCAAAAAAATTAAAATTTTTATTTATATTCTACAATGCACTAAGGTAAACATTCCATTCACACTAAACTGAAATGTTGTATGATACAAGAAACACCAAGAGTGTATGATACAAACAACCCTGAGTATCGAAGTATTGCAATGTATAAAAGAAATACATTTGGATTATGTTATACACAACACCAATGGAAGTTTACACTACACAGAACAATGAGTTTTTTTGTGTAACATGCAAGAGCAACCACCTTGATAGATATCGTTGAACCCAATAAAAAATTTCTATAAACAATGATATATTATTTAAATACTATTATTTAATAGGATATAAAATATTATATATGAACTTTAGTAACAAAATTTTTAATTTTATATAAAATTAACATTCATCATATGTATTTTCTATACATTATATAAAACAAATTCAATTTTACAGATAAAAGAAGTATTTTTATAAAAGTGGAGTTTTCCAACTTTTGAAGGATCACACATTTTAAATATAGTTTTTTTTAAAAAAATATATTATATTTTACAAAATAAACATTTTATTTGGAAGAGGGACATCAAAATTTACTTTGGTTTAATATTTTTAATTTTTCTAATAAAATTTATATTTTAATTAATATTGAAAAATACTGCATTTTAATTCAAAAAAACCTTTTTGTCTAATTTTTTTATATATTTAGTGTATATTTTTTGTTGGTTTTAAAGTGTATTATAATTATGTTTTTATCATTAAATAAATTATTTCTTATTAGAGGTAATTTCAAATTTAAATTTAATATAGACACTTGTCAATCTTTTGATAGTTTTTACTTCCTAAAAACCTGTTTTTTGGTTTAAAAACCTGAATTAATTTTAAATTAATTTCTTATAATTATGTGTTTTTAAAGAAGAAAAAGGAATTTTATATTTGGAATTATAATTTTAAAATTTTTTAAATAGATAACTTTTATTTTTGGTCATTATGAATAATTACTTTAGTAATTATTTTTATTTAACATATTTAATAGGTTAATATGGTAAATAAGTGTAATAAATAATATTATAATAATATAAAACAACTCTTACATGTGTTGTAATAATATTTTATGACATTTTACTGACCAAGAGAATACTTGGGTATTTTTTATAACCCCTAGGAGCCACTTGGGGGTGATAATGACTTTTTTTATTTTTAGTTCAACGAAAAGAGAAATATAACATAAACCCGAATCTCCTAACTATAAAATTTTAATATTTATTTATTTAAATGTTATATATGTCTATAAATTTTTATTATAAATTTATAACTATTTACTACATAATGGTATTTTGTTTATAATTTTTTCATTAAATAAATAAATTTTTTATGACATAACTATAATGCAATGATTACCTTATTAATTAAATATTCAAATAAATGATATTATAAATATTAAATTAAATGTAATGTGAAACATTTTACGCAATAACAAAATTTTAGGGATGGCGATGACATATTATTTTAGAGTTATTTATTTTGTTTTTAATGAATCATGTTTTTATGAATTTAACAAAAATCAATTACTAAATAATGTCAATATTAACATAAATGAGTTTTTAAAACAAATACTATATTAATAAATTAGATAATATTCGTAAATATATATTATTCAAAAAAATGACTACGATAGTGTATCAAATGTAATTAATTATCCACTTTTGATTCTCTTATCCTTTTATATAACTATATTAACCATATATTGTAAAAATAGAAGAAGAAATGTTAAGAGTTAACTTATTTAACTAAGGGTGAAAGCCAATCAATAAGGTCAAATTCATGACCTAATATTGTCTAACGAATATTGGTTGAGCGGAATTAGAACATTACAAATCTTATCATTGAAATAAATCACTTTAGATCAATTATAAACCAAAAATAAATTTATAGTAATTTAATATTTCAAGACTTTCCTAAAGTGCCCATCACCTCTCCTATAAAAGTACACTTCTTCTATTTTATTCACAACTCCAAAGCCATTTGGCTCAGATAACCCTTACCAAATCACCTCGAAAAATTACTAAAGACATCCTAGAGGCCACATTTTGGGAAGAAATCCATCTTAGGGGGATCTTTTGTGCTAATCCAAAGGAGATACTCAAAAAAGATGAATTTGTTTTATCACCTCTATCAAAATTCATTTCTTCTACTACTTCTCATTATTATGTTGTTTCCATAATAAAATAATAAATCTAGTTTATTCTATATAATTATATTTTTTAATAACTATGGGAAAACATTATACCTCATTTTATCCATACTATAAAACACAATATCACCACGTGTGCGTACGTTTGGTTTTCATCTCCATGATGTGGTGTAATTTTCTCTTAAATAATACTTAATTTTGATGGGTATAATGATGCTTATAATGGATTTAAATAATAAATATAACATTATAATTATTATATATACCATATATACCATCCAATTATATACTATTTAACCATTATGTGAATGATATCGTCACTCGTGCATATGTACGACCTACTGTCTCCACGATGTGATGTGATTCATTAAACCTGGTCATCATTAAACTATGATTATATATATTAATGTAATGAATAAATATGATATATATTTTACAAATATAACTTTGTAAATGATATAACTATAAAATAATAAGTGTAACACGAACTAATCTGATAAAACATGCATTAGAACAAAATGTAGCTAATATCTGAACAACAGGTGAAAATGAAATGTTCCTAAAAAACATATGATAATATGATCATATATGATATAATAAAAATTATAATGATTATAGAATAATCAAATAACATTATTTAAATGATTATACAATAGGTTTAGATACATACATATCATATCATACCATCGGTAAAGGATAATGTTATATGGGATTTATTTCATAATTAGTTACGAGGTTATATTTATTATTCACATCCATGATTTCTAAATATATAACCTTATTTATATTATTTTACTATAGTTTTATGTTAATTTTACTAATTGGTAAAATTTTATTAAATGGTATGGAAGAAATATTACTTTCGTTTTCAATACATGGTAGTATTTTGTCTTTTCTGAAAAGAATATGAGTTTATTGTTTTTTAACTTATATGGTATGAATGGATTATTACGCTTTAATAACAACTTATTTAAAAAAGGATTATTTTAAAAGATATAATGTGTATTTTTATTTAAATTATTTTAATTTAAAATTTTCTAGTATTTTGATAAAATAAAACGTTTTTAATTAAGAAAAAATATTTTTCTCAATAATTGATTTCAAGTATTTTTGTCAAAATTATTTTCCATCTATAATTACATAGGGTTATATTTATATGGATATTATTAATATTATTTTGTTATGTTAATTATGGTATTATTTTAATAAAATACATTTATTTTATATGGATTATGATGAAATGATGTATAAGAAACCCATTTTTTGGTCTCTAGGTTGTGATATGATTAATGGTTCATGTTTTTGTGGAACATGTAAGAATGATTTCATTATGATATGGATAGGACCGATATATCCCACTAATGCAATGGTTAATGATTTAAATATCATTATATATATATATATGGATAGAATGAAAATTAAATCCATTTTAATAATAAACTGCAAGAAAGAAATGTAAATCTTGTTCAGTAATACATGGCTGGAATGGCATGTAAACCCAGTTATGTAATGGAATTTGTCCACTATGATGGTCTTTTTAGAAATTCATTGTCTATAATGGAATTAATTTTATGTGATTATTTTTTTCAATGTTATATTTTTTATTTTATGTTATTTTCTCATGGTTCATTATTCTTTTTTTATTTATGCCTTATGAACTACCAAGATTTATTTCATGACTCAAGATTTTAGTATATGTTAAATCTGGTATGCATTTTTTCAAATATTATGTTAATTCTATTACATTATTATGTTTAGGTTTTGTGATATATTATCCAGGCTTACCCTTACTAATAATATGAGCTCACCCCCATTCATGATTTTCCTATTATTCGAAAAAGGGTATTAAGTGAGATTTGTTGAAAAGGGGTTCTAGTTATGGAGGATAAAGCAAGTGATGATGCAGATGGTTTATGAACTGAGTGTTTATGTTTTCCATTCTCCAATGGCACTAAACTATTTTGGTTTTTGGGAATTTGTTTTTGTAATGTATTAAGTATTACATAAATATAAAGTATTGTTTATGTACATCATGCTTGGGTTGTTACGGAAACATATCAATTAATATTACCCATACAAAAGTATTACATTATATCCATACATATATATACCTATAAAACAATTATGTACTTATAAATTCAATATATGAGATTATTCTAGAAATTCCACATTCATCTAGTCTATTAATGGTATACTTAGAGTTCTCTAATATAATAATCCACCATTTTCATGGATAAAACCTATCAATTCCCATATTCCAATGTTCTGAATTTTCATTCTTCTATTCTTATAATATTTCGAATAATTCATTGTCTATTTTAGCGATGATAATTTTCCAATTATATGGGAATTTTTTTTCCATTTCTAATAATTTCAATATAATTTTTTTCTAAATAAATAAATATCAGGTCCCTGTCTATCTACATCATTCATAGCATTCCATGATCCTTTTTAATCACGGAATGTTGATGTTTTTTTTATCATAATGTGGTAGTGATGTATTGATAAATAGTACTCTTTGATAAATTAATTCGATCTCCTTTTTGTCATTTTGAGATCTAATTGATTCAATATATACATATGGTTTTTTTATTTGTATATATGACACACCTTTCACGTTATAGAGAGTTTCTCCATATATTGAAAACAAAAATCATTAATGAATACTCATGGTCGTGAATTGGATAGTTATACTAATTATGTTATTAAATATTCATTATGTATAAGAAATAACATTATCATTCTGTATAAATAAACGCACTATCTTGTTAATTGTTTCATAACTCTTAACAATAAATAATTTATTAAATGATATTATTCTAAACATAATTTCATTGATTGGAAATATAATTTCATACCAAGTTATTTCCTCACAATTCTTTTTCCATGTATATTTTTCTACTTTATACGCCATCATAGTTAATAGATTACGTAGTCTGGAAAAAGATATAATCAATCAATTATTGTAACCATATAGGAAATGTAAACTATGTATCACATTTATTTTCATAGTTATAGCCAAATTTAAAATAGAATTTTTTTAGTGGAGACTACATATATTCCATCATTTTATACAATATGGACTAAAATATTATTTTTCATGATATTATTATAATATTTGGAATTTCTATATTATTTCATATACATTATAGTGTTGAAGAAAATTCACACGTGACCATCATTCCCATCATTTGACAATTATTTTATCATGATTTCATAGATGAATTTAAGAATGATTTTATTAATATATCAATTGAATACTATATTCATCATATCAATAATCTCAAATGGTGAGTTAGTTAATAAAAATGTTAATACATTGAATTTATAATGTCCATACCTGGTACGAAAATAAATTTTCAGTATATAATCTTTCATGTATCTAAATTGATTAAAAGTAGAACAAAGAACAATCATTATGAAATATAAAACAAGATGATGATGGTTAAAACGATCATATATGTGATATAATGGGTATTAAATTAAAATGGTAATGATACTTATTCAAAAATTCTAACTCCCCCAAAAATTCTGAAATAGTTTATTTCAGATAAATTTAATTTAATTTATGGAATTCATTATATAGAAAAATGATTATAAAGAATCCTCAAAATTTTATTACAATATTTCGATGTTACAGTTGTTGAAAATAACTTATATTTTAGGGTGTGAATTTATCTTTCTAAATTGTTAAAAAATTGTTTATGTATGATTAAATATATTTCCTTAATTATCTATTAATTAGAAATTTAAATAGAAACCAATTTAATGTAAAAGATATATCTGTATAGAAAGTAGTACTAAGACAGACAATGTGTTTTTATCTTTCCAAAATAAATTTTATACTATTTCTGAATTGTTTTAGAAAAATATTATAATCATTAAAATGTTTTAAAATTTATTTAAAATTTTTCTATATGTTGGATTTCACATAATCATGAAATATGCTTAAAATAAATATTTTTTAAAAAGATGATCCCTCTAATTTTTAACCCTTATTTTAAAATTATATTTTATAAATATAAAACAAATTATATAAAACAATAAACTATATTTTTTAAATCAACATGTAAATTTTTTTATACACTAGTTTTTTTAATATTAGGAGAAGATTATAATTTTGATTAATCATGATAAAGTAGAGATATTTATTAAAAAAATTTATACATTTTAATAATTTAAAGAGTTAATTTGATATAAATTTTTACATAAAAGTAAACCTACATCAATAA
This sequence comes from Viscum album, assembly GCA_963277665.1. Classification (NCBI taxonomy): domain Eukaryota; kingdom Viridiplantae; phylum Streptophyta; class Magnoliopsida; order Santalales; family Viscaceae; genus Viscum; species Viscum album. The sequence continues at coordinate 1,738,445,066 of OY728145.1, forward strand.
TATTAAGATTAATATATTTTTTGGAACTTGTGTTATATTGTATTTTGGGGAAAAATATCATGGTACTTAAAAAAATAATTATTGGGAAAAAAAGAATCATTTCATTTATAGTAATAATTTATAATTTATTTCATCCAAATATTTATGTATATTATTATAAAAATTATATAATATTTTGAATCAGAATAATTTATATTAGGTTATTAGTTCAACTTAGTATTTATCTATAAATAATAGAAATAATACTAAAAAACTATTACCATGATTAATGTTAAATGAGGTTTATAGGGGTTCAAACTAAAAGGAAAGGGTTAAGATGAACTGATAAAATTCTAAAACTACATTTATTGTATTATTTTAAAACATAAATTTATCACCTCTTTATAAGAGCCATTTTGTAGAAAATTTTCCCTGATAAAGGACAAAAAATGTAAAATAATATTTAAAAAATGAATGCTTGAAACCCTCATCATTTATAGTAGGACACCTCCAACACTATAATCTAATAAATAGAGATATTTTTGGATCATAAATTAAATAAAAAAAATCCCATACATCTAAAAAAATATTAAATATTACATTCTATGATCATAAAACTATTCTAGTGAGTCATTTTGAATAAACCTTAAGAGGTTGTCAAAAGAAGATGTATAGTTCATTAACATGTGTTTTCAATTACCTCATTGTATAAACCATTAGAACATTCATAAAATATGATGAAATAATAATATAAAAATATTATAAATACTAATATTTTAATATTTTAATTTAATAAACAATATTTTTCTCTTCTATTAAATGGGTAATGAAACCATCGATCATGTGTGGAGCAGTAACTGACTCACAAACCTTTGTAGTTATTTTTCCATTACTACCTCACCTAAATGGATATAAATATTGTATTAAAAATATTTTATATATTTTTTAAATAAATATAATTCAATAAAAATAATATCTTATATAACATATATATATCCATCTTTCTGGAATCAGATAATGTTACTCAGGTGTATGTCTAGACTACAACCTCCACAAAGTGATGTGATTCATTTTTTATTTCTATTTTTCATGGAGAGTAATAAGTATGTATTTGAGGAATATATTTTATTTATATTAGATACTAATTCTTTATTAAAGGGTAATTCTTATTTCCCTTTCAATTCATCCAACTCTTGAAAAATGAAAACAACATTCATGCATACTTACGTCATACCATCTCCATGAATTGGGTAATTAATTGTTTGATAAATATATAATATAGATGTATCTAAAAATATTTATAACATATATATATGATATTTATTACTTTTGGAACTGAAATTTATGCCTTTAAATGGATCAATAGAATCATAGAAAAATCATAAAATGGTATGTCTCATGAAACAACATCATAAGGATTTCGAACACCGCGAGCATCACATAACAAGAAACCTGGGCTCCTATGTGACTGATGTAGAGAAAAGAGAGAGAAGCCTTTGTGATCAGATGGATAAATTTGAGACCACTATAGAATAAATAGATGGAAGACTCTATAATCTTACAGATACTTTTACGACCACCGCAGGGAAAAGTGATAGAAGAATCTTCGATATGATAAGTACATTGGTGACACCACTACAAAGAAAATAAATGGAAGCCTCTATAATTCGATGGAATGAATCTCATCATAAAGTAATTATTATATTTTCAGAATTCCTTAAAATCATCACCATCCCAGGTTCCAACAAATATGTGGATCAACCTACCTTTAAGAGATCAACCCTATGATCTTTCTTCTTCTGTGATCTAGATTCTAAAAGTTCTTTTTTCTCTGTGAAAGATCGAAAATAATGTGTCACCAAAGTAAATTTTGAAGTGTGAACCATATATTAATTTTCTACATTATTCGTCCACATCATGTCAGGATTATCTTCATGAATCTTCATGTCCATCATGAAGGTAGGATCACTTTTTAGGTACTTATATCTTTATGGATCATATTGTCTTCATAAAGAACCCTCTAAGGACATGTTCACTCCAAGCCATGGTTGCATCATCAAGATTTTGAAGCTCCTCCCTTCATGGAGGTTTTTTTCACCATATATCATGTGACCCTTTCCATTGAAAATGACATTCTCTTTGTGGACCACCCGAGGTTCATGAAGCACCCTTATATGAGGCCTTCTTCTTCATGAACCCCTCTCCCATGTGGCACTCCAGACTTGTATGCAGTGATTTCGTGGTTCCTCAAGCAGTGTTTTATACATCATTTAGATTCTGCATTCTTCTCCTCATAGTTAAACTAATGACTACTGTTTATTCTAATATCCATGCTAACATGTTCCCATAGAGTGACCAATACTCCACCTCAATACCATTAGGCATTGATTATGACATCCCGATCCCATGTGTGGGCCATTGAAATTTATGTAAGTCCAAGGAGTGAGGAGTGAGTCCTCCTTGGCTGAGATACAGGAAGATACATCACTGTGAAAACCCTGTCTCTAATTCACAACATTAAATTGTGGTTTGATTCATGTGTTTAATGCTTGAGAGTCCCCTAAAAATGAAATAATTGAGAGCCTCTAACTTCCATACTTTTGGATCCTCCTTCACTCTCCCTCTGCGCTTTTTCTCCATGCGCACCATGTGATGTCTCCACATAATCCCCAACCCATATTGATGGGGGTGATCCCCATATGTTGGCAATATCCTCCTCATACACCTGGACACCCCCTGAGGCTTTCTTCCTAGAGTAAGTCCCAATCACCATCTCACTAGGCTGCTATCCATGTATAAGCCTCGTAATATTCTTCATTGGCGTGTCCTTCATGAAATGAGCATTGGGTCTAATTCTACCACTTGTTTCTCACACCTAGAATGACTCACATGTGCTCATAGTAAGCATCTACCATGACATACTCTAATAGTATGATAACCACGCATAAGTTATAGTGTGTCTCTGTGTCACTATCCTTTGTGTACACCATAAATCTATACCCCTCCCACATGAACTATGTGTGTAATTATCCTTTATATTTTCAAAAATGTTATTTATGAAGCCTCTATGACGTTTAACCCCTTCCCCATTCTTTGGAAAATTCTACAAGGTCCTTCTCCATGAGGTATCTTTATCCATCTATCATGTTAACCATTCTTAATCCCCATGGAAATCGCCAAACTCATCTAACCAAGAATGTATCTCTTACAATGTGATGCTGACCACACCTAAACCCATGTGTGTCACTGAGTTGATGTCCTTTATGTTCACCTTGATTCTATTCCCAAATCCTAAACTACATGGACCTTGATTACAAGCCATGATGATATATAAAAGTCCTCCATTAAGCTAACCCCCATCATTGATTCCCCATCCCAATGTCTCCCTCAAGCCTTCACATTTTGGGAAGATAATGCCCTAGCCTATGGTTCTATTTCCTTTAGGTCCCATACATGTTTCCATTATCATGAGCCTCCTCCTGAGGTGAATCATCACCCCATTCAAAAATTATGTTAACATGGATCCATAACCCGTTCAAGCATGATACATAGGAAAAATCTCTATGTCTCAAGCCCAACTCTGTCACATTCCGTTAATAACTATATTAATTAATTCCATATTCTGAAGCCCCAAACATATCTATCATTATTTTAATTAGGTGACCACATCTTGGTGAGATCATTCCATCATATGGTTCTTCCTAGTTCATAGTCCTGGAACCAATCATTCAGACTACATGGATTTTGATCAATGCCCTTTTCAAGCATGATATGTTGGAATCCTCCTCGAGAATAAATCATATCCAATGGTAAACCATGGTGTTCAGATTGTGTGGACCCATCCTCGTTTCTAATACACCCTTTATGGTGTATATAATAACTTTCAGGATGTGAAAAATTTACTTTTTTTGGGACACACCATCCTCAGTCCATCTTCAATAGGAGTTTTGTTCAACCCATCTGGAAAACATTCATAGTGCTCCTTTCTAGGTATGCACCCATCTGATCCAATCTTGTTAGTGTTATAGTTGGTCTGATCAGTCTTCTCTAGATGTTAAACATGAAGTATAACCCATGTTAAACATGGTAAGTCTAGGAAAAACTACGACACTTGCCTCAAAACTACAATACCCGACAATCTATGTAGGATGCCTCATGTTTCTGTGCCCTTGAGAATCCCTTTCAAAAGGAATAATACATGTTCTATTATGTACCATCATCAATACATTCCATAGATGGCTTAGCGCGACCACTATCCTAACTGGAGATCACTGCCCAGACTGAAATCTGTGTAATGTCCTGACCTAAGAATCGTAATTAACCTCTGTCCACAACAAGATGGAACTGGGAAAGAGTTTATTGAACAACATATTAATCATAAAGGGAGACCCGAACATGGAAAAATGATCTAAGGAGGAATCCACATAATGATGAACTGACATCCCATTACCCTATTTGAGTCATGGAACAAACGTCCCTCAAGAGGCATTGGATGCCACCAACCCCTGGAAAGCTGTAATGCATGGAAAAAACACGAACCATTAGCAAGCCTCAAGAGTGCACTCAGGCAGGCATGCCTGGATAGAAAAGGATTGGAAATAGAAATGGGTAGCCAGATGAGAATCAATTATCCTCATCCTAGGGGGTTAGTATTGTTTGAAACGTAAGCAGATGAGAATGTGACAAGATTCAGTTATCTGTAGGTAGGTCTTGCTATCAAAATAGTGGGTATGGCGTGGAACTCACCAAAACATTGTGCAGTTAACCACTATAAATTATGGTCTGTGGCATTTTCAGTGTGAATTTTTTTCTTCATACATGGAAGACAATACAATGCTGGGGAACTGATAATTTCTTTCCACGTATATGCACTAATGGTTAGTTACCTTGTTTTGCAGAACCCATGCTGCAGAAAAAGGGAACCAATCTCCACCCCGCATAGATATAGGGGAGTAAGGATGATGTTGAGAAATTCCCACATGACTATATCTCCACCAAGACAACATACATGGGTATTTTAGAGGGCCTTTATGCCCCACACTGACGTCTAACCATTTTGAGAGTCTCTCCACTGATCACTCCTATGATTCTCTTCTCTATACAGACAAGAATAGGGATGCTACTATGATCCCGACTACAATTTATTCTAGGTAGCCACCAATGAGAGTTCCCACCTAGCCATTCCAACAAAAAAATACAGTCATTAAACCGAGGAGCTGGTGTTTTACACCCATCCTAATCCAACCCTAGTTTAGATGACCCAGCATCAACATCGGATGCAGGCTCAGGATGACGCCCTTTGGATGGTGTCATTTTCCATATCATTAAAAGCTTGTACTGCTGTATACACACACTACCTATCCCCTATATCTATAGAGTAGGGTAACATATATTTTATTTAATTATTGAGGCCCCTGTAACCCCTTGGGTGGTCTAGGTGGACTCTTCTGGTCATTGGCATGAGTAGTAGCCATTGCGGGCGGACCCATGATTATGGAATTTCGTACGGTGGTCCTCCCATACTGTCATCTACTAGAGTGGAGGTCTTATCCACTCTTGTGATCATCATGAAGGTCCTCCTCATGAAACCATCACTGATACATGTGGATGTATTCTCCTCCTTATCAAAACCAAATATAAAGGTCCTCCACATTTCCTTAATCACATGTATGAAATTTTTTCCCATATTTCGGGTTATCAATGTGATGGTACTCCTTGCATCATCATAGGATCAAGAAGGGGCCCTCCAAGTGGCAGAACCAATCATAGCGAAGTTCATTTCCTATCCACAAATTATCTACATGGAGGTCCTCCCCATTTTCTACTTACATGTGGTCATATACCACACTACAACAGTCCGTAATATGAAGGTCCTCCCCATGTATTAGGAAATTGACATGGGGGTCATCCCCATATTCCATTTGACCTATTCTTAGGCTCTCCTCGCACGTAATCCCTTCAAAGTAGAGGACTTGTTTTCTCCAACCAAAACAAATATGAATGACCTCCTCATATCTCATATATCATTGGGAGAGGTCCTCCACACCCTAGCACCTACTAGTGTAGAGGACCACACTATGTAGAATATTCACCATGCCTCAATGATCTATCCTGGGTTCGGAGGCTGAACCATCACCACTGAAGAAAGATACCTGACAAGCACCAAACTATGTTCATCCCATTTGATTTTCATGTTCGTAAGAGGAGTACAATTCGATGATAGAGAATTCCCCCAAATTCTCTATATTAGGGTTCAGGGAATTTACTTAGCATATTCTCTTAACCCCACCAAATTTTTAGATACATCAAGTCCCCAAATCACTTCATAGATATATTCAAGAGGAGGAGGATTTAACTTTTTTCTGGGGTTTGGCTGTGTGGGCTTCAATAAAATCTCCCGATTCACTATCTACCTCAATGCAATATCATAGAGAGTTGATCTAGGATTTGGTAGATGATGAACACTAGCCCGACCTATTTCCAATGAACTCCATCCTAGTATAGGAAGAATCAGTCAGCACCCAATACTATAGAGATGTTTTGATATAGTTAGTATGATCCCTGGGAGATTGACCAATATGCAATGGTTTGTTAGTTCATGCACCCTACACCCCAATATTTAGTCCACCACCGCAGCGATCTATATCAATGATGTTACCAGTTCCCCATTCACCTATAATTGATTAATGGGGAAATCAGAAGTCAAACCTCAATTCTATGTGAAGGAGCTTGTGGGACATTCTAACTATGGATCAATTCCTCAAAATGTTCTCACTGGATGCAATTGTAGAGAATATAATCCCAGAGACCCACACTAAAGAGGAGATTAAATGCTTCCTTTAGATGCATTTGGAGACGTGTTTCCACCTCTGCCATCATTTTTTTGTTTATCCATAGATCCAGCAACACTATGACAATCTTGGCAGGAAATAAACCATTATTGTACCATTCATACTAGTTCACCATAAGTAAATTAAAATCCATTATATTTTTCTCTAAGCATAATTCTTCTAATTTCTATAAATTTGGATGTACCAAAAGGAGTGTCTACAAATTTCATACAAATACTATTTGCAGCTTCACAAGAAGAAATAAAACTATATATATTCCTGGTCATGGAGCATAACAAAGTTTTGCGTACCTAATTTTTTAGTTGATATTCTAAATTTTCTGGATAATTAAAATTTCTAATCTCTTTATCATGAATCTTGTGATCTCTAGTAAGTATAAAAAAGTAGACCACACTTGTATTAATAACAAAAGATTTTATAGTATCTCTCAAATATTCATAATCATTCCACTTACATGTAGGTTGTGTAGTAGGATTTATATTTTCAATCGAACTGACATACATTCATATCATCTAAATGAATATTGCATTCCAAAATAACATGTTAATTGAAAAAGTTTATAAATCAGGATAAAAATCCTAAGAAATGAAAATATTTAGAAATATGGAAACTTGAGGAAGAAAACATATATGGGAATATATGTTTTCAAAGACCTCCTCTAATACCAATTGTAGGACCAAAATATGAGTGTAAAATCTCATTTACAAGATGGGGGGATAATTGAAATTTAAAAATATATTTTTTACCTTAACAAAAACTTTGTTTAGAAAAGATAAATAGGTTAAATTCACAACACCTCTTCTAGATCTACAAACATGCTAGTTTCCAGAAATATGATTTCACAAATGAAACATAAATAATTTATACAAGGAAAAGATTATAACTTAAAGAGTATAGAATATTAATTATCATAGTATACAAAATAATAAGAAAATATTTGAAGGTTATAGTTTTTTTCCTATATCAAATATAGTTGAAATAATGTTGAAACAAAACAAGTAACAAGTATGAATTCTTTTATCCCAAACAGTTGGGCATCCAACAAACATGGATAATGGGTACATGATTTATACATTCAATAAAGTCTCTCTTACCCACACCAGGGTAAGCTCTTGATTGGAATATAAGAATCTATCTTGCTATCCTTTCAAGCCCTTGAATTTTAAGGTAGTTGGACCCTATGTCTTCCTATCCATGGATGTCCTTGAACATTAAGGTTGTCGGCACCTTTGTCTTATTATACAAGGAAATCCTCAAATATTAAGGTATTCGAAAACACTGTCTTCTTACCCCTGTTAGTCGTAAATTGTATATAACAAAAATCAGAGTCACACGAAGCATGCTGAACAAGATGTTCAATAAGAACAAGGCATGAATGTCTCTCTCTCTAGAAATCACTTCAACAACATTTAATCTCTAGAGTGATCAACCTTTTTTCTTAGCCAGGGATGAGATCATTCAAATAAGATATTATTTATAAGAACTTCCCCAGTTGTTATCTCCCTCCTCCAACAGTCATATATTTGTTTAATTTTTGGAGGGACTTGTACACGTGTCACTCAAAAAATTGATAGTTCGAAATAGAATGTATGATATCATTTCATAACTATAACAGGTGAAAGAAAGATAATGTTTCTTAACCAAATCCATTTTTTAGTGTATAGGAAAAAATAAATTTAGGAGTCTAACCAAATAAACAATTGGAGACTATTAATAATGAATATCGGGATTCTGTTTTTCATGTAATTCAGAACAAAAATTATATAAATTTCAAAATTTGAATTCTAATGAATTTGTATTCTGAATTCTTTAGAATTATGAGTCTAAATTATGTGGAATTAGGAGTATGAATTCTTAGGAATTCAAAGTCTGAATTCTATGTAATTTAGAGTCTGAATTATAACAAATTTGTAGTCTGAATTCTAAGGAATTCGGAGACCAAATTTGTCAAATTCGGAGTCTGGATTTTGAGGATTTCAGAGTTGGAATTCTGAGGAATTCAGATTTGTAAATCTATGGAAATAAAAGTATTAATTATGAGGAATTATAATTTTAAATTATAAGGAATTTGGTTTCTGAATTTCAACGATTTTATTGTATTATTTTCAAATAATTCAGAGTATGAATTTTAGAGAATTAAGAGTCTGAATTTCAAAGAATTCAGAGTCTGATTTTGAGAGAATTCAGAGTCTGATTTTAAGAGAATTCAGAGGCATAATTTCAAAGATTTTGGAGTCTGATTTTATAGAATTTAGAGTCTTATTTTTAGATAATTATGATTCTAAAAATAGAATACTCTATAAAAAAATATTTATAGGATTATGAGGTTTTAGATATGAAATTTATTTTAAACCTTTTTGAATAAAGAGAGATAGATTTATGGAAGCTATAAAATTAATAATGAAAACAATTGTAATGATAAAATTCCCTCGAGGAAGGAAAATTATCCTTATTAAAATTATTGTTAGAGAAAAAATAATTTCCCTTAAGATAGAGTGTTTGTGATTTTAAAAACATAAAGGATTGGAAATGTCATAAAAAACCATATTGACTCAACACATATTAAAAATTAATTTATGTGAATTGAATATTGAATATTTTACTTTATTATAAGAGGATATAATATATGAGAAGTAAGATACATTATATGAAATGGGAGAGGAGAAACATAGATTATAACCAAAATATTATCCAGAATTTATGAAAAAGCACTATTTAGGATTAACGAGAATATGATACAATACTTTTCACATTATATATACTTGATAAGTTCAATTTTTATTGTATAAGCTTAGTGGATTTTATAGTGAGTTCATACCCTAAATTTAAAAAATCTCTTTCAAGACATTAATTACACAACATTCTTCTTTTTCTGATCAATCATTAATGTTTTATGAAAAAATTAAGTTACATTGAGTTTACATTCACTTTAAATATTTTACTAGAATACACTAAATCATTATTTGTTATAAATTATGTGTAGAATATTAAATTAATTTGGTTATGAGTATTTTTTGATGAATATAAATTTTAAAGTTTTTAAATTATTGTTTTATAATTGTTAGAAATTTGGTTGGTCTATTCACACATGGTTTTTTCTGATCATCCAATACATTGAATAACACTTAATGAATAGTGTTCATTAATTTGGATCATTGATACTTACCAAGATTTTCATACTATATTTGATTTTCATTTTGTGATTTTGAATTGTTTGTTGATATGTTTTTTTTGAAATTATTCAAAACTAATGAATAATGGTATATCAAGGAGAATTACTATTTATGTACTCTGTTTGATTTTTGATATCATTATGCTATTGACACAATGTTGTCTATTTTTTTTAATTTATAACCTCCTTGTTTTGTTAATATTTATTATTTTTAATTCCTACCATATAAAACATATAGGAATTTATAAAAAATTTAAAAATTAATAATAAAATTGATGATAAAAGAACTAAATAAATTTTTACTTATTAGGATTCATCTGTGGGTGTTTTTATAATGCAGTATTAATGATATTAATTTTTTAACATTAAGAGATAAAAATCGATAAAAACTCCCATTAATAAGATATGTTGTCAGGGATGCTTACAATGTGTTTCAAATATATAATATATAAATGAGAAAATATAAAAAAGTAAAAAATTAATCTAAAAAATCAATAATTATTAATTAAATCAGACCAACCAATAGATAATATTGTTGAATGTTTTTCCTACATAACTCAAATTATATGCATGAATGTAAATTAAATCTATTTCAAAATTATTTTGTATAAATTTAAATATGATAACAATAAACATTTATTAGAAGATTTAGTTAAATAAAATATTGATATTTCAAACATTTTCAATGAGATTCATGTAGTAACCCTTACATTAAAATATTTGGAAGAGGTAATCCAGGATGATCGGGGTGCTTTCCATAAATAGTCATGTCCATAAATGAATGATTTTTCCAAGGAAATTTAAGATGAGAAATGGATGAACAATGATTTTATATAGGGGATCTAAACACTTTTCATTGCTATTTTATATCATTCAATATAAATTCATGTTTAATTCCATTTTTTACATTATAAATTACACTCAATTAAGATGACAATGTTGGGCTGGATGTAATTATTGAAGTCATTTTTTATTTAAGATTTTATATGGTTTATTTGGACCTATGACATGTGACAACCTCTAAAGAAAATGTATTGGAAATTGAAGTTAAAGTGTCAGATTTCTAGTTAAAATAATTGATTTTTCCTATATATAAAAAATATACCATTATGATTTTTATGTACCATGGGAAAACTTCTCTCATATAGAAGTAGATCTAGGGACAACATCATAGAATATTATACCCATTATTGACATGTTTCACCAAAATATTATTAGGTAGGATGAACAATATTCTTTCTTTTGGGGCCTCAACATAGAAGTGAATTTCAATGGCTATGGAATGGAGGGGATTTTGTTATGATAAAAAAACTCTAATCAACTGATGTATTAGGTATGGATAAAAGACTTTCCTACTATTTGGATAATAAATTTCATCACCCCATGTGGTGTTTAACCCAAAAAACTCTTCTCAATTATTTTTAGTTGTATTTATTTGTAATCATATTTTAATATTTTGAAGTCTTTATTAAGGGATATAATATTGAATGCATGGAAATCATCAACATTTTAAATTTGTATTTCACATTTAAAATAGACAAGGAAATACTGTCCATCATTTATATCATATGATTTTCAAATATCATAATTATGAGAATCTACTTGTTGAAGAATATTGGTTTAACACCGTTAATTATTAAAATCATGTAACATAATATTCAAAAATTAAAATTTCTGACATCTAATGATAATTTATTTCATTTTAGGGATCACTAATGTAAACCATATGATCTAAAAAAAATTAAAAATAGAGTGCATTTTAATCAGTATATAGGAAAAGAAATCATCTATTTCTGGTTGTTTTTCACTTTAAAATTATTTATGATTACTACTACTACAACATTTTAATTTATCAATTTTAAAATTTTTGAAATTCTATTTTTTTATAATAAAATAAATAGTTCAATATTTTAGTTAGTTATAAAATATTACTTTATTTTTATTGTATGTTAGTGATAATTACCCTTGACTATTATAGATATTTTTTATGATACATCTTAGAAAATATACTGTTATGAAAATGTTATTTATTATACGAATGATTAAAAGGTTAACCAATTTTAAAATATTTACAGATTTTCTATTTATACCTATATTTTTTTTGTTTGAAAAATGATATTTCAATTCACTCTTGAAATATAATTATAATACACTTTACGAAAAAGACTATTTTCAAAATTAAAATTAAATCTATGTGTTACTCCACATTATATTAATCATTTCGGAAAATATTGATCATTATTGTGGGAAAAGGGCATTTAAATTTTCTAATATACAACCCAATGTGAACCCATAAAAAATATTAATTTTATTTATTTTTAGTTTATTTTAAACCATAATCAATTTATTTTTAGTGGGTTTATATATTCAAAATGATTTTGTGTTGTGTAGCTACCCTGAAGAGGTTTATACTCTTATATCACTTTGATAAAGATGGGTATGAAATTTTTCAGTTACCTTTGGAAAAATAGTTAACTATTGGAATAGGATTGGTCAAACGCTATAATATTATCATTTCCCTTGAATATTGGAATTTGGGTTTTAAAATTATAAGATATGAATTTAAATATGTTATGTAATGCTAGTACTAATCCATGTTAAATTGTTTCTTCCATTCAATAAGATGATTGATGTGTTATTTATACACCCTTTTATTTTATTATGTTTTATAATTAAATTTTATTTTCTAAATTATTTGGATGATAAATTTTGTGAGTTTTTTCTTATAGGGGTATGGAAATTTTTTCATTCTCTATTAAATATTTAATGATGTAAGTTTAATCTAATATAAAATACTTATGGTTTGTCACATTTTTTATAAATGATTCAATTTTACACAAAATATAAATAAAATTTTGATGTTAAATAAAATCAAAACATAAAAAAAATAAAATGTAAAAATTATTTTGAAACCAATTTAATATTGGAATTAAATATTTCAAACGTAAAATTTATTTTTGTCCAATGAATTTGATTTATTTATTTCATGAGGAAAATAAAAATAAATCAGTTAAATAATTTTATTTCATATAAAATGATATATTTTTCCACATAAATTGATATACATAAATATTTATTATCGTTAAATATTTTCATAACTGGGTATTTGTAGTTAATTTATTCATTTTTTATAAAGTTAATTTTTTATTAAATAATACTAAAAAATATTAAATTATGATGTAATTATAATGTTATATTTATTGTTTACCTGAATAATTAATCAATTAAATTTGTGAATATTATGTGTTTGTTTCTGTTTTCAAATAAAGTTTATTTATTTCTTAATCAATTTAAAATTATAATTCAACATTTTATTTCAAATATTATTTTATATTCAGTGATTAATTTTATGTTCAGAATTTTTTAACCTCTTTAATATTATTTTCATTCCAAATTATAAATAATTTTATCACCATATTTATTAATTTATTTAATTATTAATTAATTTTTTAAAATGTTTTTTGTGTTATAATTTTAATTATCATTATATATTATATATTTTCAAATATTTGGAAATTTTTATATAATAAATCAACTAATTTTGGGAATAACATGCCATTTTAATATATTTATTTAATAATTATATATTTTTGTTTTTATCACAAAATAAGATAATTTAATGTAGGATTTTAAATTTAAGGAAATATTGTTGATGTTAATTTTTTCCCAGGTGTATAAATTTATTTGTAGAATGGGGTATTCATAACGTTATTTAAACATTTTAACAATGCAAGACTATGTAAAATAATTGAATTATTTGTTAGCCATATTTTTTACGAAATTCAGAATCCCCATAAGTTAATATTTATCACACCCATACAATTGAAAATATTTGGGTAAATTTTTTAGACGTGAACTTAACATAAAAATAGTGTATCAAAAAAATTCCTTGTGAAAATTTATTATACATTGTTATTATTGAATCACAAATTATTTAATGTCTGGAGGGGGATGAATAGTCAACATATCCAGGGTTGAAGAGGAGTATGATGCATTTTTTGTGTGTGAATCTATATAATCTTTTAATTGATCAATATGAATACGTGGATTTTTCTTGGAGGTTCTTTATATATGTGGTTTATGGATGAACAATTATTAACCATGGAATGTTGATAATGATGGACATCAATTCTTTTGTATGTCAAATTTCATTTTTTTAATATTCAACCAAAATAAAACCATTGATTAAGAAACCCATCTGAAGAAAATAAAATTTAAAGAGGAATTATATGAACTGGGCTCTGAACCAATCATTTTGAATATGAAAAAGCCATTCAAGAACGTAGAATGATATGTATGGATCTGAAAACCAAAATATATCAATCTAGTTTGATTCAGAGATCTCTAAATTTAAATATGGCTAGCACAATATTATGATACACGTGCATCAAAAGTGTTAAATAATTAAATATTTATATGGATTTAAGATGACTATCAAACATATTTTGAAATTAGTAACATATCCTTCACAGATAATGTAGAACAAGATCTAGACTTATTTTATAATAAGGAAACTAGAATCATATTTGAAGTCCTTATTGAAGAGCTTTTGAACTTTGAAAGTAGATAACAAATAATTTAAAATATTTTTATAATTGGCTCAATAAATCTACTATTATTTTTTAATTTTGATGATTGACTATGTTATTTAAAATGATATCATGTTGGTTTCAAAAGAGATGTGGTTGAGTTCACTAAAGACATTCAAAAGTTTAAGACCATAAAATTAGTTAAAAATATATAGATATTCATCTTATTATAGATTAATCATTTTCGGTATTGATGTTTCATATGATATCATTATAGAACATTTATGTCAACTGTGTGAAGATGAATTATAAATTGGTTTTTTCAATGATGAATCATTTGGGATGTTTATGTATTTATTTTGGAGAGTGAATTTTATTTTTAATAATGAATCTCAAACATTCAATATGGGGTTTCCATATTTCTTCCTATTATGTTTTCATAATCTTAATAATAATCACCTTTGATCAATATTTGTAACAAATCATTTTTCATCGATGATATATTACCAAAACATTAAGGACAAATGGGAAAAGGGTCTAAATATGCAATATTTTTTTAGATTTAAAAACTAATAAATTCTAAATACAGGTTTATCTAAATGTGAAAAAATATGACCAGTAATGTTTTTTTCTCATAATTTGGGTAATTTAATGTGTCATGTTCATGTTTTTGTTAATTTTTTTTTTCTTATTTATTTTTTTGGTAATGGGGTTTCAATCATATTGTGGGAATTCAGGCTCATATTTTCATGGTTGTGAGTTATGGCATTGATTCATGAAATGTGTCATCTTTTGTTTGTAATTTATAAATAATTTTTATTGTTGTTATTTTTACAGTAGAAGGGACGAAACACAATATTTTAAAATATAATTAAGACAACTAGTTTTTATCATTTCAAATGTAAAGATTCTATAGATAGGTGATAATGGTCCTTTTCAATCACATGAATGTTGATAAATTATGATATAGGGATACAATGAGTTGAGATTATAAGGATATTAACATATATGTTTTAAATATTATTTATTAAAATAGAAAATTGAATTTCTATTTGGTCATGTAGTACGATGGGAAAATGAATATATCTTCTGAGAAAAGTCACTTTTCAGATAGAATTATTAATTTTTTTTATTAATGTGGATTTTATAATTTGAATGATTTGATAACGATATTGTGTAGTGAAAGAAAATATAAGAGAAATAATACTGGGAGTGATGATAGGTGCAACAAAATATAAAATAAAAGTTGATAGATTTAGTAGATATTTCAAAAAATATTTTATATTAAATTAATTTAGAGGATTCATATTCAGGATAAGTGGATAGTATACATGAAATAAAAGAGAAAATTTATGGAAAAGGGGCCAGTTTTATACTGAGTCTAATTGGTATAATACATTTTTGGCCAAAGAATGCCTAATTATAATTAATGAAGTTAGGATCAAAATCTATATGTGTCCATTAGAAATTATTGGATGGATTTTTAGTTACTAATCCTAGTTAATGTTATTGGATATTTATTTCTATTATTTCATCAATCCATCATTAAAACTATAATTTCACACTAGTTTTATGTTTTTTGAAAAATTAATTCCTATTTTATGAAGAAATTATCTAGTAGTATTTTAATTTTCTCTTAAATTATTTAAAGTCTATATAGATTATCAATGGTTGTTTTTAATTATTTTATGATGGTTGTTATAGTATAGTAAGGATTTTATTGGTTGAATATTATTGTTATTGTTTCTTAATTCTCAATCGAGATTTGTGAGAAGAATATATGATCGATTCTATAAAGGTGTTTAGGGAAAATTGAGTACATAGATAAACTCTTAACTAAATTATATCGATAACTGAAATATTATTTATAATCCATGACATCTAAAAAATATTTAGATTTATGATTATGTGATTTGTAATTTCATGCTGAATGATTTTATGGGGTGAAATCATTTAAAATCAATTATGAATTATATATTTATGAGAATCAGTAGTAAGTGAACTATTTCATTTCTAACATCAGTTAACATCTCAAAAAATTATATTTTATTATAAATCATTTCATTTATATTATTTTATAAAAATTTTATTTGTTCTAATTCATTCCTTAGATCCCCCATAAGAATAAAACACTAAAATAATAATATTAGTAAAATAAATGAAAAGGAACTCTGTAAATAAATTATCATTGGGAGAAACAACTAGGTGTTTCTATAACAAAGTATTTATGGGACTAAAATTTAATGTTAGTAGGTAAAAAAGTTTTGAAAAACCACACTCTTCATCAAACCTTCCAGAAATTATAAATGATTTAATGTTATTTCGTTTTTTGATAATGAACATACAATATATGCATAATCAATTCCTATCATGGATGTCATTTTTCATGATTTTATTAACATAATATTTGTTAATATTGTTATAAATATTCTTGGATTACCATATTATATTGTATATGATAATGATATAAGTATTTTCATAATGTTTTGGAAATGTATTCTATAGGAACCAGATATACAGTTATTGTTCTACCAGCTTATCTTCCTCCAAAGGATTTTCCATTTGAGATAACCATTTATAGACTGGGTGTTTCATTTTGATTTTTTTCTTTGAAATTAAATGGTTTCTATGATAAACACTTAAATATATTTTTGATTTGTGGCTATAATATATTTCACATGATAATTTTGATGTCCATATATGAATAACTCTAGAGAAAGATGTCTATATATATCAAATCAAGTATTTATAGAATAATAAATTTTGATATATACTAATATTTATGAATAAGATATTATTTTCATGTTAAAGAGGATACTTTTTCAGATAGCATACCGGACACACATCAACATGTTTCATTGAAATCTTATGTTTCACAGGAAATTGAGTTAAGCCGAAAAATAATACAATTATATTATTATTATTTTATATGGTTTTAATGCCTAGTAGTTGTATTAGAGATAATGAAAATAATTAACTATTAAATGATTTTACATACCTGTGAAATGGTTATACATTTATCCAATTAATTTTATAGGCATAAAATGAGAATGGATCAAATTTTAAGCAAAAAAATCTCAAATATTTTTAAAAGGTAGATTTACAGCATTTTGACAGAGACCCAATTTAAAAAATTGTTTTTTCACATTTATATGTTTTATTTTAATAAAAATTCTTATATAAAACCATAAAATCAAAATTTACTGTGGATAGTTTTTTTTAATTTTTTGATAATTTTCTTTTTTTAATGATTAGTGAAAAATACTATATTTTAATTCAAAACTTCCTTTTCATATAATATTTTTTATAGTTTGATTATCATTTTAATTTTTTAAAGTGTAATTGTATTTTTATCATTTATTCCAAATTTTTCCGTTGTATGTAATTTCACTTTTAAATTCAACATAACCACATGTTAAACATTTGATAAATTATAATTCTGAAAAAACTGATTTTTGGTTTTGAAAAGATGAACTAATTTAAAATTAATTTCTGAAAATTATTTGTTTTGAATTTGGAAAAATGGATTCCATATTTGGAATCAAAAGGTATAAAATTTTTAAACTATTACCACTTATTTTTTGAGATTATGAATAACAACATTAGTAATTATTTTTATTTACCATTATTAAATGGTAAATCCGGTAAATAAGGGTAAAAATTATATTCAATTTTCATAAAACATGTCCTAATCATATTTTATGAGATATTTCTAACTAACTGAATGTTTTAGTTGATTCATGGAACCCATGTAGCCACTTGGTTGTGAGAATGGCATGTTATAAAAATCAATTTAAAGTAAAGAGAAATATAACAAAAACATGCATCTTTTACTAAAATATTTTTAATATAGGGTCATATAACTGATATATTGGAATAAAAATAGTAATTAGAAATATTAAAATATTTTTTACATCTTGGTTTTTTATTTATTATTTTTAAACAACAAATAAATAATTGTATTTATGACACATTGATGATGTTGGGATTACCTTATTAATGAATGATTCAAATAAATGATATTATAAATATTAAAATAAATGAAATTTTAACCTTTTGATAACAGAAAATAATTTTATGGATGATTATAAAATTTTATAAATGGCATAATTCATTTTTTTATATGGAACAAGTTGCAATGACTTTCACAATGATCAATTACTAAATAATGTCAAAATTGACATAATTGTGTTTTTAAAGTAAATTCTATTTTATTAAACGATATAATAGTCCAAAAAATATTATATTATTTGTAATTAGTTATATAATATTAAAAATATCATCAAGGATCAATTTTTAATCTATTGGAATTTTATTGTAAATGTAGTAACCATATATTATGAAAATACAAGAAGACATGGTAAGAGTTAACGTTTTTAACTAATAGTTAAAGCAAAAAAATATAAGGTAAACTGTGTGACCTAAAATTCAATAAAACCTGTTGGTTACAAGGATTTCGACCCAACTTATATTATCTATGAAATTTATCAGTTTTTACACAATTATAATTGGAAAATAAATTTATAATAATAAAATTTTTCAGGACATTCATAAACTTCCCCTACTCCCTCTTATAAAAGGCCCCCACATATAAAATATAGTCATATCATTGAAACCTCTTGGATAATCGAAAAACTGATCACATAATCTCCAAACACACCCTCCTACATGAATCATTAAATTTGACATATAGAAATTCAAGAATTCATTTTTGGCTCAAATAAAAAGGATTTATCCTTTTTAGAGGAAGGGACTTCTCTAATGTTCAATTTCATTATTTCACTTCTTCACTAAATATGATATTCTTATTCAATGATTACATAAAACACAAATATCCTTAATATAGTAGGATATTTTCAAGAGAATTATTCCAACTACACTTACACACACCTCTTTCTAATGAATACTGACATACTCTTTCTGTGTGCGGCGAACTACTACCATGCGAAACGATGATTGTTCAATTTTCTCATACCATCTATCTTAGTGGCCATTATGAAGGATTTGTACTGATATAATTTTTTTATTTTTTTTTATTTTGAATCTTTGATTCTTTAATTTTTATTTACATCATACCTTTATGCCTTCTATAATTTTTATATATGATAATTTTATTCGAGGAAGTGTGGACTTCCGCCCCATCCAAGTGATATAACACGTTCATTCCAAACATGGAATGTATAAAGAAAGATGTAAGTGAAGTTATGGATCATATATAACATAGATATAATAGTTAACTTATTATATATATATATGTATCATTTAGTTATCATTCCTTTAATATGACAATGACATGAAAGAAACGTTCAGCCGTATGTTTAACCTACCATCTCCATGAATGGAGCATTTCATTTCTTATTTGTAATTGTTATGGAATTTTATAAATTCATATATAATAGATATATATGATATTAAAATCAATAATATTTTTTTAGAGATAATGGAAATATTACCACATGATTATTTGAATCAAAACAAGTTCATTTTTGACTCAAGTACTTAACTTCGACATCAACTCCGATATGAACTCAAATAATTAACTAATTTATATAACACAGTAATATGTATTATAAAATGAATAATAAAAAATAAAAAGTTTATAAATCATGAATATATTAACCTATGTTTATTATTCATTAAATTAAATAACGAACAAGAAAATTCTGATTCAATGTAAGGGAACTTTTTAACACAATTTCCATTTTCGGGGTTAATCTTCTACTTCTTGATTATGTCGTTATTTGATTATGTGCGAAATAACTTTTGATATCATATCTATTATTTATAGTTAATTTTTTTAGTTATATTGAATACACATAATCGATCTATTTTATTAATATATGATATTGTTAATGTAAATATAATCTCATTTTCAATTCATTGAGTTAAATTTCCATGTCATTGATTTGGTTTTTCCATGATTATGTTTTAATGAACACTAATTGTTTTACACTTAATATCCACTTATATTGGAAATATTTATATTTTTCACACATATATATGTTATTTATTTATTCTTAATATGATGATAAGATCTTTGTAAAGGAATTCATCTCAATCTACTTTCATTGAGGAATCTTTGTATTAATACATGTCATTATTTTATAATGTGCATAATCAACAACTTTTAATTTTAATTACATTCAATGATTCTCAAAAGGAATCATTTCTTTTTGAATTTTTTTTCTAAATGAAAAAAGGGATGTTTCTTTTTTTAAATACATGATGACAAAAACCCATCCTCCACTGCAGGCATTATTTGATATTTGGATTCCTCTAGAAGATTAAAATTTATTTAAAACAAAAGTAAATACCATATTCTATTTTATGGAATTTTGGAATTGATTTTTTTTATAATGGATTTATTATATTAATATCCTAAAAAAATGTCTTATGATTGAAATGTGGAAATGAAATTTTTTTCTTTAAGATTCTCAATGTGTTATGAATATGTTATGGTTTATGGGAACTGATTAACTATACAGGTGGTTCGTTGATGAATTATGGGTGGGTGAGCCTGTGATAGCTCTCTAATGCATTGGGTAACGTGGTAGCAGAAAATGATTAAGTTTCTCCTAAGATATTTAAAAAACATACTGTGATGGGTTTTCTAAAACGTAATCATGATGGATACTCACTATGTAACTTTGAATGCAATAATGTATGTATGGTATAGATGCCACTAGTTACCTTTATGTTTTATGATTTCTATGATGTTTTGTAGTAATAATATGATTACATGATATAAGATAAGTATTTTATATTTTATTGGTAAAAATTAGGATTTTTTTAAAATGTTTTCACAAGTTATAAATATTAATGGAATAACTGTTTTATAATTTATTTTATATTCCATACTGTGATTTTTATGCTCATCCCATTTTTTTAAAATTGTTTCTTCACAGGTTATATGGAATTTTATGAGAATATAATAATTCAAGAAGATTTTTTTCAAGAAGATAATACATTTTTTATATAAGAAATTGTATTTTTGTGAAAATAATGGATTGAGTAGAAGTTTCTAATTTTTAATTTTTGATATATAATTCAATAGTTATGGAATAATTCATTAAAACGATAAACCTAAAAATATCTTAAATGTGAATGAATATATATTCTTCATCAAAACTCAGTATTAAGTAAGGATTAATGATAGGGCCTTATATTATAACTCCAATATGATGTAATAATGATGGATGTAGAGATCAATTGGAAAATAGGATAGTAAAAGAAGTAGAATATAATACTTGATTAAATCTCCAATACATATATGTAGGTAAAATAGATAGAAATTTATGGTTTCCAATTATTAGTGAAATATATATTTTGATGTTTAGTGAAAAAAAAAATTTCGTGAATTTATCTATGGATGATGGTTAATATATTTTTAAAGAAATTAAATATAATCCCTAGATATATGTACCACTTCTAGATTAATTATTGATCTTTAATAGTAAATTATCTAATAAGAATTTCAAAATTCATATATCATGTTATTGGTTTATTCCATGAATCTCTCTTGATGAATTACATACCATATAGTATACATGTGATAAACACAAAGTTAATACCACTGGATCAAGCTATGTCATCTATGGAAGAAGAAGGGGAAATTATGGATCATAGAAATTAAGTGTAGTATATGAATACCAAACAACAATTCGATGTTTCCTGGAGAACCCAAAAATTTAATGGTGATAAATGGGAACATGGGGATATGAGGATAGAGAAGCATATCTAGTTTATATCAATGATATTGAATTTTGAGACTACCATTTTGTTATGTGGGTGAAGAATATATCAACTAGATATTTCAAAAATATTTTTCAGGTAATTTTTTTATTTAACAGTGTTTTTTATACATCAAAATTAATTAAAATGAATTAAGATATATTATTGAAATATAATTTTCTGATAGATATCACATAAAAATAGGATAGGTTGGAATGAATTAGACTGAATAGAATATGAAAAATATATTTTTACATATATTCATATAATTATTTAATTAGTTATAAAATATTTAGAAATACAAATAATTAACAAATGAAAATAAAGAATATGTTTCATTGAAAATGTATTTTTATATGCACAATTTGTCTTCAGATCAACAAATAAATTGTACACTACTAGTTAATTATTTAACTGAAATGTATATGTTAAATATTAAATATCTTTTTTCATTCGTATGATATTTTTTATGCATTGGATAAGAATAAATCCAATATTATACTCAAAAATGTATTTATTATGAAAATCAGTTCCTTTCCATTTTTCACCACTATATTAAATTGTATTTCATTCACTTTTAGATAATATATGAAAAAAATTAAATTAATTTTATATTTAACACCCCATGCTTCCACGGTACGCTTCTCTTTGAATAATATAATAGCGTGTGTTGTACGCAACATCGAGTTCTAACACACACCACAACAAATCAAACTAGCCATTATGAATAGTATTACCCACTTATTGAAAATTCATTCATTTTATCATTCAAAATGGTCTTCATTTTTGTATTTTTAATATCGAAATTAGCATAGGGTGAATTTTGGGTTCATTTATAATGACTTTCAAATTTTGATGAATAGTGAAAATTAATAAATTTTAATTAAAAACAACAATTTTAATAGAAATAATTAATAATGATAAATTATGAATTTGAGTGGTCTTAAAGTATATATAGAATATATTTTTACCATTAAATTTTTTTTTGGTCATTTGATGTAATTTCACATTTAAACCAGACATAAACAAGTGTCAATCTTTTGATAGTTATTATTCTTAAAAACACGCTTTTTGTTTTTACAACTAAGAATATAATTTTAAATCAATTTATGTAACTTCTGCGCATTGAATTTGGAAAAATTGATGCCATATTTAGTATCAGGATTTTCAAATTGTGTAAATAGGTAACTCTTTTTTTTAGAGATTTTTTATAATTACTCCGTTAAATATTTTATTTACCATGGTTAAATGGTAAATCAGTTCGATAAGTGTAAACAAATAACATTATAATAATATTAAATCACAGTATAACATGTCCTAAACCTATTGTTTGATACATTTTATACCATCTGATTTTTGGGTCGATTTTGGTACCCCATTGAGCCACTTTTAAATTATAATGACACATTATATTAATTAAGTTAAAGTAAATACAAATATCACATAATAATATATCCTTTAGAAAACCAATTTTTACATAGGGTTATATATGTTATATTTTCAACTATAAATATTCATTATAGAGATAAAAATATTTCATACATAAAGGGATTTTATTTATAAATTTTATAGATTGAGTAATTAAATTTATTTATGACACAATAATGATGCAGTATTTTACATATAAATTAAAGAATCAAATAATTGATATTATATATGTTAAAATAAATATAATTTGGAAGTTTTTATGAAATCCAAGAATTTTTTTGATTAATATGGCATCTAAGGATCACTTAAGTAAATTTTATTCTTATTAATAATGTTTTTTTAGACATTAACAAAAATCATTTATTAAATAGTGTCAAAATTGATATAAAAGAGTTTTTAAAACAAATGTTATATTATTAATTGATATTAAATTCAAAAAAATCTAAGTATCATAAAAGATACTTATATATTGTTAGGTATATCATTATTGTACCACATTTTGGACTCTGGGATGTATATAGTTTGTTTAGTAACTATATAATATTAAAATACAAAGAGACATGGTAAATGTCAAACTATTTAACTAAGTGTTAAATATAAATTATAAGGTTAATATAGTGACCCAAACCTATCTAAAATATACCGGTTGAAATTATTTCGCCCCATAACGACTTTATCCTTGAAATAAGTCACTTTGAATCCATTCTAAACAGAATATAATTTTATTATAAAATAATATTTCAAAATTTTCCTATGGTTCCCCTCACCCCTCTAACAAAAGGGCACTCCCCCTTCTCTCAATTTCACAACATCAAATCATTTTATATCAGCCAAACCTTGCCCAAGTATTCTCTAAACACCCCTAAATTCAACCTAGAGTCCTTATTCTGATCAGAAAGGCAACCTAATTAGCCCTTTTGATCAAATCAAAAGGAAGAACCTGAAGAAGAGGTAATGTTTTCACCACCCTCTTTCAAGTTCATTACTTCTTCCACTTATTCATTCTTTGTTATTTCCAGTCTAAAATAATAAATCCAGTATCTTCTATATACTGTGATGTTATTAGAAATATGGTATAACCATATTCAGTATTCTATCCATCCTTTAAATGACATGTCACCATACGTGCGTTCGTACGGCCTACCATCTCCACGTCGTTGTATAATTGTTATTCAATAAATTATTATTTGGCTGGGTATAATAATGATATGTAATTCGTGTAAATAATAAATATAACATGATAAAAATTATGTATATATGATATACTATTATTCTATAAGGGTTTCGAAACGCCCAATTGTTCCATATCCGACGATATGTGGACCTGCTTTCCAAATGCTGGAGTCCACTGGGCGATTTGGCTGGTGACACTTATGAACTAACATTGGTCGAGTGGACAAGATGTCGGGCTCATCGCACCCTTTTTGGGGGAATTATTTCCATTTTTGGGACTCTCTTGTAGATTTAAGATGTATTCATATGTTCACGAATCATTGGTTTATACCCAAAATAGTTTCCACCGATTACTCATGGTTGGAAATGGTCAGTTGGACATAGTGTATTGGAGTCATTTATGAATGAGGTTTACCATCCCTTGTTGGATTAATGAGCTCGGTGAGTCTGGACTCATTGAGGTGGTAATAGGAGTGGAACGGTGAACCGACGTGTAGATAGTCGGTTTGACTGGTTATTGGGCTTGACCCTCAGGGAGGCTTCCTACGTACCCTGCCTGGGAGAGTGGGATCAAAGTCCAGGTAGTTCGAATAGGAGTTTCGGAGAGCTGACGTGAATGTGGACCCAGGGGTCCGGTGGTGATCGAGCTTGATCCTCATTTAGGCATCCTACATAACCCTGTGGTAGGGAATCAAAGTCCTCGTAGTTCGCATTAGATTGGGTCGTACACTCTGAGGAGGCCCATAGTAATGGGTTGGGGATTACACTATGAGGAGGACCATAGGAATGGATTGGTGCTTACACTCTGAGGAGGACCATAAGAATACGTCATGGTCTATTCTTACTCTAATACCCTTTGAGTCATGCTCGGTGTGAGAAACAAGAGGAAAAAGGGACCAGACAATCACGCCGCGAAAGGTGCGTCCATGGGAAGTGGAGTGGGGCTTATGCATAGAAGCGGCCCATAAACTTAGGGCTTACTCCAAGATGCATGCCCAGTGTGTCTTCCTCGTATCTGGCCATGAGGCATGCCAACCCATTGGTGGGTTGAGGAATATAATGGGGGCCAACGCCTATGTGCAAGTGCACAAGTGGGATAACGCCAAGGCCGTTGGAATTAGTCCAAACAAAGGGAGATGAAATGTGTGAATTATATTCCCAACATTCGAAACACAATGAGGGTGTCTTGGTGATGCAGGATAACTATTGACCATGTTCAAAACACATCATTCCCATCACGTTAGCCTGAAATGTGGACAAACAATTGAGGTTCGACTGCTGACCATGTTCGAAACATAGGACCTGACTCAAAGTGTTGTCAAAAGTCTTCCGGGGAGTTGGCCCAGGATGGTAGGTTAGCCAATGCAGCATGGGACCAGGCCATTACGGGGTCCCTTAGGACATGGAAGTGGATGAAGATCTGATTGAAGGACATGCAAAGCATGAGGAAATGTGATGGAATAGTTGAATGCATTCCAATGATCATGATGGTACGCCCCAATGAGCATGGAATTAGGCACCTTATGCTTGGATCATAAGGCATCTCTTGTTTGGAGCAAGAGGCATCATACATTTGAAACACGGGGAATAATATTGTTTAAAGTCACTTAGATAGGACTGTTTCTATATGGTTTAATGTCATGTCGATAGGATGAGGGCCATACAGTTTAACTTCATGTGGTGAGGATGAGGGCCATACAGTTTAACTTCATGTGGTGAGGATGAGGGCCATATAGTTTAATGTCATGTGGTCAGGACATGGGTCATATAGTTTAATGTCAAGTGGTCCAGATGAGGGCCATGTATTTTAACATCATGTGGCCAGGACAAGGGCCATATAGTTTAACATCATGTGGTCAGGACGACTAGGTAGGAGACACCAAAAAATAGTTGGTGTAGGACATACGCAAGCACGGCCCTTTCTGGTGGAACCTATCAAAAGGAGATTGGAAACAGAGTTATAGGAGAGTCATGAGGATTAGATCAACTCATGGAATGTATAGGACAAATGTAGGGGAGGCTCAAGGGTGGAATGTAAAATACTGTTCACCCGGCCTGAAAAGTTCACGGTGCGACTCTCCATTTTTTCATGGATGTCAATGCATGGGGTTTTCCGCATGGGGCTGGTCGCATAGGAGCTGGATACGAGGAGCTGGTCACGAGGGACTGGCTGCATGTGGTTCGTGGTTTGGTTGTCTGTGAAAGGTGTCCGTGGAAGAGCTGGCTAAGAGGGAACAGGTCGTGAAGGACTTGGCAGTGAAGGAGGTTGTCTACGAAGGAGGTTTTCCATGATGGAAAGACATGTAAGATGTTGTCCGTGAAGGAGGATGTCTCTGAAAGAGGCTGTGCACGAAGAAAATGGCCATGAAGGGCATCTACAGATGGGCTGGCACCCGTCCTACATCGCACCCGCTGAGGGATTCCTACTTCCATTTCCTGAATGAAAATGGTCCATGGAAGGTGTTCCCGCAGAGGGACTATCTGCCAAGTAAATTGCCATAGATGGATGACCACGGAGGAGATGGAAACTTATGGTTTTTGGTTTGGTTTCGTATCTTCATGGAAGAGTGAATCTGTAGGTGATATGGGGTCCACGGATGGTCGCGGAACATTACCGCTGTGAGCGATTTCTCCAGCATCTCCCCACGGGTTTTCACACATCCTTTCTCCCGGAATTTTTGGTGCTCCTCAGTGACTATATGTAGAGTCACGAAAAGGATATATCGATGGGGACACAACACTTTATTCAAAAGAAAATGATGGAATCCCCACCCACAGATGTCTCGATAAATAAATATATGATGAGTCGCGACATGTGGGGTTTCTTCGCGGTGGCACACCAATCCGCCTCTATTCCGTGAAGAACGAGGTTCGCAGTGGCATATGGCTTCCACCTCCATTTCATTAAAGAAGGTGCATGCGACATAGGAATGTTTTCATGGTTCGTGGCGGTGGACCGTCTTGACTTCTGGCGGTCTTCCTGGTCCATGCCAGCATAGGCACTCCACCCCCATTTCACGAACGATAGCATCCACGAGAGGGCGGTTCGCCGAACTGGCCGTGTACTGTTGTTGGGAGCCGGTACATAGACTGGTTCGGCCCCTTTCCAAGATTTTGGATAATTGGATTTCCCCCTTGCGGAATTTTCAGGACCCTATAACTATCCAATTATATAATATTTTAATATCAAATTAATTATATTGCCACTAGTGCGTACGTACGGACTACCACCTCCACGAACATGATGAGATTCATTTCCCATTGTATCCGTTCAAGAATAAATATCATTTGATGATTACAAATAATGTTTAGAGACATGATATAATTATATATATGAATATGATATATCCCATAGATAACAAATATCACTCACATATCAAATAATATAAAGGAATACGAATCCGTTAACACCCAAAACGATGATAATACTACGATATTATTTACAAATCGTTGTTAAAATATTGTATATTACTTCATATTAATGTATATAATTCTTGTATAATTAAATAATAATTATTTCACCATTATACATGAGGTTAACCTACCCTCAACCAAGGAAAAGTACATGTTAAGGGTTTATTTCACAAACTCTACATTATCTGAGGTTTTTTATTTTGTAATTATCTACCAGGACCCCCTTATCATCCACATCCATGTTTCTTAAAAATATATTTCAAAAAATTCCAACTATTTTACAGACAATGGGTTAATTTCATTTAAACCATTTTTTGACTTTTTATAATATGTTTATAAAGGAATCTTTCCATCATTTTCCAAATAAGGTCTTTTTTAGCTTTTTCGACAGAATTAAGGTAAGAATATCTTTTTTTAACATATATGGTGGGTGCGGCTATTTTCCACCGTTATAAAATCATCGAATCTTCCATTATAATATTATAATAATATTTTCAAAGTAAATGTTGTAATTATGTGGATTTTAAATGATTTCAAAGAAGAGATATTTCTCTAAAATAGTTTTGATTTCTTTTATGTCAACATCCTTTGATGGATTTTAAGATTATTTGAAGTTGATTCATTATGATACAAAACATTCATATAGTATTGAAGATTTTGTGATTTGATTGACTATGGATGTGTTATTTTAATAACATTCATGTTCTATGGAAAAGGTATTGACATTTCATATACAAGTTTTAATATGAATGTTTATGTTATGTTTAAACTTGTTCATATGAGGAATGCATTGGACTTAGTAAGTGATGTGTTGAGCTCGCTATAACTCTTTGATGCATCGGTATGTCTAATGAGACCAACTATTTCCTTCATAGAAGGCCGTGAAAAAATATTATTTGTATTCTCTGAACAAGGCCTTGACTATGTGGTTATGATAGTCTGGCATTATTCATTCCATAATTATGAAAGTGGTTATTGTAATTGCATGTGATTATTAGTATATTAGAATATCCATGTGAATAAGTAAAAGTTAGTATTTAATTTTATCTTTTCCATATTATGCTGAAGTCCATGTTTAAAAGGAATTTTTTTAGTTATACATTGCCTTAAATGTTTATGTTTATTTATGTATGTTTCTGTTATATTGTTTTCCTGACTGGGCATCAGATCCCACCATGTTCTATGTATTATTTTTCCTAGGATGTGAAGAAGTATTTTATGAATGACTTATAGGGATAGTATAAGGGGATATAAGTGTGGTATATAGAGATAAGATTCTGTTTTAGTTTTTCACATAATGATGTAATGTAAGACTTGTGAATATATCTAGTGTTTCCAAGGATACTAAACTAATAGGTCTTTCGAGACATGATATTTTTTTATCATACTAATGTTATGTAATATTGCACCGACTCTGGGTAACTGGGATCAGTGCGTTATAGTTGTTATCAGAGGAAGTTTAGTATAAACCTCGGAAGCTAGATTTAGATTAACTCTGATTAGAGCATATACCCCTAAGGTAGAATATGAAGATAAATAGAGAATAACATCCTAGAATTTTGGTATTACATAGATTTTGTGAGTTTTCTGAGAAATATGTCCCTGTCTGGATATGAGCAGGAAAAGGCGGCTCTGGCACATATGTACCTAGGGGTAAAACCCAAAAACACCACTTTGACCTAGACTCGAACGGGAACTGTTGCACGACAACGGGCATTGCTGCACTCTTGGTTACGACAATCCCAGGTGATATGCTTAGGATATTTCTCATTTTCTTTACAAACCATTATGACGGAATTATGAGTATATACATCTTCAAAGAAAACATTTTTATGATTATGTATTATATCCATAAACTATTCAATTTATGTTAATAATTTTACATGTTTGGATTTATTTATTGGGTTTCATAAACTAATCTAGTGTATTCCATTGTTTAGAAAAGGCGCCTAGTGGAAGGAATGGAAATTGTATCAATGCACACAATCCATGTAAGGATTTCCCTCCCACTATATATAATTATAGTGGATCTAGTGATGCAACTGGTGCTAATCAGCTAATCACCATACTCGGAAAACTCACTCTGGTTATGAATAATAACATTACTGATATTAAGCACCCTGATCCGCAACATAGTGGATCAATGTTTCATTGATTCATGAGAAAATCACAACCAACATTAAATGAGGGTACAAATCCTCTAGTAGAAGAGAAATGGATAAATTCCTAATAGGAAATATTCCATGCCTTGGGGAGTAGCGAAATGGAAAAAAATTTCATTGCAGTTTACCACCTCACTAGAGATGGTGATCATTGGTGGACATTGATTCAAAAAATGAATGAAGATGATCAATTATCAAATTTTTAATAGATATATTTTAAAGATATTTTAATAAACAAATAATTTACTCATTACCATCAAGCGGATATGGAAAGATAATTTCTAAGATTAAGGAAAAAGAAGGATGATAATTTTGAAAAGTATGAGTCTAACTCAATCAAGTTTGCAAGGCATGATTCTGATTATATAAGTAACACAATAAGTATGATTGATCATTTCTTCTATGGCGTAAAACCAATTCTCAATCGAGTATTAGTCTCACAATCCTTCTCGTCATACGATGTTATTGTTTCATATGCTATGAAGACAGAAAAATAAATTCACTTTGTCTAACGACATTAATGAAAAGAAACAGAAGAAGAGATCTGTTGATAACTATAGAAATAGAAATAAGGGGAAGAAGGTAAATGTGTAATATCCATACTATAGTAAATTTGGGAAGAAACAAAATGTTACTTTCTTAAAGGGAATGGGAGTCTGTTATAAGTATGGTGAAAAAGGCCACCAATCTAGTGATTTCATGGGGAAAATGAAGCTACCGATGTTCAATGATACAATTTTAGGGAGATGGGACATTATGAAAATTAATGTCCTAATAGTCGGGGGAACTTACCTCAAAAAAGGCCAAGGGTTCAAGTCCAGGCTATTGATATCACCACTACTGAGGTAGAAGCGCTGAAATACGTGGTGGCAGGTAATATAATTGTTTCCTGATGTTTAGAAAATGAATTATTTGATTCTGGATCATCGCATTGGTTCATATCTTCCCAATTTTCTAAGAAATTTATATATTTCCAATTTTTTTTAACAAGGGAGTTTTTAGTCAAAAATCCTAAGGGAAGTATCATTTCAACAATCTTTTGTGAATCATTCCCCATTAGAGCACATAATGTTCTTTATATGGTGATCTCATCATTAATACCATGATTTAATTTGAAATAATCCTCGGTATGTATTGGATATCAGACCATGATGCGATGACTTATTGTAAGAAGAAGGAGGATATGATTTTTGATGATGATGATAAAGAACACCTTATCTATAGAGCAGAATCATCACCACTTGATTCTTATCTAGATCCACCCCCAATAGCTCATCTAAATTCAATTATTGGGGAGGAAGAGAATGAAATAACTCTGGGTGAGGGATGTAATGTTCAAATAGACGATTTACCTATTGTGAAAGAATATATTGATGTTTTTTCAGAGAATTTACTTGGACATAATATATAATGAGAAATTGAGTTTTCCATTGATTTAATTCCTGGATCAAGGCCCATATCATAGACCCCTTATTGAATGGAAACTGTGGAATTAGTGGAACTAAAGAAACAACTAGAGGAATTGAGAAATAAGGTATTTACTCTCCCTAGTGTTTCTCCATGGGGATCCCCTATTCTTTTTGTTAATAATAAATATGGATCTACGAGGTTATGTATCAACTATTGGGAGATCAATGCTATAACAATATAGAACAAGTATCCCCAACCTCGTATTTATGATTTATTTGACCAACTGAATGCATATCAATACTTTTCAAATATTGACCTTCAATCTGGATATCATTAGTTGTGTGTGAAGAAGGAAGACATTTCGAACACAGCATTTCGAACCAGGTACGGGCAATACATGTTTACAGTAATTCCTTTTGGGCTGACTAAGGTGCCCTTGGTTTTAATGGATCTAATTAACAGAGTTTTCTTGTAATATATTGATGACATTGTAGTGGTATTTATTGATGATATCTTGGTATATTCCAGAAGCTACTAGGATCATGAAAATCATTTCCGAATTATTATAAAGTATCTTATAATACATGAATTATATGGGAAGTTCAGCAAGTGTGTATTCGGGATTCAAGATATTTATTTTTTTGGCCATATTGTCTCTAAGGATAGAATCTCTATTGATCCTTCTAAGACATGATAAATCAATTAATGGATAGCACTAACGAGTATAACTGATGTACATAGTTTTATTTGTTCAGCAGGTTATTATTGATATTTCGACCAGAATTTTTCTCAATTGGATAACCCATTAAAAAAGCTCACACGTAAATGTGTTAAATTTGTTTGGAAAAAAGAGTGTGAAGAATGTTTTGAAGAACTGAGGAGAAGATTAGTCAATTCTCATATCTTGACTCTACAATCGGGGAATGATGGGTTTGTTATTTATAGTGATGCTTCAAATAAAGGACTATGTTTTGTCCTTATACAGAATGATAGGGTTATTGGCAATGCATCACGATAGCTAAAAATTCATGAGAAAAACTATCGTACTCATGATCTTGAGTTAGCTGCTGTAATATTTTCTTTGAAGATATGTAGACACTATCTATATGGTGAAAAATGTGAGATATATACCAATCACAAGTGTTTTATGTATATTCTCTCATAGAAAGAACTCAACATGAGGCAAAAGTGATGGATTGAACTACTCAAGGATTATGATTTCGTGATACACTACCATCTGGGGAAAGCAAATAAGGTGGCAGATTCTTTAAGAAGAAAGGATCATGGAGGTTTGAACAAGATGATAGTTGAAAGGGATCGTATTTTAATGGATATAGTGAAGATGGATATGGAAATTACCATGGAATGTGAAACATCAATACTTTTTCAAACGGTATCCAAACCATATTTACTATAAAGGATAAAGATTTCTCAGACCGATGATGAAGAATTTTAAAAGAAGATTAAAGCTGTGAATGAAGGGAGATTGAGTGACTTTGTGTATGATGATTGAATTTTGAAATTTTGGAAGAGACGTTGTGTTCCTGATATACCTGGTCAAAAAATGGAATTGTTGACGATGCTCATAGTTCCATTTTCTATACACCCTAGGAGCACCAATATTCCTAGAGATTTGAAGGAACATTTTTTATAGGCCTACATGATGTGGGAGATTGCTGATTTTTTGTCAAGATGTATTGTTTTTTAACAAGTGATAGTAGGAAGGAAACATCCTAGAATAGTCATGCATCCTCTTCCCATACCTGAGAGGAATTGGGAAAATATTATGATGGAATTTGTCATGGTAATACAAAAATATCCTAGAAATAATGATGCAATATGGGTCATTATTGATCTTCTTACCAAGTCAGTACATTTTCTTTCTATAAGAGAAGATATAACACTTGAAGTCTTAGAAAGGATATATATTAATAATGTTATGAGAATTCATGGAGTACCCCTATAGATTGTGTCTAATAAGGATCCGCATTTTACTTCAAGATTCTAGAAGAGTCTTTAGAAAGCCCTGGATACTGAACTTTTTTTGAGCACTGCCAACCACCCCCAAACTGATGGACAATCAAAACAGACTATTCAAAACATAGAAGACATGTTGAGATTTTGCTCACATGACTTTCAGGGTATGTGGGATCAATATTTACCTCTTTTGGAATTTTTTGTATAACTATAGATTCCATTCAATATTCAGATGGCACCATATGAAGCGTTATACATATAGAGATGTCGCACACCAACCTGTTGGGATGATGTTGGTGAAAGAAAACTTGTATACCCAGAACTGGTGGAGGAAATGATTGAAAAGGTGAAGGTAATCCAAAACCACATTAAAGCATCTCACTGTAGGTAGAAGAGCTGTGCTGATAAATGAATGAAGGACTTGGAATTTTAGGTATGAGATCATGTTTTCTTGAAGGTATCTCCATTAAATGGAGTTATACGTTTCAGTAAGAAATGTAAATTGAGTCCAAGGTACATCGGACCTTCAAAATTCTTGAATGAATTGGGGCTGTATCATACTGTTTGGCAATGCTGCCAAGTCTTTCCAAAGTTCATGATGTGTTCCACGTATCACTGTTGAGAAAATACATGCCTGGACCAACGCATGTACTCACTTATGAGGAAGTAGAACTGGAACCTGATATGTATTATGGCGAAGAGCCTGTCATGATTCTTGATACCAGAGAACAAGTTCTGAGAAACCAGACAACTCGTCTAGTAAAAGTTATATGGAGAAACCATAAGTTGGAAGAGGCAACGTGGGAACCCGAGGAACTTATGATGAAGAACCACTTGAGTCTTTTCAGGCAGTATTATTCTAGAAATTTCGAGTAAGAAATTATTTGAAGGTGGGGAGAATGTAACACCACAAGCTTCCACGCTACGTTTCTCTTTGAATAATACAATTGCGTGTGTTGTACGCAACTTCGAGTTCTAACACACACCACAACCTATCAATCTAGCCGTTTTGAATAGTAATACCAACTTTTTTGAAAATATATAAATTTTATCTTTCAAAATGGACATCATTTTTGGATTCGGAATATTGAAACTAGCTTAGGGTGAATTTTTTGTACTTTTCTGATAACATTCATATTTTGATGAATAGTGAAAATTACTAAATTTTATTTAAAATAAACTTTTTTAATCGAAATAATTAGTAGTGATAAATTATAAATTTGAGTTGTTTTAAAGTAAAAATAGAATATATTTTTACCATTTATTATAAATTTGGTCATTGGATGTAATTTCACATTTAATCCAAACATAAAAATGTGTCAATTTTTTGATAGTTATTATTTCTTAAAAACAAGGTTTTTGTTTTGAAAGCGAAAATTAATTTTACATTAATTTCTGCCACTTCTGTATTTTGAATTTTAAAAATGGATTCCATATTTGGAATCAGGATTTACAAATTTTGTAAATAGGTAACTCTTGTTTTTAGGCAATTTGAATAATTACTTCGGTAAATAATTTATTTACCATTTTTAAAGCATAAATCCGGTAAATAAGGGTAAAAAATAATATTATAATAACATAGAATTACCCTAAAACGTGTCCTAACCCTATTGGATGATACATTTCCAACCATGGGAATCATTGTGTCTATTTTGGGACCCCATGGAACCACTTTTATGTGATAATAACACTTTATATTAATTAAGTTAAAGAAAATAAAAAAATGACATCAACATGTATATTTTAGAACAAAAAATTTTACATATAGTTATATATGTTATATTTTAGATTATACATATTCATTATAAATCTAAAAATAATTCCTACAAAATGGGATTTTATTTATAATTTTTGGATATTGAATAATTAAATTTATTTATGACTCAATAATGATGTGGTATTTTCTTTATTAATGAAAGAATCAAAATAATTGTTATTATAAATGTTAAAATTAATATAATATGACAGTTTTGATGACATCCACGAATTTTATTGGTTAATATGACATGTTAGGATTACTAAAATGAATTTGTTTCAAAATAATAAAGTTTTCAATACTTTAACAAAAATCAATTATTAAATAGTGTTAAAATTGACATAAATAAGTTTTTAAAACAAATGTTATATTATTAATTGATATTAACTTCCTAGAAATATGCGGTTCATCCAAGAGACTTATATAACGATAGTTTTATCATTATTGAACAACATATAGGTCTCTTGTAAGTATATATTAAGTTAATTAACTATATAATATAAAAATACAAAGAGACATGGTAAATGTCAAACTATTTAACTAAGAGTTAAATATATATGATAAGGTTAATATAGTGACTTAAACCTGTCTAAAAACTATTGGTTGAAATAATTTATACCCATACCTCCCTTATCCTAGAAATAAGTCACTTTGGAGCCATTATAAACCGAATATGAATTTATTATAAAATAATATTTCTAGCTTTTCCTAAGGTGCCCCTCACCCCTCTTATAAAAGGGAACTTCCCCTTCTCTCAATTTCACACCTTCAAAGGATTATGGTTCGGCCAACCCCTGAACAAGTATTCTATAAACTTACCTCACTTCAACTAAGTGGCATTTGTTTGATCATAAATCCATCCTAAGGAGCCCTTTTTATCAAATCAAAAGGAAGAACCTGAAGAAGAGGTACTGTTTTCACCACCCTCTTTCAAGTTCCATTCTTCTTCCACTTATTTTTTCATTGTTATTTCCATTATAAATTTATAACTCCAATATATTCTATATACAATGTTGTTTTTAAAAATATGGTAAATCCATATTCATTATTCTATCCATCCTTTGAATGACATGTCACTATACGTGCGTACGTACGACCTACCGTCTCCACGTCGTGGTGTAATTGTTATTCAATACATTATAATTTGGATGGGTGTAATAATGATATTTAATTCATTTAAATAATAAATATAAGATGATAATGATTCTGTATATATTATATACTATCCAATTATATATTATTTTAATATCAAAAGAATGATATTGTTGCTCGTGCGTACGTATGGACTACCTTCTCCACGAATGCGAGGAGCTTCATTCCCCATCGTATCTGTTAAAGACTAAATTTCATTTGATGATTAAAAATAATGGTTATAGATATGATATCATTCTTGATATGAATATGATACATCCCATACATAACTAATATGGAACACATAATAAAGAATATAATGGAAAATGAATCAGTTAAAACCCGAAACGAAGATAATACGAAGATATTATTAACAAATCAATGTTAAAAGATTATATATGATATCATATTATTGTATATAATTATTATATATTTTAATAACAATTATTTCACCAT
Organism: Viscum album; assembly: GCA_963277665.1. Lineage (NCBI taxonomy): Eukaryota > Viridiplantae > Streptophyta > Magnoliopsida > Santalales > Viscaceae > Viscum > Viscum album. Next base: position 1,738,482,235 of record OY728145.1, read on the forward strand.
TATACAGGATTTTAACAAACCTTCAACCATGGAAATGTAAAAGGTAAGGGTTTATTTCACAATCTCTTCATTATCTGAGGTTGTTTATTATGTAATTATATACTCGACCCCTTTATCATCCACATCCATGTTTCATAAAAATGTATTTCAAAAAATTATTACAATTTTACAGACTATGGTTTAAAGTCACTTATTCCCATGTTTAAATTTTTATAAAATTTAAATAAAGGAATCATTCCGTTGTATTCCAAACAAGGTCTTTTTAACCTTTTCGATAGAATTACGTTAAGAATGACTTTTTTTAACTTATACGGCGGGTGCAGCTATTTTCCACTGTTATAAAATCGTCAAAGCATACCTTACAAGCCTATAAGAATATTTTCAAAGTAATGGTTTTAATTATTTTGTTTTTAAATGATTTAAAATAAGAGATATTTCTCTTAAATAGTTTTGATTTCATCTATGTCAACATTGTTTATGGATTATAATCTTATTTGAAGTTGATTTATTATGCTACAAAACATCCATATAGTATTGAAGGATTTGTGATATTTTTGACTATGGATGTGTTATTTTTATACCATTCATGGTTTATGGAGAAAGTATTGACATTTTGTATGCTAGTTTTAATATGAATGTTTATGTTATGTTTAAACCTGTTCATATGAGGAATGCATTGGACTTAGTAAGTGACGGGTGGAGCCCGATATAGCTCCTCGATGCACTGGTAGGTCTGATGAGACAAACTAGTGTCATGGCACATGGTCGTGAAAAATCTTATTTGTATTCTTGGAACATGTCCTTGACTATGTGGTTATAATAGTCTTCCATTATGTATTCCATCATTATGAATGTGGTTATTGATATTACATGTGATTATTCAACTAATAGAATATCCATGTGAATAATTAAATGGAATTATTTAATTTTATCTTTTCCATATAATGCTGAAGTCCATGTTTTAAAAGATTTTGTTTTAGTTATACATTGCATTAAATGTTTATGTTTATTTATGAATATTTTTGCTATATTTTTATCCTTAACGGGCATATAAGCTCACCACTTTTTATGATTTATTTTTCCCAGGATGTGAAGAAGTATTTTATGAATGACATGTAGTGATAGTATAAGTGAATATGAGTGTGGTGTATGGAGACAAGATGTTGTTGTTGTTTTTCAATTTATGATGTAATGTAATACTTATGAATGTATATAGAGTTTATAAGGACACTAAACTAATCGGTCTTTCAAGACATGATATTTTGGGATCATGCCATTGTTATGTAATAATGCACCAACTCTGGGTAACTGTGGTCGGGGAATTACATTATATTTCTCAATGTAAAACATATCCTTATACAAATTTTTATGAACATTCTGAAATGTTTAATTTTTCAACAAATTTTGAATAAGAATACATTTTACTTGTAATATCAATTTTCTAATTGTTAAAAAATATCATTTTTTATATAAATATTTTAATATATTTTGTTACAATTCTATTATTAATTTTTTAATTTATGTCATTAGAATTAATTTTATGTCGAGATTTTATAAAAAAAATATTCTAAAATAATCTTTTCTTTAAAACCGTATTTTTATCGTGTTTGGGGATTAATATTAAAATAAATTCATCCAATTAAGTAAAAAATATCATAAAATAAGTTCTATATTTGTAATAATTATAATTTAGAAAATTCAATAAGATTAAATGAATTATTTTATAATCATTGTAATTAAAATAATTTTTTTTTACTATGATAAGTGTTTAGTATTTTTTTTAGGGTGTAAACAAAAATAATAATGAAAAAAATACCCTAAAAACATTTTATATCCCATCTTAATGGTTTATTCTTAACCATAACATTTACATATATATTAATTTTTTTGGATCCATTATTACATGATATTGAATTAACATTAATTTTAGAATTAGAAAAACTATATATCGACCACTCACATCATTTATAAAAGGACAAAACCAATCCTCTATTCTCAAAACATAATTAACCATTTGTTTCTAATGGGATCTATCTATAAAACATTAAATTCATTAGTCACCATGATTTAGAGTTTCTTTATTTATTGATAAAAAAGTCTTAGGATGGAATTTAGAATACATTATAGAGGTTTCCCGTAGAAGTGGTATATTTTCTACCGAAATGTTTTTATTTTATTTCATTTCTACAAAAAATAACTATTATTCAAGTTTGATTAGATAATAAAATAATTATATTCATTATACTATGATAAAATTATGTAAATTTGATAAACTATATCCATGTCCTCAAACATCAATTGGGAAATGAAATTGTCAATCTTATCTAGGGAGGACTACAGCCTCGTATACCGATGTAATTATTTCTTTTTCACCACATAGAGAGGATATATTAAAGGATGATTTTATTGTATTTTTATGATATTTATGATTTTATTACACATATATAATTATAATATCACATCAACCTTCACACTATCTGAATACTTGTAATATGATAATGTCACTCATACATATATGTGGACTAACACTTCATATAAGTGATGATTTTTATTTTCAATTTTATTGATAATGGATATAAATATGTATGGATTTGATGAATATATATCATGAATATGTACTAAAAATTTCTCATAATTGATTAATAATTATTTAACAATCTATCATTTCATTCATTGATAAATTAGAGGATCATTCCTTCGTCTCGACTCACTTTAATGTGTAGTTTGGATCATGGAAATGTCCCCAATGTTTACTATTTATAGGTCTATGGTATTTCTCTTTGTTCTGTTCGTTTTCTCTATGATCAGTACAGGGAGGACTTGGATCACCTATTTCTGAGCTCTGTTATAGTAGCCTCTATGTGGAAGGCACTTTATGATGTTTTTGAGGTTCAAATGCAGAATAGTTCTGCTGTCTGATACATTCTTGAAGGTATGTTATCTCCTCATTTATCTCATATGTTGTTGATTCTTTTCCAGGTTTCTACAGATGAACTTGTAAACTACCTATGGATGTCAAGAATGAATATACATCCTAATGTAGTTTCCATCAACACTCATTCCTTCCTTTCTCGAAATGTTTTAGTTCTGAAAAAGGTAAAGGTTCCTTGCAAATCATATTGTCACAACTCAGTGCATTATTTTTCCGTCCTTAAGAATTTAGAGGTTAAATGAAATGTTCAGCCTCTTTTGGGAAAAATTAAAGTATTTGGGTGTCCTTAGTTTTTTGGATGGGTTAAAATTAATACTAATAGATCTTACAGAGGTAACCCTGGTTCTTCGGGTTATGGTTTTTTTTTAGGAATAACTTTGGTGATGGTGTAGGTTGATCCATTAGTTCATGTGGTATTTTCCCATCTCCTGAGGTTGAGATTCAAGGAGTCATTTCTACTTTGTATATTTCTAAGGATATGGGTTTGAATAGGATATGGTTGGATTTTGATTTAAACAATGTTGTTCATTCATTTAGAACCAATTCTACACATATCCATTGCAGTCTTATGAATAGATGAATTAATTTTTTGTAGTTTATCATCTATTGAATTAACTATTACTCATGTTTTTAGGGCGGTAAATGCTCTGGATATCAAAGGAGCAGATGGGGGAACCTTTCTTAGGTTGATCAAATTCTAGAGGATGCCATCCCTATCTTTCAAATGGATAAAAGAAATTTTTCATCTTTTAGACTGGTTTGAATGGTTGGTTTTATTTATTTAAGGGGACCTACTTTCTAGTACGTGGTCAGTTTATTCAAAAATAAATAAATCATCATTCATGTATATGTATGAAATACAGTCTCGATGAACATTGTAATTAATTTTTATATCTCTAAATTTTAGGAATTATAATAAATATTTTTTAAAATAATATATATGATATTTACATAGAACAATGATAAAAGTATAAGGATTGATACTTATGAAATGAAACTGCATGAAAAAGGAAATAGTTATCACCCAAAATATAGATTTTAATAAAAAAAACTATTAATAAAATTCTTAGGTGGTGCCATAAAAAATCATACATGGTGTAGAGGCCCCAATCCCAGAAACATGGATCCAGTATAATATTTATTATAGTTTCATATATATATATATATAAAATATCATCACAATGGGATAAATATTTTTTTGTACTTGTAAACTATATACATATGTGAGTATTAAAATACATATGAAAAATTAAAATTTTAGAGGAAAATATATCCCCTATATAATATCTATTTTTATCATTCATATTACACTTCAATTATTCCTAGAAAATCGATTAAAATATTTTTAAGATCTAATTCTCAGAAATAGTAATGTTTAAGGGATGCTATCATGAATAAACGAGAATAATAAACATGGAATTTTATATAATTAAACAACCCTTCCAAATTAATAATTTGACTACAATAAAATGTCAAGGAATAATCAATATATATGAGTATATAACTAAAAATAAATATTAATTAATCAATAAATAATAAGGATATATTTATAGACAATATCATTATGAAAAATATCATGTATAAGAAGATAAAGAATAATAAATTAGGCAGTTAAATAATCGTAAAAACTTTCCATTTAGTCAGTAAATTTGTAATGAAATAATTTTAGAGATCATATACTTGTGAAAATATAATTGAAAAAATTAATGAAATCACAATGAATTAAATGGTTAATTATTAAACATCTTGATATAAAGAATCCTGATAAAACAAAATTTCATGTTCATTCACAATACAATTTAAAACTATAATTAAAAAAATATTCATTCATAGCTTATAAATTGGTTTAAAGAGATCAAATGATGCATCGAGGTGAAATATAGATCTAAGACCCATTAATCACGCCATTTCTAAATCATTCTATATACACCAGATAATAGATTGAATTCAGAAATAATGATCATTGTTATCAATATTAGTATTATGTAATGAATTTGGAATTAGTTATGTTTCCCCAAATAAAAAAATAAAATTCAACTTACAAAACCATATGTTTAATTTACATATGGTATAAGAATATTAATATCCATGATGAATAATATAGATTTTAAAGGGGAAATAAATTTACACATAAACATGAATAATTCAGGGGAAAGCTACTGAATACAAGAATGAATATTAAAAGTGAATGTTTATCATTTTCTAAGTTATAATGATCATAAACCATCTATAGAAATAATAGGTATAGTATTAATCCTAAATTACACCATTATAGTAATAATAAATGTTTATTGTAGATAATGAATTGAAAACCCATACAAATACATTTAAAACATTATTATGGAAAATAACCATTTCATTTAGATATTATCTTTTCTAAAAAAAATTCCAATTAATTGAATTTAATTTCATTCAAAATATAATTTCATACTTAAAATAGATGCTTTAATTCCATGATTGATCATGATAGTTGTAAATTCTATGAAAGATGATTACATTAAAAAATGACTACTTTTATATTTTGGTAAAAGATAAATGAACCTTGTTTTGAAAGAGAAATGATCATTAATTTGAAAACATTTTCTATATATAGTAATAATGGGTAAAATGAATTTATTTATTCGTTTTTAAATGGTTATAAACATTTTATAAAATAATTTTATAAAACATTGTTTTTTATGAAAATGATTTTGTGATTAAGATAGAAATTAATTAATATTTTCCAGAGAAATATTTCTCAATAATATTAATAACCAAGGAGTGGAAATATATTAATTTTATATGAAAATAAAATAATAAATAGGTGAAAATAAAATTAAATGTGAATATTATAAATTTATCAAATAAATTCCATCATTGATATTCATGAATAAATAGTGTTGATTAAAATGAGATTTTAAAACTAAAACATTACAATTATCATAACATTGAAGAGAGAACTAATAAAAAATCCATAATTTCTATCAAATATAAATAATAATATAAATATCGGATGAACATTATAATGTAATATAAATTCATTGTACATATAGTAATATATTATAAAAGGCAAGTAATAATTAATATAACATAATGAAATGAAATTGTGTAATGAAATTTATCACCACAAGGTAAATGTTATGTGAAGTCTTCATTCATGAAATAATTGATAATGAAACATAAAATAACATGAATTCTGATGGAATCATGATATTTAAAAGACAACGGGGTGGTATATAAACAATATAATCAAAATTGTATGCATAACATTATAGTATACCTCAATGAAGGAAAATTGATATGATGTCCCATGACTCACACTTCCATTTGATGATCATTATAAACCATCTAGAATTAAGGTTTTAAACATGATATTAACTAAACAATTAACCATATTCATATATATAACATCAAATATGATCTCATTAAAATATATAATCACTATTTTCTTACTAATCATTTATTATTTTCATTGTTTTGGATTTCAATTGTCTTATTTTCTCATGTGTGTTTTGTTATTAAATATATGAATCTTGTACACATTATATAATATAATATGTGAAAAAATATTAATAATTAAATTATTATCTTATTCATTCATAAATAATAATTTTATGACCAATGATGAAATATAATATTATAAAATGAATTATGTTGTGTCCATGGAGATTGTAGGACATATGTACAACTGAGTAATATTTATATTTTCAAATGATCATTTTTGAAATAAGGTTATTAATATTTTACCTTTCCATAATAATCATAAAATAATATTATTTCATTAAATATAATAATCATATATGTCTTGTGGTGATGGAAAGAGATTCACATAACATTGTAAAGGTGATAGTCTACAAATAGACAGTCCACCTCATCACCTTACAATCATTGAAAAGGTATGAAATTAAATATTATATTGTCCTTTATGAGTGATAAATATTTATTTCATATCAAAATAATTCCATTTATATGACATATATACAATAAAATTGTCCTTTTTATCTTCCATGTAAAGTTCCATTGCATAAATAGTCAAATCACATCATCATGTGGTAGAATACCACACACATCACAGATGTTAGCGTATCCCATGTGAAATATAATTTAAAAGAAAAATATGATATTTTTATTATAGAACAAATATAAATTGGGTGTACCACCACACTTATATTTGCACAATTTAAAAAATTGTGGCCATATATTAATATGTAAAAACAATTTATAAAATACCCGTTTCATTACCCCCTTTCTCTAAATTTCAATCACAATCCCCACCCCATTTCCTCCCAACCCACTTGCAATCCACGTCACCCTCTCATACCCCTGTGACCCTCCTCGCCCAGTTCCGCCACCCAAACTCTCTCCTTTATACTCCATCGACATGGCCACACATCTTGTAATTATTATCATATCACTTTGTGGTAACCCCAACTTTTTACCGATGCTCCTCCAAAGCGATCTCCCCACATCATTCTTTGTCGTACCTCCTACGCAGCCATCATGCCTCCCTAACTCCCCATGTTCTTCTTCCTCTTTGAACTTTCATGTCTTAAGGTATTCTTAAATTCATTATTCATCGATTTGATTTATAAATCTTCATATGTTACCTTCGTTATTACTATTATTTTATCCTCTCTAATATAAATGGTTCCCATTAATGATTTCAGTGCCAATTCCACCATAACATGATGGAATTGTCCTGGAATATATGTTATCTACTATAGCTTAGAGATCAGATATCTCATGATGTAGAATACATTCCATCACTCATCATTTTAGATATAGTATGAGTCCCAATGGGTTTGTTTTGAATATTTTGTTAAATTGATTAGAATTTTATGGTAATAAAGTGTTTATTTTTAGGTATTTTTCATACTTTAATATCATTGGTATATTTTAGGCCTCTTTTAGATAGTTTTTTATGGTTTCAGAATGTGGAAGTACCTCAATAATCATTTAAGAAATTATTCTTATTTGGTTGTTTTTTAAATAATTAATTATAAATTTTTAAAATTAATTTATTATATTGAATTGATTGATATTGGTTCATGGTATGATATTTTGATCATAGGTTCATGTTTTCAACTTTAGCGTTTTCATCATAGGGTAGGTTGGGTGTTCTCTATTTGTTATATTTCCATAATCGATTATTTTTTTTATTAATTTCTCTAGTTATTAAATAACTATTGGTTTTCTAGGAGTGTTTGAGAACTTTTGTGGGTTATCTTTGAGAAGTGATGCTATCAGGTGTCTCATAGTGGGGTTTTTTAATAAGCCATTTCTCATCATTTTTTATTACAGATAAAACCTAATATTCTCTTACATGATGCATAAGGGTAGGAAACGGGAAAATCATGGATATACTTCTTTCATTGGGAATTGAGTTTGGACCTATGAGTGGTATGTCCATGGTAATTTATTTGCGGAGTGTGGAGTTAGAACCCATAAGTAATTTTTGGTCTTTTATGAGATGATTATATTTATTATATGTTATATGGGGTTTCCCCTCATGTTTTTGGATATAGAACCCTCAATGTGAGTAGTGTATATAGAGGTTTCGCCGGAAGGTTTTGGTTTTAGAGTTCATAAAATGGAGGTGTGGTTTGAGACACAAGAGGAAGTTTATGATTTTTTGGAAAACATTCCACATGTGATGCCAATGGGATTCTTTTGATGTTCATAGTGACATTACATTATTAGTCTAATGTGTATATGTTTAAGTGTTTTTGCATATCATTGAAGGTAGAAAAAAGTAGTTTTTTGGATGTTTCATAGATGTTACAACCAATTTCATTGGGTTTGAGTTGTTGATGTTTTGGAACATCTTATAGGAGGATTATTCCAATTGAAACCATTAGGATGGGATAACACAACATAGTGTTGGTTAATGTTGGGTTTCACTAGGATTATGTTTGAGATGGTTCTGATGAACCGTTGATGAAATTCTTATGGGTGACATGTTTCATGATGATACCCTTCTGGGTGAGGTGATGATCATGGAAGGGTTAGTTTTTTGAGTCTCCATATAAGGTTTAACGATCTATATTTGATCATGATTTGATAGAAATGATCTAGGGGAGAATGGGTGCCCCATGTTTTATTAACCCAAAGAGGGTTCGTGCTGATATAATCATTGGTGTTTTGGATGTTAAATTTAAACCTAGAGTTAGGAAATGTGAGCCTTATATGGATCTTTTTCTTATGGATTGTTCTTGAATTTTATTGACTTGTTTTTTATAGATTATAAAAAATATTTTGAGGATGTTCATTACTCAGGTAATAGAAATAGGATGATAACATTGGGATATTACTGGATCAATATTTGACCCTGAGATTAATATAATGTTTTATTTCATTAGCCTACTGGTTGTGTTAGAAAAATCCTAGGGAGTTAATGTGTGATTTGAATTAGTGTACACCCGCGTTCAAAGTTACAAAATGGATATAGGGTTAGTAGAAATGGATATTTAGAAATCACTAATAGTGGTCCTAGATGCCAAGAAATCTAATCATGAAATCTTCTTCACCTCCATATATTTGAAGTGTCAAACATATTAAATTATGAGAAAAGGGTAGAATCACATGATATTCTTGGAAAATATACAAGATATATTCAACGATTAGTCTGTGAAGAAAAAACCATTATAAAAAAGAGTTTATAAATAGATATATCATTACTGTTCATAAACCATTAAGCATGTGATTCCAATATAAAAATTAATATAGTGGTTGTTCAATATAACCTCAATGACCAATTAAAATTTTGTTGTCCTGTTTTTTAGATTCTATAAAGTTTGACAATATTGAAAACATTAAATTATTCTTTTCACCCATTGAGGGATGGTATCACTATCTTCATCATGGAAATATAACATTAATGGTATTATAGGAAGGATACTTTATTCTTATTATTCAAAAATTGTACCACAGTCATCCATATACCAAATTGTTTTCTTTAATTCCCTATAGGAATGCATACATAAAATGAATGGGAATAAAGAGTCAATGCCTTTCTCTTTTTGTTATAGAGGGAAGGTTGAGATATATTTCTCAACTCTGGTCATCTATGCTCACTAACTTCATTATTTATGACTATATTAATGATTATTTCTCCAATATTCTTATTATTTACATTTATCAATATCTTAGAGGTCATATTCATCTTTATAGGCATCATATGTGGGAACTCATTGCTTGAATGGGAAATAAATTAAAATACATCATCATACTATATCTTCCTATTTATATTTTTTTGTACAGTTATAAATGTCACATAGTCCATTAAAACATGACTAGTGACCTTTAATATACCAGAAAACTCCCCTTATATATCATAATTTCTAATTTTAATTCCTTGTAAGAATTATTTTTTTGCATTCATATATTTTCCACTTTTTTGGTACCATCATGGCATGATTTTTTAATTCTTCTTAAATTCTTCTCAAATTTTCAAGTCTATGCGATGCATCAAGTTGTTTTTTCTGAAAGTAAATTTTTCTTTCTAAGTGTATTAATACATCTAATAAAAGTAATTATATTCTTCCCAAGTTTTCTCACCCTTTTTTTCATCCATCTTTTAGTGAAATTACCTATTGTACCAGTACTAAAAATATTTATACCCAAAACATGTACCAGAATATTAATATCACTTGAAACATGATATTTCTTAATATTGATGATTTTTCTATAATTTTTTTTTTCAAGGAATCCTATAGCCTTTATTTTCCAATTTCCTTGGGGTTTTTCCATTCACATATTTTTCATAGAAGGAAACTTGTTACACCATTCATCATCTTAAAAATATTCAAATTATGTTCATATTATTTATAATGAATGAAAATATATTTAATATAATATGAGAATTTAGAAAAATGTTGTACCCTTTTCATGGGGCTGGCATCATCATTGGATGGTTTATCAAGAATATACAATGCATTTTCATAGACATATATATTATTATTTATGGTTATTCCATATTTAAGATACCAATATTGTGCCACATAAAAATTCATTTTATTCAAAAAACAATTTTGTATTAAGATATTCTTGTATATTGTCTTATTATACACATTTCATCATTGACATTAGTATCTCTTCTATGAGATCATTCTACATCACATGAACACTTATTTTCTTATTTAAAAATGTTTTTACATTCTTCTAATATATGTAATTACTGTAAATATAAGAAATAATATCATCTCTTAGAATATATTATGTATAAAATTCCCATTCTACTTCTTCATTACTACTTGTATTGTATATTCATCTATTGACCTTATATGTATATATGGATATTAATGAAAAAAATTATTTTTATAGTAGTTAATTGACTAGGTTATGTATTTTCATTTTTCATGGAGTTATTAAATAATTTTCATGTTGATAAACCATTAGACAATTGTTCAATATTTGTAGAGATATATATTTTAGGTTTGAGATATATGGAACCTGCAAGGATTGAACTAAGCCTTCATGATTTGAAAAATATCTTTCAAAAATATGTCCAGTTCAAAAAGATGATGGGAAATAGATTCTATGGAAGATTGGATATCAATTTTTATATTCCTGATGAGTAATTCGTGTTTATTTAACTTCCATGTAACTATGTCTATGTACTTAAAGGAAAAATGAAAAAGTGACATAGTGATGGGTAATTTCCCAGTAAGTTAAAAATTTATAAGTCTTAAAATTTACTATGAACTAGGTTAATCATGGTTTATTTATCTTCTTTATATAATTATACATGTATTTAAAATTTCTAAAAAAAATTTATATACACACTTCATTTTGTTGGAGTTTTAGTAAATTATGCCATGTTTTATTGGGAAACCACTACATAATTACCTAGACCACTACATGGAAGCCCACTAAACTATCATGTAATCTCATTACTAAATATCCTTTATCGACACATCAACCTATAAATTGGTTCTCCTCCCGTTCACCGCTCACATTCATAATTCTTTAAATTGAATTCCATGGGTAATTTGAAGGTTTTAAAATGTTATTTATTACAAAATATACATATAGGTGATACCCATAATGGAATTTAAAATATTTTCAAATGGTTTTTATACTTGGAATGAAGTTATTTCATTTGAAGTGTGTGAAAAAATACATTATTGGATCATTTAGTGGAATTTATGTATTTTAAAATCGGTTTTGACACCTAATAATGTTTCAAAGGGGATTATTTGGGTAGTTTAAAGGAATTATTTTAAAAGAATGGGGTTTTCCCATCATTTTTAGTTATTTTTGTACATTCATTGTCTTTTCATATATATTTGACGTTTTATAGAATTTTCCAGGGAAAATATCATTTTCAAATGGTTTATAAATATTTTACTGAAAATGAGAATTCATATTGAAATGAAATATCTTTGAATGCTATGAATATTTTTGTACGACCAATTTGGTAATTTATAAATGAATTTTCATTATGTTATGGCTAACCCCGGTGTTGTGCCACTTGGTTTATATTATTCTCTTTAAGGAATATGGATCCAATTAGATTATTTATTATTGTTATTTATTATTCATGGATATCAGGGGGTCTATTTTATGATAGGGTATTATAAGTGAGATGAGGTTTATTGATTTTTTTAAAATAATAAATTATGTGATGATATAATGATTAATTTATTCTTATCACTATCATTTATTGATATCATATGAACCCTTCATAAATATGTTTAATATATGGATGTGTATTATAGTAAATTTGTCTCTATAGGATAGCAATTTCTAGAGGACAATTATATTATCCTAGGGGTTTATATTGTACTCAGAAGGAACTTTTTGGGGATAAGTCATATAGTGAATTTTAGTTTCACATAGACCCCCTAAAGATAGTGACCTAGAAAACAAGGTCCAATATAATTCATGTTAGACCAAATTGATTTTCCCAAGGAGATTAGATCCCCTTAAAGATGATTTAGGGGAACATGATACTTATACCTTGTTTTAATCCCATGGATTTGATTTAGTAACATGACAACTTGACTAGGTTATTGGATATTTTATTTTTCTACTTTGACACCTTGGCTTCTATTGTGTTTATTCATGTATTTAGTTTGTGGTTTTGGTTTTATTTTAAACTGATTTATAAATGGTTTGGAATGTATGTTTTTATTAATTGAAAAAATGATTTATTTAAAATGATTTTGAGAAATGATTTTGAGGAATAAATAATAAATAATTGGGATTCCATGGAATTAAAAATTCATATATTAATTATTTGAATGAGATTTTGAAAAAAAAATCTGATTTATCGACTCAGACATTATGATATATAGTCAATAAGATACTTGCCTATTTTAAAAAGGTCTACATTACATTCTTGGAAAGAAGATGGTGGGGGTGGGGGTGGGTGCAGGGGGGATGATGCATGGGGGAGGGGGGCTGCCGAACGACGGTGGGGGTGCTGGTGCAGGGGTGGGGGGCTTGTGTAGGGGGTGGGGGTGGTGGGGGTGGTGGGGGTGGTGGATCTTTTATGATGCACCAAATTTTTGCATTATATTTTTATCATATTTGTTTCATAGATATAACCATACTAATTAGTATTCTAGTATTTTTTTTATTACCAGTTGCATGATGGTATTATAATATCTTGTTACAATAGTGGAGTTTTATAATTCATGAGTTCAATTATCTATAATGGATAGAACACCTACGGTATTCACTTGGTTTTTATTTGATAATTAATTTATATAAAAAAATAGTTCCTCATCACTTATTATATTATTGAATTTATCAGTAATATTGTTCCACACACATCAATTTTTAGGTTTAATTAATGATGATTAATCAGATCACTAACATTTTGTTCATTTCTCCTAGGACCTATTTCTTTGTGTTGTGGAAATCACTACTGAAGGCGATGTATTTTTTTCAGAGTTGGATTACCTACAGTGGTTTAAGGTGTGTTTTTTATCGTTCTTTGTTCTTCTTAGTTTATAATTGGGGGTTTTGTAATTTTAGATCCCTTTGTAATTTTATTATATATTTTTTATCATCCTTGAGGCAGTTTCGAGTCCCTAGAGTCATAGGCGAGTCACTCTATATTCATATGTAAGAATATATATAAAGATTTCTACTATTATATGTATATCTGCCCATGGATGTGCGATTACATATAATGAGATATGTGCTCTTATGTATAGATATAGAAAATTCATATGGTTTGGGTGATAAAAGTCTTATGCATGTGATCATATATATTAGTATCATTGTGTGCATGTTCAAGGCCACACCGAAGCGTACATATGGGTTAGGGTGTCCATATATATATATGAAATGTTGTATATGTCCAAAAGATGGATGGAGTATCTTAGAGTTTTCATTGATAAAAGTGTCAAGCACCAAGTTTGGCTTGACTCCTTTGATGTAGGGTCCCTCTCCCAGCCTCTGTAATTTAATAATGTTTTAAATTTCATTTATCTGCCTTTTAATTTAGCATTTTTATATTAAATTGTAATTCTTGATCAAGTTTTAGTTAAGATTATTTTTTCTTTTGATAAACAAGTAATGTTTTTGTAATTAAAGGCCTCCAATAGAGGTTAGTAGTCAGTGAAATCTCATAGTGGTAGTTTAGGAATATATAGTCTCCTTGACAATATTTCATTGATATATTCCTTATACATGATGTCATTTTTAGTATTAAAGAACATATCGTACTTATACATTTTTTATCCTTGAAGGGGGTTTCACTCTTTTTGTTATAATGGTTTATTGAAAAAAACCATTTATGTGTTGTTCAACTTTTAAGATGGAATTGACCAAGTAGGAAAAGAATGTAATGACCATGTCCCCACATTATGACCCCCTTCGATATTATATATGGATTTCCATGTTTTAATGAATTAAATGAGTTAAATAGAAATGAACATTCTTAACATGGAACAAGAGAGCAATTAATCACGTAGTGAATTATATAATGGATATGTCACCGTTCTAAAGATTAATTGGTTGTTATGAAATAAATAGACTGAATTGTTCAGGGTGACTTCCACTCCACTCTTGAAATGTATTAAGTGAAAGTTGTAAATGTCTAATTATTACCAAACACGTCTTAAGCGTTTGAGTTTATTTTTATAAGGTAATACCCAAGTTGGTAATTTCCCTATTGGCTAATGCACAATCTAAGTGTTTTATTTCCACTTTTAATCCAATTTCTTTGATTGATAATGTAAATAGCATGATTTGGATGGAATTTTGTATCATGGTGGAAAGCCTTTCCTTGAGTGTTTAAATTTAGAGGACCTTGTTTTCTAGGATACCAATGTATCGAAACCTTGACCCATTACTTGGAGGAATCGGTAATGGTCATGCATCCAAATCACAACCCACTTCTTTATCTCTCTTGATGGGGTCCATTGGTCTCATTTCACATTATACCATGACCCAGCCCCTTGGGAAGTCCTTTACCCAATCATATATAAGGAAAGTTCCAACAATCTCACTGAAAAATCCCTGTAACTCATGGTATGCTAGGCGATCAATATATACTCTAGAGAGGTCACAAACACACCAACCCATCCCCACAAAATCTATGGAGGTCACCAGTATACCAAATCATCCACACAGGATCTGGAGAATTCACATTAATAAAACAGGTCTGCAAACATTGACACAACTCTCAAAATGATCCCACAGTACTGGTAACTTGATACCTACATCTTTTCAAATCATGTGTCATATTACCCATCAATGTGTCTAAAAGGATTTCCAAACCAATCCCAATCACTTCCCATTAATACCATCCTCCACTCATCACTCATTTTTAGAGTCACAAAAAAAGGTCCCCTTAGAACTAGACCATATTGAATGATCCATGTCCTCATCATGATGCCTCAACACATTTGATCATATACATGAGGAAACTAAGAAATTTAAATAAACATTACCTCTAGATATTAATTGTTTAACACAAAAATCGTCACATTTGACATGTTTCATTCACTAGTTGAATGTCAATTTGATACCTAGAAAACAATTATGTCTGACCATACCTAGATTCATTACATTATAGAATATTATCCCCATGTTCTATATACACAATCTAATTAATAAAAAACAATATTATTTTTTTTGATGACAATAACAATACACAATGTTTCAGGGTAGAATGTTATGTATATGATCATGTCTGATCTCATCAGTTGACGATATACAACATCACTAAAAGGTTGGGTGTCTAGGAGGGAGGGGTTCTTTTAGAAAGGGGGTTGTCTAGGAGAGTCGGTTTACAAGAGGGTTGGAAGGTGTCCAAGAGTGGGGGGGGGGCTTCTAGTAGGGTACCAGTTTGTCTAGAAGCTGGTGTCTAAGAGGGATGGGGTTGTTTAGGAGGGGGTCTATCCTGGAAGGAGGGTATGGGGGTTCAAGGCAGTATACAAGGGGGAGGGGATGTGCATGGTGGTGGGCATTGGGGGGAGGTTGAAACACCACAAGTTTCCATGGTACGCTTCTATTTGAATAATAGATCAATATGTGTTGTACGCAACCTCGAGTTATAACACCCCGTGAAAAATCAAAGTAGCCATTATGAAGAGTAATAACCAATTTTTTATATTAAATAAATTTTATATTTCAGAATGGACTTGATTTTTGGATTCAGAAAATCGGAATTAGCCTATGTTGAATTATTGGAAATTTTCTGAGAACTTCAAATTTTCGATGAATAGTGAAAAATACATATAAAAAAATTTAATAAAAAAAATTTATAGTGATAAATCATACTATTGAGTGGTATTAAATTATAATTAGAATACAATTTTACCATTTTATCCAATGGTAGTCATTAGAAATAATTTCACTTTGAAATTGGACATAAACAATTGTTAATCTTTTGATTGATATTGCTTCTTAAAAACACAATATTTGTTTTGACAATGGGAATTAATTATAAAATTAATTAATTCAACTTATATTTTTGTAATTTTATAAAATACACATCATTTTTGAATTAATAATATCAATTATAGCTTATGTAAATTTTTGGCATTTTTCTGAAAAACTTCAATTTTTTATGAATAGTGAAACCACTAAGTGGTAGTTTAAAAACTAATTTTTCGTGTAAATGAAACATTACCACTTCTGTGTATCGAATTTCAAAAATCTGACATACAAGGTTTTCATTAGGAATAAAAATTTGGTTCAATGAGATGAAAATAGTTTTTGGTGAAAAGTATCTTTTATGCCTGATTAATCGCGATTAAAGGTAATTAGTGAAATTTAAGGTAAAAATGTTATTACAAAAATATGTAAATATGTTGACAATTTTCTTACCCATATTTTATGAGTCATGGCCAACCAAGACAAACCACAGGTCATGTTGGGCACCCCATGGAGCCACTTGGGTTAGAAAATGGCATTAATAAATATTTATTTAAAGTAAAAATAAAATTACCACAACCATGTGTTGTTTGACTAAACAATTTATTACATGGGGTTATATAAAATAAATTTTTGAATATAAATACAAATTGGAAATATAAAAATATTTCCTATGTCATGATATTTTTTTCATAATTTTTAGACATTAAATAAATTAAGATTTTTTTGACACCATGATGATGTAGCGATTACCTTGTTAATTAACGATTTAAATAAAATGAAAATATAGTGTAACATCTAAGGCATACACTTTCAAAAAACCAATTGGATGAGTATATTTCAAACCCTTATAACCTTATCCTAGAAATATATAATTTTAGGACCTTTAAAATTTGAAACTCATTATATAATAATGTATCATTTCATGAGTTTCCAAGAGTGCCCCTTCTCTCCTCTTATAAAAGGCCCCCACCTCTACCACTATATTCACACCATAAAAGCCATTTTGCTTGGCCAATAACTGCTCAAATACTCTCTAAACTTCCCTCTATTACTCCTAGAAGTTTCACTTTGGGCATAAGTCTTCCCAAGGAATCCTTTGGCTCAAATAAAGAAGAGTTTCCCAATTTTAAGGTAATGTCTTCTCTTATTTTCTTTTGTTTTATTTTTCTTCTCCAACCCCTTAACTCTTTTTATTAAATTATTATGTAACAACACCAGTATCTTCAGTATACTAGGATGTTCTTATAAGAAGTATTTGATTTACAATTACACATACCTTCGTCTAATGGTTAAAGAACATATTGTTTCTGTGGGTGCCGAATTAGTACCTCACGAAACTATGATTGTTCAATCCTATTTTAACACCTCTCATGATGGACATTAAGATTTCACTATATTTATATATGATATATATTATGTTTATGTTTTCCATAAGCTTCTCTATTTTTCATTTATGTCATACCTTTGTGATTTCAATTATGGGTAAACGCGATAATTTCATTTTAGGAAGTGCGGACTACCGCCCCTCAAAGTGATTTGAATCGTTAATGCCATATATGGGATGTGTAAAGTATGGAGTAAATGATATTATATATGATATTATACTGGAATTATAAAACATCTTTATATCATTATGATATCATTCTATTAATTATGAAATAGAAATGAAAGTAGCGTTCATGCGTACGTACGGCTTACCGTCTCCATGAACGGTGCATTTAATTTCTTACCTCTAAATGTTATGTAATATTATAAATTCATATATATACTGGATATATATGATATATATTATATCTACAACATGAATATAATTCTGGATATAATTGATATTTTACCACATGAACAACTTCTAATTATAAGAAGTTTATTTTTGACTCAAGTACCAAAGATCGAAAAAATAACTATTATTATCTTTAATAATTACATAATGTTCATAACATGGTCATAAGTTATATAAATGGAATGATGAACATGAAAAAGGTTCATAAGAATATTAGAAATTAACTCTAGTTTATTATTAAGGAGGTTAAAGAATGGTCAAGTCAAGTCAGACACGAGGTAAGGGACTTTATCTCAATCTCCTTTCAATGAAGCATATTTTGTTTTATACACATCTTTATTTTATACAGTGTATAAACCCCTTTGAATTTTACGGTTACTCAAAAGGAATATTTTGTATATGAATATTTTTACTAAACGACAAAAGGAAATGTTTTTTTCTCGTACATATTCGACGACAATGACTTCTCTGCCGCCATGACCATTATTTGAGTTTCGACTTTCTCTACAAGCCATAACATTTTTTTAAATGAAAAATAAGTAACAGGTTTTACTTTTCATTTATTTTGTATTGAAAATGGTTTTATTATATCAATGTTTTGTATTGATATATTTTGATTGAAATGTGGAAATTTTATGTTTCCTTTATGCATGTTTTATGAGATACGATTATGTTAGGTTTTATGATATGTTTAAACCTATTCATATGAGGAATGCATTGGACTTAATAAGGGACAGGTGGAGCCCACTATAGATCCTCAATGCATTGATAGGTCTCATGAGACAATCTAGTGTCTGGGTACAAGGCCTTGACAAAATCTTATTTGTAGTCTTGGCACGAGGCCTTGGCTACATGGTTATGATATTCTAGATTTATGCATTCCATCATTATGAAATTGGTTATTGATATTTCATGTGATTATTCGACTAGTAGAATATCCATGTGAATAAGTAAATGGAATTATTTCATTTTACTATTTCCATATTATGTTGAAGTTCATGTTTAAAAGGATTTTGTTTTAGTTATACATTGCCTAAAATGTTTATGTTTATTTATCAATGTTTCTGCTATATTGTTATCCTTGAACATCTGAGCTCACCTATTTCAAGGTTTTAATTTTTCCTAGATGTGAAAAAGTATTTTATGAATGACCTAGAGGGATAGACGGAATGGGATATGAGTGTGGACTATGGAGACCACGTTATTGATGTTTTTCACTTTAGGATGTAATGTAACATTTATGAATGTATCTAGCGTTTCCAAGGCTACTAAACTAATCAGTCATTCGAGACTTGATCATTTGTGATCATGCCAATATTACGTAATAATGCACCAACTCTAGGTAACTATGGTCTGGGCGTTACAGTTGGTATCAGAGGTAGTTTAGTACTAACCTTGGAAGCTAGATATAGATAAACATGGATTAGAGCACATATCTCTAAGATAAAGTTTGAGTATTAGTATATAAGAACTTCCTTGAATTTTGGTATTATAAAGATTTTGTGATTTTTCTAAGAAATACATCCCTGTCTAGATACGAGCAAGTAGAGGTAGCTCTGGAACAGATGTACCAAGAAGTAAAACCTGAAAACACCACTTTGAGCTTGAATCGAATGGGAAGTAGTGCACAACAATGGGACTTGCTACACTCTTCGTTATGACACTCTCAGGGGATATGCTTAGGATAATCCTCATTTTCCTTACAAACCATAATGAAGGGTTTATGAGTATATACTTCCTCAAAGAAAACATCTTTATTATTATGGATTATATCCATAAACCAAGCAATTTACATTAAAAATTTTACAAGTTTGGAATTATTCATTGCAATTCATAAAATAACCTAGTTTATGCCATTGTAAAGAAATGGAGCCCAGTAGAAGGAATGTGAACACCCGCAATACGTATGATCCAAAGAGTATGAAGGATCATATCTTTCATGGTATTAATCCAAAATTTAGATGGGAAATATTCTCCCTTGTATTCTCAACATATGAAGAAATATTATAATGTGTTAATAAGATAAGTAAATAATTCTTGAGTCATATGGCTTTGAAGGGAAGCAAGTAAAGAAAAGGATGGAAGTGAGAAAGATGGATAAAGGGAAGAGGGAAAAGAAGAATTTTCCAATATGTGATAACTGTACGAATCATCACCTTGGAACTTGCCTGAATGGAATGAGAGTTTGTTATAAATGTGGAGAAAATGGACACCAAGTGCGTGACTGTAAGGGTTAGAAAAAGGTTTCTATTGTACAATGCTTCATCTGCAAGGAGTGGGTACAATACACAAACCAATGTCCAAATCATCAGAGTATGCCCCAAATGATGCTATTGGATAATAATAAATTAATGGTACTACCACATATTTGGAGGTATGATTAGAGTTCTTATGTTTTTATTAATGAATTATGTAATTTGAGTATTGTATCAACGATGTATTGGTTCTAATAATTATGAAGTATATATGGATTGTACTGTAGAACTATTTCATTAAGGACTTCAGATTGTGTGAAACCAAAAAAAGTGACTCAATAGCAGGTTAAATTTTTCGAAAATATGTGGTTGAGAGAAAGATAAACCATAATATGGTTCTGATACCGAGATATCAATTTTTGAATAATACAAGATTGATCTGGATAAATTATATTTTGTATTCTTCACTTCCATGAAGATGATTAATGATTTGTATACATTTTTTGATAGAAGGATTATATCTAGTATTCTATAAGTAATAAGGGCTCATGAATGTAATAAATAAGGATTTATGGCAATTCAGGATATTGCAGTGTTTTAAAAGAATACATGATGAAGGTATTCAAATGTTATTACATGGAAAAAATGATCTTCATTGTGTTTACCTTCCTTATAAAATTTGGATTGTGAGTTTTGGATAACTATAACATTTGGAATGGATTATGTTGAACATTGGATAGAATTGTTTAAGGTTAAAACATATATGAAGATTATTTTTGAAATATTATAATACTATAGTTTTAGGAAAATGACAACATGTGGGTCGGGCAATAACCCGTCACGTCGGACAATGCTGCAAGAATCGAACCCACAACGATAGTGTGATAGGCCTTTATTACAAAACACTACCCTACAGGAAGTCCCTGGTTATTACAAAATAGTTTTCCTAATATAAATAGTATGTGGTTATATTTGGAACCTTGTACTATTATGATAAATAGAATATTTTTGAGTTCTATTAACTTTTGGAGTGAAAGATGGGTTTTTGGTAAAAATTTATTAAAGAATTAAAGTGTACATGACAAGTAACTTTATTTCCTTATGTTCTTAGTAAATTTCATAAATAAATTCCTCATCATTATAAAGGGTATCTTAAAATAAAAAATGTTTTTGGTTATTATTTTTTTAACTGGGGAATCAATGACTGTTTAACCAATCAAAAGTTTGTGATTTTCTTATAGTTAACTTTGTCTTAATCTAGTTTTCTACAAGTCTCCATCAGACCTTGATGGTTTTTTTCTCCTCCATATACATCTTTTCATCGAGTCCTACTATCGGCTATCTCGGGTGACCTTTGTACTTCTCTTTCATTCTATTAAATTTATATTTTTATTAACCCTATTTCTGATATGGGTTTTCCACAAAGGTATTTTCTACTTTCAACCTTTTATTTTTGAAGAACAATTTCAAATTGTGAGGATGCAATTTATTTAAGGAGAGAAGAATGTAACACCCCAAACTTCCATGTTATGCTTCTCTTTGAATAATAGATCAGCGTGTGTTGTACGAAACCTTGAGTTCTAACACACCGTGACCAACGAAATTATCCGTTATGAATAGTAATACACACTTTTTGAAATTATAAAAATTTAATATTTCATAATGTATTTCATTTTTGGATTTGGAATATTAGAATTATCCTATGTTGTATTTTTTGTATTTTTCTGAGAACTTCCAATTTTCGATGAATAGTGAAAAATACGTTTAAAATACATTTTTAATCAAAATAATTTATAGTGATAAATTCTAATATTGAGTGGTTTTAAAGTATAATTATAATATAATTTTTTCATTTTATCCATTTGTGGTTAGTAGAATTAATTTCACTTGGAAATTGGACATAAACAATTGTTAATCTTTTGATTGATATTGTTTCTTAAAAACACCCTATTTTTTTGACAATGGGAATTAATTATAAAATTAATTAATGAAACATATATGTCTGTTAATATTTTAAAATAGACATCATTTTTTAATTATGAACATCAATTATATCTTAAGGAGAATTTTTGGTATTTTTCTGAAAAACATCATTTTTTGATTAATAGTGAAACCACTAAGTAGTTGTTTAGAAACTAATTTTTCATGTAACTGAAACATTACCACATATGTATATTGAATTTCAAAAATATAACAAACATGGTTTTAATTATGATGCAAAATGTGGTTCAATGAGATGATAATAATTTTTGGTGAATAGCAACTTTTAAGTCTTATTAATAACGAGTAAATGTAATTAGTGAAATTTAAGGTAAAAATGATATTATTAAAATATAAAAATATCTTGAAACAATTTCTACCCTTATTGGATGTGTCATGGCCAACCAATACAAACCATGTGTCGAATTGGGGACCCCATGTAGCCACTTGGGTATGAAAATGACATTAATAACTTTTTATTTAAGGTAAAAATAAAATTGTCACAAACATTTGTTATTTTACAAATACAATTATTACATGGGGTTATATAATATAAAATTTAGACTATAAATATTATTTGGAAAGATAAAAATATTTCCTAAATCATTATATTTTTTTCATAATTTTTAGACATTAAATCAATTAAATATTTTATGACACCGTGATGATGCAGCGATTACCTCATTAATTAACGATTTAAATAAAATGAATATAAAATGTAAATTCTAAGACTTACACTTGTCAAAAACCTATTTTATGAGTATATTTAGAACCCTTATCACCATATTCTAGAAATATATAATTG
Source organism: Viscum album (assembly GCA_963277665.1). NCBI lineage: Eukaryota > Viridiplantae > Streptophyta > Magnoliopsida > Santalales > Viscaceae > Viscum > Viscum album. The sequence continues at coordinate 1,738,505,745 of OY728145.1, forward strand.
AGGGACCTTTAAAATCCGAAATTCATTATATAATAATGTAACATTTCCTGACTTTCCAAGAGTGCCCCTCCTTTCCTCTTATAAAATGCCCCCACCTCAGCCACCTTATTCACAGAATCAAATCCATTTGTCTCAGACAACCTCTGACCAAATACTCTTTCAGAATTCATCTCTTACTCCTAAAATCCTCACTTTGGGAATAATTCTTCCCAAGTAAGCCTTTGGCTCAAATCAAGAAGAGTTACCCGATTTTACAGTAATGTCTTCTCTTATGTTCTTTTGTTTTATTTTGATTTTCCAACAACTTAAACTATTTTTATTACACTATTTTGTTACATAAAAATTATATTATACATACTAGGAGGCTTTTATGAGAAGTATTTGATTTACACTTACACATTCCTTCATATAATGGTTAACGAACATAATGTTTCTGTGGGTGGCGAATTACTGCCTCACGAAATGATGATTGTTCAATCTTCCTTTAACACCTCTCATGGTGGCCATTAAGATATAACTATATTTATTTATTATATATATTATTTTAATGTTTTCCTTATGCATTTTTATTTTCAATTTATGGCTTACCTTTATGATATCCATTATGGGTAAACGCGATAATTTCATTTTAGGAAGTGCGGACTACCACCCCCTCATTGTGATTTGAATCGTTAATGCCCTATGTGGGAAGTGTAAAGGATGGGGTAAATGATATTATATATGATATTATACTGGAATTATAATACACATTTATATAATTATGATCTCATTCCATTAAATATGAAATAGAAATGAAAGTAGCGTTCATCCGTACATACAGCTTATCGTCTCTAGGAACAGTGCATTTCCTTTCTTACCTCTAAATGTTATGTAATATTATAAAATCATATATATAGTAGATATATATGATATATATTATATCTACATCATGAATATAATTCTGGATATAATTGATATTTTACCACATAAAAAACTTGTTATTATAAGAAGTTTATTTTTGACTCAAGTACCAAAGATCGACCAAAAGACCGTTATTAACTTAAATAATTACATAATATTCATAACATGGTAATAAGTGATATAAAAGGAATGATGAACTTGTAAAAGGTTCTTAAGAAAATTATAAATTAACACTAGTTTATTATTTAGGTGGTTAAATAACGGTCGAGTCAAGTCGGACACGACATAAGGGACTTCGTCTCAATATCCTTCCATTAAGGCATATTTTGTTTTATACACAACATTCTTTTTTACAGTGTATAAACACCTTTGACTTTTACATTTATTCAAAAGGAATATTTTTTATATGAAGAGTTTCACTAAATGAAAAAATAGAATGTTTTTTGTCGTACATATGCGGCAACAACGACTTCTCCGCTGCTATGACCATTATTTGAGTTTCAGCTTTCTCTACAATCCATAACTTTTTAAAAAAAAATGAAAAATAAATACCATGTTTTACTTTTCTTTTATTTGGTACTGAAAATGGTTTTATTATATCAATGTGTTGTATTTATATCTTGTTATTGAAATGTGGAAAGGTTATGTTTCCTTTATGAGTGTATTATGTGATACGTTTATGTTATGGTTTATGATATGTTTAAACCTATTCAAATGAGGAATGCATTGGACTTAATAAGTGATAGGTGGAGCCCACTATAGCTCCTCGATGAATCGGTAGGTCTCATGAGACAAACTAGTGTCTTGTCATGAGGCCTTGACAAAATCATATTTGTAATCTTGGCATGAGGCCTTGGCTATGTTTTTATAATAGTCTGGCATTATGCATTCCATCATTATGAAATTGGTTATTGATATTTCATGTAATTATTCAACTAGTAGATTATCCATGTGAATAAGTAAATGGAATTATTTCATTTTAATATTTCCATATTATTCTTATGTTCAAGTTTAAAATTCTTTTGTTTTAGTTATACATTGCCTTAAATGATTATGTTTATTTATGAATGTTTCCACTGTATTGTTATCTTTACTGAGAATCTGAGCTCACCCCTTTCAATGTTTTAATTTTTCAAAGATGTGAAGAAGTATTTTATGAATGACCTATAGGGATAGCTGGAAGGGTATATGAGTGTGGAATATGGAGACCACGCTATTTTAGTTTTTCACCTTATGATGTAATATAGAATTTATGAATGTATCTATTTTTTTCCAAGGCTAATAAACTAATCGGTCTTTCGAGACTTGATATTTTTTCATCATGCCAATGTTACGTAATAATGCACCGACTCTTGTAACTAGGGTTGGGGCGTTACAGAGGGGGTGTGCATGGGGTTCTTTCCAGGGTGGGGGGATCTATCCAGGGTGAGGGCATCTGTCATGGAGGGTGGTCTTCCAAGAAATAGGTGGTCTATCTAAGGAGGGGTGGTTTTCTAGGAGGGGGTCTAATAAAGAGGTAGGCTCTATCCAGTATGGGGGTCTCTTTAGGAAGGTGGTTTTTTCAGGAGGGGGTTTGTTTAGGGAGGGGGTGTTGTCCTAGAGGGGGTCTGTAATGACCCATGATTTTAATAATGAAAATTATTCTTGATCTAATTAAATGACTTATTATGTAAAATGGTTATGTAATACACATTCAAATCCTCAGTTTTATGTTTTTTTATTTTAATATACTATTTAGAAATGTTACCATTTATAATATAGCCATTGAACAATGATCACATGATTAATATAAATATCAGTCTTTAACAAATCCAATTTACTCAAAAAAATGAAGTGATGTACTCATCCAATAGAATTAACCGATACAAAGCCAATTTTTCAGAGCTTGGAAATGATGTATAGTCACTGGGCATCACTCTTGACCCATACCAAGCTGAGATTCAACATGATAAGCCTTGAAAGAATTTTGTACGGGAGAAGTGGTGTTAATAGTGATTACCACCCAAGAAATGAATTCCGGGCCTCCCCAAGTGTATTTTACCAACGCACACCTTACCCATAGGTCTTAATCCGGTGTTATAAGGGGTTATGTAACAAGACCCTAGAACTATTGATATGTGTATTATTTTGGTATATAATAGTGAATATAAATTTATTTTATTATTATTAAGTTGTAAATAGTATTCAAAGAAAAAATATTATTTTTAGTAAATATTCAATTAAAAATTCCATTTTGTTGAATAAATGGATTTTTGAATTATAAAATATTTTAATAAAATATTATTAATAAATTCATTTTTATATAAATTGTCATATAATATTGAATAAAATTTTATTTTTCTTTATGGTTTGAAAGTGGTTTTTATCAAAACACTTGAATTTTTTATAAATTCCATTTATTATTATAAAAGTAAAAATTCAAATATTTATGAAATTATTTAGATAAAATGAATATAATTTTTGAAATCATGACATTGAAATTATCAAATATTGATTTTTTCCTAATTTTACGAGGCATTCAAATTTTTTGGTAAAAATTAAATACCTTTTAAATATGTAATGTTCTCCATGACATCATAATGAACAAATAGTGTTGTAATAAAATTATATAAATAGTATAATCAGACAATATATTATTTATCTTTAATATAATGTGATTCCAGGTATGTTTGATTAATTTTACAATGCTTTAGTGGTCCCTCCAAGACTTATAAAACATTTTACCATTTTAAAATGATTACCTTCAGAGTGTGACTCGCCACCACCTAAGAGAGACTAATATTTTAATATGTTTGGAAATTGTCTTTATAAAATAATTTATTACACTCTAAATTAGAAAAAAACCATTATCCAAAACTATGGGATGGTTTGTGGTTTTGATTAGTTTAATGTGTGGTGTCTAAAACCTAAATAATAAAAAATTCCCTCCATTTTCTAATATAAACCCACCCAAGATCCCACTTATCTTCACCTAAAACATTTAGAGCTCAACCAACCCATACCCTCCCCTCTCTAGAATCCTCCAAAGGCACCCCATGGTATTAATAAGCCTGTTTAAACAATCTCCTATGTCCATGGGACCACACTTATAAGTAAGGTATTTCTTTGTTTCTCATTTTTTTTCCAAATTTCTTTATATTATTATACCCAATTTTTAATTACAAATGTTGGGTATGATTTCGCGCATCCCACATACATCCCTACTTATGTTTTAATGATGATAAACCTCTTTCTCTCACATTAATTCATCCAATGTACACATGTTACCATGCTGAAATTCCATTTGAATGATGAGAGACCTATTTCTCTCAAATTAATACATCAAATGAACACCGATAACCATACTGAAATTCTGTAAGGAATTTCACACTTCTCATTTTCATTCAATAAATAATTTAATATTATAATTCTAAATTATAATACATATTCTGTGATATTATGTTTAATGACCCCCTAACTATCCATTTCATGTATAAATGATGAGAGACACCTTTCTCTCTCATCAACCAATTTTACAATTTCTATTTGATGATGTTATTCGGCCAACGTTACACAAAAATTTCCAGGCCAAAATCACCGGGTAAGTGTATAGCATACCCATTTATCTATCAATGGTATTCCCTTTTATTCACATGTACATTTTGATTAGGGTCATACATTTAGGTATTCCACATCTCTTATTCGACGAATAAATTATGATGTTTAATGAATCCATGTTGAATGATCTCTGTGAAGCACTTATGCATGAAATGAAATGACTTAGAAGGGTGTCCCCTGATAGTGCTTCCATGCATTGGGTAAAGATTAGTATCATGATATGTCATGTTCAATTATTGTTTACTCATGATAATTCACGTTCAATGATATATTACTCATGATCCATGAGAAATAATCCTTCGCCCAGGCTAATATCATGTTAAATGATGTTTCCAGATTTCAATTTTATGATAATCATTATATATCATGAATCTATGTACATGTTTTTCTTATGATTCATTGATATGACTACTGCCTAACATGTATTGTATTCTTCATGTTATTTATTGTTTACTCCCTTACATGGATTTATAGCTTACCCATTTCACATGTATGTCCTCATGTTATCGCATGCAATGATAGGTATGAAGTAATGTTGTGGTCATGTTAATGTTGTTTTCAGTAAATATTTATTATTTTCATGTCACACGTTGTCATATAATGTCCCTAATTTCCCAAGACACTAGACCACTCAATCCTCAGAGTTGTCTTAAGTGAAATTGTATATAATAAATCATATTAAAGTGTGCAATAAAGGGAAGGGTTGTTATAGTTGGTATCAAAGAATATGATTAGTTATTTTCAGGATTAGAATTATAAAACTCTAGTGAAAGAATTTTTGATAATACAATGAATAATAAAAACATCCATTAATTTATTGTGAGTATTTATTAAGTGGATTATCCAGAAAATATAGCCTAGTCTTGATATGAATAGGTAGATGTGGCTGTGGCACAAATATATATATATGGGTAGAAACCTAAAACACCTTTTTAGGCTAGGCTTAAACTGGAAAAGGTGAACGAAAATAAGCCTTACTACACTCTTGGTTACGACACTATCAGGGATATTATTTGGTAACATTATAAGCTTAGTAGGAACCACTATTATGGGAATTAAAAAAATGACCCTAAGAATATATGTTAGGAAGTATATCATTGATAACATAGATAAGTTAGTGAAATAAATGTAATTTATATGTTATCTATTTTTTGTCTTTGAATTAACCTTTATGTATTACCCCTAACATTCCCTATATTCATTCCAATGGCTAGTAATAGAATGGATCATGCTAAAAACTGATGTGAAGATCTATGTTATGACAGTATTAATGAGATTTCCAATCTGATGGGAGTGGGAGTCACATACATTGTCACGATATTCTCTTAGTTTACTCGCGCTATGAATAGAAATAGGGGCTAAGAGAAATTTTCAACCCCCACTATGAATGAACAATCCACAATCAAGATCTTCATTAGAAAAAGACCTCAAAATTTTAATGGATCATCAGATCCCTCAATTTCATAACAATTAAAAAAATCCATTAAAAATATCTTCTCAATCCTTATATGTTCTATAAAATAGAAGGTTCTTCTATAATCTTATCATATGGAGGGTGAAACTGAACAATGGTGGAAGTTTAATAAAAATATGAATCTTGAGGAGTAGAATGAGTCATTTGAATTGAAGGATTTCTGGATAATGTTTTTTGATAAATAATTTCCATGAATCCTCTGATTTATGATGTAAAGGGACTTCCTTTACCTAATGAAAAATAATGATGAATCCATCAGAACATACGAGGAAAACATTAAAAGGATTTCACGATATTACTCTGGCTTTGTCATTAACCCCGAAGTCAAGGATGACCACTTCTTTGTTGGGATAAAAACTACCCTAAAGAAATCCCTAGAGATCCGTGACTTTGATAACTATGATGTAATTGTCCTATGAGCCCTAAAAGTCAAAATGGATATCAGAAAATGTTAGGGGTATAATTGTCATAAGAAGAATCATGTGGACTTTAATTATGGCGGTCCAATGGATAAATTTAATGGTTATATGAAATTACAACACCCAACATACCAACATTGCAGAAAAAGTACAATATAAATTTCATGAAGGGGGATAGGATGTTCCTTAGGTGTAGAAGAGATGGGAACCTACCTATTAACTACTGAAAACAAAAACCCACTACTGTGATAGAGGAGATAAACACTCTATTAGACCCTCAATTCATTGTTCATTGCCTCAACTACAAAGAACCAAGTCACTTTGAAAACCATTGACCTAAGACACTGGTTTTCAGAGAAAATGAACAATATCTAAGGCAACAATGGGGTTCTTTTGTCATCACTAACGATAAAGTGAATCCCAACATTGAAGTGGTGACAGGTATGCTAGTCATTAATTCATGAATATGGACCATACATTTTGATCTTGGTTCTACATAGTATTTTACATCTATAATGTTAAGTAGAGAATTACCAACACCAACAGAAATAATGGAAGTAAATATTTCAATGAGAAATTAAAATGGGGAAATTATTGCATCCCATGAATATAACTCCTCCCCTATCACAATATGTGAACTAAACATCCGATAAATCATCTTCATACATTCTTTGGTATAATTTTATGCAATTATTGTCATGGATTGACTTTACCTATATATAGTGATCATAAATTGTTATGAGGAGGGCGTCAAACTCAATATAGAGAATCAACCTTCGATTATATACAAGTGCAAGGAGGAGGTTGAATCTTTTTTAGCACCATCATCTCTTGTGTGGATATTACTACACTATTATCATGTGTATCTTTAATAGATTATTGATTCTATGGAAGAAATCATCCTTCAAGACATGCCTATTGTGAGGGAATTCACTAAAGGGACTCTCAAGTAATTTGGTTGCCTTCCTGATAGAAGAGATGTTTAATTCTCTATTGATCTTATACATATGGTGTTTCCAGTATCCATGAATTCTTAAGCGATGGATATTGGGGAGTATGAGGAGATAGTGAAACTACTATAGGAGAATCTAGATAAACGGTTTATTCACCCAAGTGACTCACCATGGTGTGAATCAACCCTCTTTGTCATGAAGAAGGATGAGTCAATGAACCTTTATATTGATTATCGTGAGCTCAATGAAATCACGATAAAGAAAAGGTATCTTCTTCCATGAATTGATTACTTGTTGCATCAGCTATGTGGAGCACAATACATCTCTAAGGTGGGTCTGCAGTCAGGATATTTCCACGTAAGGGTGACGAAGGAGGATATCCCCATAAATTCATTTTGTACAGGGTATGATCCCTATAAATTCATAGAAATTACTTTCAGACTCACTAATTCTCAAAAAAAAATTATTTACATGATGAATAGTGTCTTTAGAGATTACCTTGAAAAATCTATGGATGTATTTATAGACAATGTTCTAATATTCTCCAAAACCATAGAAGAGAATGAGGAGTATATATGCACTGTTTTAGAGCCCATGCGAAAGGATAATCTCTATGTAAAGTATAGAAAGTGTGAGTTTTGGACAAATGAAGTCTCATTCTGGGGTCATATCATCTCTAGAAATTAGATATCTATGGATCTCTCCAACAAAATTTCAATTGAGGGACGTTCAAGGCCAACATTGGTGAGGGTTATCTGTAGATTCTTGTGGATAACTTGATATTATCGCCGATTTTTGAGAAATTTCTCATGATTTTCAATCTGTCTTACTAAGCTTATAGGGAAGGGAGTCAAGTTTTGTTTGAGTAATGAATGAGAAGAGAGCTTAAAGGAGTTGAAAATAAGTCATATCACTGTAATTATGATCAAAATACCCACATGTGGAGGACTTTTTGTGATATTCAATGATGATTTGAAGAAGGTTCTAGGATGTGTGTTGATGAAAAATGAAAAATGCACTGGCTATGCTTCAATGCAATTGAATTTTCATGAGAAAAAGTAACCATCACATAATATGATGTTTTCTATAGTGATCATTACTTTAAAATTTTTTTGACAATACCTCTTTGGGGAGAAGTGTGAAATATATTCATATCAAAAAATCCTCATGTATATATTCACAATGAAATAATTGAATATGTGCCAATGAGGATGATTAGTGTTGATCAATTACTATGGCTGCATAATCCATTATCGCCCTGGGAAAGAAAACAAGGTGGAAAATTCCGTATGTATAATGGACCCAATAATTCTATCATTGATGAAAATTTAAAAGGATCCCATCTTCATAGATTTGATGAAGATGGACATGGGAATCATAAATAAGGGAAAATCATCAATACATTCACAGAATACTTCTCAAACATATATTTTCGACAGGATAAAGGCTGCACAAAAGGATTATTTTGGAATTCAAAAAAAATGTGGAAACTATCAGAAATGGAAAATCCTCATAGTTCAATGTTATTGTAGAAGGATTCTTGAGGTTTGGGTCAAGACAATGTGTTCTTTCAAATCCATAGTTAAAGAAAGATATTTTAAAAGGTTTACAATGATCGAAATTATTAATTCTCGTAGGGAACATAAAAATGTATCGAGATCTCTGGGAAAATTATTGGTAGGATAACATGAAGAAGGAGATCACTGAGTATACATCATTGTGCCTGGAATATCATCAAGTGAATGTTGAGATTCATAATTCCAAGGGGATGATGAAACCATTACCAATACCAACATGTCAGAGGGAGAACATCACTATGGAAATTGTCACTGAACATTGACAAACATCCAAAGGAAACAATTCTATCTAGGTTATTGAGGAAGGTCTTACACGAACTGCAAACCTCATTTAAATTAGATAGGATTTCTTGTTGGATAAAATGTAAATAATATACATCAGAGACGTGGTAAGTCTGCATGGAGTTCCACTGTCTATTGTATCTGATCGAGATCCAAAATTCACCTCTATGTTCTGGAAGAGTCTTCAGCATGCTCTGAATATTGAGCTGGACATTAGTAAATCATATCAACCTCAAACTAATGGAAAATCTAAGCAGACTATCAAAACACTTGAGGATATGTTGAGATCATTCCCAATGAGAATCGAAGGGGGATGGGATTAACATATTCATCTCATTGAGTTCTCATACAATAACAATTTCCAATCACATATCGAAATGGCTCATTGTGAAGCCCTGTATGGGATGTGGTGTAGAAAATAGACATATTGGGATGATGTTGGGGAGAAAAAACTCTTTTGTCTAGAAATGGTTGATGAAATATTGGATAATGTTAAGACCATTCAACTCATCATTAATTCTTCATAGAGTTGACAAAAGAGCTATGCTAATAATCATTGATGGGACCTAGAGTTTAATGTTAGAGATAATATTCCTTCAAATATTGTCATGGAAGAGAGTTATTAGATTTAGGATGAAGCGAAATCATAGACCAAGGTATATTTACTCTTATGGGATCTTTGATCACATTAGTGCAATGTCCCATGGAATAGCACTCCCACTAACCCTATCTCATATTGATGATGTCTTAAATTTATCACAGTGAAGGAAGTAAATACATGACCCATCCCATGTACTCAATCCAGAGGTGGTACTATTGTAAAATTACATCTTCTATGAAGAGAAGCCAGTGAAGATCTTAGATTGTAGGGAAAACGTTTAATGGAATAAGACAATAACCCTCATCAAGGTGTTTTGGAGAAACTGCGTTTTTGAAGAAGCCACGTGGAGATACCCACATATGTTTTTGTGGGCAAAATAAAAATTTCTAGGGTAAAATTTTTTAATGGGAGAAGATTGTAATGATCAATGATATTATTATTGTTGATTTATCCCGATCTAATTAAATTACTAATTATGTAAAATAGTTATATAAAACATATGAACATCACTAGTTTTGTGTTTTTGGATTTTAAAATTCCATTAATAAATTTTATTATTGATAATATATCTATTGAATAGTGATCAATTGATTTGTATAAATATAAGTCATTAATAAATCTAATTTACTCTGACAAACGAAGTAATGGCCTCATGAAATAAAAATTTCCCATAAAAGACCATTTTTCAGTGCTCGGAAAGGACGTAGCATCACTGGGATTTTATCTTGACCAATCCCAATTTTAGTTTCCTCATGTTATGCTTCATAGAAATCACCTACGAGAGAAGTGAAAGATATTATAGATTACCACTATGGAAATGTTATCTAAGCCTCCCGAAGTGTCTTCCATCATCACACACTTTACCCATTGGTCGTATTCCAATTTTATATGGGTATATGTAGCAATACCCTAACACTATTATTATGTGAATTATTCTTATATAGAATATATAACATACATAAATTTTTTTATAGTTATGTTGTAAATATTTTATAAACCACATATTGTATTTTATGTTAATATTCAATTATGAAATCTATTTTGATGAATTAATGAATTTTTGAATTAAATATTATTTTAATAAAATATTATTACTAAATTAAATTTTATATAAATAATATTATTATTATGAATACAATTGAAAATTTTAATAAGGATTGAATGTTGTTTTTAATAAAACCCAGGAATTTTGGACAAATGTAGGTTTTAATTTACATGAGGTAAACCTCCTATCTAACATAGTCTAAATCAATTAATCTCAAAAAACTCCTCTAACTACATGGGGGTTGTAACACCACACACCACATGGAAATAACCACAGATAGACCACTCAGTGGTCAAAACTCAAATCCTATAGAACGATGTATATCCATTTTTCTCCCCTTTTCTACACTTATGAATCACCTAAGATATTTTTTGGTATTTTCGTGAATCAAAAACCAAGAAAGAGTGTTTGTGAAAAACCCCCTCTATAAAAAAATCGAGACCCTCACTTCTCAAAGATGACCCACAATGGTTCACATGAGGATCCCATAAACCAATAGTCTTTTAATAACTGATAAAATTAATAAAAACAATCGATTATGAAACTTTTGAAAACAATGAACTCCAAACCTACCATTTAATGAAAATACAAAAGCTGAAAACCTGAACCTATGTTTGAAAATCATCCCATGATCTTAATTCATGCGATTCAATAGAAGAAAATAATTATAAAAATAATAATTAAATATTTATAAACAACCAAATAGTAATAAATGCCTATATGATTATTGAGGTTCTTCCACATTCTAAAATCAAAACTAACTACCTAAAAGAGACCTAAAATATACTAATGAAATTATTTTGTGAATAATACCAAACAAGAAATAGTTCATTAAATTGAAATTATAATAAATTTAACTGAAAATTAAAAAAAATCCATTAAGCCTCATACCATCTCAAAAATTATGAGTGATGGCATGATTACTACATCAGGAGACATCTGATCTCTAAGGCACAGTGTAAGCCAAGATTCCTATTCAATTTCATTATTTTATGGAGAATGTGGCACTAGAAACCATAATGGGAACCATTAAAATTATAGAGGATAAAATAAGTGTATTAAAAAAGTTAATATATAAAGATTCCAAAATGATATTTTTGAAGAACACATTTAACAATACCTCAAAACATGAGATGTTAAAGAGGAAGAGGAATGTGGGGAGGCATGCTGGCCGCATATGGGGTGTGCTGGAGAATGAGGCATGCAGACCACCTCAGAGAAACATCAGTGAGGAGGTGGTGTGACTACATCATTAGAGGAGAATCATCCCAAGGTGGGTGCCCATGTTGGAGGAGTTGACCGATGGGGCTTTGGTTGGCAACACCAGGTGAGGAGGGTCGCAGAGAGTAAGAGAGGGGGATGAGGATCCTCAGCAGGTAGGGTAGAAATGGGGGGATGATTATGAGTGAAATTAAGTAAATAATGTAATTCCACTGGTATTTTTTGACCTGTGGCCATATCATAATGAATAACCATGGTTTTTTAAACCATGTCTTTATATGAGTGGTTATATCCCCAATTTTTAGTAGTTCATTAGTATTCCATAAAACATGAATGATGATATTGTATCCCATTTTATGGACACATGGACGGTTTTAGGTCACTTAAATAAAATTAAAACATCTAAAATATTTTAAATTATGAGGTCCTTTTATCATCATGTATTTATAATAATTTAAGGAGGTGGATAAGGAAATAATATAAACTTTATCATTGAAGAACAATACCTTTTATTTTGGTAACATCCTTTGATTTGCACCAAAATCAGAAAAAGGATGGGTTTCAACTAAAACTACAAATTTTATTATAATAGATTTGAGTTTTGGATGTTATTTGGGTAGTTCATGTCCCATCCAAATGGATTTTGACATGTAAATAAAAGAGGAGACGGGTGATATTTTATATGTGAGGTGAGTTATATAGTTGTACTTTCTAGAAAATAAAATGGTTTTCTAATGTTAATCTCATGAACAAAGTCTAGGAAATGGATTATTATAGATTATTAGTCATTATAGGGTAAAAATATTTCAATAAAATATATTTTTGACTTGTAATTAAAACATTCAAACCCTTATATTTTTTTATTATTAACATGGTATTTCAATTTTAACATTAACCATGGAAAGTTATTGTAACTATTTTTATAATCATTATGGTTAAATATTAAGTTCATCTTATTTTTTCATAAAAACTAAACTTATTAAATATATTGAATCCACTTGTATAAATTACATTAATACAATTGAAAAATTTTAATATAAAATTATTCATGCAAACATGATAAGAAATAATGTTTTAAACAAAAAATAATCAAATCTTTATGAATTGTTTCTATTAATATTCAATTTTAAAATTATTTCAATGACCAAAAATATATTAATGTACATAAATTATCTAATTTTACATTAAAACCAATTATATATATCTTTTTATTTTATTAATAATTTTAATTAAATTGTAGTTTCAAATTAAAATTAAGTTTAAAAACTATTAATAAGAAATTAAAACTTTATAGATAAATCAAAAAAGGTAACCATATAAAAAAATTGATAATGGTATTTAATAAATGATGTGAATTTTTTAAATTAAAATTTCTATCAGTGTTAAATATGAGTTTTAAATTATGTCCCCAATTTCTGACTATACAGCCATTTAGATAATTTCCTGTTGCTCAAAAATCATTAATTATTATTTTAAAAAAAATTATTTATATCCTTAATAAATATATAACAATAATTTTCATAATTTAGATACTAATATTCAGTCCAAAAATAATAATTACTATTTTATAATAGTATATTACAGTATGATTCATTTTTACTTTTGTTTCATGTTTTGTATTATATCAAAGAGGATAAAATTAATGAAAAATAGTTTTTGTGATATTTAAGATCATTGTATCATGTTTAAATCTATATACAGTACATCAGTTTCATTTTATACGAATATGGAGTTATAATATCCCCACATTAAATAAATTATTTCTACACAATTTAAAGTTTGTCAATTAAATATGGTATTTGAAATTTTAAAATACCATTTTTGAAAACCCCTCCTCAGACTATTGTTAATAACATCCTCTTGAGAATACTGAATGTTAATTATTATGTTCATCAAGAATAAAACCTAAATTAATTTTCAAGTGCAAGATCCTATGTGGTATGGGAATTATTGTACATAGAAGAAAATCCTGAATTATATAGAGAGTGATATAGATCATTGATCACACGGATACAGATGATCAATTAATTGTGATGGACCACAAAACATAATTTTTTGTGATCTAAAAATCAATCATTTCATAATTAATAAATTAATTATGGTAAAATGTTTCTTCAATATCCCTTTTCTATGCTTCAATAATTATTTAAATATGTATCAATAAAGTGAAATATAGTTTTTTGATAATTGTTTTCATTATCAAAATTTATTTTTTGGTTATTGTTTAATTAATATCCAATTCATTGAAAGCACATTGAAATTAATATCCAATGATTAATTTTTATGCCTAAAATAATGAAATTAACATTTCATTGATCGTAGGATACATAAAAGGATGACAAGTGTTTCAGTCGGTCTCTAAATATATTTCAAAACCAATATGGTTATAAAAAATTATAAAATTTAATAAATTGACATCTAACCCAAAATATTTAAAAAAATGGTTCAACATTAATAATTATCCATCACACTATTAAATAAAAATAATGACATGTTAACTAAGAAATAACATATGTCGGTGATAGGATTTAAATTGTTATCATCATCTAATTGGTGGTTCATGCTTCATGGCCTTTCCAAATGTGATTTCGTGTAACCTTTATTATGAGTTATAATTTTTATAATACTATATTAATATAATTCATATAATGTTTCTAAAAAATATGATGGATATCCATGATATAAAATTAATCATTTAATAACATTTTTACTAAGGTTATGAGTTGAAATTGTATTCTCATAGAATCTAATAATCTAAATTTGTTATTATTTCAATGTCATTTATGATCATATAAACCCTAATGGTTATTAGTAAATTATAAAATTATGTCTATAAAATGATAATTAATAATTCATCAAATAAAATTTCAGTTCAATATATACAAAACCTATGTCTTGTATTGACAAAAATTTCTCCTAAAATAGAATTAATTATGGAAGAATCCAATCACATAATACCTAAAAGGGGTGTTTAAGATTCTGATCTTATTTTCAATATTAATCTCTTCAAACCATGATTGTATTCATTAATATTATTTTATTAAAGAAATATACGCTTCTTAAAATTTTATTCATCCTTAAATGATTCATGATATCTATAACCTAAATACCATTGGTTGAAATTCATCAATAATTTAATTCGTTATTCCCTATATATAAACACTTTGATCATTTGATTTCAACATAATTCCATAATTGAAAATGGAGATAAACTTTAAAAGATAATATTCTCCTAGATGATTACTATTTGTACTCATTTAACATAATAGATAATAAATGGTTTCCTAGGATCATATTAATTTCCATCCATTATACTAATAATTTTTTCATGTAAATTCATTCTCTTGTGACCAAATTATTCATATATAAAACATTTTTTGATTCCTCAATGACAAATTATTTTCAATAAAATACATATTATTTTTCAAATAGTAATTTTAAAATTATCATCAATTCAAAATATTCATAGTGGTTTGTAAATAAAAATTGAATTATTGAAATCATATCCCCTAAGAGAATGAAACTAGGTGCTTATTAATTATTATTTTCAAGAAGTATTTTATGAACGATTCCAACCAAATGCTCTCATTTAATATTTACTATATGTAGGGAATTATGTACTTGAATGACATCGACTCGTATTATCCTTACATGGATTTATTATAATTAAATCCCATATAAAATCTACCATACCAAAACATTATCATGTTCTTCTACACTCATCCCCAATGAATATCCTAGCATTATGATTCCAAATGAAATTTTTTCTTAATCTTGTTCCCATGGATTCTAATAATTATCTTGAAATGATATCTAATGATACCCCAACCCCATTAACCTAGATCGTATTTTTTCATACATTATATTTGCCAATGATACATAGATTCATATTCTTATTGGAAAATTAATTTATTTGTCTTGGAAAACTAAATACATACATGAGTATCACATTAAATTTCAAAATAAAAATAAAAATATTTTTTTATTATAAGATTATTCACTCTGTAATACCCATGAATATCATTAATAGAAAAATTTATGCATTTTATGTAAAGGAAAAAAAGGTGAACACAAATTCATAGTATGAGCTATGTAAACATGAAGATATTCTGAATCAATAATCATAATAAACATGGAACGGAAATGAACTGAAAAAAAATTTAACTTAAATAACATGAATATCATGATAAGTGAAGGAATAATCTACATTGAATGGTATGTAACAAAAATCCTAATCAATTTAAAAAATAAATTTTAATTAATTGCATCAAGATATAATATCACTGGTAAACTGAAATTTCAAAAAAGAAAAAGAATAAACAATATGAAATAAAAAATACCCAAAAAAATGATATTTATTCCATAATTAATGATGGATATTCATCCATAGACAATAGCATTTTGAAAATACATTTTATAATAATAAAATAAATAATAAGTATGTAAATGATTAATTATTTGATTTCATGATGTCATGTATCATCATACCTATATGGTAATAACCATTAACCAGATGGTTTGATTGTAAAGGAAAAAATACATTTGATGCTAAATAATGTTTTACCACACCATCATGATACCCTCTTATTCCTAAAGGGAAGATTTAATTTTGTTCACACCCATCAATGAATATCCCAATCATTTCTTATATAACAATTAAAATATTTAATTCATAAAAGAGTGTTCTTTTTCATAAAATAAATGTATTTAGTAATGAATATACAGTCATCATTAATTTTATGAAAAACAAATAATATCAAATGAACAACATAATATATTCACATGATAACTATTTATTATATAAACATATTCATGGAAAATATTATATATATTTAGTGTAAATTAAATGTACTTTAGACACTGAATAATTAATATGAAATTTAATGACTACAATAATTATTCATGAATGTTAATTTTATTAATTTACATAATAAAAATGATCATAAAAAATCAATAAAAAAATAATTATTGTTTTAATCCAATATATATCCATTGGAGAATGAATACTGGGTTTTTTATTTGATGATTTACAATATCATTAAAATATATTTAAAAACATTCTTGAGAAATGTCGACATTTTATTTATGAAAATATCTATCTCAAAAATGAAATTTAGATAAAATATAAAAAATAATTTTAGGTGAAAATAATATTTAAAACATATAATTTGATATTTTAAAAAATTATTGTTCATGAAAAATGGAATTTTGTATATTTTGAATATGATAAAACAATGAATTATTTCATTTTATTCATAAAATCCTAACGATCCTTCTTTTGAAAAAAAACAAGAAGATTAATTTAATTTTTTAAAGATAAAATGGGTAAAAATGTTTTTAATAAATAATTTTTAATTGGATATAATAAATTTTATAAAAAAATTTTAAAATAATTTTTGTTAAGAAAATTGATTTCTTACCGAATAAAGAAATTATGTGATTTTTCCTAAAAAAATCCAAATTACTTTTGGATAAAAATATTTCTAAAATGGTGTTATCAGTTGAAAATAAAATTAATTACTAGTGTATGACAGATTAAAATGTGTTTTTTTAAAAACTCATTTAATATTTTACTTCAACTAAATTTTATGAATAAATATTTTCTTTAAGAATTATATTGTGAAATAAATTATTACAGTGATAATTATGTTGATGTGATAATTAATAAATAAATCTATAATATTTATAAATATGAAATTTATAAAACTTATGTTTAAATACTTTATAAATTATTAAAAATTCATTACATACATAATACTATAATATAATGTATAATAATGATGTAATATAACCTAATTAATAAACAAGTTGTGAAATTACTACTGCTTTGTAAAATTTCATTCAAATTCCATTGGATTAAATTATATCAATTGAAACAAAAAGTAAGATGAATTATTAGGGTATCATAAAATTACATGTAAAATGGGTTGTACATATACTTATTTAGAAAACTTAGATGAATAAAATTATTATATTCCACAATGAATGTAAATTTAGATAGTGTACATTATATCACGCACAACTTTGATTGAACAATATTTAACATCCTATATAGTGGTTTAAACATTTTATAACTTAATAATTGTGCATATTCATATTTATAATATTATATATGATCCTCTTATAACATCTTATCACCCATTCATCATTAATCATTCATTATTTTCATTATTTTATGTTTAATTTCTCCAATTTTGTGTGGAATTTCCCAGATCATGTGCATATTATATAGTTTTATAATCTATATAATAATAATAGTAAAATAATTGTCATATTTATAAATCAAATATTATTTTATGAATAATAATTTTATCTATTTTTTATAATTAATTTATATTACAATCATAGATTTGGTGGGTCATATGTATGGATCATTAACATTACCTTTTACCAATAATCAGAATGGAATGATTGTAAATGATATTTAATCATTCTAGAATGTCCAACATATGAAATAATTTATTTATATACTCTTTATACAATAGTTCTAGTGATTAATATAAAGTGAAAATGCTTCTTGAAAGTGTTATTAACACATACATAAAATTGTTATCATCATTTATAGAGATAAAATGTAAAATGTAAAATGATATATTATATTTTCATAATAAAAAATATGACAAAAATATAATAATGGTAATATGTTTATCACACACACACACACAAAATCAAAAACACACACACTCACACATATATATTACCATTATTTTTAATTTAACATCCCGCCCCTCCTCATTAGAATGAGTCACGGTGGAATGTCTACTTTTCCTTCAGAGACGTCACCAAGGAGCCATTGGATGAAAATAAATGCAACATGATTCAATATAATTGGGAGATGATTTTTCATTTGAGAAATAAAAAAAAAGAAAAACCAAAATAATAAAATAAACACTAAATGATGCATGATAAAACTATAAGGAAACTGAAATTATTATCATTAATATCAAAACTAAACTACCAAAGACTACATACAACTATGTACAGAAAGGATGACATGTCCAATAAAACTAAATGAAAAAAAATATATCACCAATTATACCAACATTCATCATGATCAATATCAACATTATGGATCAAGTATCATGATGATCCAATAATGAAATTTTATAGCATTACATTACCTACGACAAACTAGATAATTTCTTAAAAAGAAAAAACATTCCAAATCATGGGTGACTAATGAATATGAATATGTTTTTACCAAATGACTCCCTACTCATTCCAATAGGATATAAAAAGATATAAAATTTTATAAAATAATGTATATAAAGACATTTTAAATAATTCTAAAATATATAAAAATCTATATATTTTCATTCCAATCTTGTTTCTATGGAAATAAAACCAATATTTCTTTAATCCATTTCACATTCATTTTGGTATACACATTATATGGTTCACACACACCCCCACACGTTCTTGATTACTTAAAATTTCTGTAATCATAAAATTATTATCATCAATCCAATATGTCATCACAATGAGGCCATTCTCCTTGTGGACTAATGTTAGATTCCCCTTATCTAGGGTCACATCTCTTTGTACCCTAATTTTGCATACCCCATATTAAGGGTCAGGTTGAAATAATGATGTCAAACAAAACATTTATTCTAAAACCATTTTAAATAATAAATATTAATCCATTTTAAAAAACATTATTATATTGAAAACAGATAAAAAACCAATTTTCATAAATCCCACAATTCCATATTTAAAAATTATCATTATAAAATAAGAAAATATGGCACATTACATGACTAATTTCCATAAATCCAAAAATATAAAAACTAATACAAAAATATTATTCAACTATTTTGGAACACCTATTTCATAATTTATCACATGAAATTATAAATATTTGAAACTATTTAAACATGTTTGAATAATAGGATTTAACAGATATGCTACCGATGTCATAAGTTATTGGGAATATTTTCCATTACATAAGAATATCTTTTAACTAGGATGAATCTCAAAAAACATGTCTCTTATATATCTACCTAAAATAAACTTTTTTATATATCATCAGGATTAGAATCAAAAATCATATATCAATTCACATCATACTAGATAAAATAATTCGAGAGAGGGAAGTTAATTATATATTCAGAAAATTAATAAAATTAAAGAGTTACCATGTAAATTAGGCCTCAACGCACAATGTAAATCCTTTGGAATGCTTCTGTTTATAAAGGGGAGAGACTCTACAACCATTAGAAGTAATGAAAACAAACTATTGGAAAAAAATAGATTAAATGTAAAGGTTATGTTTTGAAAAATTATGTGATTTACCTTTTAGGATCTAACTTTCAAACTATACGTAGTTTTTCACACAGTTAGGAAAACTGTGTGGTAATTGTGTGTTATCCTATGCATTAGGGACCACCTCAAATAATATTCCAACATGGTCAAACAAACTATGTGCCATCTTTGTGTAATCCTTTTGTCTCAAATTAAATTATTCCTCTTCAGTGGTCAGACAGTCTGGCCAAACCATTGTCAAATTCATAAACCTACTTTGAACCTATTGTTTCACCTTTCATGCTATAATATATGATTTTAACATATTCAATAAACTAATATCCAACCACACACCTTTATGAAATACTCAATACATTCCAAAAGTATTCTAATCCATAAATAACTTTACCAAAACACTTTAAATAACTAAATTAAATTTAATGAGATTACTTTTTATTTTCCATACCATTGTCCATTACATCCCTGAAATATAGAATTTTTTCCCAAAAATAGTTCTTCCCATTTCCCGATCATTTAATTCTCTTGGTACCATTATTAATTCTAAATCCAACCCTGATTCTTCAAAACCCATATTATAATGATTTATATTCTTTACAAAAATTTCTATTTCAAATCCTCAATCTTCTTAGAAACACATTGTAACAAACCATTCAGATCTAGGTTAATATGATTCCATCGAGTCACATGGTATCGATTTGGCTGTTACTTTTTCAACATAGATACATGACACATTATCCACTACACTAAGACATGGGGTAAATTCAAATAATATTCCACCTCACCTAAACATTCAAATATATCATAAGGTACTAAGTATCGAGCAGATAACATTCACTTCATCCAAAAATAATGATGCCCAAGCATAGGATAGGTCCTGAAGAACACATTGTCACTCACCTAGAATAAAAATGATTGTTGATTATCATCCACATATCATTTCTAATGACACTACATTTTCTTTATTTTTTTCTCAGATGAATCATATTTATTGTCTTGTTAATATGGCTCTTCCCAACTAGTGAAGTATCAACTATTTCCACCCAACAATGAGGGTAAAAAAGACACTCATATAATGATTAAAAAGTTTCCATATATATCAATTCATGATATATATTGTTATACGAGATATACTATAATGGTATATTCTCCTCGAATTATACACAAAATCCATTACACAATTCGGCAACATGTATTCTACCATTTTTATCATTCTTTCAAAATTCCAATCTCTCTAATGATGCCACACCATACTTAAGGTCAACTAATTACAAAGGTAGTGTTGTAATGATTTCAATAAATTATTTGAAAATATTGAATCAATTTCTAAAAAAATTGAAACAGGCTCTCCATGCCTTTTCAAAACATATTATATATATATTTTTATAATTCCTCCACTAAATGAGATTCATGAATAGGGATACAATGAGATTACATTGTGAGCTAATCCCCTATCACTAATATGGAATCCTATATCTGAGTTGTTCATGGTAGTATTGTTAAAAAATACATGGAAATATATTCCAATTTCTAAACAATAATTGGTAAATACTGCAACATCCCTACTAGTAACGGATTTTATACCTTAACCTCCTGACAATATACAAATCATACAAAAAACAATCAGCCACATTCATTTTCATACCTACCCACCAAAACTATTTTAGAATTCCATAATCATATTTTGTATTCTAGGATTATCAACCCGTCATAAATTGTTGTAATCATGAATAATTAGTTCTTTATAAGAGATAGGTATGTAAATCCAAATTTAAAACCATAAAACTGAACTCTCATTCCACTCCCTTGCCTCAATTGTCTCTCCACTAATGAGTTTTAACTCTATAACAACACATTTTGAATTAGATGATAGTGAAATGAAAACAATCCCCAAAAAATAAAGAACAAAAGAAACTATAAATAAAACCAAAACTATACCCCAGTGTAAAAAATCATAGAATACAATGGCTAGGAATGACAATAAATACCACTGGTTTATAGCTTGTTTTTTAAACTGAGCAATTACCATTATACTTAATGAATATTTCATTGAATTTCCTTTATTTGATGTATAAATCAGGTTAATATAAAACATTTGGATATAATCCATCCGAATTATTTTTCTCATATTGAGAACAAATTGTGAGAAAATATGATTCCGGATTTTATGATCCAAAAAACTGAAAATATATAAATAAAAAAGTAAATTATGAAAATTGATGAATGAATTAAGTAGAATAGCTAACTATGAATATTTATTTCCGGTAACTATTCCTAGGAAATCATAACTACCTTGAGATAGATGAAAAAATGGTCTCCATACATGAGAACAGATCACAACCTAGATCAAAAATCATCATGACAAAACATGTACCATTACTTTTATTTAGATAATATCAAAATCTGTGTAGAACCATTAGATCATGAAAATCACTTATGAAACTCATCGTTCTATGGGTGTGGAAAACTTATACACTATTAAATCATTCATATATGATTCTATTTATGAAGAATCAAGAAAATATATTCCATAGTAACCATCTAGACCAAGGAAGTCACACATCTCGAAGGTATTCGTTGGTGGTTTCAACGATATAACAGATTCTATATTTTATGACTCTATATAAACACCTCATTTAGAGGATAAACAGTCCATGAGTCATACATATTGTATTCTGAAATTATTCATTATTAATTTTCCATACATATGATCATCAGTCAATATTCCTAACACTATCTCTAGTTGTTACTTATACTATGCCTCTATCCACAAATCCACGAATATGTAATCCAAAAATTAAACTTCAAATTACTATAGATGTCTATAAATTAATTTATTTATCATAGCCATAAATACTTCAATTGAATTTTGTAATATAGAAAGGAATTATGAAATAATAATAATGTCAATATATACTTCAAGACCTTATTGTTGGAATATCCTCTTTTAAAACACGTAATTTGTGATATCCTTATCACAATCCACTTTTATAAAACCAATGATATCCCCTAAATTTATTGAGTATATATCTAATTCTACGATGCGTATAAAAATTAATTATTTTTACTTGGTTAGGATTATGATAATCGCGACATATCATTTGGGGTATATCCTATTATAAGAAAATTAGGAATAGTGCTACACAAAAGGACATACTAGGCCAAATGGTCCCTTTGTTTTCTAGATCTTCCAATTACATTATTAATTACTTGATTTCTATTTCATTCTTATTATTATATGAAATGCAAATAATACCTCTAACTAGAAAAAGATCAGTCATACACTCCAATTTCCTTTAGTGGAGACACCATAAGAAAATATGGAAAAATTCTAGAAATTGATCAAATATCACTAGAAAATATCTATTTTTGACTTCATACGTAGATTCCAAAAAAAACTATACAAACAGGTATGATATAATTCCAAATACTGGGGTTAACAAGGTCATATCACCTGACATAACATTCTTGTCTCCACTAATGTGATTCTCAATGCCATCCTCAGTCGTAAAAGTACCCTACCATGTATAATTGTTGATGTGGGTATACAATTTTTTCAACTAATATACAAATAGGATTATTACATATATATATCTATATAAATCAAAATGAAATCCCATATCAACGAAACTCCATCAACAGTTATAGACAATTCTTCAAAAATAAAGGCTCAACATTCTTTTTAACCGAGAGGAGTTTGTTATTCTAAAACCTAAGGCATCATATCAACATTTGAACCCTATAATCCAATATAAAACGAATTAAAAAATAAAAGATATGAAACTATATAAAAAATCGTATAATATGGATGAATTCAAAATAATCATAACTATCACCATCAATTGTCCAAATTGATCATCCAAAATAACATTCTTAGTTATATATAATTTCTTACTTATTACACATTCTTTATTATTTACCTATTCTAATTTCACATGATGAGTGGTTATATTGTTCCAAGAATCACTAAAAATAGCTCTATTCTACTAATGTGGTCTATTTTTCTAACCTTTTTACCATCAAATAATATGATGTATTTGACACATGATAAGAGTCACAAACATCCGAATATGGAGAAGAAAAAAAGTAGTGTAGAAGATGTTGTATCTAGTTGAAATTATTTCATTTTCGATGTGTTTTCATGCACTCTATATTTATGTGGTCAAACAAACCACATTGTAACATCTAGTTTCTCTTTTATGGCTTGGAGGATGATTCACTAATATAACTATCTAATTTAGATCCATCATCATACTTTAGAAATAGGTTATACTCTCTCTCGTGTACCTAATATTATAGTTTATAGAATTTTCTATTATTATAAACATGCTTCCTCCAAACATAGCTCATAAGATGCCCATTTCTAACACTATTTCTCTATTTTCCCATCTCAGTGTAACTTTTTATTAAAATTAAGATAATATTTGAGAGAATATTTTTTCTTATCCCCAAATAAATGATGAACCATTTCATGGAGAAACATGTAGAATATTTGGGTATAAAGTATGCTAAATTCTTGAATTTAGCACCATAAAAGACACTGAGAATTTATACTACTTCTAATAGAAAATGTAAGTCAATTTTTTTAATTATGATCACGTGAGGAAAATATTATTTGTTAAACCATTATTAAAAATCATAATTAAATGTATTTTTTTAATTTATGTTAAACTACTAAATCCCACAATTTTGAAGAAAGATAATATGACATATACATCACCAACTTGAATTTTATCTAAACTAGTGTGCTAATGAAATTGATGACTTGATTCATCCTATCTAGCCAAACCATTTCATTATTTAGTTTTGTATGACCCAAAAAATGTGTGGATTATGATTCTAAAACTGAATAGAATGTCCCAATTTCATTGGTTCTTACCTTTCATTCCCTCTATCTACATCCACAAAATCATGGACTATACTCTTAACCAATTTTTGGTACACTTATAGCTTAGGTGATACCACATTCTCATCACCTTATTCGACATGATTTCTTTAAAGACTACCAAATTCAATTTTTCTTAAAAAAACTACCATAATAATCACTTATATAAAATGAAGGATAAAAATTTCATATTATAACACGTTAAAATAATCACAACATCTCATTCCCAAATTCAACACATTTCCTCATTTGTTTATTTTTTAAAATTCGATAATGATTTTGTATATAAATCCATTTTGAAAATAATACAATCATTTCATTTTAAATATATATCTTTTGAAAATAATTTCAACAATTTTCAAAAATAATTTTATTTTCATTGAATCATAAATCATTTCTCAAAATGAAATATTCATCCACTATGGGAATTAATTCCTAAAATGATTGTCATGAATGAATCATTATCTAGACCCATGAAAATTAGAATGTGTCTCTATATGTGACTACAAAAAACATATGTACCCAAATCCCTATAAATATGATGTTCAATATATAAAGATTAGATGCATATTTGTATACTCTACATTTGAAGTCCCTATAATCCTACTCCTTTCTACCATCACAACTGAAGGACTAAACCATAAATAAATTCAACTCTAAGAAAAAAATCCAATACCATTTGTCCCAAAAGATATTAGAACCGACTAATATTGATTACAATTATACATTAAGTACCCAACAAGATTATACCACTTGTAACATCATGCCTCTCTTCAGTGGATTTTGTGAAGGCATAACTTCTACAAAGCCTTAAGCAACATCCCCAATATTCCAACAGATGGAAATAAATCCTAAGGGATTCCATACAACTTGTGAATGATTTGACAATTGAGAAATAAAAAAACCAATCCAAACCCACCATAATGGAATAACCACTAAATGATGAATGATAACAATTTAATAGATATCATATTACTAACATTGATATTGAAAAAAATCTACAATACTGTATCATAATGGAAGTCTACTATCATCAACGTACAAACCGGAAGATAAAACCAAAAAAACTAGAAGACTTGAAATATAATTAAAAATCTTCCAACATTCTCCAAGATCCTAATCTGTATAAAATATCAAGTATCAGGAACAAACACTAAATAAATTTGAATTATTTACATAACATGTATCCTGATAAAAAATATCATTAAAATCGCCAATGTTCCAAAGTAGGCATGATGAGAGAATTTCTATAGGTTTTCCACAATAGTAATTCTTACTCAAACCACTAGGATCGAACGTGTTACCAAAATATATAATTTGTTTTAAAATAGTTCAATAATCTATAAAAATAAAAATATTATCATATTAATGAAGGTTATAATTAAAGAAAAAAATTATTCTATTTCCCATTCATGATTGAAACACACACCGACACACGTATAATTCACTAAAAGTTACATATTCATGAGTGGTTTGACATCTATACACTATGTCATCACAATGCTTCCATTCTACTTGATCCCCAATGACTCATCCCCTTATCCAGGGTGAATTCCCATTGAACCCAAATGGTACAGACAAAATAATCTAGGCCACATTGAAAGCATGAATTCACACACCCATATATCCCAAAAACCATTTCAAATAAACAATTAAAATTCATCTAAATATAACTATTATTTTAGTTTAAACCATTCACAAATAACTAATAAATATAGAAAATTCATTTTATATAATCAAGATTTTAAATTCTAGAAAACAAACCACAATTTATGACATGATCTTAAAAATCTACTAATTCAAAATAAATCACTAAAGAAGGGTTCTACAAATCATTCACAACAATTTCAAAATAAATTTCATTTCATTAAGTAAATTCTTAACTAAGATATAAATTTATAATAACATGATAAAAAATTGAATCCTCCTACATTAGATGTTATTATGAAAATGAAGAATAGCACTAAAACATCAAAAACTTTGTTGAATCTAATAAACACCTCCGTAGATATATGTACATATAAAAAGTCATATATTATCATGATTTTCATTAAAACCCATAGACATATATAAATTATGGCAGATATATGAATCTAAGTGATATAAGACAACTATATATGAGTAAACATACCAAAAATGATGGCATACCAAGAGAATCAAGCTCCAACACACAAGGAAAATCATTCAGATCACTTCTGTTTCAAATGAGAGAGACTTCACATCCTTTACGAGAAAAAAACATCATAGAGCTGGAAATATTGAAAAATGAGAGGATTATAGGTAAAAATGAGTGAGAACCACATTACTTATCATCTCACTATTAAAACATGCATGGTTTTGAGATGATTAGAAAAATATTCTCTAACCATTCATCACCCTCTCCATCTAGTAGCACAACACAAGGCTAGACAGTAATGAAAAATTGTGTTCCAACCATAAAGACATAATCTATCTAAAATTGATAAATTTATCTTAGGTGGCTGCATGATCTAAGAAAACCCTATACAAAACTATGTACCTACACAGAAGCCCCTATTTTACATTTAATGGTTTCCACAAACCATGTTCCAAAAGTGGACCTTTATAAAATCCCCAATAACATTCTAAAAGAATTCCAAAATATACCAAACAATAACAAAAAATTTTAAAAACATAAAATATACAATCAAATGGATACCTAGACTAAATCAATGGTTCTAAACTTTTTAACATCCATGAAACACGTTATAGAAAAATGAATCGTATTTCTTCATGACGTATTAGCCACCCACAAACATGGGACACAGTATAATATCCCATAGAAAATCGAATTTGAAAATTAAAATAATAGATAATGACTCCGGTGATTTAATTATGTTGTAAACATTATATATAATATTTTTATACATCGTCATTCTCAACAGTGAGATATAGTCATGGAAAAACTATTTCCATTTATTTTTGGGGTTGTAGTCTTATGTACACACAAATAATGATTTTGTCACACATTTACTTGATATAGAGATGTTGTTATTTAATGATCATAAAAATAAAAAAAAACATATAATATTTATGATAATTAGTTCCTTATATCATCATCATTTAATAATAAATTAAAGAGGTATATGGAAAAATATATTAATAACTCTCATTGAAGATTATTACCTCTTCTTCAGGTAACCACTTTAGGGTTGGGATGAAATCATTCCTTGAGTGAATTTAATCTCAAAATATGTCATCATGAATGGTATTAGGGATATTGGGAGGTGGATTGGTCAGTTATTGTCCAATCCAAAAATGTTTTATGTTATGAAGAAGATAGTATATGGGGTATACTTTTACAAGTGAGGTGAGTGGAACCCGTGAAATATTTTGACAAGAAAGAGGACTACACACAATTTTCATATTAAATATAGAATTAAATATATTATTATCAAATAATATTAATAATATTGTCACAATATATTCATAAACTTATTTTGGGGAAAAATTGTCTTTTTAGCCCTTATTATTTTAACCCCATAGTAAATCCATGTTTACCTTAACTATGGAATGTAATTTTAACTAAATTTAAAATTTATTGTGGTGAAAAATTATATTTAAATTAATATATAATATAAATTATGGTTATTAAAAATAATTAATCTAATTTTCCAAATTCTCTTCACATATTTGGAGAAATCTTAATTTGAAATTAATCCCATAGACATGCTGAGAAAGCTTGTTTTTTGGGAGATATCATTAAAATGTTTATAATGGTTTTGTATCAATATTTCACATCATCATGAAAATAATGAATTTAATTTTATTAATAGGTATATAATTTATCATATTCTAATTTAAAAACAATTAAAAATATAATTTAACACTATTAATAATTTAATCAAAACATTTATTTTTAATCGAAATTCAATATTTTTTACTATTAATCAAATGATTAAAATTTTATCAAAAATCATAAAAATATAAGATATGGTTATATTGACATTAAAATTTTAAAATTGATGTTAAATTTTTAAAATTAATTTTCAATAATATTTAATAATTAGTTTTAAATAATTTCTGCAATGCATGACACATGCAACTTTTAGAAGCAAGTATAGTTTTTTATAAAACAAATATCATTCATTTAAATGATTATTACTTTATCTATAATCAATAAATAACAATAATTATTTTTATTTTGTTATTAATTTTCATTTTCTCTAATTATACTACTATTTTATAATAATATACTATATTATGGTAAGTTTTTACTTTTGGATTCGTGTTCTACATGCCATAATTAATATAAATTTAAATAAATACATTTCTAGAGTTATTTTTGTTAAGTGTTTCATATCACATGAAACTAACAAAAATGTTTAATTAATCATTAATTTATGGTTGTCTCATAAGGTATTATATATCTATCCATGGTTTTGTAAAAAATAAAAAATATGCCTATATTTTTTGTTCATGAGGTTTGAATGGATATGAAGAAAGTCGATATACGAGGAACTGGATTTTTTATTAAATGCATTTTCAATATGGAAGGTTTATTATTGAATATCAATTGAGGATATTATCTGATAAAAAACTAATAAATATATTTTTTCTATCATATCCTCATATTATTTCTGGACACAAAGTTTTTTCCATTTATTTATTATATTTTATGTACTCAAGAGACAGAAAATATTTTTTTAATGAGCAAAGATTATATATTCAATTACAATGGTTCTCAAAAAAGTTTTAAATAATTTTTCATATTCTATAATTATTAATTATAATGTTTTTAATCTTTCAAACTTTTATCAAAATGAATTTTATAAAATATTTTATATTGAATGAGGTTCTTTTGAATTTTTAGAAACATTTGATTGTACTGATTTCATTTTATTTTACAAAATCGCTTGAATTTCCAATCATCATGAAACATGACTGCTAGAAGAATGCATCTTATGAATCTATAATTCATTAAAAAATATCCAAAATATTTTTGAAATTTTATTGTTTGCACATAATATATTTAACAAATAAAAGGATATGTAACTTATGGAAGTTTTTAATATAATTATTATGGAATTAAAAATCATCATCAAAAATAAAATTTGATTTTTTTATGTATAATGAGTTATATTATTTAATTATACCATATATATATAATTTCACTAGATGACATATTATTATGATTATAACATTATTATGAATCCCATTTATTATTAATTGCTTATCCTATTTTTTAAAGGTGAAATGTGTATAGAACCTTTTTTATTTGCATAGTTTATGATATAGTGATATGATTAATGATCATATAGAACACATGAAATTTTTTTTCCATCTATGATGGGTGGTCCAAGAATTTTATATCTCTCCAATTAATTGGGTAATGATTTACGTCTTTTGATATTATTAATGTACTCTATTATATAAACTTAATCCACTATGTTAAACTTGTATATTTCTGTGAACCACCATTGGATATAGGTAGTGATTCTTGATAAGTTTTGATATGGTAAAAATGTAGGGTTGTCTCTTCGATTATGATTTAATGTCCTTGGTAGTTATCCATGACATATCAAATGGTTTATAATGAAATTACAGTGCCACATTTTTATGTCCTGATCTTATGGTTTGTGTTTATTTATGATGACTACACAATATTATGATTCATTTCTTTTGAAATGATAATAATTGAATCCATAAATATTATTTATGATATTTGAAAAATGGGTTAAACAATTTTTATGGTATGTCTATGATCTCATACCCTTAGTCTAATCACATTATTTCATTTTATCATAGATTGATATACCCCATTATTACCCTTTAAAGAAGAATTTATGGTCAACATATCACAGTTTACTTCTATAAGTTATGAATAAAGGTTTTATATAGGGTTTGTCTATGTAGAATACAAATTAAGATGATCTTTTTTTATATTTAGGTTTAATGAAGAAATAATAATTTTGAGTATCTAGTCTCAAAAAAAACATTCACAGTCCTCATCTATGAATTTGTTATTTTTATTGAATGTTTATCTAAAGAGGTGTAATATTTATGTAATAAATGTCCAGGTTGTTATCCTATAGGTAATGAAAAATATTATATACCGATCCTTCTTATTATAAAAATATATTTCCCCAAGGGGAATCACTAGTGTGTATGAACAACTTTTTAATCAACTATTAAATTTTTTCATTATAATACATTTATTCAAATAGATTAATCATATAAGAAGGTAATGAATTTTATTTATCATTGATGAAATAAATAGATATTTAAACCTCATCAAACTGACCGGACCGTGATATTTTACTCAGGGTCTAATTAATATATTTTTTAATAGTAGATTCATCTTACATTCATTGGGAATAATTTTCATTCATTAAATAATCCTAAAGTATTTCATTAAGAGGAGTCATAGTGTTAGGTACCAAAAAATACATGGGAAATGAAGTGTCTCTTATAAATACAAGGGAATATATATCATCCTAAAAAAATTATATTACATTTCTAGAAAAAGAATTTTCACATTGGACATTAATTTTATATACATCCTAATGATTGTATCAGTGATTAACAGATGTGTAAATAATAAAAAATCACATATTTTATGTTAATGAATCTAACTGAGGATTTATTAACATATCCTTATTTCTGTAATATTTACACTCTATGTCCATATTAAAAAACTAATATATTTGGGTGTTATGGAGATATACAATGTTCACATAAAACAAGGAATATATATAGGAGTTAAATTATATATAATACGATAAATCATTAGATATATTTTAATTTGTGACCAAAGTAATACCCACCACATCATTAGGAACATCAAATTCTATTGAAATAATCAGACCTAATTTTTTATTCCAACATAAGAATTTTTTATTGTATATTCCGTTGAAACAAGAGGAATTGATTCAAACAATACCAAATTGCCTTATAATTATATAATTAGGAATTTTTTTCTTCTCCCTTTATCTATCATTCCAGGTCTCGCTATCCTTTTATTTCCACAAATTTATTTGACTTGGACTCTCTACCATAAATTTAATGGGAAATTATTCCCATATATATTTCTTATATAGAGATCCTTCCTTACATTCATATCATTTTCTATGTCTAATTTAATATAGTTCTCAACCAACACATTATTCTCTTATTTCCACCTAAATGGATTCCTGTAGAATTTTTTTTGGAATGATAACACTTTTCAAAATATCCTCATATGAGTATGTTATTTGAAATAATATTAGTCATTGATAGATTAGTTTTAAAACATTAAATATTCATTCAGCCATTCTCACTGGGATTCACATAAATATATCAGCATGGTTCACAATCATTTTAATGTAATGATCGACCACTACCATAGCTTCCTCTGCCTTTTTTCCGTATAAATAAGAATTTCAAATACATGTTATCTAGTTCATCATTCTTCATGGTGGGAGATTAAATCAATTACTAACACCCAGTAGTATATCCCAATAAATTATATATCACCAAGAAATCCATAACCTTCTCATCACATATCATGGTAGGAATAATTTCTCTAAGAACATCACCTAATGTTCATCCACTAATGGATTTGGGGATATAAAATAGGATATAGATTATATCTACATTAAATGGTACAATGTTGACACACTAGGTTATTGTTGAATAGGGTGGTCTATACCTGAATGGTTATGATACATAATCTGGGTGAATTTTTATAATATAGTCACAATATAATTTAATTGAAAAATTGCCTAATGTCTATTCTCTGTAGGGAAATTCATTAACTAATTATGTTGTTGAAATTGTTGTTTCTAACATTACATTTCATTTCTAATTTTTTTTATCTAATTATTTCATAAAGAATAAGATAAATTTATTTTAATGTAATATATAAATACATTAAGAATATCCTTTGTGTTTCTCCAAGTTTTCATGTTTTAGATAATCTTATTCTAAAACTGTTTCCTTTGGTTTCTACTAAAATTATATATGATACGATATAAAATTTTGTTGACTCCAATTTTCTAGTTCATGTTATTATTTTATTACAATTAATACATAATACAGAAATCATCATTCACTTGATTAAAAAATTTAGTGTCCTTGGGTGAATAAATATTTAAAAAATCATTAATTTGAATCCCACTATATATTACATGAACTCATGAGTAAATTCATTCCTCTGCTATAGTCTATTTTCAAAACCCTAAAATCTTATTGGTTATATATGTAAATGGAAAACATTATATTGGTGTGAGATTAGATTCTCAATATATGGGTAGTGTAATGTGAAAATAATAACAATAAAACATTATGTATAAAATAAATAGCCATAGTTATGTTATAAAAAATAAATTTGAAATAATAGATTTATTAATGACCAAAATAACAATGAATAAATTCATGTAAAACTAAATGAACAAGAAGAATTTGAAATGGATTTTTTCAAACATCATAATCATAGAATGATGTCCTTGTTCAAAGTAATTTTAATTAATTGTTATGAAATATTCCACTATACTATCATAATTGTCTCATATGAGATAAAACTTCGCTAGGATATTATATATTTATAGGACTAACTAATTACACATTTTCCACTATATACCATAAATAACTAAATAATTTCATTAAATAATAATCATTTAATTACCCATATAGAATAATTTACTAAATTGATTTGTCTTACATCATTATTCCATATTGAAGAACAGATTCAATGGTACTGAAATTTGTTTCCCAAATTAATGAATAAATATCCATATCAAGGTGATATGACTTATATACTAATTAGGGATCATAAAATGATTAAATATTCAAAATTATCAGGTGAATGATACATGATTATAGTCAATGTGTTTTTGAAAGGAATAACATAATCAAGGTATCTATATAAATATATATATTCATTTCCAATAGTTATAGAACAATGAAAGAATAGACAAATCATTATCATTGTTTTTATATAGCATCTAGATTAATCAAGCATCTCCTATATTAGTGTCAAATAAGGTGTATGGTATCGTCCAGTTCACCATGCCCAAGATTTATTATTGTGATATAAGTAGATAACTTTTATACGGTTTATTAACCCAATATGTATTTATTTCAAATCTACATCCACTATTTTGTGAATAGATATATATTATGTTTCTTATTAAATCCATACAAACATTAATTACTAATATTTAAGTTGGTTTTATGGCTACCAGAATGTATGTTAATTATATTTACAATCATAAAGATATGAATTGGAGAGATAAAATAAATAAATATAAATATATATGTCATGAATATGATAGTAACATTAAAATATTAGAATTCGATAATTTTAAATATATATTAAAAGACACTATTGAAAAACAAATTTACAAGAAAATGGTATGTGGGGGAGCGATAACCCTTACTGTAGGTGAAGTGGTTCTTATTAAAGCTGGATATAAAATTATTATGACCATAAGAACACCATGAGAGTTCTTTAGAGATTTAAATATATAGGAAATTCATGCTTATTGGGGTTTTATGGCAGATGATTGGAAGAATGTGCTGATATTTATACCTTTTGAGGGTCTTAATAAGTGTTAATATATTTTTATATTATTAAATATACTAAAAACTTGTCATCATAATGAATTATACATTATTAATAAGAATTTTATTGGTTTAATGATACTTAGATTATTTAAAATCAAATACCAATTTGAATATCACCATTCGACCTTCCCATTTAATATATGGAATAAAAAATGATTTCTTTCACAAAATTACAAATTCTCATTACAAAATATACTACATAAAATGTAAAAAATATTTTAATATTAATTATAATAATAATAAAATGTTAATTTTTTATCAATTTTTTATAAATATCTGAATTATTCCCACATAATTATGATGTCATCAAATAATGGAAGACGCAAAATAATAGGTTACAATTTTTTCTAGAAAAATAAACTATGTTAGAAATTTTCAAAAAAATTAATTCTTTGTTAATATTAATATGGAATGGAAAAAAATTAATATTACCAATATAATAATATATAAATGAAATGTATGATATTTTTAAAAAATATACTAATTTATCTGAATGAAAAAACATTTATCGAATAATACATATTCAATATTTTATCGAAATTATATATAATTTCATTAAAATATTTTATTATTTATAAAATAAAATGTAAAATATTTTCAAGAAAATATAATTTTGGTTAACAATAATATAATTCTTATGGTAACATAATTGTGTTTTTATTACAAATATTAATATTTCCCATCAATCTTATAATCCAATCTTCATAATTCCCAATATATATATTGATTAATGGTCATGATTTTAAATAGCCACATAACACTATAAATACCCCACCATTAACATACATCGATATTAATATCTGTATGTCAAGGATAAATATCAATTAAGAAATCAATATTTCAATACTAATATTTTATTTATACTTTACAATATTTTTTATTGTTGTGATAAATATTTTCGATTGAGGTGGTCCCAATTTTTATATTTTATTTTATTTATTAGTAATTTTTCTCTTTTTGAATTCATTATATTTTATCTGGAATTATTTTATAATTAATGAATGGATCATAAAATATTTAAATAATGTGTTTTTGGTTTTTATTATTTGTTTTAAATTAAAATACATTACTATAAAGGAGATAAGAAAATATTTTGTTGAAATAAAATACAGGTATGTTATATATAAGAAAACATTATCTATCGAATAATATGATTATGAATTATTTTTTCTTTGAGTTTTTATTAAATGAATTTAAATTACAAATAACTTCTCATTAATTATTGTTTAACATTGAAAAAACATAATATATTATTAGTATTTTGTTTTGATTATTTTTTCGTTCTATTCATCTTATGTCAAGCAGGACGTTTGATTTTTAGAGGGTGATTAAACTGTTTTTGTTTATTAGATTTTTTTTTCAATTCGTATAATCGATCATTTATTAGTGACCTATTCCATATATAATGATGCGGGGACATTGATGAACTGGTGGTTTACTATGACTATATGATAGAAAGAGTGGAATTATTCATTGTGGAATATTTTGATGAAAATGACTGTTTTGAAATGAAAAGAATGTGATTCTATGATGAAGGGTGGATGAAATATAATTAATGGAACATATTTGATCTTGGTGATTGTGTTTCCTGTGATTTTTAGTGATATTATAATGTAATTTGGTGGGCATGTTAATGCTCCATGAGATTTAAAACCTATATATAAATTTGTTAACTACATGACACATAGCTCATAAGAACACAAACAATGTATTTGGGGTAATATAAATAATATTGTTGTAATATCATGAAGATTTTTTGTATGTAATATTAATGTTTTACTATTTTTATTTTAAATTCATATGTCTTGGAGGTTCCTTATAAACTAATTTGAATGTAAATTATTCTAAGAACACCTTGTTTTTAATTATTCTCTATATTCAAAATGTATTAAACTATTTTAAATAAAATTAATATGAAAATTACTAGAATGAGGCCTTTGTAAAATCATTATCCTAAAATATTGTATCACCCCAACCCTTGTTACCTAGAGTCAGTGCATTATTACATAACATTGGCATGATCATAAGAGATCTAGTCTAGAAAGACCTGTTAGTTTAGTAGTCTTGGAAGTACTAGATACATAAATAAGTTTTACATTACATTATAAAATGAAAAATAACCACAATATAGTCTCATTTGGACACATTCATAACCCTTGGATTATCACTGTAGGTCAGTCATAATATAATTTTTTGCATCCTGGAAAAAATAAATCATAGAAAGGGGTGAGCATAGGTGCTCAGTATAGTTAACAATATACCCGAAACATTCATAAATAAGCATAAACATTTACAGCATTGTATAAGACTAAAAAACAAGCCTTCTAAACAATAAATTCAGAATAATTTGGAAATGATAAATAAAATAATTTCATTTACTTATTCACGTGAATATTCTACTAGTTGAATTATCAGATGCAATATCAATATAAAATTTAATATTGACGGAATGCATAATTCCAGACATCATAATAACATATTCAAGGCCTCATGAAAAGAATACAAATAAGATTTGGTCAAGTCCATGTTCAAGAATCTAGTTTGTCTCATGAGACCTATTGATGCATCAATGATCTAAAGTGGGCTCCACCAGTCACTTACTACGTCCAATGCATAACTCATATCAAAAAATTGAAACATAACAAAAACATCAGTATTAAAACATGCTTAAGAAATGTTATTATTCTTAAATATAAAAAAGGAATGGTATATAAATAACACATCCACAATAAAACATATCACAAAACCATAAATACAATATAGAATATTTTATCATAAAAAATCAACTTCATACAAGTGTAAAATCCATCAAAGGATGTTGACATAAATGAAATCAAAACTATTTGAGATAAATATCTATTTCTATTTTAAAATAATTTAGAAGAGACATAATAATAATAGAAAATATTTATTTTGAAAATATTATTAAAATATTGTAATGTAAGCTTAGAATGTGTTATATAGTTAGAAAATATCCATACTCAGGGTATATGTTATAAAAAATTTCATTCC
The DNA here is from genome assembly GCA_963277665.1 of Viscum album. Lineage (NCBI taxonomy): Eukaryota > Viridiplantae > Streptophyta > Magnoliopsida > Santalales > Viscaceae > Viscum > Viscum album. Next base: position 1,738,543,534 of record OY728145.1, read on the forward strand.
ATAATTTTTTCGAAAAGGGTGTAAACTACCTTGTTTGGAAAATTATATAATAATTCCTTTATAAAAATTATATAAAAAGTAAAAAAGGGTATAATTGACATTAAACCAAATTATAGGAAATAGTAAAAATGTTTTCAAATAAATTTTTATGAAACATGGATGTGGATGATAAAGATGTCCCAGTAGATACACATGTATAAACAACCTCAGATAATGAAGAGATTATAGAATTATCCATTAACATGATCATTTCATTGATCGATGGTATGTAAACCTCCTGTATAACAATTAAATATTTTATATTAAATTATAAAAGAACCACATACATAAATATGATATCATATTTGATCTTCTAATATTGCTTTGTTAATAATATTTATGTATTATCATTAGTCTGGGTGTTAACTAATTCATTTTCCTTCATAGGCTTAGTTACATATTCCATGTTTATTATGGATAATATGTATATGATTCATATAGATAATTATATTATGATCTTAAATATTATTTTTAATCATAATACGAATATTATTATTGAATGGTTATGATGTTGAAGGAAACACATCACGTTCATTGAAACTGTAATATGTACGTACGCACGAGAGACAATATCATACTATTAATAGTGAAAGTTTATGTTATAGGATGATATATCATATATGAACAATAATTAACATTTTATATTTATTATTTAAATCATTTAAAATCATTATTATATGCAAAAAAATAATGAAGTGTTGAATAACAAACTACACCACGATATGGAGACGATAACCCGTACGTATGCATATATGGTGACACGTCATTCATATGATGGATAGAATAATGAATTTAGCTATACCATATTTATGAGAACATCAAAGAATGTATAAGGTATTGGATTAATTATTTTGGTATGTAATAATCAAAGAAAGAGGAAGTGGAATAAGAAAAGTAATTTGAAATAGGTGATGAGATTATTACCTTTTCTTCAGGTGCTTCTTTTTGATTTGATCAAAAGGGATGCTTAGGTTTGATTCTGATCAAAGTAAGTCCTCTAGTATAAAGTGACAGTAGTTGGGAGGCTATTTGAGTAGGGGTTAGTTTATCCAAATGGTTTTGGAGGTGTTATTTTTAGAGAGGGGAAGTACCTGTTTATAAGAGAGGTGAGGGTAACTTAAGGAAAAGATTGAAATATTATTTTATTATTCAATCATATTCATTTTATAATGTCTCCAAAAAGATTTTTTATGAGACTAAGGTGGGTCTAGGTCAATAAAAACTCATCCAAAATGATTTATACTAGTTTATCTCACCACATTCACCTTATCTATTTGATTTAACTGTTAGCTAAATAGTTTACATTTTATAATGTCTTCTTGTAATTTTATATTATATGGTTAATAAACATACTATAAAATTACAAGAGAATATAAAGATATTAATTATTGATATATCTAACCTTATATTATTCCATTGGATGATCCTCTTATTTTTAAGAATATTATATCAATTAATAATATATTATTTATTTTAAAAACTCTTTTATGTCAATTTGGACACTATTTAGGATTTGGTTTCTGGGAAAGTCATAAAAAATTTATCACTTATAAAAAAATTATTTAATCAACACTATCTTGTCATATTAGTCTATAAAATTCATGGAATACATCTAAAGTCACAATTTTAAATTATATTAATATTTACATTATCAATTATTTTCATCACTCAATAATAATGTAATTACTATATCATCATTATGTCATAAATAAGTTAAATTATTTAATGTCTAAAAATTAAAAATAAAATACCATTTTGTAAAAAATATTTTTAGATTTATGATAAATAATTCATTACAATCTTATTTATAACCATATAATAAAAATGGTTTAGTTATTAAACGTTGAATTTATCAATTTTAACTTTTCCTCAAATAAATTAATAATAAATATCCTAATCTAATCCAATTGAAAAAAGAATCATATATTATTCATAAGGTTTCTTTTCTTATATAAAAACTTATAAAATATAATTATTACATGTGTTAGGGTAATTATAATATCATTTTAACCATTAATTACCCTATTTACTTTCAACGGTGGTATATAAAATTTAAAAGTTACTATTTACTGAAAATTATTTTCATTTCTTTGAATGAAATTTTACTTAATGATTTCATCCAAATCCCCTATATTATTGAAATTCAATTCTGAGAAGTGGTAAAAAAAAATTTTAACCAAATTTGCTAACGTGCCTATAAGGTAGGTAAAAGATATTAAAAATTTCAATAAATTGCATAAATCTAAATTTATTATAAAATGATATCAATGAATTATTTTGAACTAATATATGTCATATTTATCTATTTTTAATTAAAATAATTATGAATAAAACAAATCATTATTTAAATACAAGGTTTTTTAGGTAATAACATAGTCTTTATCACTATTCATAAAAAATTGAAGGTTTTCAAAAAAATATCACAAATTCAGCCTAAGATAATTTTTAAATTCTGAATCCAGAAATTAAACCCATTTTGAGAAATAATATTCATAAAATTTCACAAATTGGGTATTACAATTCATAACGGCAAGTTTTATTGGACATGGTATGTTAGAACTCGATGTTTCCTACAAAACAAGCTACTGTATTATTCAATGAGAATCATATTGTGGAGGCTTGGGGTGTTACATTCTTCCCTACATCAAATAATTGTGTCCTCAAAATTTCTAGAATACTACTACATTAAATGATTTGGGTTTTTCATCATCATAAGTTCCTCGGGTTCCCACGTTGCCTCTTCCATCTTATGGTTTCTCCATAGAACTTTTTATAGATTTGTCATTTGGTATCTCAACACTTTTTCACAAGTATAAAAAAATTTACAGTCACTTCACAATAAGGCATATCAGGTTATAGTTATATTTCCCCATAGTTTAGTACATGTGTTGGGTCCGTCATATATTTTCTCAATAGTGATACGTGGAACACATCATGAACTTTGGAGAGACATAGAGGCATTTCCCAAAGTTAAGCTACAACTCCAATTCGTTCTAGAATTTCAAAAATTTTGATGTACCTAAGACTTAATTTACCGTTTTCAATTAATTGTATAATGCCATTCCAGGGTGATACCTTCACGAAAACATGATCTCTAACTTGAAATTCCAAATCCTTCCTTTGGTTGTTAGCATAGATCTGTTCTCTACATTGAGCTTAATTGATGTGGGTTTTTATAAACTTCCACTTTTCCATTGATTCCCTAACATGTTCTGTCCCTTTGAGTTTTCTTTCACCCACATCATCCCAACAAGTTGATGTGAGGCATATCATTCCATATAATACTACATAAGGTGCCATCTGAAAACATGAATAAAAGCTATTATTTTAGTAAAATTCTAAAAGTGATGAATATTGATCCCACATTCCTTGAAAGTCATGTGATAAAGATCTCAACATGTATTCAATGGTTTAAATAGTCTGTTATGATTGTCCATCAGCTCGAGGGTGGCAGGCATTGCTCAAACAAAGATCAATATCCATGGCCTTCTAAATACATTTCTAGATTCAAGAAGTAAAATGGGGATCATGATCAGAAAAAATTGATAGGGTTACTCCATGAAGACATACAACTTCATTAATATATAGCATTTCTAAATGTTCAAGTGGTAAATATTTTCTTATAGCATGAAAATTTGATTACTTGGTAAGATGATCAATAATGACCCATATTCCATAATTCCTTCTAGGAGTCTTTGGTAGCCACATGAAAATTTTCTTTGTAATATCATCCCATTTCTACTTAGGTATGGTAAGAGGTTGCATGACTCCTCTTGGATGTTGTCGTACAACCTTAACATGTTGAAAAACTATACATCTTGACCCATAATCCACAATCTCCCTCGTCATGTTGTCCAATCAAAAATGTTCCTTACAATTTATATTATCTTACTGCTGCTAGGGTGTATAGAGAAATTATAGCTATGAGCATCATTCAATAATTGTTTTCATTGATATGGTATCTATGGATCACAATTTATCTTAATAAATTTCAAAATTACAACATCATATATGAAGTCAATCAATCTCCCATCATTCACAGCTTTTTTTTTGAAACTCATCATCATCAGTCTACAAACGTTTTATCCTTTTTAGTAAAGATGGTTTGACATCCATTTGAAAAAGAATTTATGGTCACGTTCCATGATTATTTCATATCCATTTTTACTAGATCCATGAACCTAGAATCCCATTGAACACTCATCTTTTTCAAAACTCCATGATCCTTTCTACTAAAATCATGTAGCACCTTATTTTCATTCCTCAGGTGGTATAGTATAGTGCAATAATATTACATGAGTAGTTAGAGCCATATCCTTTGCCTCATGTTGATTTTTTTTTTGTGAAAAAATATATTTCAATCTTTTGTTATCAGTATATATCTCACATTTTTCACTATAGATATAGTGTCTTCATATGTTCAATGAAAAGATTACAACTTCTAACTCAAGATCATGGGCGGGATAATTTTGTTCATGAATTTTTATCTGACGTGTTGTATATGAAATAAATATATCATTATTCTTATGGACACAACCATGTCCTTTATTTGAAGATTCATGATAAATAATAAACCCATCAAATAATTGATCAATATTACTCCTTCGGTAGCATATATAATCTGCTACATGCCTGGATAACCTTGTAATGATAGCCTCATTCATTGTGACATTCTCATCATCCTTTTTCATTAAACTAAAAAATTATTTATCTATATCTACTCGAGAGTCATAAAAAAATTATTTTTCTATGAAACTTTCATTAAACTCCCCCATTCAATATTTTATACTTCTTCATCCCCTTTTGTATTTTAAATTAATGACCACCATTGATTTGCATCTCCTATGAGGAGATAAAATTCCATGACAACTTTTTCACTTTAACTACTCCTGGAATCATGAAATATTTTATCTTCAGAAGTTATCCATTTCCCATATAAAAATGGATTTATATTCCCATTTAATGTTGTTGGTTGTTTCCTCATGATGTGGTCTAACATTGATGCTCCATTTTGTGGATCAGGGGGCCCTATATGGGTAAGATATTATATATAATCTGAGTGAGTGGTCATAGTATGGTTATAAGTTTTTCATAACTGGTTGGATCACCAAATCCAATATAATTTTCTTGTGTGAGTGGGAAATCCTTACATGGATTACGTGTGTTGATACATTTTTTATTCTTTTCACTAGGTTCTATTTCTAAAAAATGGAATACACAAGATTAGCTTATAAATCACAATACATAATTCCAAACTAGTAAAATACCTAAATATAATTGAACAATTTATGCATATAATCAAAAATAATAAAAAAATGTTTTCATTGTGGAAGTATTTACTCATAAATCTTTCATAATGGTTTGTAATGAAATTAGAAATTACCCTAACCATATCCCCTAGGATTTTCGTAACTATGAGTGCATCAAATCTGTTTTTCGTGTACTAGGATTCCTCAGGTCAGGCCTGAAACTCTTTGTCTAATTTTTCACTACTAGGTACATCTGTTTCAGATCCTCCTCTTCCTACTCATATACAAACAGGGATGTATTTCATTGAAATTACACAAAATCTCTACATTACCAAAATCCTAGGATATTCTTTTATATTAAATCCTCAAAGTCTATGTTAGGGTAATGTTCACAAATAATAATTTTTCTAAATCTAGATTCCAAGCATTGTACTAAACATCCCCTAATTCCACCTGTAATGAATTGACACTCATTAACCAAAATCAGTTATTTATTAAATAACATTGGCATTATCACAAGAGATCATTTCTCGAAATACCGAATAGTTTAGTATCCTTGGAAGTACTAGATACATAAAAAAGTTTTATATTACATTATAAAATGAAAAACAAAAGAAACATTGCCTACTTTAAATATATTCATCACACATAGACTATCCTTCCTGGTTAGTAATAATATACTTCTTCGTATCATAGGAAAAATAAAACATATAAAAGGGCGAGCTCATGTTCTCAGTAAGGATAAAAATATAGCAGAAACTTTCATAAATAATCATAAAAATTTAAGAAAATGTATAAGACTAAAGCACGGGACTTTTAAACATAAAATTCATCATAATATCGAAATTATAAATCAAATAATTCCATTTACTTATTCATATGGATATTCTACTAGTCTAATAATCACATGAAATATCAACAACCAATTTTATAGTGATCGAATGCATAATGCCGAACGTCAATAACACATAGTCAAGGAATCATGCCAAGACTACAAAAAAAGGTTTTGTCAAGGCCTTGTTCCAAGACACTAGTTTGTCTCATGAGACCTACTAATGCATCTAGGAGCTATAGTGGACTCCACCCGTCACATACTAAATCCAATGCATTACTCATATGGAAAGGTTGAAATATAACATAAACATTTTTATTAAAACTAGCATAAAAATGTTAATATTTTTTACCACAAACCATGAATGGTATATAAATAACACATACAAAATTAAACATATCATAAAACCTTTAATACAATGTGGAAGATTGTATCACTATAAATCAACTTCAAATAAGTGTAAAATCCATCAAAGGATGTTGGAATAGGTAAAATCAAAACTATTTGAGAGAAATAATTATATCTATTTTGAAATCAATTAAAAGTAACTTAATTATAAAAGAAAATATTTATTTTGAAAATATTCGTATAATTTTTAATGGGATGCTTTGAAGGTGTTGTAATGGCAAAAAATAACCGCACTGACTGTATAAGTTAAAAAAAAATTTATCATTAATTTTATCGAAAAGGTCGTAAAGTACCTTGTTTGGAAAACGACATAATGATTAATTTAAAAAAAATTTATAAAAATTAAAAAATGGGTATATATAAATGTATCCCATATTCTAGGAAATAGTAAATTTTTTGAAATAATTTTTTAAGAAACATGGATGTGTAAGATAAAGAGGTCCTAGTAGATACTCACATAAAAACAACCTCAGATAATAGAGAGATGTGTAGAACTAACACATACCTTTTACTTTTACTTGATTGATGGTACGTAAAATCAGGTATAATAGTAAAAAAATTGTTATTAAATTATAAAATTACCACATACATAAATATGATATCATATATGATATTCTACTATTGCGTTGTTAATAATATTTCAGTAGTATCATTGTTTTGGTTGTTAAAAAATTCGTTTTTTATATGATTTGGTACATATGCAATGTATGTTAAGGAATGGTTGTATTTGATTCATATCAAGAATGATAGTAAGTTATAAAACAATATTTTTAATTATAAAAATTAATATTTTTCTTGAATGGATATTATAGGGAATGAAATTCAACACGTTTGTGGAGACGGTAATCTATACATATGCATAAGCGACAATATCGTTCTATTGATGGTGAAATAGTATGTAATTAGATGTTATATCATATATACAGAATGATTAACGTGTTATATTTATTATTTACAACATTTATATTCATTATTATACCCATCCAAATAGTGAAGTTTTGAATAACAAACTACACCACGATGTAGAGGCAGTAATCCGTACGTATGCATGTATAGTGACTTATCATTCATATGATGGATAGAATAATGAATATAGTTGTTCCATATTTATAATAACATAAAAATGTTTATAAGGTACTATATTTATTATTTTGGAATGTAAAAAAAAAGAATTAGGTAGTGGAATAAGAAAATAACTTTGAAAGAGGTGGGGAAATTATTACCAGTTCTTCATGTGCTTCTTTTTGATTTGATCAAAATAGATACTTAGGTTAGATTCTAATCAATTTAAGGCCTCTAAGATAGAATTAGGGTAGTTGGGATGATATTTTAGAATGTTTTGTCTTATCTAAATGGCTTTGGAGGTGTGATTTCAAGAGAAGGGGAAGTACCCTTTTATAAGAGAGGTGAAGGTCAGTTTAGGAAATTATTAAAATATTATTTTATTATACATTCATATACAGTTTATAATGGCTCTAAAAGGATTTATTTGGCGGATAATGTGGGTATTGGTCGAAAAACTCCCATCCAGTAGTTTTTAGATAGGTTTATATCCCCATATTAACATTATTGTTTAGATTGAACTCTTAGTTAAATAGTTTAACTTTTACAATGTCTTCTATTATTTTTAAATTACATCATTAATAAACATACAATATAATGAAAAGAGAATCCCATGTTTTTTATTTTTGATATATATAACCTTATATAATTCATTTGGATGAAACATAAATTTTTAGGAATATTATCACAATTTATAATATAGTATCTATTTTAAAACTCATTAATGTCAATTTTGACACTATTTAGTATTTTGTTTTTATGAATGTCATAAATAAATAATCACATCAAAAAAATTATTTAATAAACCCTAAAATATCAAATTAATTTATAATAATTTTATAATACATCAAAACTCTCAATTTACAATTATATTAATATTTATAATATCAATTATTTTAATCTTTCAATAACAAGCTAATTACTGCATCATCATTGTGTCATAAATAAATTCATTATTTAATGTCCAAAAATTATAAATAAAATACCATTATGTAGGAAAGATTTTTAGATTTCAAATTAATCTTTATAGTCTACTTTATCTTATATATATACCTATATTAAAAATGGTTTAGTTATTAATCATTGAATTTTACACTCTTAACTTTTCTTTAAATAAAATAATAATAAATATCCTAATCTAATCTGGGTGGACCAAAAGGATCATATTTTATCCTATGTTTTCTTTTTTTTTAAACATACCCAATATAATTAAGGCATTTGTTAGGTTAATTATATGATCATTTTTTACCTTTAATTTCCATATTTACTTCTAACTATGGTAAATAAAATTCGAAAGATAATATTCACCAAAATTTATTTTCATCCCGTTGAACCATATTTTACTTACTGATGTCAACTGTTTCTCTCAGATGTTTTAAATTCAATAGAAAGAAGTGTAGAATTTTGTTTTATTCAAATTTTCTATTATGTCACGAAGGTGGGTAAAAGACGTTAAAAAAACTCAATAATATTTTATACATATAATTGTATTATAAAATGACTTCAATGAATTACATTGAAAAAACATATGTATTATGTATCTATTTTTAATTAAAATAAATTTAAATATAATAAATAATTATTTAAATATAAATATGGTTTTAAATAATAATGTAATGTTTTTCACTATTCAACAAAAATTGAATGTTTTCTGTAAAATAGAAAAAAATCACCCTAAGATAATATTGATATTCCAAATCCAAAAATGATGTCCATTTTGAAAAACATATTTTATAAAATTTCAAAAAGTTGGAATTACTATTCTTAACGAATAGTTTTATTGGTTGTGGTGTGCTAGAACTCGAAATTGTGTATAGTTCAAGCTATTGTATTATCCGAAGAAAAGGGTACCATGGATGTTTGGGGTGTTACACACACACACACACACTCATATATATATATATTATGCTGTTTTTAGGATTTTATTATGGTTAACATATAGTTCTCCAATACTTGTAAGTAGTAACTCTCTTATTCTATGACTTTTTTATTAGTAGAGCAAAATTTTTATTTGTTTTATATGTGTATGTTCTTATAATCCAATAATTTGTAATGAAATACCTATATAACAATAAAGATAAAAATTATTTTTAAATGTATATTTAATGATTAACACACATTATGTATGTATTGTCCAACATGTGTGTAAGGGTAACCCCTTATTTCTAATGGTTGTGTGATTGTGCTCTCCTTATCACATAAGGGTATGATGGATTTTATATATTTTATGTGGGGGTTAGTAATTGATTTATGGGTAAAAATAGATTCCCTTAAATTATAGTAAGGATCTGTCTAAGGGTAAAACTCTAATAATTGTATGCATCATTTTTATGAGAAAAATAATTAAAAAATCATGTTTTTCATTACAACTTCCTCAAAATGCATAGGTAACTCCTTTTTGATGAATTTGTTGTCCAAAAATAGTTTTAAATAATTAATTTCACAGTTTATATGTACATAAATCCAATATTAAATGATTTTAGAAATCCAAAAAAATAAGATACGATGAAAACACAAATAGAATCATGAATTTAATTTTAAATTTTTAGTGATATTAAATAGGATATTTAATGAATACCACTAAAATAACTTGTAATTTTGTTCAGTTCATTAATTAAATCATGTTTCAGAAGGATATAGTCATATAACCATGGAAAATGGTTATCTAGTTCCTTTGGAATGTGTTAGGTTATTTCTTTCTAAAAATCAATTAATGTTTGATAGACATTTTTTACATTGGTCGGTGCATGTGGGATATCTATTACTGTTAGTATTTCTTATTACTCAAATATTTATGGAGATCTTTTTTCATATTATTTATCATTATTTCAATGTTGGGGTAACATTCATATGCCTTTGAAATTGAACTTATTATTTCATTTACTGTAATATTTATTATGATTTGTATTCGAAATTTTTTTATATATCTAGTAGATATTCCAATGATTAATTATTTATTTATATTTTAAATAACTCTAGAAAATTTGGATTTTAATATAAATTAATGTTAAAATTATATTTTAATGGAATAAATATTTCTTAAGAAATTTATATATCTAGTAACATATTGATAAAAAATATGAATTTTCGTGTTAATGATTTATAAAAGAAAGGTAAATGTTGATACATTAAGACCTTTTAAAATGTTTCATCAGAAATTTGTTTTTATATAGGATAAATAATTTAATAATGGTCATATAAATTTTTATTAAATTCCTTGAATGAATTTTTAAACATAGTGAAATATAGAAATGATTTATTTTTCCATTTTATAAATTATTGTAAAATTAATATATATTAAGAAATGTATCTATATATGAAATCGAAATGATGGATGATTGAAGGAGAGAAAAGAATTTTTTTCTTTTTGAGTAATTATTTGAAAATGTAACTAAGTTGAATTGATATACTTCTTAATGAAAAATGTTCTATTGCGTAGTTTGGGGGTGTGATAAAAAAATTATTAATTTTAAAAATTTGTTTTTATGATATAATATAAAATATGATATTTAATTTTAAACATATACCTCAATTTGAATCTTTTTAGAGGAACTATATTTCTAGAATGTAATTTTAGTGACATATTTTCAACATTTTACTAATAAAATATATCCAGTAGATGTAGTTAGGTCATAGATTAACCATCGAGATTATCCCTTGGTAAGGCATATAGAGGGAAAGGATCGGAGTTTGGATGAGGTAGATTTATATGTATATTTGAATCCATTTTTCAAACATGTCATTCATGATAGCCATGTTGATTCCATCTATGATTATATAACTTTAGAATATTGATAGCATTTATTTGAAAATATCTAATAATATCACTTAAATATGGACTAGAATGAAGATTCCCATAGCCCAAAGGCAATTCCCATTACCTATTTGTTGGAAAAAACCACCAGGGTATCATAAAGAATGTAGTGGGAAGGATTTCACCCAATAACACAAAAATAAACACAAATGAAATTAAAAGACCAAATTACATATAAATCCAAGGAATAATATAAAAATAACATCTCAACAATGATGATTTCTTATAAAACTAATAATAAAAGATGAGATACCTAACAACCCATGTCTTATATGAATTTTTTTCAATATCACATTTCAACACTTTTCAAGGTCAAACACAATGATATAGAAATACCATCTAAAACTTACAATATTCTAAAACTAAAATATTCAATATATAGCTAGAGTATTATCTCCACATATCACATGAATTGATCCACCCATATCCTAAATATTATTTTGGATCCACTCAATCAGACAATCGTCTCACATGAATAAGAAATAATGATTTGTGAGTGGATTTTACCATCATATTGAAATAGAAATAGATAAAGAGTGTAATGAAAAGACAAAAAAATTATATATCAAAATGAAAAATATTAAAACAAGTATATGATATAGTCAATGAATTATATAATAAATAAATAAGTATATTTTAAAAAACAACCAATGTTTTCATGTTCAGATAGAGAAACTCCACATTTAACACCATCAATGTTTGAATAAAAAGATATAAAAATATACAATGCACCAAAAAACATAAAAACTATAATGTATAAGTATTTAAAAAATGAATATTAGGTCTCCACCTATCATCCCATAACAAAACAATTTAAAGGAGAATATATTTCATTTATGTTTGAATATATTAATTTCAATATTTATTTTACAGTTTTTTAGTTATTATATAATGTATGAAACATTACCCATGAAAACGACCATTTTCACAATGCCATGAATTTACTAAATAATTTTCAAATTTATTTACTCATACAAAAACATTTGAAAATTTATATTGTACATAGTATTAATGGAGGATAAATGAAAATAGGATATCATTTCATAATTTATCTAAATAATTTTATCATTGAAAAATACACTTAATTCACCACAATAAAGACTAATGGTACTAATGGAATATGTTCTAGGAAAAAGAAAAATTGGTCATCAATGATGAAAATTCCCTCCATCACGAATCAGACATGAAATCAATTCTCCTCACCAAAACATCAGGTCTTATAATAATATTCTATAACCAAGGTGGAATACTATAGGTTTACAAGTATATATCCTATAGAAACAACTTTGATGTTATGATTATACTTTTCCACATTTTTACCTAGTCATACCACCTAAAAACCCATCCCTTCTCATATCATTCAAATTGTCATGATATCTTCAAAATTTAATATCTTATTATAAATAATATCATTTCAACGCATTTGAATATAAAGTTATGAATATTGCTAATAACTAGGAATGATAGATTGGAAAATTTCTCTCTATAGGTAATAATAATTAAATTCAACTAAAATTCAATTCCCTATTATAAAACTGTTGATTTTATGTCATTAATTCTATGATACATCCTTCCCATTACATAAAAAAGGCATGAATTATGGGTTTTACATTTTACAATGAATAATTTACCAATTATTATGGGCCTTTCTCCCTTCCACTCGATATATTTATTTCATTTTAAAAAAATTGATAATACTATTTACAAATCATATAACATTATTCAATACTATCATCTAAATTATCATTTCAGATAGGGATAAAAAATAAGACCAAAATTATTTCAACAATTTTTATTCATCATTATAAAAATCATTCATTTAAAAAAGTAATCAGTTATATAATTTTTTTAAAAAAAGTGTCATTCATTAAGCATATATAATTTACATTACTTATAATAGTGGAATTTCTTATTGGATTCAAATTATAAAAATTAAATATAATGTTCCCATTGGTTTATTTAGCATTCCAATATATATATTGATACCATTATAAGGCCATTAAAAAAACCATTTATAACTCATATTAATTTATTAAATAACATATTATAAAGAATCATTGTGAAGAGGGTTAATGCATAAAGACCACACTATTTTATTTTCAAATCATCATCATATACAATATAAATTATTAATCAAAATCATATCAGGTATATTGATATAACAAAAACATATATTCAATATAAAAATAATATTCACATGAATTAATATTAAAATAACTATATGAATAGTTTATAAAAAACTTATTATATCATCATTAAGTTTTATATATAAATGTAATAGCATAATTAATTATTGAAAATTAAAACTCATGTAAGAAATATAACAGATCATATATTCAATTATAAGAGGATAAAATTCAAAAAGCAACATTATAATTGTGATAATAATCACCAACATTTAATTCTACAACCTTTGACAAAGTGGAAACTTCATAAGAATGATAATTCCATGGAATAACAATCAAGGTAAAACAATCTACCACATCCTTCCATTGGATTAGAAGCAAAGAAGTTAATGAAAAAAATAAAAGGATCTATATCTCCTTCTATAAATGATTGAATACATTGACTACCGTTAATGGGATATCATAAATAAAGGGTACATAAGGTCTTTTTATTCATGGAATAAGTATTTCATGTTTTTGTTTAAATATGTATACACAAAAAATTAAATTTAATATTTAATTTCTCTATTAATTGTTTCTTAATTGTGTATCATTCACGAAATTCAACGTAAGAGTTCATAAAATATATTGATTCAATCGAATTAACTCCAATCCGTTGTTGTCATTATATAAATAAAAATAAGCTATCTATGCATTATAGGTTAGAGGAGAAACAAACTATTAATTTATTATTTTTCTCTATAGGAGCACTACATAAGAGTAACATCATTTTATTAGAATGATCTTAGACATCATGTGATGGTGTTTATTTTTTCCTAGAAACATGTCTTATAACATTAAACTAATTATAAAGAAGCATGCATTATACTACATTTTTAAGAGAAAACAATTGAATAACCTAAATATATAATAAATTATCTATATAGTCATGTTAGGAGACCCTTATGTAATGTGGGATTATCCATACAATGAATTAATAATATCTATAATACCATAATTTAATGTATATTTTATGATTACTCATTCTAAATGATCATTGCATCTCATATTTTAGTGTTGTCATTATAGAGAGGTAGTCATGATGTTGATTTGGGGGTTATATTTGAATTATAATAATTCAGTGTTCTATGAATGTTGTATATGGTTTCTCTCACTTGACATAAGGATATAATGTAATTGATTTTTATGTGGAATAATTTTTTTCTTAATTAATTTTCTACTATTCTATTTTGATTCATTGAGTTAATGATGGGATATTATTTCCTTAGGTAGTATTTGTTTTAGGAAATTCTGGTTCAATGTAATGTATTAAGTATTCTTGTGTCATTCCATCGAGGTTATATGATAGGTCAATTGTTCATTTATACAATTTTATTAGTTTAGTTTTATTACATAGTTTTTGAAGGCTTGTTGTTTTCTTGTTATTATTTATATATTATTTCATCCACACATAAAAAAACTAATTTTTTTTGGAATTTATGTGTTGTTCTTTGAAATTTTGGAAATTAAAATTTTTATGTTCAATTTAATTTTTTTTTTAAATCCTTTCTGGTATATTTGCATGAAATTTTATAAATTGTAATTATTTGTACGTTTTAGTGTTGACGGTTTAGATGGGTACTCAACTCTCTATATCCATGATCCACTTATTTCATGAAATGTTTTTTAACATATAAAGACATATATTTTGGTGAATTATAACATCCAATCATCTAGTTTATATAATATTAAATGATTGATGTTGTTTCCTTTTAGTATTCTGATTTTTTGATGTTCTTAGTAATGTTATTATTTATAATATTCCCTTTAAGAACCAATACCTTATTATAATGGATAGGATATGTATATGGGTAAATCCATGTTATAATTTCCCAGTTCTATTTATGAGATGAAGAAAAAATAAAAATCATATTTTCTCTTTTCGTTTTTCCCATCTGACAAAAATAAAATGTTCTTTATAATTTTCAAGAATGAAAATAAGGGAAATTATTTCCATTACCTCATTTTATGATTATAAAAAATATCGTATAATTTATTGAATTCCATGTAATTATGAAACAATATAAATAAAAATTAAATGATAAATTTCATTTGGGGAATTCAATGATACCATCCAAAACATGGAATAATTACTTCTAAAATAAAAATATATTCTATTCCAAATATTATAGATATATTCATGAAGGGAATTCATAAATGAATTTAATCTTGAAGGAGATTTCAACCCATGGGCCAATAATTAAATTTTATGTGCAACAAAACTAGTAGATAGATTGTGGTTGTTGTTTTCTCATGTTCATTGACTATGTTCATTATATGGTTGTAATATGATCATATTATTCAATATTTGTTGTATCATTAGTTGATGTTTTTTATCTTGATTCCTATATTTGTGTCCTAATCATCACCAATTATAATTAAATATATGAGTACTTGTTTTTTCAACAAGTATGGTAAATGTACTGAAAATTCTCCTATATATCCAGTTCCAATATTAATAATTTAGGACAAATGTCGATTTTTTATAAATGAGGATGTTAGGGATTTTGATATGAATTGATGTGAAATAATATTTTTAATGTAATTTACTCATATATTTTTTGGAAATTTAATTCCAATTGAGATTTGTAGAATTAAGTTTATTTATTTATGATGATTAATAAAAACATTATGTAATAATATTGGCTTTCTATTTCATGGGTGTTTCATTAAATTTATATATGATTAATTAGAAGATAATGATTATTTATGTGCTATGAATTATAAATAGTTTAATATATAACTATGCAATTTTTGAAAATATATTATATACCAAGTGGGATATTTAAATTCTCATTTGGAATAAGAAATGAATTTTTTAAAATGGAAAACCCTTAATAAAATTACAATTCTTGAGTATTTGATATATTTCATTCTGGAATGACTAAAATGAAATTATCCCATTTAGGATGAAAAATTTAAATGAAATTGAGTTGAATTGATATGATTTATATAGGGGAATTATCTCATGTTATAATTAGTGGTTTGGTAATTAATTATCATTCATTTTAAAAAAATGATGAACTGATTTGGTTAATAGTATTATATAAAAATTCAAATAGTCCCTGATTTATGAATATTATGAGAAGACATGGGTCCCATCGTCGGAATTCTAAGTACACATGTGATCTGACATAGTGTTATCATATTGCTAGTCTCTTAAATTTTCCCATCAATATCATAAGGTATTTCACCTCATTTAATCATGGAATGGTTAAGACATAGTGTTTGGTCGAGGTCGATGGATCTATTATTTGATTTCTATACTATAAACAATCAGTATTGATTAATATTTTGACTCTATCGTATATTATTTCCCAATGAACCTTTATTTTCAATTATAGTGAATTATGAGTACTTTTCAGTTGAATGATTATTTCTAAACATTTTGAATTGAGATACATTTTTCAATGATATTTCTTTAAAAAAATTAAACTTTAATTTATAAATGTTTTAGTGAGATTAATTTTTTTTTGTTTTATTTTGATTTTTATTGATTTATAAAAAAAGTGTTTCTAGTGAAAATGATTGATTCTATTATTACTGATGAAAGAATTTGGAAAACATACTATCATATTCATATTTACCAACATATATGATAAATATTCTATACAAAATTATTATTATTTGTCTCCATGGGGGTTACCTACATAGATTTTAAGTACCTCATTTTTTATGATGTATAGAAACATTAAATTCTTATTTAATTTTTTTAAGGGGAAAATTATGAATTCTGATTAAGTATATAGAGTGAAAGATATTATATGGGGATTTTTGGTGCCAATAATCTCAACTAATGGGAGAAAAAATAGCCACATAGTTTGTAGAAACTATTCAGGCCAGTCCATATAGTTTTTTTTAACTGTTTGGAAAATTTCAGTTAGTATAGGAGGCCACATGGTTTTCCCTAATAATGAAAACAATGGAGAACTCTGATGATGGGGCTTATACTGTTTATAAGATTAATTAATTATTGTTTGTGCATGGTTTATCAAAATCAATTTAATGAAACATAAGGGGTCTCTCCTTCAAAAGAATGATAAGTTGGGTGAGCACTCGGTTTGGACAAATAGGTGGCCATACCAAACGTCGCATATTTTAATTGGTGAAAAGATATTTTTTCTATTAATATTATTATATCATAAAACTTATTTTATTCTTCCCTTATTGGATATAATTCTACCTAATCTACCAAATTGAGTATCTCAGAATCCTTTTATTCTATATTGATTAATAATTATTCTATATGAACTCATAATCATGATATGATTGTCTAATTAGATTCCATTCATTCAGTGATTCCTCTATAGGAAATGTCCTTCATTTATATTCCTATAAACGATGCAATTCTTATATAGGTTCATATGTCCAATGTTTAGGTCATAATTCTATTCTTCTATTTTATTCCCATTGAGGAAAAACTATGGGCCGATAATAGAGGGTGCATCTAATATACTTGTATGGATGGTGGTCTGTACCACATCACTTAAAGTCTCACTATCTATAATTTTTTTCAACATGATGCACATTGTTTTTAGAGGGTGTTTCAACTAAAAATTCATATTATTTAATATTAATCTATTACATGTTATTATAGGTCCCTAAATACATATTTTCATTTTTAGTGGTAGATTCTACATTTTTGACCACTCTAAGAATGAATCATTCCCTATTATGACATTAGAAACCCATGTTGGGTCTCTCTTTATCCCCATTCAGGTGCATATGACATGACTATTAATAAGTTAAGTGCTCTTATAAAATTAACACTATCATAAATTGGTATTATGGAAAGTATAATATATATTTCAATTGGATCTGATTATTTATAAATTTAATTAAGATGTGTTTAATGTACAAATATCACCTTGTTAGTATTTTTGACAGGTAATGGAATGAACATATTAAATTATTTTTAACTGAATTAATAATGGTAAAATGTGCTTGAATCACCATGGAACACTTAATGAAAGGTAATGGAATGAACATTTTAAATTATTAAATGGAAAAAGTACTACAACACCTATGATTTAATTGGATATAAATGGAATGAGTGTGAGGTTCTTAATACTATTTCACCTTTTACATGTTTATATTAATGATCATAACTGATATATCCTTTTATTCCCATGGGAATTACATGAGCTATCATAGGTATAAATTCTGATTTATTGAGAAGCATTTCATGGTATATACTAACCATGAAATATTGTAATGGTCTTATTTCATGAATTATAGAATGTATTACCATGATTCACATGAACCATTTCCAGGTTATTAGAATGAATTGGATACATCCTTGTATCAATATTGTTTTATTCTTACACATATGGCCATAGATTCACCCAAATGTTCCTAGTCATTCATAGCTTGAGATTAATATGGATGAAAAAAATGGAATAATTTATACTCATATATTGTGGTATCTCATGGAATGCCCCTCAGATTAGACTTGGAACCTTATATCTGTATGTCATGTGACACTATTATGGGTTAACTCATACACTATGGTATAGGATTACTTGCATTCCCCTCTGACCATCTGTTATTATTAATTAATTTTACATATATTACTAACACCTTATATATCAAAAATCATTATTATAAATTTGATTCATAGTTAATTAAATTATTTCATGTTCAGACACCATCTTACTATAAATATGTTATATGGTGGTTATTTTTATTACATTACATTACATTTACAAACCAATACACTATTTAAGTTTGTATACACAACATGGATATATATAAAAGTCATTTGTAGTGGCCGACTGTGATTGATCTCACCTAATGGCTGAGCTAGTATTGGTACCCAGGAAGATTATATAAACACAGGTGTCAAAAAAGCGATATTCCCCACATTTGACACATCACTATTTGGATTTATGAAGGGAGACTTGTAGCAGATGATTGATCCAAAGCTTAGGATTCGTGGATTTTTTTACTCCATTCTGATTCATTTGTATATCATTTATTTCAATATATTACTTCTTCAATGAATTTCTATTTTCCTTTTTTAGATACTTCCACCACCATTTTTTACATTCTAATGTTTACAATTATTGATATTGTTATTCATTACTTTAATGATTATGTTTATTTTTCATACTAGTATTATTTATTATTATACATATTCTACTATGTATTTAAATATTTTATGGGATATTCTACACCCTTACCAGAGGTCCTATCCTCCCCGTTATGACACCATATTCCCTCAATACCATTTGGAATCATCTGGAATATATAGAGACATGCATGAGGCCTTGTGGTTGACCGTGTTCAGTTACTGTATTGTGAATCCGGTCCAAGGTGTAACAATGTGGTATCAAAATAGTTTTAATTTCTTTTTTTATTGTTTTGTGAAACATATATTGTATATTGGGAATATGATGGAACGTTTTCATAAGTCATGATAGGATGTATCTTACATTAACACCACAAAATTATTTAATAAGGATATGATATTAGATATCATTTATGATTTCCGACACCAAACATAGAATGTAGTATAGCATCATGTATCTTTATAATAAATTTATAATTTGATGAATTCAATATTTCTAACACCATATGTCCTAAAATATAAATTAAATATATTTAATTAGAAGAAATATACTATTTATCTTTCTCTACACAAAACACTGAGGTTATCTAGTAGTCCAGGAAAAAAATTACCTTCTTCAATGGCTTTTGTTTCACTGAAGACTGAGTTTTACCGTATGAAATTAATATTTTAAATTAAAAGAACAGTTATCTCACAGAAGTTAAATTGTAAATTATGAACATTATTATCCAACATAAGATGATATAATGTTTCCCAAATTAACATATTAATTCATTGGTTATTAAAAATTATTAATGGAAATAAATACCAATTGAATACAAATGAAATGTTTATATAAAAAACATTTTTTCCCACAAAAGGCATTTTATCATAATATGTTGATTTAATTACTATTAGTAGATGATATTAATGATAAATATATTATATAATCAATTAATTATTTTTTAAAAATAATCCAATAAATTTGATAATAATAATATATGAAAAATAAAAAATTTCACATGAAAATATATATTTTTTCCTCTAGGAATTTATGCTGCCTTTAAACGGTGGAACTGTTTTAAATCTAAAATTTGAAACATAAGTAAAATTAAAGTTACAAAATATTATTCAATTTATAAACAAGATCATTAAATATTATCTTATGGATAATTTTACTATTTTTTGGGAAAGTTAATTTTTTCTTATGAATACTAAAAAATATATAATTTTAATAAAAAACTCATTTTTATTCTAAATAATTTATAATGTAGAATTATAATTTATTTAGTTTTAATTAACATTACATAAAAAATTAATCAATTAATAAAATATATTTTATTAGAATAATTCTTATATTAAATGTAGATATAAAAACATTTCATTTTTCTAACATTTTTTACATTAATTGTAACAACCAAAGCTTATACGGTACGCTTCTCTTTCAATAATAGAAGAGCTTGCATTGTACGCAACATCGAGATTCTAACACACCACGACCAATAAAAGTATATGTTATGAATATTAATAACAAAATTTTTAAATTATTCTAATTTTATAATTCAAAATGGACTTCATTTTTTAATTTGGAATATCGATTATAGCTTAGAGTGAATTTTTTGTATTTTTCTGAAAAACATCAATTTTTGATGATTAGTGAAACCACTAAGTGGTAGTTAAAAAAATAATTTATCATGTAAATGAAACATTACCACATCATTATATTTAATTTCTAAAATCCGACATACATGGTTGACATTAGTAAGTAAATTTTGGTTCAATGGGATGAAAATAATTTTTGGTGAATAGTAAATTTTAAGTTTTATTAATCGCGATTAAAGGTAATTAGTGAAATTTAAGGTAAAAATGATATTATGAAAATTTGAAAATATATTGACACTTGTCCTACCCTTAATGGATGAGTCATGGCTGACCAAGACAATCCATGGGTCAACTTGGGGATACCATGGAGCCAATTGGTTAAGAAAATGACATTAATAACATTTTATTTAAAGTAAAAATAAAATTGTCACAAACATGTGTTATTTTACTAAAACAATTATTACATGGGGTTATTTATGTTAACATTTCGACTATAAATATTCATTTTAAAGATAAAAATATTTCTTACATCATGATATTTTTTTCATAATTTTTAGACATTAAATAAATTAAAATTTTTATGACACGAGGATGATGCATTGATTACCTCGTTAATTAATGATTTATATAAAATGAAACAATAATGTAAAATATAAGACATAAACATGTCAAAAACCTATTGGATGGGTATATTTCGAACCCTTATCACATTATCCTAGAAATATATAATTTTGGGGCCTTTTAAATCTGAAACTCATTATATAATAATGTAACATTTCATGACTTTCCAATAGTGCCCCTCCTATCCTCTTATAACAATCCCCCACCACTAAAACCTTATTCACACCATAAAATCTATTTGTCTTGTCCAACATCTACCACAATGCTCTCCCAACAACCCTATATTACTTCTATAAGCCTCAATTTGGGCAGAAGTCTTCCCAAGAAGGATTTGTCTCAAATCAAAAATTGTTACCCAATTTTATAGTAATGTCTTATCATAGGTTCTTTTGTTTTATATTGCTTATCCAACCCATTAAATAATTTTAATTACTTTATTTTTTAATAAAACCAGTATTTTCAATATACTAGGACGTTTTTATGATAAGTATTTGATTTAAACTTACAAACACTTTCGTCTAATGGTTAAAGGAAATACTGTTTCTGTGAGTGGTGAATAATTGCCTCACGAAACGATGATTGTTCAATATTCTTTTAACACCTATCATGGTGGCCATTAAGATGTCACTATATTTATATATGATATAAATTATGTTTATTTTTTCCTTATGCTTCTGTATTTATCATTTATGGCATACCTTTATGATTTTCATAATGGGTAAATGCGATAATTTCATTTTAGGAAGTACGGACTACCGCCCCCTCAAAGTGATTTGAATCATTAATTCCATATGAGGGGCATATAAAGGATGGAGTAAATGATATTATATATGATATTTTACTGGAATTAAAATATAAATTTATATCATTATGATTTCATTCGAAATAGAAATGAATGTAGCGTTCATGCGTACGTACGGCTTACCGTCTTCATGAATGGTGAATTTCATTCATTACCTCCAAATGTTATATAATATTATAAATGCATATATATACTTGACATATATGATATATATAATATCTACATTCTGAATATAATTCTAGATATAATTGATATTTTACCACATGAACAACTTGTAATTATAAGAAGTTTATTTTTGACTCAAGTACCAAAGATTGACAAAACTACCGTTGGTAAAAAAAGTAATTACATAATGTTCATAACATGGTAATAAATGATATAAGAGGAATAATGATCTTGAAAAAGGTTCTTAAGAAAGTATACATTAACTCTAGTTTTATATCCAGGAGGTTAAAGAACGATCGAGTCAAGTCAGACATGAGGTAAGGGAACTTCTTAACCCACATTCCTTTCATTGGGATAAACTTATACTTTTAAATTATGTCATACTATGATTATGTATGAAATAAATTTTTATGTCCTATATTGTATTTTTACATTACATATGTGTACCTATAGTGAATACACATTAACGATCTATTTTATTTACAAAATGATCTCTATAAAGGACTTCGTCTCAATCTCCTTTAATTGAGGCTTATTTTGGTTTATACACAACATTCATTTATATAGGGTATAAAACCCTTTGACATTTACGTTTATTCAAAAGGAATATTTTTATATGAATAGTTTTACTAAACGACAAAAGGGAATGTTTTTTTGTCATATGTATGCGGCGAAAATGACTTCTCTGCCACCGTGATGATTATTTGAGTTTTGTCTTTCTCTACAAGCCATAACATTTTTTAAATGAAAAATAAATACCATGTTTTACTTTTCTTTTATATTGGTATTGAAATTGGTTTTGTTAATTTTTTTTAAATCAATGTTTTGTATTGATATCTTGTGAATGAAATGTTGAAATGTTATGTTTCCTTTATGCATATTTTAGGATTATATTATGGTTTATGATATTTTTAACTCTTTTCATATAAGGAATGCATTGGACTTAGTTAGTGATGGGTGGAGCCCTCTATAGCTCCTCGATGAATCATTAGTTCTAATGAGACAAACTAGTGTCTTGGCACGAGGCCTTGAAAAAATCTTATTTGTAGTCTTGGCATGAGGCCTTGGCTATGTGGTTATGATTTTCTGGCATTATGAATTCAATCATTATGAAAGTGTTTATTGATATTTCATGTGATTATTAGACTAGTATAATATACATGTGAATAATTAAATGGAATTATTTCATTTTATTTTTCCATATTAGGCTACAGTTCATGTTTAAAAGGATTTTGTTTTAGTTATACATTGCCTTGAATGTTTATGTTTATTTATGAAAGATTCCTCTATATTGTTATCCTTACTGAGCATCTGAGCTCACCACTTTCAATGTTTTAATTTTTTCATGATGTGAATAAGAATTTTATGAATGACATACAGGGATAGACGGAAGGGGATATGAGTGTGGACTATGGAGACCATGTTATTGTATTTTTTTCACATTATGATGTAATGTAATGTTTATGAAAGTATCAATTGTATCCAAGGATACTAAACTAATCAGTCTTTCGAGACTTGATCTTTTGTGACCATGCCAATGTTACGTAATAATGCATCGACTCTAGGTAACTGGGGTCGGGGCATTATAGTTGGTATTAGAGGCATTTTTATACTAACCTTTGAAGCTAGATTTAGATAAACTCTGATTAGAGAACATATCCCTAAGATTGACATTGAGTATTAGTATAGATGAACTTCCTAAAATTTTTGTATTATAGATATTTTGTGAGTTTTCCGAGCAATACATACCTATCTGGATATGAGAAGGTAGAGGAAGCTCTGGCACAGATGTACCTAGGGTTATAACCCGAAAACACCGCATTGAGCGAGACTCGAACGGGAACTGGTGCACGACAACGGGCGTAGCTGCACTCTTGGTTATGACACTCCCGGGGGATATGCTTAGGATAATTATCGTTTTCATTAAAAACAATTATAAAGGGGTTATCAGTATATAATTCCTCAATGAAAACATTTGTATGATTTTATATTATATCAACAAATAGTTTAATTTTTCTTTTGAAAGTTTGTTATTATGTATTTTGATTCATAAACTAATCTAGTTTATGAAATTGTTTAGAAATGGTGCCTAGTAGATGGAATGGAAACCCTATCAATGCATGCACTCCATGTAGGGATTTCTCTCCTGCTCAAGATAATTATAGTGGTACTGGTGATACAACTGGTGCTGATCAACTTATCACACTATAGGGACAACTGACTCAGGTTATGAATAATAACCTTACTCGTTTGGAGCACCTTGATCTACAATGTGGAGGATCAATGTTAGAACTCTTCATTAGGAAAAAACCACCAACATTAAATGGGAGAAAAATCCCATAGTAGTTGAGCAATGGATAAATTTTATAGAGAAAATATTCCATGCCTTTGGGAGTAGTGAAAGGGAAAAGTCTATCATTGTAGTTTACCGCCACACTGGAGATGTTGATTAATGGTGTTCATTGATTCGAAACACAAAGGAAGATGATGAAGTATCAAAAATGGAATGGATGTAGTTCAATGATATTTTCTTTGAAAAATAATTTTGTCGTGACCATGAAGTAGATATGGAAAGGAAATTTTTGGTTCTGAGGCAAAAGGAGGATAAGAATGTTGCAAAGTATGAAGCTAACATTAAAAGGTTAGCGAGGGATATGAAATATTATATACATAACCCACAAAGTAAGATCTATCATTTCATTGATGGGTTAAAACCATTTCTCCATTGAGCATTGGTCTCACAATCCTTCTCGTAATACGAATATATTGTCTCATGTGTTATCAAGACAGAAAAGGAATTCTCTAAGTCTTACGCTGTTAAAAGCAAAGCAGGAGATGAAGAGATCTGCTTATCAAACATAAAATGGAAATAAAGGGAAGAAGGGAAAATTTTATTATACATCCTCTAGTAAATGTGGAAAGAAACAACCTGGTACTTTCATAAAAGGAATGAGAGTTTGTTTCAAGTGTGGTGAAAAAGGTCACAAAGATCATGATGTTAAGGGAATGAGAGTTTCTATCAATGTGGAATTATATAATTATAGAGAGATGGGACATTATGAAAATGAATGTTATATGTGTCAGGGGAACATTCCTATTAAAATTCCAAGGGAACAAGTCCAAGCTTATGCTATCACTACTGCTAAGGTAAAATCTCCAAAAGATGTGGTGGTAGGTAATTTAATGGTTTCCTCAAGTTTATCAAATGCATTATTTGATTCTAGATAATTGATTTGTTTCATATCTTCCCAGATTGCTAAGAAAAATAGTTATTTCCAATTTGATTTAAAAATAAAATTGTTAGTCAAAACTCTTAAGAGAAGTATCATTGCAACAATGTTTTGTGAATCATTCCACATTAGTGAAAATAAATGTTCTTTATCCACAAATCTCATTGTCATACCTATGATTGAGTTTGATATAATCCTCATTAAGGATTGTCTTTCGGACTACGATGTGAAGATTTATTGTAAGAAGAATGAGGTTACGATTTTTGATGATGATGATAAGGAACACCTTATCTTTAGAGAAGAATCGTTACCACCTAATTCTTATTTAGATCCAACCCTAATATCTAAACTAAATTCAATTATTGGGGAGGAAGAGAGTGAAATGAATGAGGGAGAGGAAAGGAATGATAAAATAGAGGATTTACCTATTGTGACAGAATATGTAGATGAGTTTCCGAAAGATTTTTCAGGACATCCTCCAGAAAGAGAATTTGAGTTTTCCATTTATTTAATTCCTGGATGAAGGCCTATATCGAAGACCCCTTATAGAATGGCCACTATGAAATTAGTTGAACTAAAGAAAAACTAGCGGAATAGGGTAATAAGGGATTTATTTTCCGTAGTGTTTCTCCATGGGGATCCCCTGTCCTTTTTGTTAATAAGAAAGTTGGATCTATGAGGTTGTGCATTGACTACAGAGAGATCAATGCTATAATAAAAAAGAACAAGTATCCCCTACCTCGCATTGATGATTTATTTGATCAACTACATGGAGCTCAATACTTTTCAAATATTGACCTCCCATCTGGACACCATCAGTTATGTGGGAAGAAGGATGAAATTCTGAAGACAACATTTCAAACAAGGTACGGGCATTACGAGTTTATAGTAATTCCTTTAGGATTGACATATTCACCGTTTGTATTCATGGAACTAATGAATAGAGTTTTAAACGAATATCTTGATGATATTGTGGTGGTATTTATTGATGATATCTTGGTATACTCCAAAAACTGTGAAGATCGCGAAAATCACTTTCACATTATCATGAAGACGCTTAGAAGACATAAATTATATGGGAAGTTTAGCAAGTGTGAATTCTGGATTCAAGAGATTTCTTTTCTTGGCCATATTGTCTCTAAGGATGGAATTTCCGTTGATCCTTCTAAGACCAAGGAAATCCAATAATGGCCAGCACCGACGAGTATAACTAAGGTACATAGTTTTATTGGTTTGGTAGGTTATTATCAATGTTTTGCCCAGAATTTTGCACGATTGGCTAACCCATTAACGAAGCTCACACGTAAAGGGGTTAAATTTTTCGGGACAAAAGATTTTGAAGAGTGTTGTGAAGAACTGAAGAGGATATTAGTTAATGATATTATATTTAATCTACCATCCGGGAATGATGGGTTCATTATTTTTAGAGATGCATCAATGAAAGGACATGGTGGTGTCCTTACGCAGAATGATAGGTTATTTCATATGCATCACGATAGTGAAAAATTCATGGGAAGAACAATCCTACTCATGATCTTTAGTTATCAGCTGTGAACTTTTCTTTGATGATATGGAGACACTACCTCTATGGTGAAAAATGTGAGATTTATAATGATCATAGGAGTTTGAAGAATATTTTATCGCAAAAATAACTCAACATGACGAAAAGAAGATGGCTTGAACTACTCATGAATTATGATTGCACGATACACTACCACTCGGGGAAGGAATAGAAGGTTTCAGATGCTTTGAGTAGAAAATATCATGGTGTTTTGAACATGATGAGAGTGTAAAGGGATCCTATTTTCATGGATCTAGTAATGTTGGATATGGGAATCACCGTGGAAGGTGAAACATCAAAACTTATTCAAATTGTTGCTATACTATCTTTATTAGAAAGGATAAAGTGTTCTCATGCCGATGATGAAGAGTTGAAAAAGAAGATTAAATCTATGAATGATGGGCAATTGAGTGACTTTGTGTAAGAAGATGGAATTTTGAAATTTGGGAGTAGACATTGTGTTCCCGATATACCTGATTTAAAGAGGGAATTATTGGATGATGCTCATAGTTCCAATTAATCTATACACCATGGGAGCACCAAAATGTATAGAGATTTGAAGGAAATTTTTTGGTGGGACAACATGAAGAGGGAGATTGCCGATTTATTGTAATTATGTAGGATTTTTCAACAAGTCAATACTGGGAGGCAATAGCCTAGATGAGTATTGAAACCTCTTCTCATACCTGAGTGGAAATGGGATAATATCACAATGTACGTTGTCGTGGGACTACCAAAGACTCCTAGATGGAATGACACAATATGGGTCATTCTTGATCATCTTACCAAGTCAGCACATTTTCTTACTATAAGAGGAGATCTACCACTTGAACGTCTAGAAAGACTATATATTAATGAAGTTGTGAGACTTCATGGAGTACCCCTATCAATTGTCTCATATCGTGATCCCCATTTCACATCAATATTTTGGAAAAGTTTTTAGAAGGCCTTGGATACTGAAATCCGTTTGAGCGCTGCATAACACCCTCAAACAGATAGACAATCATAACGAACTATACAAACCTTAGAAGACATGTTAAGATCTTGCTCACTTGAGTTTTAGGGTATGTGGGATCAATATTTACCTCTGGAGATTTTTCGTATAACAATAGCTTCCATTCAAGTATTCGGATGGCACCATAGGAAGTGTTATATAGAAAGAGATATCACACACCAACATGTTGTGATGTCATTGGTGAAAGAAAACTTGTAGGCCCAGAACTGGTGGAGGAAATGATGGAAAGGGTGAAGGTAATCCAAAACCACATCAAAGCAGATCAAAGTAGGCAGATGAGCTATGTCGATAACTGGAGGAATGATTTGGAATTTCAGGTAGGAGATAATGTTTTCTTGAATTTATCTCCATGGAGGGGAGTTATAAGATTCGATAATAAGGTAAAATTATGTCCCGGGTACATCAGACCATTCGGAATTCTAGAACGAATTGGGGCTGTAGCTTACCGTTTGGCAATGCCAACAAATCTCTCTAAAGTTCATGATGTGTTACACGTATAACTGTTGAGAAAATACATTCTTGAACCAATGCATGTACTCACCTATGAGGAATTATAACTAGAACTAGATCTGTCTTATGAAAAAGATCCTATTAGGATTCTCTATATGAGGGAACAAGTGCTGAGAAACCGGACGACTCGTCTGGTAAAAGTTCTATGGAGAAACCACAAGATGGATGAGACAATGTGGGAACCCGAGGAACTTATGATGAAAATAACCTGAGTCTTTTTTATACAGTGATATTATAATAAATAATCTGGATTCAATTTATTGAAGGATGAGATAATGTAACACCCCAAGCTTCCATGGTACGCTTCTCATTCAATAATAAAAGAGCATGGATTGTACACAACATCGAGATTCTAACACACCGCAACCAATAAAAGTTGGTGTTATGAATAGTAATAACCACCTTTTGAAATTATATTAATTTTATAATTCAAAATGCACTTCATTTTTCAATTCGGGATATCTATTATAGCTTAGGGTGAATTTTTTGTATTTTTCTGAAAAACTTCAATTTTTGATGAATAGTGAAACCACTAAGTGGTAGTTAAAAAACTAATTATTCATGTAAATGAAACATTACAACTTCTGTGTATTGAATTTAAAAAATCTGACATAAATGGTTGTCATTAGTTCATAAAATGTGGTTGAATGGGATGAAAATAATTTTTGGTGAATAGTAAATATAACGTTTTATTAATCGCGATTTAAGGTAATTAGTGAAATTTAAGGTAAAAATGATATTATAAAAATATAAAAATATCATGAAACTTGTCCTACCGTTATTGGATGAGTCATGGCCGACCAATACCATTTATGGGTCAACATGGTGACCCCATAGTGCCACTTGGGTAAGAAAATGACATTAATAACTTTTTATTTAAAGTAATAATAAAATTGTCACAAACATGTGTTGTTTTACTAAAAAATATATTATATGGGGTTATATAAGTTAACTTTTCAACTATAAGTATTAATTGGAAATATAAAAATATTTCCCACATCATGATAGTTTTTTCATAATTTTTAGACATTAAATTAATTAAATTTTTTATGACACCATGATGATGCAGCGATTACCCCATTAATTAACTATTTAAATAAAATGAAAATATAATGTAAACTCTAAGACTTGCACTTGTAAAAATCCTATTTGATGATTATATTTAGAACCCTTATCACATTATCCTATAAATATATAATTGTGGTACCTTTAAAACCTGAAACTCATTATATAAAAATGTAACATTTCATGGCATTCCAAGAGTGCACCTCCTCTCCTCTTATAAAAGTCCCTCAACTCTACCACCTTATTCACACCATCAAAGCCATTTGTCTCGTCCAAAATCTACCAAAATACTCTCCCAACATACCTCTATTACTCCTTGAAGCCTAACATTGGGCATACGTCTTCCCAAAGAATCCTTTGGCTCAAATCAAAAAGAGTTACAAGATTTTATGGTAATGTCTTCTCTTATGTTCGTTTGTTTTATTTTTCTTCTACAACCCCATAAACACTAAAAATTAAATTATTTTGTAAAAAACCAGTATTTTAAATATACTAGAATGTTGTTATAATAAGTATTTTATTTACAATTACACACACCTTCATCTAATGGTTAAAGAATATACTGTTTCTGTGAGTGGTGAATTACTGCCTCACGAAAAGATCATTGTTCAATCTTATTTTAACACCTCTAATGGTGTCCATTAAGATGCCACTATATTTATATATTATATATTTTATGTTTATGTTTTCTTCTTGATTCTGTAATTTTTAATTAATGTCATACCTTTATGATTTCCGTTATGGGTAAACGCGATAATTTCGTTTTAGGAAGTGCAGACTACCGCCCCCTCAAAGTGATTTGAATTGTTAATTCCATATGTGGGATGTATAAAGAATGTAGTAAATGATACTATATATGATATTATACTGGAATTATAATATAACTTTATATCTTTATTATTTTATATGAAATAGATATGAAATTAGCGTTCATGCGTACGTATGGCTTACCGTCTCCATGATCGGTGCATTTCATTTCTTACCTCTAAATGTTATATAATATTATAAATGCAAACATATACGGGCTATATATGAAATATTCAACATGAATATAATTCTGGATATAATTGATATTTTACCACATGAACAACTTGTAATTATAAGAAGTTTATTTTTGAATCAAGTACAACAGATCGACAAAATGAGCGTTGTTAAATAAAATAATTACATAATGTTCATAACATGGTAATAAATGATATAAAAGTAATAGTTAACTTGAAAAAGGTTCCTAAGCAAGTATAAATTAACTCTATCTTATTATTCAAGAGGTTAAATAATGATCGATTCATGTTGGACATGAGGTAAGGGAACTTCTTAACCCACTATCCTTTAATTTGGTTAAACTTCTACTTTTAAATTATGTCATACTATGATTATGTATGAAATAACTTTTTATGTCCTATATTGTATTTTTACTTTACTTATGTGTACCTATAGTGAATAAACATTAACGATCTATTTTATTTACAAAATGATCATTGTAAGAGACTTCATGTCAATCTCCTTTCATTAAGGCATATTTTGTTTTATACACAACTTTTTTTATACGGTGTATAAACCCCTTTGACTTTTAGGTTTATTCAAAAGGAATCTTTTTATATGAAGATTTCTAATAAATGAAAAAATGTAATGTTTTTTTGTCATACGTATGTGGCGACAATGACTTCTCCACCGCCATGACCATTATTTGAGTTTAGGCTTTGTATACAAGCCATAAGATTTTTTAAATGAAAAATAAATACCATGTTTTAATTTTCTTTTATCATGGTATTGAAAATGGTTTTGATAATTTTTTATTATATCAATGTGTTGTATTGATATCTTGTGATTGAAATGTGGAAATGTTATGTTTCCTTTATGCATTTTTTATGATTATGTTATGGTTTAAGATATGATTAAACCTTTTCATATAAGAATGTATTGGACTAAGTAAGTGATGGGTGGAGCCCGCTATAGCTCCTCGATGCATCAGTATGTCTCATGAGACAAAATGGTGTCATGGTATGAGGATTTGACAAAATCTTATTTGTAGTCCTGGCACGAGGCCTTGGCTACGTGGTAATGATAGTCTGGCATTATTCATTCCATCGGTATGAAAGTGGTTATTGATATTTCATGTGATTATTCGACCAGTAGAATATCCATGTGAATAATTAAATGTAATTATTTCATTTTATTTTTCCAAATTATGCTATAGATAAATTTTAAAAGGCTTTTGTTTTAGTTATGGTTTATGTTTATTTACGAATGTTTCCGCTATATTGTTTTCCTTACTGAGCATCTGACCTCACCCCTTTCAATGTTTTAATTTTTCCAGGATGTGAAAAAGTATTTTATGAATGACCTGCAGGGATAGTCAGAAGGGGGTATGATTTTGGACTATGGAGACCATAATATTTTAGTTTTTCACCTTATGATGTAATTTAACATTTATGAAAGTATCTATTATTTCCAAGGCTACTAAACTAATCGTTCTTTCGAGACTTTATATTTTGTGATCATGGCAATGTTACGTAATAATGAACTAACTCTAGGTAACTGGGGTCGGGGCGTTACATTAAAAACATGATTTAGAATTACTTCTGTGAGATATATTTTAAATTAATTTTTCGAACTATTGTGATTTTAATTTAGTAAAGTGGATTCTATATTTAGAATAAGTATATTAAATTATCACTAAAAAATTAAATTAATTTTTTAATAAAAATATTAATGAATTCAAATAAAAATAATTATAATGACTAATGTAAAAATATAAGGACACAACCTTAAATCATTACATAATCATGAATTAAATGAATAATTTACATTAAGAATCTTTACATATTTAGAGTTTTATAGAATTAGGCCATAACTATTAGATTTAATTTCAAAAAAAATACAAAGTAAACACTTCTACTCAATTTCCTTTTTTTCACAAAACAAGAACTCTTGAAAAAAGAGTGATGTCTAGTTCCATGATTAAGACAACATGACTTTTCCTTGATCCCATTCTTCACTCTATTCCAAATTATGTCCTGTGAAAAGCATTTTAAAAAATTTGGATAAGCATAAAAATCATAGTAAGGGATAAAAATGAAGGAAAACTATTTGTTTTTAAAAAAAACATGTAAACCATGAATTATTTAACATAAGTAATACTTTTCACCTTTATAAAGTAGTAAATACTCTTCACTAAATAAAATAATCACCACATACCCTTTTGTAACCAATATATTACCATAAAACCCATATAATTAACATATAACATATATTGGTAACATGGGACATAAAAATACATAAATGGAATAACCATACGGGAAACTTTCACACATATCACTAAATAGAATAGCCATATGACCGAATTCCATTCCAAATGCATTGGAGGTTATAACGTAACCACCCATCCTGGTTTCTCACAACACCACCCATAATTTGGGTTATCACGTAACCACCAGTCAAATGTCCAAGTACCATTATAAAATCATAACACATAAAAAAAATATAATGGAAAGAAAATATTTCCGTATTTTAAAAACAGTATATCACTTAAATATATTGACATAAAAAATCCATTATCAAAACAATTTTCACTACCAAAATACATAAAAGTGTATATGGTATTTATTTTCCTTTAGAAAACATTATGGCTTGTTAAGGAAGCTAAAGAACAAATAATACTTCTGGTGGCGGAAAGGTCTTTGTCACCGCTTACGTTAAAAGAAACATTCCAATTTTTCTTTTAGTAAAACAATTCATAGAAAAAGATTCCCTTTGGAATTTCAGGGGTGTTTATACAGAGTATAAAATAAAGTTGTGTATTAAAATAAAATATGCCTCAAAGAAAGGATATAGAGATGAAGTCCCTTACCTCATGTCTGAATTGACACGTTCGTTCCTTAATATCCTAAATAATGAACTAAAGTTAATTTATAATTTCTTAATAACCTTATTCATGTTTATTAATTATTTAATATCACATTTCACCATGTTATTAACAATATGTTATCATTCATGTTAATAATGTTTCTTTTGTCGATATTTGGTACCTGAGTCACAAATGACCACCATATTGTTACAAATTGTTAGCATGGTCAAAAGTTCATTATATATAGAATTATATTCATGATTTAGATATCATATATATCATATATATCCTATTTATATATATATATATGTATTTATAATAGTACATAACATTTGGTGGTATGAAATGAAATGCATTGTTCATGGAGACCGTAAGTCGTACATACGGATGAATGCAACTTCCATTTCTATTTTTTATTTTATTGGAATTAAAACATAATAATACATATGTATATTATAATTCTAGTATATTATCATATATAATACCATTAACGATATCTTTTATATGTCTCACGTATGGCAGGAACGAGTCATATCATTTTGAGGGTGCGGTAGTCCGAACTACATCAAATGAAATTATCGTGTTTACCCATAATGGAAACCATAAAGGTATTCAATAAAAGAAAAATACAGAAGCATAAAAAAACCTAAAAATAATATATATCATATATAAATACAATTCCATCTTAATGGCCACTAGAAGAGGTGGTAGGCGATAATCGAACAATCATCATTTTGTGAGGTGTTAGTTTTCCATCCACAAAAACAGTGTGTTCTTCACCCATTATATGGAGGTGTGAGTATGTGTAATTTGAATACTTATCATAAAAACATACTAGTATATTTAAGATATTTTTTTGCTATAAAATTTATTAATAAAAATAGTCTAGGGGTTGTAGAAGTAAGATAAATGAAAATATGTTAAGAGAAATTGTTACCTTTAATTTGGGTAACTCTCGTTAGTTTGAACCAAATGTATTTGTTGAAGTGCTTTCTCTATAAGGTAAGGCTTCATGGTGAAATAGATGGATGAGGGATATTTATTTTTAAGAGTTTGTATGAGCCAAAGTGCTTTATAGGTGTGTGGAATTTGATAGAAATTATCTCCTTTTATAAGGGGGAGGGGCTCTTTTTGAAAGTGTGAAAATATTATTTTATTATATAATGATATTCAGTTTCTAAAGGGACAAAAATTATTATAATTGAAGATAAAATGACTCATGGTCGAAATAAAATCATCCAATAAGAATTGGATAGTTTTTGGATGTGATTTTAATATTTATAATCTTATTTATTTAAATGATTTATTAATGAGGTAAACACTATATCATTATTGTGCCAAAAAAAATTTAATTTATTTGATTTCTAAAAATTTAAAAAAAATACCATGATGTTGGAAATAGTTTTATATTTTCAATGAATATTTATAGTTAAAGTAATATTTATATAAAACAATATAAAAATTAACTTTCTAAACTATTTTTGTTTATGTCATTTTTTGCGTTTACATTAAATTAATTTATCTAATGTGTCATTATCATTCATAAGTGGCTCCATGGGGTCCCAAAATTGACCCAAGAAACCCCACGTTCGGCCATTACTGATCCAATAAGGTTATGAAAAGTGTTAAGGTAATTTGAAATTATTGTAATATATTTTTTAAATTGAATTTACCTATTTACCATTAACTGCAGTAAATAAAAGTCAAAGGTTACTGTTCCCCAAAAATTATTTTTATCTTATTGAACCAAATTTTACTTAATAATAAACTCCATGTATGTCAGATTTTTAAAATTCAATTCAAAGAAGTGGTAAACATTCATTTAAATGAAAACATTTATTTTTTTAACTACTACTTAGTGGTTTCACTATTCATCAAAAATTGAAGTTTTTCTGAAAAATACCAAACTACATACTAAATTTTTTATATTAAAATTTCATAAATGATGTCTATTTTACCAAATTATAAACCTATTAGTTTCATTAATAAATTTAAAATTAATTATCGTTATTAAAACAAATAGAATATTTTTAAGAAACAATAACTATCAAAAGATTGATGCTTGTTTATATCCAAATTCAAAGTCAAATTAATTACAATGAACCAAATTGGATTAAATTGTAAAAATATATTCTAATTACACTTTAAAATAAATTAATAATATAATTTATCCATATAAATAAATTATATTAAAACACAGTTTTGAATTAAAATACAATATTTTTCATTATTCATTAAAAAATGAACTTTATCAGAAAAATTCCAAAAGTTTACACTATGTAAATTTTGATTTCCCCAATCTAGAGAAGGATTTTAATTGGTAAAATATAATATTTTAAAGTGACAAAAAATAAATTTAATGAGGGTTCTCCATTAAAAGGTGGGAAATCGACCATTTAATGTAAATTATGATTATAATTAGATTCATTCACATTTTAAGCCTCTATCTTTTATTGGATAAAATTAAATACATTTAACAAACATGTATAGTAATATTGTATTTAGTTTTGTTCATTACCAACAATATAATGGCTATTAGTTTACTTCCATTTAAAATAATAATATTACATTATTAGTGTGCAACGTAAGATTTCAAAGAATCGCGTTGTTGCGTATCAGGCACACTATTGAACATCACAAACCATTTAAATTAATATTAATATTTAATTCAAAAATATAAATAAATATGAAAATATTTTATTCTTCATTTACCTTGGATGTTACCTCCTTCCCCACTTTTTAAAATTTCTTCGTCACAATTTTGACTATATTATCAAAATAATTGGGGGTATTTATCCCTCATAACATTTTCAAATTCCCACATTTCCTCTTAAATCATATGTTTTTCCAAAAAACATTTACCTGGTGAATTACCTTATTCTGCAAAACATTCTCTATATAGTCAAGAATCTAGACTGGTTGTTCTTCATAAGAGAGATTCTCTTCCAACTGAAATACCTTTGGACTTAAAACATGAGATGGATCTAGCATTTACATTCTCAACATCAAAACATGAAAAACATTGTGTGCCATGGATGAAATTGAAGGTAAATCCACCCTGTAAGTTAATGATTCAACTTTCTACAGAATTTCATAAGTTCCAATGAACCTCAGACTCAACTTTCCTTTCTCACCAAAATGCATCACACTTTTCTTTGGCGAAACTTTGAGAATGACATGATCACCTAACTAAAAAGAAATATCATTCATCCGGTTATTCGCATAACTTTTCTGTCTACTACGAGATATTCTCATGTTCTTCTAAATCAACTGAACTTTATCTACAATCTCTTGTACCAATTTTTTTCTCATCAGTTTCCTTTCACCTACTTCATCCCAAAAATCTTGATTTCAACAATAATTTCCATATAATTCCTCAAATGGATATATCTGTTTTCTGGAATGAAAAATGTTATTATAGAGAAAATTCAACCAAAGAAAGAGGTTGGTCCCAACTTCACTGGTAATCCTGTGAACAAGAACGTAGCATATCCTCCATGTTCTAAATTATTCGTTCTGACTACCCATCTGATTGAGGATAAAAAGGTGTACTAAAATTAAATTCAGTACCCAATGACTTCTGAAGGCCTTTCCAAAAGTTATATGTAATCCTAGTATCACGATCAGATACAATGGAGAGTGGAACTTCATGTAACCTGACTATATTTTTAACATACAACCGATCAATTTGATTTAGAAACAAAGTATGTCGAATTGGAAGGAAATTTGCAGATTTAGTCAATCAATCTAATATAACCTGGATTTAATTATTAAATCGATATGTATTCGGTAATCCCACAAAAAATTCAACGGATATATTTTCCCATTTCCACTGTAGCACCGGTAATGACTGGAGAATCTTTTTCGGTATCTGTCACCCTTCTTTAACCTGCTGACAATTCAAACCCTAAACAGTAAAATCAACAATGTCTCTTTTCATTCCATCCCATTAGATATACTCCTAAAGATATCATTACATTTTAGTACTACCAGGATGAACTAAAAACAGAGAACTATCAGATTCATATTACTACTCATTATTCAACTTTGAATCACAAGGCACACATAATCTGTTACCAAGACTCAAAACAAAATCATTATCAACATTAAAATCAGGAAACATACCCTTCTGAACCAACTCTACCTTTTTCTACAACTCACTATCTTCTTTCTATGCTTTCTTTATTCTGTCTGATAGAGAATATCTCACTGACACCTAAAACAAAATAGAATAATTTCCTACACCAAAAACTTCTATGACAAAGTTCATTAAATCAAAAACCAAAGGATCTCATTTAAAATAAATTATTGTTAATGAGACATTACTTTTCAACTCAGATCATCAACCACTTTATTTTATTTTCCCATATGGTAATAGATCACAAAATCATAATCCTTGATTAATTATATACATCTTCTATGCCTCATGTTCAATTATTTCTGAGTTAATATATACTTTAAACTTTTGTGGTCAGCATATATTTCACATTTTAATCCATACAAATAATGCCTCCAAATTTTTAAAGAAAAAACAATAGCAGCTAATCATAAGTCATGTGTAGGTTATTTTAACTCATGAGGTTTCAAGTGTCATGAAACATATGCAATTACCTTATCGTTCTACATAAGGACACATTCAAGTCCATTCAATGAAGCATCACTATAATAAAACACTCAACATTTCTGGAAGGAAGTGACAAAACTGGTGCATTCACCAATCTTATTTTAAATTCCTGAAAACAATCATCACGTTCTTCTGTCCAAATGAAATTAACACCTTTTCAAGTTAACTTAGTCATTGGACTTGATAAGCGTGAAAAATTATCAACAAAACTCCAGTAATAACCTTCCAAAACAGGAAAACTACGAATCTCGGTTATATTTGTTCGTCTTGGACATTCTTTAACAACTTTTATTTTAGCAGGATAAACTGTTATTCCATTTTTTGAAACAATGTGACCAAGGAATGAAATTTATTGTAACTAAAACTCACACTTTCTGAATTTCCCATAATGTTTATTTCCTTTAAGGATTAAAAGATGACCCTTAAATGACTTTTATGATCCTATTTACTTTTAGAATAAACCAAAATATCATCAATGAACACAACCACAAACTTATCCAAGAACACAATGAAAATTCTATTCATAAGATCCATGAATATAGTAGGTGAATTTGTTAACCCAAAAGTCATAACTAAAAATTCATAATGGCCATATCTAGTATGAAACGTGGTCTTCAGAATGTCGGCTTCATTTACTTTCAACTGATGGTACCCTGTCCTCAATTCAATCTCCAAAAAATATTGAGCTCCCTAGATATGATGAAACAGATCATTGATATGAGGCAAAGGGGACTTTTTCTTAATAGTGATGTTATTAAATTCTATATAATCAATGAAAAGTCTCATTGAACCATCTTTATTTTTAACAAACAAGAATGGAGCACCCCATGGTGATGTGATAGATCAAATTATACCATTATCCAATAACTCCTGCAATTGGTTCTTTAACTCTACAATTTCAAACTGATCCATTAGATATGAGGGTTTTGAAATTGGATTAGCATCAAGAAATTGGTCAATAGTAAGTTCAACTTCTCAATCAGGTATAATACCAGAAAACTCATCAGGAAAAATATTAAGATACTCATTTACCATTGGTATATCCTTAATCTGAACAGTTCCTTTATTTTCAAAAATATGTGCAAGATAACATTCATTTCCATATTTTACCAGTTTCTCACCTTCCTGATATGTTATCAAAATAATTGGTTCATTCTTGTACAGAAAATGTAAATCCTTATGAAATGAAACCACTATGGCTAAGCAGTCAATCATAGCATGATGAACAGACACCCAATCCATGCCCAAAATAACATCAAACTCTAGTAGGGTCAAAAAAAATAAGGTTTGCAGGTAGATTTGTCCCGCACACGAGGACATGAAGGTTCTGATGTTTTCTTTTTCTCTCAACCCTTCCTCCAGGCGTTTCTACCATAAGATTCGTATTCATATCATGAGATGGGATTCCTAATTTATTAGAAAACTTCTCAGAAATGATATAGTGTATAGACCATGAATCAAATAACACATTGACATAATCTGAAAAAACAAACAGTGTACCTGATACTACTTCATTTTATGGCCCAATATCTACTGACGTAGTTGAAAATGATTTCACCCCCCATTCTTCTTGTAGTCTGGATGCTTTCCCTCAGTTTAGTTCTTCGCTGGAAACTCATTTTCATAATGACCCATTTTGTTAATCTTAAAACATTTTAACTATGGCTTTTCACTGCCTGCTTGATCATTTTACATAGAGTTACGCGAAATATGACTAGACTTAGCACTCTAGAAGCACATTCCAGACTTTGATAAGCATTCTCTGTGATTCTATTTACCACACTTTTCACAAGAGGGATATTAAATATTCATACCTCCAGGATTCTTTGATGAATTATTTCCCTTTTCCTGCCAAATTGGTTCTCTTATTATATTGTTGGTCAATGAACACATGATCGTCGTCAATCTCCATTTTCAACTACTCCACACATTGAACAAGTTTTTCATATCTTTTTAACTCATGAGAGGATAAGGATCTTAGATATTTTGGTTTCAATCAATAGTAAAATCGATTTATCTTACTATCAAGATCTCAAATGAAATTTGGAGCATACCTTGCCAGTCGAGTGAATATTTATTCATAAGCTGCCACTGAGTCAACTTCCTGCATTAATTCTAGGAATTTGTTTTCTATTCTAAGAAAAAAAACATTAGGAAAATATTTATCAAGAAACATACCTTTGAATTCATCCCAATCAAGAGCATCAATCTTTTCACTCTCCCTGATATTTTTCACCATCGACCACCACAGATCAGCTTCACCTTCAAAATGGTAAACATAGAGACTATCCTTTTGATGTTCTGAACACCCCATTACATCAAAAATATTTTCTAGTGCTTTAATCCACCATTCATCTAGCATAGGGTCAGATGATCCTCTAAATGATGGGGGTTGTTGCCTCATGTAATGCTCTACTACTGACACGTTCTGATGTGGTTCATCTGGCTGATCTCGTGCATGGATACCACCAAAATTTATAGCCCGAGTCTACTGTGTCATCGCTACAACAAACTATTCAGTTCCGATTCCAACCATCTTATGTTGCTGATTCCGAAGGTTGCCTTTCTCCTTATGGCGTTCCAAAATATTTTCCATGTTTCCTCTATGGAAACCCATTCTAATAACAGAAATATATTAGGTGAAGCTACATGGTAATCTGTAAATTCTATATCATTTCAATATTACCATAAATTAATTTATTGAAATTTATTTATCAATACCCTAACTCCAAAAGTTGTATTAACCGACCTCTAATAGCAACTATAATGACCCTGCCTTAAAAAATTACATAATCATGAATAAAATAAATAATTTACATTAAGGATCTGTTCAGGTTAACAGTTTTAGTGAATTAGGCCATAACTATTACATTTCATTTTAAAAAATACAATGCAGATACTTCTTCTCAGATTCCATTTTTTCACAAAACAAGAACTCCTGAAAAAAGAGTCATGTCTAGTTCCATGATTAAGACAACATGACTTTTCCTTGATCCCATCCTTAACCCTATTCCACATTATGTCCTGTAAAAAACATTTTAAAAACATTGGATGAGTGTAAAATGCTCAGTAAGGGATACACAATGAAAGAAAACTGTTAGTTTTTCAAATCCACAAGTAAACCATGAATACTTTAACATAAGTAATACTTTTCACCTTTATGAAGTAGTAAATACTCTTTACTGAATAAAAGAATCACTACATTCCCTTTTGTAACCAAAATATTACAAAAAAACCCATATAAAGAACTCATAACATATAAAGGTAGCTTGAGACATAAGCATACATAAATAGAATTACCATACAATCAACTTCCACACATATCACTAAATTGAATAGATATACGACTGACTTCCATACATAATGCATTGTAGGTTATAATTTAACCACCCATCCTGGTTTATCATAGCACCACCTATCATTTGGTTTATCATGTAACCACCCATCAAATGTCCATGTACCATTATAAAATCATAACACATAAAAAAATATAAAGGAAAGGAAATATTTTCACATTTCAATCACAATATATCACTTAAATATATTGAAATAAAAAAATACATTATCAAAACCATTTTAAATACCAAAATAAATAATAGAGTATATGGTATTTATTTTCCTTGAAAAAAAACATTACAACTTGTTATGGAATCCAAAGAAAAAATAATACTCACAGTGGAGGAAATGTCTTTGTCACCTCTTACGTTCAAATAAACATTCCTTTTTTTCATTTAGTAAAACACTTTATAGAAAAATATTCCCTTTGAAAATTCTAGTGAGTTTATACTATGTATAAAAAATCTCGTGTATTAATGCAAAATATGCCTCAATGAAAGAAGATTGAGACAAATTCCCTTACCTCGTGCCCGACTTGACCCGTTCGTTCTTTAATAACCTGAATAATAAACAAAAGATAATTTATATTTTATTAAGAACCTTTTTCAAGTTTATTATTCCATTTATATTACTTATTACCATGTTATAAACATTTTGTAATCATTCAAGTTAATAATGTTCATTTTGGTCGATATTTGGTAATTGAGCCACAAATGAACACCATATTGTTACAAGCTGTTCACATGGTCAAAAGTTCATTATATACAAAAAGATATTCATGATTGAGATATCATATATATCATATATATCCACTATATACATGTATTTATAACAGTACATAACATTTGGAAGTACGAAATGAAATGCACTATTCATGGAGACGGTAAGCAGTACGTATGCATGAAAGCTACTTCCATTTCTATTTCTTATTTTAATGGAATAATAACATAATGATAAATAGGTATATTATAATACCAGTATAATATCATATATAATACGATTAACCATATCCTTTATACGTCCCATGTATGGAATGAACGCTTCATATCACTTTGACGAGGCGGTAGTCTGCACTTACTCAAATGAAATTATAACGTTTACCCATAATGGAAAACATAATGGTATGCCATAAAAGAAAAATACCTAAGTATAAGGAAAAAATAAAAATAATATATATCATATATAAATAAAGTTCCATCTTAATCTCCACCATGAGAAGTGGTAGGAGATAATCGAACAATCATCATTTCGTGAGGCGTTAATTTTTCATCCAAAGAAACAATATATTATTCACCCATTATATAGAAGTGTGTGTAAGTTGATTTCAAATAATTCTCATAAAAACATCATAGTATATTTTGGATACTAGTTTTGTTATAAAATAATGTAATAAAAAAATTTAGGGGTTGGAGAAGTAAAATAAAATAAAAGAAATTAAGAGAATTCGTTAGCTTTAATTTGGGTAACTCCTTTTGGATTGAACTCAAAGGGTGTGTTGATGTGACTTATGCCTAAGGTAAGGCTTCATGGTGGAAGATAGAGTTGTATGGAGCTTAATTTGGAAGATTTTGGATAATGGAAATGGCTTTTAGGTGTGTGAAATTGGTTATAAATGGTCTCATTTTATAAGGGGGGAGGGGCTCTTTAGGAAAGTGTGAAAATATTATTTTATTATATAATGATATTAGGTTTCTAAAAGTACAAGAATCATTAGTGTCGAAGATAATATGACTCATGGTATAAATAAAGTCATCCAATAAAAATTGGACATGATTTGGATGTAATTTTAATATTTATAATCTTATTTATTTAAATGATATATTAATGTGGTAAACACTGCATCATTATTGTGCCATAAATATTTTATTTTATTTCATTACTAAAAAATATTAACAAAATACCATGATGTAGGAAATATTTTTATCTTTCCAGTTAATATTTATTGTCAAAAATATTAATAATATAACACCATATAATAATTAATTTACTAAAAGATTTTTGATTATGTCATTTTTGCCTTTAGTTTATATTAATTTATCTAAAGTGTCATTATCATTTATAAGTGGATCCATGGGGTCCCAAAATCAACCCAAGGATTCCCATGGTCGGCCATTACTCATACAGTAATGTATGGACAAGAGATAAGGTAATTTTGAATTATTATAATATTCATTTTACCTTGAATTACCCTATTTACCTTTAAACACAGTATGTAAAAGTCAAAAAGTTACTATTCACCAAAAATGATTTTCATTTTATTAAACCACATTTTACTTACTAATAATAACCATGTATGTCAATGTTTTGAAATTAAACTCACATAAGTCGTAAAATTACATTTAAATGAAAAATTCAATTTTTTTACTACTACAAAGTGGTTCACTATTCATCAAAAATTGAAATTTTTCAGAAAAATATCAAATATTCAGCCTAAGATATATTTGATAATAAAAATTAAAAAATGGTGCATATTTTAAAAAATTAATAACATAGAAGTTTCATTAATTAAATTAAAATTAATTCTCTTTTTTAAAACAAATACCTTGTTTTTAAGAAACAATAACTATCAAAATATTGACACTTGGTTATGTCCAAATTCAAGGTGAAATTAATTCCAATGACCAAAATTTGATAAAATGGTAAAAAGATGTTATAATTACACGTTAAAACCAATTAAAAAGATAATCTACCCATATAAATAAATTATATTAAAACATAGTTTGGAATTAAATTAAAATATTTTCACTATTCATAAAGAAATGTACATTATCTAAAAAATTCCAAAATTTTACACAAAGTTGATTTTGATGTCCCCATTATAATGAAGGATTTATTTTGGTCAAATAGAATTTATTAAAGTGAACAAAACAAGATTCAAA
Source organism: Viscum album (assembly GCA_963277665.1). NCBI lineage: Eukaryota > Viridiplantae > Streptophyta > Magnoliopsida > Santalales > Viscaceae > Viscum > Viscum album. The sequence continues at coordinate 1,738,588,409 of OY728145.1, forward strand.
GAGGGTACACCATTAAAAGGAGGTAAATTGTCCTTTTAATGTAAATTATGCATAAAATTAGATTCATTCACATTTTAAGCCTCTAACTTTTATTGGATAAAAGTAAATACATTTAAAAAACATGTATAATCATATTGTTGTTATTTTTTTCATTCTCTCCAATACAATGTCTAGGAGTTAACTTCTATTTAAAAATATAATATTATATTATTAGTGTGCAACGTAAGACATCAAAGAAACCAATTTTTGCGAATCAGATACGCTATACAACATAGAAACACTTTTAATGTAAAATTAATATTTAATTCACAAATATTAATAAATATAAAAATCTTTTATTCTTCATTTACATTCTATGTTACAAAAAATGAGTTTAATTTGTGGTCAAATTTCAATCTTATGGGGCTAAATGACTAATAAACATTTCCAAAACAGATTTCATGGAAATAATTAGACTATATATATTATTTAATAGAATTTAGATCATTATTAGTGGAAGATGATTAATTAAACTCTCTTTTAATAAAGGAATAAAAAATATTATATTGATTAAATTGGATGTATTGATTATCAAGAGATTTTATGGGAAACCATATATCTGTCTAAAAAGAAATACATGACGCACCTATGCTCCAAGATTTTAGCTTAGGTCCTTCCCATGAAACCCAAAAAACATACCACCATACACAAAATAACTACATAAACGACTTATGCATGGTACATATGCAGTCATTTTATTCTTATACAACTGCAACAAGAACTATGTTGTGCACCTGTGTCGAAGACATACGCTGATGACTCCAATCGACCACGTTCTCTCTTTTCTTATTAACAGGACCATTAGGCTTCACATTTAAAAAATATAAAAATCTAATGAAATTTCAAACCTCTAATTTCATACCTCATTTAATAAGGTCTCCTTAAATTTAATAGGTAGCTCTCTAAAACACAATAGAAGTGATAATAAAGGGAATAGTGATGATCAAAGTCCCATTAGGTTTTAAGGAGATAAGAAACATGTGCAAGGATCATTTTCCCCTAAGGAGAAACCACATGCAGGTTGTATGTATCCCTAATCAGGGACCTATACAAGACCTTTTTAGGAATACTGGAGGAGACTCAGGGTGTATAGGATAATGCCTCATCCAACTGTTGTCACATAGGTAGCCTACTAATTAAGGTTTATCGATCTTGCATATCCCATAATCCATCACTAAAATCCCCTTTTAAGTTACTCTTAAGACCATCATGGTACACCTATGCAACGCGCCTTTGTAGTACACATATTCAATCACCTATGATTAGGATTAAAAAAATCTAACCATTTAACCCTCTTCAAATCCACCCATGGAGGGGCCTCTCATTCCATGTATACCTTTTCATAAGAAATCAAGTTGAAAACTCCGCCAAGAACTACTGATTAAAAATTAGTTGGGAAAAGAAGCATCCATGTGTCCCCCATTAGGATTTGGATTTTTATGGTCGCATGATTTCCATAATTATCCTATATGGGGGTAAATATCCTAGGGGAATTTATAGATTTAATATATATTCTCATGTGGATCCATACCCTAGGGATATTGTTTAGTAGTTCCCAAACTCATATTCTAGTGATAGGACTTGGTCTATCCCTTCTTCAATTTGTGATCCAGAGACACTGGTTTTTAGTAGGGAGGATTATTATTGAACTTGATTATCCTTTTGACCAGGAATGAAATCATACTCCCTCAATAAATGTCCAATTTTAGGACAACCATCCTAGTGTAAGCCCCATGCTTTTCTTGCTAGAGGTTTCATTTTCTTCTCCTCTCTACCTCGTGGCCAGTAAGACTAAAAGTCCATGGGCACCTGATCCCTCTCTTTCCTGACCTCAGTATCCTTAACCTTCTTTACCACATACCTTGGACACTAATATAGTGTAATGTTATGATATGGAAGTTCTGTATCCCTGAACACTTTTGTCGTAGCCCCGACCTCTTCAACTATAGCCCCAACCTCTTCTGCCATAGCCACAACCTCTTCCACCAATGAAGGATTAAATTTGTGTGGTTTTTTAAATATTTTACATTCCACTTGTTTCTCACACAGATCATGACTCACTAGGGATTAGAGGTTATTACTGATCATGAAAACCACACAATCCACCTCATTGGATTTCCCTATGATAAATCTTATTCATGATCTGACCAGGATACATAGTATTACAATAAATGTCCCTATATCAATGAGCATTGTCTATAATAATAATCCACAAATCATAATCCTCTTATTTTAGATATCCTCCATAGGAGTAAACCCTGAGTTAAGCCCTCAAATATCATGATTTAAAACATCATTCATAGACCCTCTGTATGGGATGTCCTTTTCCGGGGTAACTCACAACCAATCATCTCAAAGGGCCACAATACCCAGTGATATATACCCTTGAGGGCCTCTATAGGAATGGATCCTCACTGATTATGTATGTAAGAAATGACTCTAATCAAAAAAGGATACGTAAGAAGCCTCCATGAGGTTCAACCCTAACTATTAAATCAACCCATTTTTTGGACCATATCCCTTAATGGGATTAATCTAACATGGTAACTCATATACATTCTATTTTACATGGGATATTTCATTATAAGGACCATGCTAAAAATTGATTAGGAAACCTTTTCATAGACATTATTTTCATGTTATGTTAAAATGTACTGCATGGTTCACAACACACAATCATAAAATGTATGATGGGCCCCATTATGTGTCACCAAACTACGTGGGTTTGGACACCTATTAGAAGGATAAATCAGAATTCCATTTATTGGATTAACCCAAATTTAAAAAATATTTGTCTCCATGGATGAGGATAGATTCCAAAGTGAGAATCATCATCCTAAATGATCATAATATACATTTTTCCCCACTATGTGGCTAAGAAACCAACATCCTCATAATAATTAACAATAAATAACTAATTAGTATATAATTGTATTCCATTAATTGATAACCTTATATATATAAATATATCTCCATTAATGAATAACCATAAATACATAATGATTATTCTGAATTCCACACATGCTAATAATCAATTCCAATTATTTAGAGAACCCAACTCAAAATTAATAATTAATGAATTATTCACAAACATCTCTTAAATAAATAAAAGAGTAATAGATAAAGAAATAATTCCCCCAATAAGGGTGTTAAGAGGATGACATCCCATCATCTATAATAATGCAAGTTCATAGTAATTTCATGTCATAATCCTAACGAGTGCCTACCTTTAGAAATCAGATCCCTATTGATAAAAAAACATTGGGTGGTTAATGTTTCAAAAAACCATGGAAAACCTTTTTTAAATAATTACTTCCCTAATATAGTCGTATTTCCATATGAAGAAAAAAATGGTGAACCTGACGTGAATCTTTAATCAAGATGACAGTGTCGCCTACTTATGAGGCCCCCTACATTCTCAATGGAAATGAGGGGTGGATAGGGAAATTAATGATTATTATGTTCATAAAAATGGTGATTGTTGAATTGGTTTTTCTTGATTATTCCTGTTATATATCCTCAATTAGTTCCTCACCTGAACTCCCTTAGATCCATTGGGTTTCTGCATATTTTCATCAACAAATGCTCTGGATGATACATAGGATGGAATTTTTTCCATGCGAAGGAATTCATGCCAACCTAATATCTTAAAAGATAGTCCTCTAATGAACTAGTTTACGATTACCGATTGAATTTTATGTTCATGACCTTAGAGGTCACCCGACAAACCCTCCAACTCCACCATAACCACCTATATTTCAGTCAACGATGAAAAGTGGACCTGAATTAGATGGTGTCGACGGACTTATTCACCCATTTGGGATATTATCCCCAAAATAAAACATCAAGTCCAACCTATATTTTATAGAGGTGGATTATGAGGCCACCTAAGGCCTCATTTCTAAGATATAGTGGTTCTCATCTAGGGATAAATCCAATAATAACCATTGTGAATGTTGCATGATATCGAACCCTCAACCTTTAGAGAGTGTTTCCATTGATTTTTTGGCCTATGTCCCTTAGTATTGGTCATGAAATATAGCTTTCAATGTATGGAAACTGGCCAAAAGCGGGAATTTCCACACCATTTCCCTATTTGGAGAAGCCTACAAACCATGTTTTGTGGAAAACAGTGTGCATCCACAAACACCCATTCTATATCACACATTCATCCAGAAGACTCTCCTAATAGCATTCCAAAAATCACACCAACCAAAAACAAAAGAAAAATATGAGTATGAAGACAAAACTAGAAACATTTATCATGCCTATTAGTAGCTTAATCTAGAATATCATGGATAAGCCATTCAGAATGTCCCGATGGTTGTAATAGGGTTGACTCAACTCTCTACCCCCAAAAATGAGTAATCTTAGTGTACACCATCTAGAAACGGGGGACATGAGCAGATACACACACCTACTTCATTTGTGTGATGGGTCTATATCCTTTTTTTTTTGTCACTAAGGTCACAAAGTATAAAATGGTAATAGAAAAAGGGAACATGAAAGTCCTTGTGTACATTCTATAGACCCCTTCCAATATATCATCACGATGATGAAAGTCGTTCCCAAGGGACAGACACATAACTCTATCTTCACAAATTTGGTGGATAATTATCATAAAATCCCATAGAAGATACATAAATCATCTCTTGTCTAGGAAGGTCTTACAGAAAACACCACCATATCATATGGATATCATGATTGGGAACAAACACTCACTCCAATAGAAGATAAGCAGCTCATTTGGAAGGCCACTCCAAGGATGGAGAAAACAACTTCCCAAGATGACCTCTTCTTCCAAAAAGTCTCCCCAACTGGTTGTAAGAAGACTTATAAGAATAAGTCTCATTAAGCATAATTTAAGAACTAAATGATGATCTATGACCCTGATTTTCTTGATGATGGAGTTCTTGAAACCTTCAGACATTTTTCCATCATAGGTCATGATTGTACTCTCCTCTTACCAAAATATGGGAGTATTAGAACAAATAATTAACTTCTTCATCAGATACATCACCATGATGGATTTTTACATTGAAAACACTTGTTCGATTATGAGATCCCATATCTTGCTGAGAGCTATGAAATCCCCCCATGGGTCCAGAAGACCAGTGAGAAAATGTGTATTCCCCTTGACATAACCCACCATGGGGGTCCTCTCCATGAAGGTGATCTCTACAAAAGGTCACTCTATAGTTGTGAAACACATTGTAAAAAGTATTTTCCAATTTAAAATGAAGTGATGTGAAAGAACACTTATCATGTGGTGTTTGAATACACATTGATAGTCTTATCTAATTCCTTGTCACTGGTAGGTGATTTCATTTCTCAACAAGAAGTCAAACCAAGGTGATGGTCTTGCGTGGAACCTCCCTTGGGTAATTTTCCTTCCAATATATAAGAGGAAACCCTGTATAATACCATTTCATGTGGTAAAACAATTGGGAATCATCTAAACTACTCATACCAAGACTAATAACCTTCAGTGAATGATGAAGAAGATATGGTGTTCATAAGAAAACCACTATCCAATGATTATATAACAGTTATGTTCTATCCATTAGTCACCTCACAATACAAAATTCTAGAGATGTTGGTAGAAGATTGAATGCATGTTATCCTCCTCAAACGATGGACAATTATTCCTCAAAAAAAATTAATGGTATTACCCTATGAAGAGTATGAAACTCATGTTATGGAAATAGAAGGGTTACAACACAAAATTTACATGGAGTCTCTTCTAGGCTCCACATATCTAAAAAATATAATAAATAGAGAGCCAATCAACATGTAGTCCTTTGTGCATTAATGAGTTTTTGAAATATGATTGTAGATAACAATTATGGTTTTTATATCATGTTATGGGGAGTAAACTGGGAATTGAACATAATTACACTCCCAAAAATAGAAAATACTTCCAATGGTGGCATCATGTAATTTTATTTTACAAGGCAAACTACAACATACGAAATCTATTAATGAATAGAGACATGCTGAGTAAGAACATAACTCAACGGACTCTGAATGACATTAAGACTGAATGGAGCTTGAAGTTCATATAATTTAGAATCATGCATCTAAGAACAATGAGCATAGTCCCTTTTAGATATATCTGCCTTCAGATTGAGAAAATGTCAGAAATAGCATAATGGTATTCGAAAATGGGTGATTTAAGGTAGTGAAAAAAAATTCATCCAGCCCATTTTCAGAATAGAATCTATAAAACTCAAAGACAATCTATAATAATATTATCCACATCAGTTCGATAGCAACCCTAGCCTATATAGATGAGGTATTTTTTAACCCATCCCTCGAGATCAGAAAACAAAGACCAAATATTTGTGAAGGTAGAACATGAACAGCCCCAGACCTCAAGGATGGATGTTTTTAACCCCAACAATTCCCTCCTCGGTAGGAATCTGTACTCTCTCAATTAGGGAAATTTTATCGTGTGATTCCTTTAAATATTTCATGTTCCATGACATGTGTAAATAATTGTAGAAGTACACAATTGAAATATATTTGAATTCCATTAGGGTAATTATTCATTAAATATCCCCCAGGAAACTAAGGATGAATATGATATGGTCTTTTAGAGGATTTTAAAAAAGGAGAACCCAAATAAATTCCAACTGAGTTCCTATGATGAAATACACGTATGTGAATGTCATCAATTCCATCATTGGAGAAACTCGAGAACATGAGACCGATTCAGAGGATTATAGAGTTGAAGTTCATGTTCCTGAGATTGTCTTTATCAAAACTAATTCTGAATGTGTGCATACACAAAACTAGAGCCCCAACCCAAATTTTTCTATCTTCTTAAATAATCCAACTATACCTCTTAAAAGTAACCAGATATGGGAAAAGGTAAGGGTCATACCATGCCACACCTTCCCCACCAGAGAAGCTCAATCCCTATCACTAGAGGAAAAATACTCTCAGTAAGAGGAGGAAATGAGAGAGTTTAGAATACTTAATACATATTTACTATGTGGAATCATCCTTCTAGATATGCACAATAAGTAGACCCTCAACCCATAGTCTCAGTTCGCATACAACAACTAATATGATCTTATTCCACAAATAATGTAGACTTTGAACAACCACTCATCATGGTACATCCAACACCAATATATTTAAATAATGAAAAAGTATATCATGAATTCCCATCATTGGGTACATGGTTAGAACATGGTCAATCAAATCCTTACAGGCCTATCTATATTGGTTACCCATGACAGATTCCATCTGTGCCTCCACTAGTGGTCCCACCAATCATCACACATATCCAGGATGCAGCAGTCACACCTATTTGGGTCCAGGATCAGGCATAAATTCTTCATACGCATTGGAAAACCAATGAATCATTAATGAATCTACTAGAAGATATGTAAGGATGGTGTGTGACAATACCAAAAGTAGAAAAGTCTTACCCTGAATGGGTGGATTGTAACAAAACATTTCAAATTTTTTTGATTCATATATTGTTTATTTTAAATGGATATGGAGATCCGGAGTAGCACTTAATGCATTTTATCCCTCACTACAAGCCTATAATGGGAAACCCTGAATAACAAGAATCAGTTAAAATCAGATTCATCAATAAATCATTGTATGTGCCATCCTTGTGGTGGTATATGAGTTTTAGTCCCTATTGATCATTCGATGGGTAGATATCTATGAGAATTTTTGTTTCTTGTTTAGCTCCATACTGAGTAATAAAATAGTATTCTATCTCACAAGCTAGATGAAATGGGAGACTGAAGGATTTTAAGACTTCATTTCTCAATAGAAATTATTCACATACTTGTTAAATCAAACACTCTTTGAAGAAGACTTATTTCATATCGATGTAAAACTCTTCATGATGAGTTTCACACATCATTGATCCCTGTGAAATAAAAATGAGGGGTTTTAGGATCTAGAAAACAAGGTTTAGATGTTGGGAAACTCCATCATAGATCCCAAATCCATGATATGGGAAATTCTATCAGCTTAGGTAAAGAGAATATGAATGGTATACGCACTTATATTTACACATAAGAATTCCACATTACCTGCTCCAACCAGAAACACTACATCATACCACATGGATCATCCTCATGATCATCAATACAAAAAAATAACTCGTTAATATGATTAAAGGGGTCATAGGCAGAGAAATATTGCAGTGTTAAAAAACAAGGTCTATTTCTTTTAGAATTACCATGTCCCCATATTTGTTATCTAATATTTTGTAATATAACATAGTCTAATATTCAAATAAAAATAATACTATCAATTAAAATGACTAATATATCAAAAAATGTTCATATTTCCTTTAAATTGTGTGTCATATCATTCAAGTGTGTTTGTTTTCAAGAACATCCTACCAAAGATGGTGGATTCTAGGAATGTGAAAATAAAAAATTTACCATCCCATGTTGCATACGAATCTATTGCCAATACAGAGGAATAAAAAATCTATAAATATTTTAAATGTAATAAATCACAAAAGTTAATTCAATGGATGGTCAAAAAACAATCAATCATACTTATTCCATTCAAAGAACACAATTGAACCAATCATCTGTGCCTCTTACCTCTTCTGGTACAACAATGGTAGATTAATCAAAATACTAGTCAAGTAAAGGCTTATCATCGAAATAGAAAAATGGTTAGAAGGATAAATTAGAATATAAAGAATATGATCTTGTGTCAAGGCCAAAATTTACCATGTCCTTATCAGATTTCATGCCAACCATCTCATGATCATGGGAACCACAAATGATCCTGATTTATTTAAAATGGATCTCTACAAAAATGATGATTATAAAAATAAAACTGATTTCATTATACTGGATTGGGTAACTCCCTTTTGCATTTTGAGCTGGCTGGGAATCCCAATCAATGTATAATGATACTGTATAAATCAGTGCCACATGTTGATTGGAGATAATCACGACTAACCCTTTTAAACAACTCTGTTAAGATTACATGATTCCAAATAATGAAATTTAATGTGTGGGACAAAATTTACAAATTCTTTTGGTAGATTCCATAATGTATGTCATGACAGTTGAGACAAAAAACACTAAAGAAGTTATCAACCCACTAATAGATAACAAAATCTTGAATTAAAATTCATCATTTTTCACCTGAGTTTTAAAAAAGGCTAGTTTTTATAGACAAACTAGATGAAGCCATAATGATAACATGAGAATGTTAAGAGACTCATTATCAATCACTTGATTCCCATTCAAGTCTCAACTAAGGTTTCATGATAGATTTTGAGCCTAAAATGATTGCCTCATCCTTTGGATGTCCAAATGGCTACTCCCCTATTCTCTCTATCGAAATATTTTTATCACATCCTCTTACGGAAAAAATCATAAATAGTAGATCATGTTGAAGTGGGAGAGGAAGAGGATGACGATATCTAGAATAACCTTCAACATTTGAGAAAGAAAACTCTACCAACATGAATGAAAACAGATAACTAAATAAGGGAACAAAAGAAGATTCACTAACCAGTCTAATTAGTACTTCTTTTACTCATGAAGAACATGAAGAATAAAACTCATTCTATAAAAGAATAAATATGTGTTTTGAATGAAATACCCACAGATTTTGGGTCTTGACCCCGAATTTGACACCCATCACTTGGATTTTCTAGAAGATAATCATGGATAAAAAATCGTCTATAAGGAAACACCTGGCTCACACTACAAAGATTGAGTTTGGAGTGGAAAAAATGAACAAGGGTAACTTCATCTTAGAGGTTATGTCTGAAAAATGGATAGGAAACATTTTCCCTTTGAAAAACAAGAATATCTAAATTATAGATTGCATCGATTTCAGTGAACTCAATATGCATTTCCCAAAGATGACATCCTAGTTCAAATTAGATAAATATTGATTAATGTAACATTCAGTTATCATTTCATATGCTTCATGGATGGATACACTGAGTAAAATAAAATCTAGATGTCCCTAGATGATAAATAATACAAAAATATAAATGCACCTCATGATGTGTTCTTCTATCAGGTAATACCAATTGGATAAAAGAATGACAGTGCTACATACAAAAATGTTATGTATCACAACTTCAAAAAAAAATCCTGAGAAGGTTTTACAAATTATACATTGATTATATAGTGGTATAATACCAACAAAGAAATGATCTCCTATATTAATTAGAAACAAAATTCATTATGCTTTGACAATATATTCTCAAGATGAACCCATTTGAGTTTTCTTTTAGGGTAAACTCTGGAAAATTTCTTTTCTTAATTGTATGCCATCATGGTATCAATGTTGACCCTTAGATGACTAACACTATCCTTTTCCTATCACCTCATCGAGTCCTAATATAGTTAAGAGGACTCAAGGAAACTTATCCAACATTTGTAATTTCATATCCAACCTCATAGGAAACTTTTTACTATACAAAAGAGTTATGAAGAAGGGTTTTAATTATCATTGGACCAATGAATGTCAAGAAAAATTTGATTCCCTCAAGAAATAACTCTTGATCCAACAAGAATTGGTTCCTCCTATTGAATGAGTTCCACTCATTCTATAAGTAACATCCTTGGAGTGATCGTTGAGTGATTTTCTCACCCAATAGAATGATGATGGGAATGAAAACATAATTTATTAACTTAGTCAAACCATAATAAATGTTTAGAATTGATATTTAAATATAGAGATGTGTCGTATGGCCTTAATATTTTTCATTTAACAATTCAGGAAATAAATATATCACTACAAGGTCCACTCAATATCTCGATACACACAACTTCAATATAACCTCTACAATCCTATACGAACAGGACATCAGGCATGTTGTGCGTTATCCTATTGTACTTTGATAAAGAGTTTGGTCCTCAAAATGTAGTGCATGGAAAAGCCTTGGAATTATTCCTTGTTGAGGACCCATCTGCAGAAGACACATCATTAAACACTATTCTTCAAATGAATAAATATTATCTATCCAGGATAGCCCCTAAAATGGTAGATGTATTTTTATGGTGCTTCCAGAAGACAAACATGGAAGATAATGGAAGACCCTAAACTCAAAAAATGTGGTTTAGGAATTGTTATTATCTTTCCATAGAAGGTAGTATTTTCGTACTGAATGATATTATAATAAGGTGTTACCAATAATGTGGTGGAATATAAGAATCAAATTACAGGATTGGAGTTGTATCTCTATGTACCAGTGAACCACCTAGAGGTGTATGGTGATTCATAATTCATAATCAAGTAGATCAATAGGGATTATTCCATAATAATGGAATATCCAATTACCCTATATGATTATTTCTGATGCTTAATGGTTTAATTTCCCTATAGATACAAAATTGAATCACATCACATGATCAAAAAAAATGTTCAATAATATGCGTTCGAAAATCTAGCTACACCTTTGGAATATCCATTTTCAGGATGAAAAAATAATTATTATTTCCCACCATCAAATGATTTCACCTTTTTCTCATATCACAGTTGAAGAGATCAATGAAAATAGTTTCATCTATTATCCATATATCCTTACCATGGGATATATGAGACCCATCATGGAGTATCACCAAGATGGATTACTTCTACTGGAGAGAGTTGGAAGAGATTAATCCAAGTGGTGAGTAGAAAATTTCCCAATTTATAATCACTGAAATCCCCAAAAAGGCCTCTACAACTAATTGTTTTAGGGAATCATTATCAGATGTGTTGATGGAGATTTTAATGTAGTTGTTATGGAAGAAATTCATGTAGGATCTTGTTGTACCCACCAAGCAAGTTGTTGGATTTATTATCAAATATGAAGCATTAGATTGTTTTGACCATTGATGACACATGATTGTACATAATCCACTAAGAAGTGTCATCCCTACCATGTGCATTCCAATTTAATATATCATCCTCAGAGCTAATACATAAAACTAAATACTCCAAACTATTTTCCACATAGGTAATTGATGTTCCTGGACCAGAACCTCTAGCTATGTCTAAGCAGTTTATATACATCCCACTACCACTAATTTCTTCTCTAAATGGGTTGATGCAATATTCCTCAAAGAAGTCGTATCCAAAATAATTATTAGATTTGATAAAAATAACATCATTACCTAATTTGGTTTCCCAAATAACATTTTGATTTAATATGGAACTAATATCTATTCTTCATATGTGGAGAATCTATATCATAAATACAATAAAAAAGTTAACCATTAATCCTACTATAATGTAGTATCCAATGGATAGATAGACTCTTTTAAAAAGACCATTTCGAACAATCTTTATAAGATGTTGAATAAAGGTAAAAAACCATGTGATGATAAGATCATTAAGACTTATGGGCTTATTAGACTATAACTCATACTTCTACATGAGCAAACCTATACTCATTATTATATATAAAAAAGTAGTCCTTCCAATTGTGGTTCAGTTTCCATCATTCCATATTTTCATTTGTGACAAAATATCAATAGATGACAAATCACTGAAACAACTAGATGAGTTGGAGAGATTAGACGAAAGTAATTACACACATTACATCACTTGGAGTTCTAGTAGAACCAAATAACAATGAACATTAACAAGAAGAATCATCTTCATTCATTCATTTGCCGATAATTGGTATTTGTCATTAGGACTCCGATGATTGTAGGAAATAATCCTTCAAAGGATGATCCAAAGTGTGAGGGACCTTACTCTATACATAAGTTCCATATAGTGGGTCAATTCTATAATCATGATGGAAGATGAGCTCACTAAAACTCCCGCTAATGCAAGTATCCTAACAAATTAATTTTTGTAATCACAAAATTATTGTATTAACTATTAGAAATTAAACTACATACCACCATTTTAATATTTATTTTACAAAGTTATACTGGATGACATGTGGTCCAAGAAATAATATGTTAAACTGTATAGCACCAGTTTCCCTCATGAGATGAAATTAAACTATATTGGTAACGTATCCCTTATATGATGTTTTGAAATACCCAATAGATTTTTTTTAAATACCTTTTAGTACTTACAACGATGAGTGGATTCCATTCATAAACCATACTCACATCATTTCATCTCCCTAGTAGCACTGGAGCCCCATTTCTCCTTGGGTTTAGATCAGACCTAGATGGGGAATAACTATAAATAACGATGTGTGGAATAACTCTCATCCTATTGAGATATGTAGTTTCACCTCAGTCTTATCCCCTATACCATTTACAATGTTTCTATCATTTTATGTAACCTCACATCCTCACTGCATGAAGATAAAATTAACAACTCAACACAAACTATTTGTGAATTGATTCTCATTTTCATGAGATACTTTGTGATTCCATGATCTCCAATACATTTTCCAACCATGAATATAATGAAAAAAATTCCATTTTCCTTGTGTATGGAAAAAATCTATACTAGGAATTCCTTCAAAACATATTGATTAATTTTCATAACGTTTTGTGTCTTGAGCCAAACAATCTTTTTGGAAAATTTCTAAAAAATATTAATGAACCCGATAACTCATGAAACCTTTATTAGTGTGGGAAATTTGTCATGAACTATGTGTGAATTGATTTATAGTACATCAAGATAAATAGTGACACCCAGATCATCTATCATTGTTACCGTCACTGTAACACCCGAGATTTTTATGAGTAATATTTTGTTTTTTATATATCATCAAAGGAATCTTTCACTACATACTAGCTTGGCTTACTTTACACGCAATCGCAACCTTCCTTGATAGCTTCCGTCGTACGCAATACCGAGTTTCACCAAACAACGATATGCTATTAAAATATTATTAAAACTAGCTGTTATGAATAGTAATAACCACTTTTTGAAATTTTATAAATTTTATTTTTTAAAATGGACTTCATTTTTGGATTCGTAATACCGAAATTAGCCTAGGGTAAAATTTTGGTATTTTTCTGAAAACATTCAATTTTTGATGAATAGTGAAACCACTAAGTGGTAGGTTAAAAAACTGAATTTTGCATAAAACTTAATTTTACCGCTTCTGTGAATGGAATTTCGAAAATCCGACAGACACGGTTAATATCAAGGACTAAAATGTGGTTCAATGAGATGAAAATAATTTTTGGTGAATAGTAACTTTTTACTTTTTTTTACCATGGTTAATAGTAAATAGGGTAACTAAGGGTAAATATGATATTAATATTACCCTAACAAATGTCCTAATTCTATCGGATAAGTGTAATTCGACCAAAAACAACCTTAGGAATATAATATGACCATTTAGGTCCACTTGGATTAGATTATCACATTTAATATTATTTTATTTAATGAATAGTTAAAATAGTTAAAATCAAAGTTTAATAACTAAAACATATTTAATATGGGGTTATACATAAGATAAATTCGACTATAAATATTCATTAGAAAGCCAAAAAGATTTCCTACATAATGGAATTTTATTTGTAATTTTTAGACATTAAATAATTTAATTTATTTATGACACAATGAAGATGCAGTAATAATCTTATTAATGAAATATTGACATAATTGATGTTATAAACACAGAAATAAATGTAATTTGAGACTTTTTATGAATTACACTAATTTTATTGGTTACTATGATATATTAGTGTTGATTTAATCAACTTGGTTCGAACATATAATCCTGTTATGACTTTCACAAAAATCATATATCAAATAATGTCAAAATTGACACAAAATAGTTTTTAAATAAAATATTATATTATTAATTGCTATTTTATTCCTAAAAATCTAAGGTTCGTCCAAATGACTTAGATAAGGATATATATATTAATAATAAACAATTTGGGGTTAGTTTGGCATGTTATAGTAAGTGTATAAACCATATAGTGAAAGAAAACAAAAAGACACGGTAAAAGTTAAATTATTTAACTTAGAGTTAAATCTAATTGATAAGGTTAATATAATACCCTAAACTTGCCTAAATCTTATTGGTTTATAGGATTTCGACCCATCCCCACTTTAGCTTCGAAATAAGACCCTTTGAAACCATTATAAACCGATTTTCACTTTAATATAAAATAATATTTTGAGATATTCCTAAGGTGCTCCTCTCCTCCCTTATAAAAGGGCACCTCCTACCCCTCCTCCTCACACCAATTTGAGCACTCAAGCTCGGACAACCCCTGACATTTTCTCCTCTACACTTCCCTAGAATAATCCTAGAGGTCCTGGTATTCTTCAAAGACCAATCTTAGTTCCCTAAGTGGAGGATTCAAAGAGGCGTTCCAAAGAAGAGGTAATATCCGTTACCGATCTTTTCAATTTCATTCTTCTTCAACTTCTTCTCCTTTAGTTGTTTCATGATAAAGTAATAACATCAGTATTACTTACATACTTATATGTTATTATAACTATGAAACAACCCTAATTCACCTTTTATCCATCCTACGGAAAAATGAAATCATCGAGCGTGCGTACGTACGGAATACCGTCTCCACGCCGTGGTGTAATCTATTTTCCACCACCACCTTACAAGGATGGGTATAATGGTGTAATGAGTAACTATTTATGATTATTATAAATTAATATTGATACTGAAATAATATATATATACTCCAATACAATTCCACGATCATAGGAACGATATCATCACTCGTGCGTACGTACAGAATACCGTCTCCACGATGTGATGCGACTCGTTCTACATGATCATCATTACATAGTAATTATATAAATGAATTGAATGAATAAATATGATATATGTTACACTAATACCATTCTGGATATAAGGTTTCTATAACCTTAAAATAAGACTAAGAATTTATTCTGCAAAACACGCATAAGAACAAAAGGCAATAAAGACCCGAGTAACAAGTAACAATGAAATATTACTAACAAGAAGATAAGAATATGACCATATATGATATGATATCAATATGTATGATTCTGGAATAAGTCAATAACATTATTTAAAGCATTATACAGGAGATTCGGACACGTACAAAGCAAATTGGACCTAAGGTAAGGGAAATATCACAATCTCATTTTTATCCGAGATTGTTTATTCGTAAGTATTTACTGGGGTGTATTTTATCATCCACATCCATGTTTCATAAACATGTAATATTATTTCCATCCAACTACAATTGGTTAAATCCAATTTTACCCTTCGGTGAGTCTTTAGTAAAGGAAATGAAAGAAATCTTGTGTCGTTTTCCGTACGACGTATTTTTTGACTTTTCCGACAAAAGTATGAAGAATGTTTTTTTTAACTTATACGGCATGAATGGATTTTTAAAACATTATTTCAAAGAAGCTTCCTTTACAAGTTTTAAAGTTTATTTTTAATCAACTTCTTTTATTTTAAAGACGTATGACATGTTATGAATGGAAAAATGTTTTTGAAGAAGAAAGGATATTTTCCTCAAGAATGGAGTTCAAGTGTTTTATCAAAATTATTTTCCATCTAAGATAATAAACGGTTCTGTTTTTATCCCTATTATAACATTTATTATATCATGTTGTGATGTAAATATTTTTATGAATTCCTTTATCTTATATGAATTGTTTTATTATGTCATGTTGTTTAAGAATCTTATTTTTATTACATGGGTTACGCTATGATGTATGGTTTATGATTATGTGGCACACATAAGAAAGGATTCATTATAAGATGGGTGGGACCTATATCTCCCTCCAATGAATTGGGTAAAGATTTTATATCTCATGAGATAGACATGGCTGGAACGGTAGGTTATACCAGTTCAGTGAAACAGGACTGGAACGAGGGTGACTCGGTTCAGAAAGGGACTTTGTCCACTAAGATAGTCTTGGCAATGAGTCATGACTAACAAGAAATGATTTTCCATGATTATGTGTGCATGCCACAAAGTTTCAAGTTTTATGATATGATTACGGGGATCTCATTTTCACTTCTATGATTTGTTCCATGTTGAGATATTATGATCTCTTTTGCAGGTTATGATTTTCAAAAAGATATGATATGATTTTTATTTCCGTTATTTTCCTTTGCTGAGCATTTGAGGTCACCCTTTTATGTTTTCTTTTCCCCAGGTCAGGAAGATGGATATTAAGTAGAATATGCTAAAAGGGACCCTAGATATGATGAAATAAATGGGAGACACTGTAGAAGATTTATGAACCAGTTGTTTATGTTTCCCAGTTTCTAAAGACACTATACCTATACGGTCCTTTGTGGTTTTGTCATATGTTGTAATAAGTGTGCTTCAATTTTGAAGTATTAACAATGTATGTAAAGTATTGGTCGTTATAGTTGGTATCAGAGGAAAGGTATAATCAACCATTGGAAACTAGGATGTAAAAGCCTTAGTAAGAACCCTAAGGATAACTCTAAGCATAGAACACAATCTTAGTGTTTTAGAAATGGCCATGAATACCCTAGGATAAGACCTTAAGTGTGAAATTTTATCCTTGATTATGTGGTTTTCCTATTATAATTAGTGTTGCTCACACTATTCTTCTTGGTTTTAGTCAATGGATGGAACCCGAAGGAACCGTGTTAATGTGGAATGCGATGGGCAATGCAATGATTGTCCCCCTGAGCAACCAAACGATATGGGAGCTGGAATGCAAAATCTTGTAGCCATGCTCACACAACTTTCTCAAGCTATGAATCATGCAGGACTTCCAAACGAGCAAAGGAAGGAGCAACATTCTGTTGAATCCTTCATGAGGTAGCGTCCACCTTCTTTCAGTGGGTCTACTGATCCATTAGTTGCTGAACAATGGATTAGTACTACTGAAAATATATTTTCAGTTCTTCAATGTTCTGAACATGATAAAGTCATCCTTGCAGTGTATCGTTTGGAAGTAGATGCTGATCAATGGTGGAATCTTATTAAGAATACGAGGCAAAGGGATGAAATTGAGTCTATGGAATGGGACGAGTTCAAGAACTTATTTTTCAATAAGTACTTCCCTCGTATTCTCCGAACAAAGATGGAGAAAGAGTTTCTTGAACTGAATCAAAGGGATGATGAATCTGTTAGTACCTATGAAGCAAATTTTACATGACTTGCAAGGTACGCTTCTGGTATTATTATCCAACCTAAGAGTATGATCGATCGATTCTTTAGTGGCTTAAAACCAAGTCTTCGAAGGGCGTTAGCCATAAGGGACTTCAATAGCTACGAGGAAATCGTTCGATGTGCTCTCAAAGTCGAGATAGAGATTGGAGTAACCCATCAGTCACATGGGTTTGATAAGAAGAGGAATATGGAATTCAAAGGAAAATCTAAAGAGCACACTGAAAAGAAGATGAGCTTTCCCTTATGCTCAAAGTGTGGAAAGAAACATGGAGGGAGTTGTCTTAAAGGGACAAGTAAATGTTTTAAGTGTGGAAAGGAAGGTCATCGGGCATTTGAATGCCGCAATAATGGGAAGAAGATGTCTAATGATGCAAACAAAGGAAGGGATACACAAAATGATCCTACTACACTTCAATGTTTCAAGTGCAATGAGATGGGGCATTATGCCAATCAATGCCCAAATCCAAGGGTTGATGATGATGGTCGACGTCAACAAAATCTTAAGGCTAAAGACAAAGGAAAGTCACATGCAATTTCTATCAGCGATGTGGAGTACGATAACGAAGTGGTGAAAGGTACACTTACCATCCACTCTAAAGTAGCAAATGTTTTATTTGATTCTGGATCCACCCACTCTTTTATTTCTGAAAAATTTTCTAAGGGTATCACCGTACTACCTCAACAATTAGATGTTGAGTTAGCTGTGACAACACCTAATGGCACAACAGTCGCATCAAAAGTTTATAATTCTTCTCCGATCGAAGTTTGTGGGAAAGTGCTTCCTGCAAATCTTGTGATACTTCCTTTAGTGGAATTTGATGTGATTCTTGGCATGGATTGGCTTTCTCTACATGGAGCTCATATCAATTGCCAAAGAAGGGAAGTCACATTTCATATTCCAGATCAATCTATGATCGTCTATCGATGCAAGGATGAATATAACCTTCCAGTGGAAATTTCTTCCATCTTATGGGTATTTATTCCACTAAATGAAGGTTATTTATCTCAAATTGTTGGTGAGAAACTCATGATTAAGAATATGCCCATCGTACGGGAGTTTGATGATGTCTTTCCGGAGGAATTACCGGGTCTTCCACCAAATCGTGAAGTTGAGTTTTCAATAGAACTCGTACCGGGTGCTTTTCCAATATCAAGGACACCTTATAGAATGGCCCCAATTGAGTTGCAGGAATTGAAGAAGCAACTCCAGGAGAATATTGATAAGGGATTCATACACCCTAGTGCGTCACCTTGGGGATCACCTGTTCTATTTGTTAAGAAGAAAGATGGATAAATGAGACTCTGCATTGATTATCGAGAACTTAACAAGATCACTATCAAGAACAAATATCCTCTCCAACGCATTGATGACTTATTTGACCAACTACGCGGGGCTCAATACTTTTCCAAGATTGATCTTCGTTCAGGGTATCATCAATTAAGGGACAAAAGGGAGGATATACCAAAGACGACTTTCCGTACAAGGTATGGACACTATGAATTTATAGTGATGCCATTTGGTCTTACTAATGCCCCTGCTATCTTCATGGATCTAATGAATAGAGTCTTTAGAGACTATCTTGATCAATTTGTGGTAGTATTTATAGACGATATTCTTGTCTATTCAAAGAGAAAGGAAGAGCATGAAGATCACTTGAGAATTATATTGAAGGCCCTGAGAAAGGAGAAGCTTTATGCCAAATTTACCAAGTGTGAATTTTAGCTTCAAAAAGTTGCATTTTTGGGTCACATAATCTCAAAAGAGGGGATATCTGTGGATCCAGCAAAAACAGAGGTTATCGAAAGATGGTCGAGACCAACAACAGTAACTGAGATCCGAAGTTTTCTTGGTTTGGCTGGATATTATAGACGTTTTGTAAAAGATTTTTCACGATTATCCAATCCACTCACCAAGTTGACTCGGAAAGGAGTTAAGTTTGTCTGGACAGAGGAATGTGAAGAGAATTTCAAGGAGTTGAAAAGAAGGTTATCCAGTGCACCTGTGCTCACACTGCCTTGTAGTGGAGAAAGGTTTGTGATCTATAGTGATGCATCCAAGAAGGGAAAGGGGTGTGTTATTATGCAAAATGATATGGTGATAGCTTATGCCTCACGACAGTTGAAAATATATGAGGAAAATTTCCCAACACATGATTTGGAGTTAGCTGCGGTAATCTTTGCATTAAAGATCTGGAGGAATTACCTTTATGGTGAAAGGTGTGATATTTATACTGATCATAAAAGTTTAAAGTATATTTTCACACAAAAGGAGTTGAATATGAGTCAAAGAAGATGGTTGGAGCTGATTAAGGATTACGACTGCTCAATCAATTACCACCCTGGGAAAGCAAACAAGGTGGCAGATGCATTAAGTCGACAAGACCATGCTAGTTAATCCATGATGAGGATCACAAAGGATCCAATATTCATGGATTTACAAAGGATGGATCTTGGAATTATAATGGAAGGGAAAAAATATTATCTTTCTCAAATGAATGTTCAACCATCTATACATGTGAAGATTAAAGAGGCACAGAAAGAAGATGTCGAGTTACAAAAGAAGGTGATAAATGTTCCTGAGTTCAACCTTGATTGTGATGGGATAATAATGTTCAGGAATCGGGTTTGTGTTCCTCCCATCCCCGAATTAAAGAAGGAGTTGCTGTATGAGGCTCATAGTTCATCATTCTCTATTCATCCTAGAAGCACGAAGATGTATAGGGACCTGAAAGAGTTCTTCTGGTGGGATGGCATGAAAAGAGATGTTTCTGAATATGTCTCTCGATGCTTGGTTTGTCAACAAGTTAAAGCTGAGAGAAAAAAGTCTAAGGGGATGTTACAACCATTACCCATACCCGAATGGTAATGGGAAAACATCACTATGGACTTTGTCACAGGACTTCCTAAAACATCCAAAGGCAATAATGCTATTTGGGTCATAGTTGATCGTCATACAAAGTCTGCACACTTCATTGCTATTAGAGAGGATTTCTCTCTAGATCAGCTTGCCAGGATATATGTAAAGGAAGTGGTAAGATTGCATGGAGTACCACTTTCTATTATATCTGATCGGGATTCGAGATTTACCTCGAAGTTCTGGCGAAGTCTTCAGCATACTCTGGATACAGAGTTGAGTTTCAGCACTGCTTATCATCCCCAGACAGACGGTCAGTCTGAGAGAACAATTCAAACCCTAGAAGATATGTTGAGAGCTTGCTCTATGGATTTCAAAGGAGGTTGGGATCAACACCTACCTTTGGTGGAATTTTCTTATAATAATATCTTTCACTCCAGTATTCAGATGGCTCCTTATGAAGCTCTCTATGGAATGAAATGCAGGACTCCAACTTGTTGGGATGAAGTTGGGGAAAGAAAGCTATTAGGACCTGATCTCGTTGATGAAATGGCAGAAAAGGTTATATCTATTCAACAAAACATAAGAGCAGCTCAGAGTCGACAGAAACGTTATGCCGACAACCGAAGAAAAGACCTAGAGTTTGAAGTGGGTGATAAAGTGTTCTTACAAATATCTCCCTGGAAGAGGGTTATGAGATTTGGAAAGAAGGGGAAGTTGAGCCCTAGATATATCGGTCCTTTCGAAATACTGGATCGTGTTGGGAAGGTAGCTTACCGATTGGCGCTTCCACCGAATCTCTCTCAAGTTCATGATGTGTTCCATGTATCTCTCCTAAGAAAGTACATACCTGATCTTTCACATGTACTCAGCTCAGAAGTTGTACCGCTGGAGCAAGATCTTTCTTATGAAGAACAACCGATAGAGATTCTGGATCGTAGCGAAAAATTACTACGAAACAAGACCACTCGATTGGTGAATGTTTTATGGAGGAACCACCCACTTGAAGAATCTACATGGGAGCTTGAGGATATGATGAGGGAGAAGTATCCTCATCTGTTTGTTACAAAGTGACGAATTTCAATGGCAAAATTCATTTTAAGGGGGGTAGAATGTAACACCTGAGATTTTTATGAGTAATATTTTGTTTTTTATATATCATCAAATAAATCTTTCACTACATACTAGCTTGGCTTACTTTACACTCAATCGCAACCTTCCTCGATAGCTTGCGTCGTACGCAATACCGAGTTTCACCAAACAACGATATGCTATTAAAATATTATTAAAACTAGCCGTTATGAATAGTAATAACCACTTTTTGAAATTTTATAAATTTTATTTTTTAAAATGGACTTCATTTTTGGATTCGGAATACCGAAATTAGCCTAGGGTGAAATTTTGGTATTTTTCTGAAAACTTTCAATTTTTGATGAATAGTGAAACCACTAAGTGGTAGGTTAAAAAACTGAATTTTGCATAAAACATAATTTTACTGCTTCTGTGAATGGAATTTTGAAAATCCGATGGACACGGTTAATATCAAGGACTAAAATGTGGTTCAATGAGATGAAAATAATTTTTGGTGAATAGTTACTTTTTACTTTTTTTTACCACGGTTAATAGTAAATAGGGTAACTAAGGGTAAATATGATATTACTATTACCCTAACACATGTCCTAATTCTATTGGATAAGTGTAATTCGACCAAAAACAACCTTATGAATATAATAGGACCATTTAGGTCCACTTGGAATAGATTATGACATTTAATATTATTTTATTTATTGAATAGTTAAAATAGTTAAAATCAAAGTTTAATAACTAAAACATTTTTAATATGGGGTTATACATAAGATAAATTCGACTATAAATATTCATTAGAAAGCTAAAACGATTTCTTACATAATGGTATTTTATTTTTAATTTTTAGACTTTAAATAATTTAATTTATTTATGACACAATGATGATGCAGTAATTATCGTATTAATGAAATATTGACATAATTGATGTTATAAACACAAAAATAAATGTAATTTGAGACTTTTTATGAATTACTCTAATTTTATAGGTTACTATGATATATTTGTGTTGCTTTAATCAACTTTTTTCGAACAGATAATCCTGTGATGACTTTCACAAAAATCATATATCAAATAATGTCAAAATTGACACAAAATAGTTTTTAAATCAAATATTATATTATTAATTGTTATTTTATTCCTAAAAATCTAACATTCGGCCAAATGACTTAGATAAGGATATATATATTAATAATAAACAATTTGGGGTTCGTTTGGCATGTTATAGTAAGTGTATTAACCATATAGTGAAAGAAAACAAAAAGACACGGTAAAAGTTAAATTATTTAACTTAGAGTTAAATCTAATTGATAAGGTTAAAATAATATCCTAAACTTGTCTAAATCTTATTGGTTGATAGGATTTAGACCCATCCCCACATTAGCTTCGAAATAAGACCCTTTGGAGCCATTATAAACCAATTTTGACTTTAATATAAAATAATATTTTGAGATATTCCTAAGGTGCCCCTCTCCTCCCTTATAAAAGGGCACCTCCTCCCCCTCCTCCTCACACCAATTTGAGCACTCATGCTCGGCCAACCCCTGCCATTTTCTCCTCTCCACTTCCCTAGAATATTCCTAGAGGTCCTGGTCTTCTTCAAAGACCAATCTTAGTTCCCTAAGTGGTGGATTCAAAGAGGCGTTTCAAAAAGAGGTAATATCTGTTACCGATCTTTTCAATTTCTTTTTTCTTCAACTTCTTCTCCTTTAGTTGTTTCATGATAAAGTAATAACATCAGTATTAATTACATACTGATATGTTATTATAAATATGAAACAACCCTAATTCACCTTCTATCCATCCTACGGAAAAATGAAATCACCGCGCGTGCGTACGTACGGAATACCGTCTCCACGCCGTGGTGTAATCCAATTTCCACCACCAGCTTACAAGGATGGGTATAATGGTGTAATGAGTAACTATTTATGATTATTATAAAGTAATATTGATTCTGAAATAATATATATATACTCCAATACAATTCCATGATCATAGGAACGATATCATCACTCGTGCGTACGTACGGAATACCGTCTCCACGATGTGATGCGACTCGTTCTACATGAGCATCATTACATAGTAATTATATAAATGAATTGAATGAATAAATATGATATATGTTACACTAATAACATTCTTGATATAAGGTATCTATAACCTTAAAATAAGAATAATAATTTATTCGGAAAAACACGCATAAGAACAAAAGGCAATAAAGACCCGAGTAACAAGTAACAATGAAATATTACTAACAAGAAGCTAAGAATATGACCATATATGATATGATATCAATATGTATGATTCTGGAATAAGTCAATAACATTATTTAAACCATTATACAGGAGCTTCGGACACGTACAAAGAAAATTGGACCTAAGGTAAGGGAAATATCACAATCTCATTTTTATCCGAGATTGTTTATTCGTAAGTATTTACTGGGGTGTATTTTATCATCCACATCCATGTTTCATAAACATGTAATATTATTTCCATCCAAATACAATTGTTTAAATCCAATTTTACCCTTAGGTGAGTTTTTAGAAAAGGAAATGAAAGGAATCTTTTGTCGTTTTCCGTACGAGGTATTTTTTGACTTTTCCGACAAAAGTACGAAGAATGTTTTTTTAACTTATACGGCATGAATGTATTTTTAAAACATTATTTCCAATAAGCTTCCTTTACAAGTTTTAAAGTTTATTTTTAATCAACTTCTTTTATTTTAAAGTCATATGACATGTTATGAATGGAAAAATGTTTTTGAAGAAGAAAGGATATTTTCCTCAAGAATGGAGTTCAAGTGTTTTATCAAAATTATTTTCCATCTAAGATAATAAAGGGTTCTGTTTTTATCCCTATTATAACATTGATTTGATCATGTTGTGATGTAAATATTTTTATGAATTCCTTTATCTTATATGAATTGTTTTATGATGTCATGTTGTTTAAGAATCCCATTTTTATTACATGGGTTACGCTATGATGTATGGTTTATGATTATGTGGCACACATAAGAAAGGATTCATTATAAGATGGGTGGGACCTATATCTCCCTCCAATGCATTGGGTAAAGATTTTATATCTCATGAGATAGACATGGCTAGAACGGTAGGTTATACCGGTTCAGTGAAACAGGAATGGAACGAGGGTGACTCGGTTCAGAATGGGACTTTGTCCACTAAGATAGTCTTGGTAATGAGTCATGACTAACAAGAAATGATTTTCCATGATTATGTGTGCATGCCACAAAGTTTCAAGTTTTATGATATGATTATGGGGATCTCATTTTCACTTCTATGATTTGTTCCATGTTAATATATTATGATCTCTTTTGCAGGTTATGATTTTCAAAAAGATATGATATGATTTTTATTTCCTTTATTTTCCCTTGCTGAGCATTGGAGATCACCCTTTTATGTTTTCTTTTCCCCAGGTCAGGAAGATGGATATTAAGTAGAATATGCTAATAGGGAACCTAGATATGATGAAATAAATGGGAGACACTGTAGAAGATTTATGAACCAGTTGTTTATGTTTCCCAATTTCTAAAGACACTATACCTATATGGTCCTTTGTGGTTTTGTCATATGTTGTAATAAGTGTGCTTCAATTTTGAAGTATTAACAATGTATGTAAAGTATGGGTCGTTATAGTCACAATGTTAAAAACAAATTCCTTCACCCCTTATGCGAATGAATCAAACCTGGACAAGGATAATTTTCATGGACAACTTGTGTCTTCATTACCATCGTACAGAGATATACAGTGACATTATATCTCAAATCATAGGTTCAGTCACAATTTCGAAAACAAAAATTTCCCTTTCCGTTCCACATGCATGAACATGATCTACAAAGAGAACCTTACCAAGACATCATGATTTAGCATCAACCATCTGTCGGGATGTTATCAAAATCCCCAATTTCTCACATCAATGTCTGATTAGTGTGGGAAAAAAATTCAAAAACTATGTGTTTTATGATTCTCATCCAATAAAGATATGTAGTGACTCCTAGATTTCTAATAATTATTCCATCTATGATTAAAGTAAAAATCCCCTTTACATATTATACATGAATCATATCTACATTTGGGGAACATCAACGACCATTTGAGGATTTATTAACACTAATATGTTATATTTTATGCCATTTAGACTTTCATTCCTAGGAACAACTTCAATATTTCCATCTCCTCACATCATTTAACCATCTTCCTTAATGAATGATGATAAAATAAATTGAATTACAATAACTACTTGTTGCATGATTCTAATTATATTGAGGTATTTAGTGAAACATGGCTCATTCCCTCTCATCCAACCACAATTTAAAATCCCCTACACCTTACGTATTAATCAAACTTGCATGGGTATCTTCTTTAAGAAATATGTTTGGCCTCATTGTCACTCATATGAGATAGGTAGTGATTCCTAGACTCTCAATCATGGTCCCAGTCGCAACATGATGCAAATCAAGCATAATATATCAAATATATGAGTCAAATTTATATTAGGAGATTCAATATGGTTTCTCATCTTATTTATGAACACATATTCAAATAAACATCCATTATCGTCCACTTATGAATTTAATCAAGGTGAGAGACCTTTAATTATGAACAACATGTGGAATTATTCTCATCACATTGAGATTTTTGTGATGTCTGAATCTTCAATCTGGGGTCTAGCCACATTAAAACATATAAATCCTCTACTCTTCCATGTACGTGTGAGATCTACATCAAGAGATTTGATACACGTTCTCACATTACACATGATATTGTATCTGTTAGGACTGTGTGTGTCTAGATTCTTATTCTGGAAGGATACATAGTGACACATATAATTTCCACACAGGTCCTACCACCATATTCCTTTTAACATCAAAATCACCAACATCATTTTTGTAAGACATTAAACCGCACGGACGATGTCCTCACCGTATGACTCCAATCTAAACGGTACCTCTAGAACTAATTGTGTCTTGACTCCCATCCAATTGAGATACGTAGTGAATCTTATGCCTTATGATAATGACTTGGTAATGGGGTAAATCAAAATTCCCCCTCTCCACCATAAAGTCCAAAACCAAATCATGATATTTTATTTTGGGTCTTATCCTTGGAGATCCCAACATGAAAACAGGAGATTTCATGGTTCTACTTATGAGTTAGATAAATTCATGGGACTCCAAAATTAAAGCTAATATTAGTCCAAATACTTTCCTTGTGTATTGAATATTTCTCCTTTTTGTATTCCATACTCCCAATGATTAATATATTCAGATCATCATATTCATTACTTATCTTCTAGTGGAATAATTTTTTATACTTGAGATCCCCTTTACATGACTATGTTGTACATTCCCCAGTTTTTCATTCATATGTTTCCCACGTAACCAGAATGTTGGCCTAAGGATTACAATATTTGACTCTATAGTATATAGCCCAGCTAGCCTTACATAATTATACCCTCATAAAATTGTTTTTGACATGTGGTGACTTTGTTATTTTGATAGTCCTCTTCAATCCCTTTGAGATTTGAAAAAATTATACTGGAACATGTAAATAAGTGGTATTATATTATATTTTTGTCCCATATCATTTCTCATAACATTAAATTTACAAATGATTGAGTTTACAAATACCCCCTTTACATATTCAATGTATAAAGGATTAACATTGAACCACTTGACTTATATATTCCATTGTTTCCAAAAAATTATAGTCCTAGTCAAATGACCAAAAATTGTAGGTAACATACTTCCTACTCATGGGTCAGACCTATGTAGGTCATCCATTTCCCTGAATCTTTTGAAATTATGACTTTAAATACCCATTCTCTATTCAAGTACATTCTCCACAATCTAAATTATATCCTTGGTAAAATGATAAACTCTTTAAAGTTTCATTGGAATTTTACGATATAATGTTAATAATCATGATAGATCCTTTATCTGACTGTGTAGTATGTTCCCCAGTCGGCCTTGCATAATTTCCATGAATAATTGAAATTTCATCATAATGTTGTAACTATATGAATTCAGTATGTTCCCCAATTGTAAATGTTTTAATAATCCCTGATAATGGGGTTTTCAATCAGTGGTAACTTTATTATCGAGAGAGACCAACTCTAACATCTGAATCCCATTTTTTATGCCACCCATTGATTCTAGAAATCCCCAATTCATAGCATACAAATTTATATTTTCATTTTTAGATTACTATAGTAGCATATTTATAAATATATATACCATGAATAAAAGAATAAATAATCCATTATTGAAATCTAAAGGACATAAATTAATATCCCATAATCTTCATGCTTCATGACATGAAACTACACAACCCCTAAAATACATTCTACAAGAATTTAAACTATACAGCATAATATCCTTACAACATGATTTTAAACTCTACAACATATTGTAATTTATTTATAACTTCAATATGAATAGAATAATATCATAAATACCCTTTATGAAGAAATGGACCCTCTATCACACATCAAATTCACGTACGAGTGGCTTCCTATTAATTTCCATAATCGGTATAAACTATCCCATTATTTTGAGACATATTTCCTTATAAAATATTCCCATTGATGTCTTGAGATATCCAAATATTAAACATTATTTTATCATCACTGATATAATTTTATAATTCATGATATATCATTCACCTAACTATGTCGTATGTTCCACAATTTGCCATGCATTATGTCTCCCACATAATGGGCATTTCATCCTATGGATACCACACCCTGACTATGCAGTACATGAACTAAGTTGTCCTGGCACAAACTAGCCCTCATAATGTGGTTTTTAACCAATGATAACATCATTATCAAGATAGACCATCTCTATTATAGTATACCATATTATATATTTGGATATCACACAATTGACTCAGTATTCCCCTTGGAATAGTATGATGAATATTAAAACATTCCTAGATATCTATACCTGTTTAGGTTATAATTTTATAATATATGGTCAATAATATTCTACCTAAATCACTCTCTTAATTATTATGAACTTTATAACATTAAACAATACACAAAAAGAGACATAGTTCTTTCAAGGAAAAAACCCCACAAAGGGAACTCTACATCGAAGTTGAGTGTCATCTCACTAGACTTATAATCTGTATGGTTTAGGAAATATTGAGCAATAAAAAGTCAAAAGACACAAATCATTTTAAAATGAAATATAAAAAACAAGAAAAGTTAGGCCTAATAAAATCCCAAACCTCACTCGATAATTCTACACTGTATTGCACTGAGGAATAAATTAGGGTGATAACAGAAAATATAGTGCGTGTAGGGTTATCCATATGACCCTATCGATGGTCAAAATATACTCACATAGCCTAATGTTTTTGGTAAAATTATTCATAGTTCCCCTTATTCATCATTCTAATTATGATTAAATAACATTAAGATGTAATTATTTAAAAATTATCATTAATATTATTGTTATTTGATTAAATTAGGGATGCATACATATATGATCTGAGATAAAATCATTTTTATTTATGTTGAAAAATCAAGGGAACATTTATAAAATGTACTCTCGTTGTCATATATTACAATAGAATATTGACACAACTCATAATCTATTTAATAGCCTCCTGAGACCATTCAGAGTCTTATTGAAGCTTAGTTATCCTACCATCTTTAGTCTCATCAAATTGTTGAAGTGCTAGCATGGTATCCACAGTGGTAGTTACCCTTCTAATTGGTCTTCTACAATGAGTGATAGAGTTTTTGGAGTCTCTTTTGAGAAGAATATAGTTATTTATGATGGCCCATCACATCGAATGTCTCCAATTTAGTTTGTCGTCAGAAATCAGAAAACACCGTCTTATGACTAGCCTCTGCATGGGATACCACATCTTGAAAACCATCAATGTCTGGTGCGAACGTAAACTTTTTTAAGGTCTTAAAGATGTTTATTATTTTTCTCCTATCGTAAAATGGTCTCCTTCAAATAATTAGATACTGGATGATATTAAAATCCACAAAATACATATATTCTAATCAAATATGGAATTTTACTGAAATTTAAAAATAATATTAATAGAGGAGTATCATATATCATATTTCAGATGATCGGAAATGTCCTTCCAGGCTTGATACTGAAGGAAGCCTCCAAATCTAGGTCTAAATCAAAGACATTATGATAGGGTGGTATATATTCTAGAATCATATCCCTTAAGGAAGTTACTTTATCTACTCCATCTAAGAAACTGGCCTCCTCACCTCCCATTACTGGTTGAACCGATGATGAAGATCCACCTTGAAACATAACTGAAGGAGTTAATAATACCCCAATATTAATAAGATATATTATTATCTTCATAAAAATAGAAATATCAGAACATGATCAATAAAATCAATTATTTTCACTCATTAATATATTTTACTCTTGATTAGAAACCCCTAGAGTATTCCCGACGTTAATAGTTTGGGTTAATTCTACTTGGAGAGGGGCACTCTCTTGAGTTTGTTCCACCACCCTGATCAGAGGCTATTCAGAATCATATAATTATGGATTCACAATAAGTATTTATATAACATTATTAAAGGTAGGATGGAGTAGAATTCACCACTCTTAAAGGTAATTTTAAATTATCTCTGTATATAAAGCTACATGGTTTGAACATTTATGGGAAATATCAGATAAAAGATCAACTATGTATAACAAATTTAAAAATGAGGAAACTCATGTCCTTTCAATTACTAATTAAAATCCACAAACTCGTTGATTGAAAAGGGAATATAAATGTATAGACTAAGATAATACATCATATAATTGTATATGATTGTGTATATCATAGCATCATAAACATTTAGGGTATCTGTCAAATGTGGATCATGACCCATATTGGCTCCAATGACATTCCCCTCTGTCAGCTCTTTAACTAAGACAATGTCATAAGGTTTTTCTATGTTAGACTAAATACCAAACCCTTCCTTGGAATGCCTAGAATCGTCATTTATCCCTATAGAGGAAATGAGAGTATGAACATATACTGTCATATAGTCCTCTAGCACATGCATTAGATAAAAAATCATATGGGGATAATAATGTTAGTAATAAAATAAGGAATTGAAAATAACTTCATATGAAATTACTTTGAATATCTTCCCACTCTATATATGTAGGAGAAGATACAACCACACCCCTTTACATTTTTTCTTTCAAAATAATAGATTAATCAACACAAATTTGGACTTCCCCCAGGGTGTCTGTCTCAATCATAAAATTCCAGCACTAGATCCCTAAATGAAATAATGTAATGCAGGTTCAGAAATATTAACATGGTTATAGAAATATTCAAGAAAGTTGTCATACCACATGAAAACACAAATACTCATAATAAAATACTCCCCAGACAAACATTAATTCTGTATTTCCCTTCCTTTCATAGGATAATAGTGATACTATACTACTCATCATTGATACAAATACCTAAGTTAATGGATCAAGAATAATCTCCATACCCCCGTTAGAGTCCACCCACCAGGACAGATTTCAAGGGATTTGAGGGCCTCATTCACTATATCAATAGGGGTACCCATAGGCCAATATTTTGATGACACAAGCTCCTTTGCTGTCGGTTATACTTATCTTGTTTCAAACTAAAAAAATTAAATCCCATCATGATATGTTGTGGTGTGGAATAATATAAAAGACAAATATGAAAAGGGAAATATGTCATCAGTTTTAATATAAATTTCCCATCCCTCCCTAGATTGAACAATAACCCCTTTATTCACTCCTTGATATAGTATGTTGGATACTCATTTCGAGACTGGGACATGATAATTAGTTTAATATATGGATGCTTCCAAATCCTTGATATACTCCATTACCACAAAAATTTATTATTATGGAGTGAATTAGAGGGTTCCTTAATATTTCCCAACTCTATAATTCAAATGAAATCATAGAGAAACTCCCTTGTATCCTTGAGATTACAATTCATGTATTCTTATTAATGGATTACTATGGTTCACACATTGATTGGAATATATTTGATTAGGTGTGGGTGAAAATTTAACACCTTTAGACCGGAAATACTCTTCAGACAACCTTTATCCTTAAAAATAAAGACAATATATGATGAAAACATTATCCTGACGATGTAGACTAGATCTCCCCAACAGTAGTGGTTTTATCAATATAACATTATCTTGTATGGGTGAATTTCTATGAAAATGTTTTATGGGTTCTAGATCATCGTATTCATCTTTGGTTTTGGATTTCATGTGATGCATGCCACAACTAGCAGTAATTGTGGACTCTACCTGATTTGTTACCATGGTTATATCCCCCTAAGGGTATCATGAAACCTATTCCATGTAATATCTGTCCTCTAGTCTATTTAATTTCTCTGACATACATACCATGATGATCATTTTGGCTTTTTACAGGGCCAAAAAGATCCATAATTGTTGGGCTACCATAGGATTCTTCTCATTCCTAACATATATAGGAGGGAAGGTGATTGATTTTTTATTACATTTAAACTAGCGATCAAATCAATAAGAGATGTAAGAATCCCTAATAATATCACTATCAATAAAGGATATTTGTACACTATCCCTCAACTCCATCGATTAATCACCCAGTTCATAAATATTTTCATTACCACAATCAAAAAAGGTTTAAATTTGTTGGTTATCGTATCGAAAGAACATGGAGTTTCCAGATATGGTCAGTGCCTTCAACAACTCATAAAACATCAGACATAGATGATAAATCATTGAGATATCCATAAAAAATGGTGCATGTCAACTGTTAGTGATCGTAACTAAATTCAACATCGAAAATTTACATAAATGTGCTGTAATATAGCCTCACAACACCTCAAATGGAAATGGAATTATAAACAGATCCTTACCATTGTTCAAATGCAAAAAAAAGTTATAGATTCTTGTTAACATAGGGTAAGACAAACTGATATAAATCCCATATTTTAATATGTCTACAAAAATAAAATTCCTCAACCTCATATCATCGACGGACTCGTAGATTGGAAATAGATAAATACATATCCACATGGAATGGAAGACAACCAGGAGAGCATTTTCATCACTAATGAGATTGACATTCTAACCCCAATATTTATAATCACCCTTTTAAAATGTAGGATAAAACATTCAAAATTCACCCTGATTAGAAATAGTGGGAAATGGTAGGATTCGTTCATGTTGGACACTTCTCTTCTGATGGTTCTTAGAATGTCCCAATCCACACATCTTCATAGATAACACCCCTAGGATGAGGATATTTCTTATTCTATATATTCTTTACTATTTTGAATATCTCATGGGATAGTGACAGAATCCTCTAAACATCAAACCATGTTGACATTTTGGAAATAAATTCCTTATATATTTCCCCGAGAATAGGAGCCCTAGTGATTCGGTAGACATCTCACAAACTGATGATGGCCTCACTGTGCTTAAAATTAATATAATTTGTTTGCAGACACCATCATCTCAATATTATAGGAATGATATCTACATTATTGTAAAAATATTTTTATCCAACCAAGATATCCTCATAAACGTTAACACCATTTACCTCCATTTTGAACTCTGAAGAAGTTTTCCATACCCAGAATCCCCACATCCATTCCGGCCAGAGTCTCCCTCTATAGAAAAAATCACAATCTTATTTCAATACCTAATATTTATCTATCTTGTAAGAAAAAATGGTTGAATTATATCAATTAGGATTTGGATTTATGAAGTGGTCCTTCATATCTGGATTAAAACTTCTTTGAAATAGAAATCATCCAATAAATAATGTTCCCCCATTAACAGGAACACCCTGCATATGGATATTGATTCATGTATGACTGATGTGTTTTACAAACCAAGTCCTTGGGAAATATTTCTTATATGTTGGAATGTTCAAATCCATCATAATCTCATTCTTGCAAAAAGTTAGTTATTTTCTTCCTGAGTACTCATACTGATATATATTCAATTCCATTTCCAATTCTTTAAGGGTAGTATCAACAACATCATAATACTCGGTACTAACATCTTTCATCATTTCAGTCTAATCCATAGAAACTTCCTTAGTTTTAGTCATAAAAAGAACAATTCTGAAGCATGGAAGAGATACCAAATTTTCTCATTAATTTAAAATTTTAAATAAAAATGTTCAAATTTTATCTTTGAGAAATTCCTGAATTCTGATAAGGAAAATCCATTTGTAGGTCCTTCGATAAGTTTCATTTCGTACGTCATTCGAACAGGATTTTAATGAAGGTCCTCTAACATGGTTAGATATAGATTTATTTTGACAAAGTCACATAATGATGTCCTTTTGACATCACATTCTAATAATATGACCCCATGCATCCCCATACCACAACTGGATATACCATGATAAAACATTTGGGGGACCTCAATGGTTGTACAATATAATGTTGTTGGATGAAGGACCTGTGCGATGAGAGAAAATATCAGAAAGCATGGGTGAAGAAAGAATCAAAGGAAGA
Source organism: Viscum album (assembly GCA_963277665.1). Classification (NCBI taxonomy): domain Eukaryota; kingdom Viridiplantae; phylum Streptophyta; class Magnoliopsida; order Santalales; family Viscaceae; genus Viscum; species Viscum album. The sequence goes on from OY728145.1 coordinate 1,738,622,948, forward strand.
TAGTATTCACAAGAACCACCAGCCAACTGCATTGACATCTGATGCTTACATATGCCTCCAACCATAACCCAACAACACATGATGATGCCCTCCATAGAAATGTTATATGGAGTAGCTGCGGGATCCATTGATGATCCTTCATAATATTTTCCGTGAAATTTTCATTAGGACTAGACCCTCCTCCTTCATTTAGTCCCCTTCAAATGTTGGGGTGTCTGTTGACATAGACATTTAATAATGGAAGGAAAAAATATTTTGAAGAGTGCATTGGATATTTTACCTATCAAGGTATCTTAATATAATCCAAGAGATCTATCCAAATGGATGAATGTGGCACACCTATGCTCCATGTTTCATGTGTAGGTCCGACCAGTGCATCCCAACACATGTATCACCTCGAAGAAGAAGACATACCCCAATGACCATCACTGAGGAACAAGTCCAAGGACCTATCTGGCCATGTTATTCATTCACCCATGCATGGGAGAACTGTTCCGTAGTCCTGTGTCGGGGACCTGCATTGTAGGCATGTGTAGAAGACCTAGGATGATGAATCTATTCAACCAGGTAACCTAATTCCCTTTAAATAGAACCACAATTTTTCTCTTTTAGAAAAAAATAGAATAAATCCTTGATCTCTTATTTCACTACCCCTTCACCCAAGCCTCTCAAAACATCTCATGTAGGTCTCTAAAGCATGGGATAATAAATAATTGAGTGAATAAGAAATATCGAAGTCCCCTCAAAACCTAATGAGATAAGAAACCTATACACTGGTAATTCTCCCATAGGTAGAAATCATTGGCATGAGGTTCCTCCCTATAATACGGGACCTACTCAATACATTTTTCTGAACACTGGAGGAGACTCAGGGTGTCTCGTATAAAGACGTATCTAATTTTTTTCACCCCAGTAGACTATTAATAATTCATTATCCATCTCATGAAACCCTTATTCACCCACAAAAAGCCCATTTTAATTCTTCCTAGGACTTGTGGGTCATAAATGGGAAGCACCCCTACGCGGTACACTGATACCGAGAACCTTCTCTTAGGACTTATGGGAGACAACCCTACAACCCTCTTCAATGCCACCCATAGAAGGGCCCCTCCGTGCTTGGATTTCTTTTCTGAAAGTGACGACGTTAAAACCTCCACCATGACCGCATGATTTAATAAATCTAGGTGAATAGACACATATGTGTTACTCCAATTTGGATTTGGATTTATACAGTTAGATATTTCCCACAGTTATCCTATCAAAGGGTAAGTATACTTAGGGATGCCTATAGACTTAAATATCTATGGTCACATAGACTCTTTCCCCATGGATATTATTGAGGAGTTCCTAGTCTTGGATTCCAGGGGTAGGACTATGTCTGTCCCTTATCGTCACTATGATCTGGTGACTTTGATATGTAATATGGAGGTTGAGGTTTATAATTTTGTTCCCTCTTGTTAGGGAATGGAATCATCCTTCATCCCTACATAGCCAATTTTTGTGAATCCATCGTGAAGTAATCCAATAGAATTTCATGCAGGAGGTTTCAATTATTCTTCCTCTCTAATGCAGGACATTATTTGTAAGAGGGGATGGGTAACCCAACCCTATCCCCACTCACTTTGATTTCCTTAACCTCGATTCCTTCCTTATCATTGACTGCAATATAATGTAAAGTGAAGATAGGGAAGTGGCTTAGCCCCGGCCTCTTACACTGTAGCCTCAACCCTTTCCACCATACACCCGACCTCTTCTATTGTATCCACAATCTCTTCCACCAGCAATTATGGAAAAGTGTGTGGTTTGTCAAAATTTTTGTTTCTTATTGTTTCTAACACTGAGACAAACTCACATAGGCTTAAAGGTTGGTGATGATTAGAACAATCACACAATCCACCTCAATAGATTGAAATACAATAACATGGCTTCATACTCTATCTAAGAAGAATATGAATCCCATATAAATTCCAAGATCAGTGGGAATACTCCTTAGGAATAATCCACAAATCATAATTATTTTAATTCAGATATCCTCATTGGGATTAAACCTTGAGTTATGCACTCAAATAATCATGAGTTAAAACACCATTCATTGTCCCTTCACAGGGGATATCCTTCTCAGGCATAAATCCTAACATGTCATCTAAAATTAAAATAATCCCAATTGATACATACCCTTGAAGGACTCTATATTCATGTGTCATCACTAAATAACTACATTGGGTTTTTTCCCATCCAAACAAGATATATTGTAAGCATCCCTGTGGTTGAATCCCAAATCATAAATCAACCATATTATTTTTTGAATATATCCACAACAAGGTTCAATTCAATTTGGTATCCATGTCTCTTCAATGTTCCTTGGGATGTTTAATCCTTAGAACCACACAAATCATTGACTATACATCTTTTAAATATAATTCATTTCCACATGATGTTAAATTGTATAGTTGGGTCATCATCACATGTTATTAAAATTTATGATGTGACCTGTTAAGTGGAAAGAAAATATGTGGGTTCTAATTCCTTTCACAAGGATACGGAGGAACTCATATACATGATTTATCCCTCCATAAATCAAATTATATCTTCCTGGATAAAGATAAATTCCCGAGTTACATTCGTCTTCCAAGAATAAAAAAACTCTAGAGTGCCCCACTTTTGGCTAGAAAACAAGAATCATTATAATAATGAAAGAATAATGTATATGTAGTATATAATAGAATACCATCATTACAGAACCTCATACACATATAAATATCATCATTTATTTAGAACCTCTAACACATACAAATGATTCATAATATAATGAATTCTAATAATTGATTGATAATAATGGGATAACCAACCGCATTCGTGGGAATTAATGTATGATTCATGAAAATATACTAAATTCATAATAGAGTTCCAGATATGGAAATAATTCCCCCCAAAAGGGTGTGATGATCCTGATCCCCATCCCATATAGTAATGAAAATTTTTAAACATCATGGGTCAAAAACCCTAAAAAGTACCTACCTTTGGAAGGAAGACCCCTATGCATACAGAACCACTGGGTGTTTCTGATTCCATAAATAACAGTTGGAAACTATTTAGAAATATTTATTTCCCCAATGAATTCATATATCCATTAGAATAAATTATATAATGTAGACCTTACAATTTTTTTAACCTTTTTATATTTATAAGAATTACACTACTCTGCCGCTATAAAAAATAACTCAACCCATCTCATGATCACAACTTTCAAGAAATTTGGCTCTAAACAAATATTCCAAAATATTTCATAAAAATCCCTAAAATAATTATATAATCCTCAAATTGGTCATAATGAAAACAAATGAATTCTTTTGATTAAAACCAAAAGAAGTTTCATGGAGAATGGTACCATTTTTCAATGAGCACTTTTTTATTTCATTCCATACTCCTTCAATTATAATTTTATTATGATTATATAATATCCCTATAATTTGCAATATAATGATATTTTATACTTATTTTTTGAATTAAAACTCCAATCACTTCTATTAAATGGGATGAACAATTATCATTTGTTTTCACAGAAGACTACTACCTCAAGAACTGATTTCATTCAGTCTTCCAGTACAAACTTTTATTGTTTGAAATAATTGTGGATTTATAGTTTATACATGAAATATATTGTATTTACAAATTATTTATTTTTATTTAATAGTTTTATTACACATAAATCCTTTCATTTGAATTTTTGGTAAAATTATAACATTTTTTGTCAACGTGTGGAATTGTGCCTCCTCAAAATAATGTGATTTGGTAACGATTTATGTAGAATATTTTTAAGATGGGTTAAACAAAAATATTTTATATATGTGAAATATAAATTATAATTTAATTATAATTAAATTTAAATAATTTAATTTTTTTTCAATATGATTATAAAATGGAAACATCGTTCATGACTACATATGACCTACCATATCTATAGATGGTGTATTTCATGTTATATATCTTCATTTAAAATATTACTATAAATAAAAATAATATATATATATATATATGATAATGATATCTTTTTTTACATTATTGATATTATGGAATTATTTTCTATTTATGAGAATCCTAAAATAAAATTTCAAACCATACTTGGAATAGAGGCACTTAAAATCTGAAATAGTGGAAGAAATGAAATATTTTTCACAAGATGGTGATAATATGTAAGAAAAGGTTAATTTATGATATCATAGATATTAATAAGGTTATAGAATATTTTAATAACATTAATAAAAGCATTAAATTATATTATAAACGGACATCAACCAAAAGAGGGAATTAGGTAAATGGATTCTAGTCTCCTTTTAATTTCAATGAGACTTGTGCCACATTAACCAATAGTTTCTTTTGTGTAGTGTATATAAATACCTATGATTTTTATATCAAGAACATAATTTAGTTCATGTTATTAAATGTTTAATTTAATTATATTCATTCATGAATCTCATGATTCGAAATTTACTCTTGAAGTAAGGGGTGTTCTAGACTCACTTTTATTTCCCTGAGTCGTATTCCATACTCAATAATCATTTTTTTGTGGTGTATATAATACACAATTAAATATCATATATTTAATTTAATTTATTTAATGATGATAAAAAAATAAATTTATGACAATCTTTAATAAATCTCAGGATTCATAGCATACTCATATATTAATGGTATTTATAGTCTCACTTTTATTTCTACATAACATATGTCATATCACTGTTAATTTATATTATGTGGATTATATACATCATTATCAAAATTTATATCATGAATTTAATTTATTTCATGATATTAGAATATTATATTGATTATATTATTTCATATATTTCCTGATTCAAAAGATACTCAAGTATTAATGGATTTTGATTCAACATACACTCCATAGAGACTTATTTTTTATGATGTGCCCATTCACTTTTATGTGGTTCAAGTACATACATCAAAATTCAATTTTATGATTACTTAATTCATCATTTTAATTTATGTTTCACATCATCTTATTTCATTTATGGTTATTTCACTTGAAGAGGAAAATGTGATAAATGTTATTTTACAACATCACATTGATTTTTTATTCTTATCATTATCTTTAAAGAATATCATTATATAATAAGATTTAACAGGAATGTGATTTTTTCTTTAATATTCATATTCATATACGATGGATATGATTATAGCTTAACCATAATATATTTTTACCCATGCTATTTACTTTGAAAGTTACTTGATTCATTTTCAATGTATTGATAAATTTATATATTTTATTAATTAAAGATATTTCCTGATAAGAAACATTCTTTTTTAATTAAATAGATTATTTGATAGATTAGAAATGATTTGTACATGTAGATACATGTGGCTCCTAGTTATAGATAGTCACCTGACATATCTAAAGTCTCAGGAGATGAATCAGTTATCCAAATAAGAATAGTTAAAATATCAAGTTAATATGTCATGATTGTATAAAATAATATATTCAAGATACATAACGTCCAATATATCAGAACTCCTTTTATTCATTAGTTAGTTAATATTATCAAGATGATTACCCTATGAAAAATTCTATAGATTAATTTCATTTACAGTCTATTTATTAAATGGAGTGTATTTAATTTATATAACATTCTATATTGTTAATTCCATAATCAGTTTTTTAGATGACATGGGTTTCCAGTTATATATCTATACATATTTATTATTTTAATTGATTAAATATTTATTCCCATACACGTAACCCTTTCTGTTCATTTCATTCCACCATTATTTTGATTGAATTACCATAGAATCCATGATGATTTCATTAATATATATTTAGAAATACTCTATGGGGAATAATGTTACAATTTAAAAAATAATTTTTTTATATTTTTATATTTTTTTCAAGATGAGAATCATGTATATATCTAGTTTACCATGAAAATTAAACATTTCAATCCTTGTGGGTGTGATTTTCCTCTATTTAAGCTAATGTATTGGTATGAGGCATCGACCTTCAACATAAAGGGTCCAGTCACTATAGTTGGTATTATATCAAGTTTAGTATTAGCCTTGGAAACTAGATTTAAGAGTACGTAGATTTGAAAACTCAAACAGACTGTATACATTGTGTATAAGTTAAGAATACCATATAAATGTGTTTAAGGTAAATATTTTGTTATATTTCCATGTAATACATCCATATTTTGATAATATCATAAGGTTATGAGTTTAGATTAATGATAATTTCAGTGAGTTGAACAACTTTTTTAGGATTTCTATAATGATATTCTTCAAATATTACTGAAAATTTGGTAAAATATTTGGATGATATATGTTTTTGGGGGAATATTTATTTCTATAATAATTTCTTTATAAATAATAGAAATAAGAATAAAGGTTTTGATAAATTTTATAATTTATGTAAAAATACTAATATCAGTCTCTGTAAAAATTGTTATGTGAAAAAAGATATTAATTATTTTTAATGATTCACCTTCGTTAAAAGATATTCATATTACTTCATGGGAATGATATATAAATTATATTGATGTGGTTGGGAAAATGAAAAACCCAGTTCCAAGGAGAAGTCCCAAAGAATTTGAATAGGTGATAGTGCTTAAACCCCTGACTGATGAGTGATAACGGTTTCATGCCTACTACTATCCTACAAATATTTCTAGTAACATGTCATTATTTTTATCCAAATAATTTTATGGATAAATATTAATGATGCAATGATGGTATAAATTTTGTTGTCTATATATTAATTAATTATATGTGATAACATATTATAACCATATTAATTTCGGAAATAAGTATTAGAAATGGAATGACATATCACCCTTATATGGTCATTAAAATCCATTAAAAGTGAAATTTAATATTTTATCAATAAATAATTTTCTTGGTATTCATTTCCTAGAGGAAATGGATAACAATGAAATTCATTGAAGCAAAAACAATGGATTAAATTATGTTTATCAAATAGAGGAATGATATGTACATGTATTTTCAAATATTATTACTTATTATATTAATTACTCAACATTACAAAATTATCTTGAAATAATATTTTATCCTAATACATTATTTTTTGTTGAATTAATTGTCTTGTAAATCCTCATAAATATATGGATTTCATGCCCTGAAAAATACCTTGATCATTCAATTGTTTGTACTAAATTACCTAAACAAATATGTATAAATTTTTATTTTTTTCAACCATGTACATTTATTTATAGTCCACTAATTTTATCATACATGGAATCCTAATTATATGTTACTACATGTGACCTTTTTATATCAGACTCTATTTTATAAATAGGATGTTTTCCCAATGATTATCAACATGTTGGATTTCAATGATCAAATTTTCAAATAACATATCATAGATTAGAAAGATAAATTTTAAAATTTGATGATACCAATTATATAATTTATGGTTAATTTATAATCCAAAATTAAAAAATAATAATATTTTATTATATAACATGTATGAAATGAAACACTATGCATAAAAAGTAATATTACAATGTATGACATTATGAAATATTCATATTTAGATAAATTCAATCATTCTAATAGTTCCTGGTACATTAAAGGCGTTTTTTATCATGAATTACACACAATGATACATTTATCTTTCTATAGATGTAACACTAAGGTTATATTTGATTACACACTATAATTAATATCCTCGATGGCTTATGTTATACATAGGACTGAGTTTTACCAAATAATATTAATATTATTATTTAAAAAAATAATTATCTACTATTTCATAAAAAAGAGTTTATGAATGTGATAATATAACATATGAAAATATATGGTTTAATCAAATAAAATTATAATTAATTAGTTCTAAAAGAATTATAAATAAACAAAATAGCATAATGATGAAGTTTTTTGAAAAAATATTTAAGTTGAATAAGTTCTTTCATAAGAAAATAAATTAATTAAATTTAGTGTTTTATATTAATGAAATATATATAAATTTCTTATTTATTCAATAAAATAATCTATAAGGTCATAAAGACATTTTATATACATTTTATAAAAACAATTCCAATATTATGTATAAGAGATTATATTTTTATGACGGCAGTTTTTGTTACCATTTAATGGCACAACTATTTTAAATATAAACTTTGATATGTTGTAAAATATATTTTATAAAATAAAATTCATTTTATGATGTGGAACTTCATAATTTTTTCTTGGTGAATTTTTCGAATATTTATGGGAAGATTCACCTTTTGATTACTAATGAGAAATACTAAATCTTAATTCAAAACTATTTTTTCATCTTAATAATGTATAAATCTAAATAAATTATAAATTTATTTAATGTAATATTATAAAAATTGTAAATTTATAAATACAATTTTAGTCAGTGGAATCATTTAATTATTTATGATTTATATTAAAACATTACAATCTTCTGATCATTTTTACTTCAAAAATATGCTTTGTTATTAAATCTAAAGGATAAAATTTAAAATAATTACATCCACTTATGTGATTGAAATTTGAAAAAATGGATTCAATATTTTTAATAATAAAAATGTATAATTTCTATAGATGTAAACTTATTTATTGGGAAAAAATATTACTAAAATAAACTAAAATCATTTAAGGTGATTAAGATAACAATGAGTATTCTTAGTGATTACTATTTAATAATAATGGAATATTTGACCAAGAAACATGTACAAAGAACAATTTATATCCATTGTGTGATCATATAACAAATTTTAAAAAAATATATTTATTATTCGAGGCATATAAAAAAGGGAGTCCTCCCAACATTGTTTACTTTTTTATATTTATAGAAAATACAATCCCCCTCCAATATACCAAGGAACGTATTCCCATAAATTATTCACACACCTAAATAGCTTTAGACAATCCAATCCCAGAAAAAATAATTTTCCAAAATACAACCTATCATCCTAGAAATGGAAAAATTATTACAATGAAAACCAATGATGTCATTTTGTACGACCAAATAGTGTATCGCGAAGAATAGGTAACATTCTTCAATGAGAAATTTTGATTTATTTCTTTATATAATCCATAAATTATTCAATTATAATTTTTATAAAATGAAAATATTATTAAAAATATATTGTGTTATTTATTAAACTTTTATGAACTACCACATCACACACTCCCATCAAATTGGAGACATAATAATTCTTCATGTGTATGTTGGAGTACTGCCTCACGAACCAATATCATTCTATCACCAATTAACAGATTTATTGGTTATAAATATTTTTTAATTTTTTGTTTATATATGATATAAATGATATATATAAATTTTGATTCTTACTGAATTATTTTATAATACATTACTTAATTCATTCGATATTGTGGTAATACGAAACCATTATTGCGGACATGTGGATTTCCTCCTCCTCAAAGCAATGGGATGCATTCATAATTTACATTGAATGTATTTAATTTTTGATTAATAAAAATATTTTTAATATAAGATAAAAATTATATATGAATTGTATTATAAATGTATAACATTTAAATTTATTTCTTTTTATACATAATGAAAATTGAAGCAATGTTAATGCGTAGGTATGATATACCATTTCCATGAAAGGTGTATTTAATTTCCATTATCCAAATTTAATGGATTATATTACATAAAAATATACTAAAAATATATTACATTAAAATAATGGTTTAATCTCTTGATATGATTAAATCATGATCGATGTATGTGGGAAAATAACATGTCAAAACGTACTTGAAATACAAGGAAATTAACACCTGAAATAGTGAAAATAATGAAATATTATTAACAAGTTGGTATTAAAATTATATAAAATGATAATTTATAGTATAATAAATATTAATAAAGGTATATCATAAGATAATAACCTGATTAAGACCATTATATTTGACTATGTATGGTGTTAAACCAATATCGAGTGTTAGGTAAGGAAATTTCTTGTCTCAAATTTATTTCTGTAAGACTTGTTCCATATTCAGGACGAATTTGTTTTGTGTGGTTAATATAATGAAATTTTACTTGTTATATTATGTATTTGATTTATTTTAGAATAGTAATAGTTTATAATTTATGATATTATTTTATATATATCATGATTTAAAATTTACCCAAGTAGTAAGGGTATTTCAGGTCAAATATAAATTTGAGAGAGACATATGATAAATCCACCACCCATTTCATTATCATAGGGTATATAATACCATATGTCATGTTATATAACAAATATTATTTATTTAATGTTATTAAATTTTACAATTGATTCTATTGTTTCACATATCCCACGATTCAAATGTTAATCATGTAGTAAGGGGATTTCAAGTCTTACATTTCATTCTTCAAGACATATGAAATATTCAGAATTAATTTATTTGTTGTGGTGTATATAAATTCATATAAAGTTTAATATAATATAATTTATTTATTTAATTATATTAAAAGTTTTAATTTATTTTATTCATTCATATAACACATTTTAAATATTTAACAATGTAGTAAATAATTTCATCTCTATTTATATTCCATTAAAGCTTATTTTTTATTATGCAGTAGTTCAAATTTATCAAATACATATAATGAAATTTATATGTAAATACCTGAAAAATTTATTCCAAAATGTATTTATAGTTTCAATTTTCATTTTATCATCTACGGGTATTTGACATGGAAAGTTTCACGTGATAAAAGTTATAATACTATATCACTTTATTTTGTGATTATTAACTTTCCTATGAAAAAAAATCACATTATTGATATAATTTTCCATTAGAAATTAATTTTTTCATAAATATTCATATTAATGTGTGATGGATATGATTATAGGCCAAACCTTATTCCATTTATATATAATCAATTTAAATTGACTTTTAATTGAAAATTTTTGGAAATATTTTTAAATGTTTATATTTTATTCAATATAGATATTTGATTATAATGAACATTGTATATTAATTAAATAAATTATTTTATATATTAGGAATTCTTTAGAATGGTATACATGGATGGGGCCCAGTTATATATTACCCCCTGATGAAACAGTAGTATCATGAGAAAAATCAGTTCGACAAATCATTAAATTTTTTACAATATTAAGAATAGATTTTGACAGGTTGGTGGTTCATGTTATAGATACATGAAATCCAATATGTAATCATTGGAATTATTATTTATTAAGTTATTATTATCTGTATGATTTCTAAAATTAAATATTCTATAGATTTCTAGACTCGCCTTCACTAAGATGATGGAAGGGACAACAAACATCTAGACCCTTCATTCATTAAGTTGAAGGAGATATAATGACCCTATATTCATGACTTCATTAGGCCCCAATGTGGTGAATAGCACCAAGGGTATATAATCACATGTAATATAGAAGTAATTAACCTTTTTATTGAAAAATATTGGCAGATAAGATGGTAAACCTCAAACATCTCCAAAAGTTAAATGTAATAGTAAATCCAAAAAACTAGTTTCACAGAAGCATGTTCAACGTAAAAGTGTAAGAAAATACTAGAAAACTCCATAGGAAAATACAAAAAATAAATTGAAAATAGAACCAACCTTGAAGCTCGAATATCTCATTCCACACTAATCTAGTAATAATCAGCAAGATCTCTAACATGTACCAACTATACTAAAAAATAATTTATAAATACATTGGATGAGTATATAGGTATAATTTGTAAGGACAATAAAAATCTATCATGAAAAATAGGGGAGGCATTCTAATAACCCTTGATAAATAGAGTTAACCAAAACATCTAGAATGGAAAAATCTCCCCCAACCTCACAAACGAACAACCCCCAAATAATGCTAGTCATGTAAAGTAATTGTTGTGGCATATCAATAATTGGGTTCCCCAAACCAGTTTCCCACTAGTTATTTAGGACATCCTGCACATCAGAAATCCCCCAAAAGTTTCACTATTGTCCCATAGCTGCCCCTAAAAAACCTTATAGGCCATCACAACTGTGCATCCTGACCACAGACACCTGGGCCACCCCAACCACACATGTCCGACCGATAGACACCTGGTCCACAATAACCATTACCATGCCTGAAGATACAAGGGCCAGAAAAACCAATTCCATGCCCGATGACATTTGGGCCTCATCTTAAACACGCATGGAAAACTATCCAGCCCGCACATACCTAGGACAACTACCAAAACACACCCTGTTTGAAGAGACTTGGTCTATAATGAACTTTAGACCGTTACAGCCGGCCTGAAGATTCTTGGGATACCAGGGACAGGGAGCATAAATGAGCTAATAATAATCCACTTGTAGGAATTTGGGGAAAAACACTTTCACTAATGAAATGGGATATTTTGGAAGGAAGTTTTAAATGTGGGTGGGGTGTGAATAAGAAACACAAGAACAAAAATTTCATACATATAGGTAAAAATCACTCATCCCAACCAATGGGTTTCAAAAATAGATCACACACAAACACTATTGTCACTATTCATACAAGCATAAATATACTGCAACCACCACTAAAGCACATTCCATTCTAGAAACCTAATCCCCACATAACCCATTTTTGTTATCATTTTCAAGTGACTCCATTTAAATATTCATTCACTACTAGGAAACTAACAATCATAGAAAAAACACATAGAAATAACAGAAGGAAAACATACAAGTATAAATTTAAGCACTCACATTAAGTTCTCTTGTAATGTCACATCATCAAAAGGGATCTGTGAAAATCCCCCAAAGTACTGGTACAAATCCAAGCCCCAAAATATGGCTCCACAGAGACTCATATTCAAAAAACCAACAACTGAACAATAGGGAATCCCATCCCCATCCACATTTTCCCACAAACATTAAACAGAGTCCCAACACATCTCACTAGAAAAGAGAAAGGATTTTTTTTAGATTTAACTATAACATTGATTATGATCCTTCATTCTATTTGTATAACCAGGGTGATCAAATAAGGATTCTTATTCATTATGAATCCATTTAATCAATTGAGTATTCCTAATTAACCAGCTTCCATGTTACAACCATTCAATCACAGGATTAATGATAAAAACATAGGATTATTATAGTTCAAGGAATGACCACCAACAACCAAGATTTTCAGTGGAAAAGGACCAAACAATTTGAAACCTAAAAACAAGGTACAACCCAACAAAAAAATCAACATTAATCCCACCCCTTCATTCTTTACAGTTCGGTTTATTATCTTGGTTAAATATTGTTTCATCTATGTCCTGAGGTAATATCATTATACCCACCCTACATGATTCATTTTAATGAGAGATGAAGGAATAAACCCTACTAGGATGTTCAAGGATTGATGTTTTTCTCCTCACGTCAAGAACTGGGGATGCACGATTTAGAGAGGAAGAACTCCATGGAATCCAAGAGTGAGCATGAATGTCTCCAACATGGGCTTATGATTTGTCTCAAGATAAGGATCTCCAAGCATACCATGTAAAGTAAAGAGACTAGGGAAGAAGAAGATCTCAGGTGATAAAAGTCATAATCCTATAGATACATGATATTGAATCTCGAACCACTAAAAAGATGGATTGTTGTTTCACCAAGGGTTTCAGTGGAAACACATGATGGAATTAATTTAGATTTCATAATAATACACTTTAATGGTGAAGATAGACCTATATATGGTTGTGAGTTGGTGGATATACTTTCAATAGTGAAAACACGTAAGAGGGCTAAGATGGAAATGCGGAAAGGGTATGATAGACCATATTTTTTGACTCTTTGTTCCCCATTTATTGGGGATTTAAAACATCATTTATGGGATTAAAATGGCCTTGAACCACAAAAAGGGTAATAAGACTTAAAAGAGGCATTACGGGGAAACTAGGGAAAGAAAACCGACACCCATATAGTGGCACCAATCGGTGAAACTAATCAGTGGAACCGATAAGTGATACCTTAGGGACACCCCTCCACAAGTATCAACGCCCTCCTGACTCTCCCATTGAGTACAGGTCACCCCAAGAAAAACAATTGAAAAAGTAATGAACCATGAGGGTACACGGAATTTAATCAGATACCTAACTAACAATTCTCATCCTTTAGAATCAAGTCTAAACACAAAGAAAATAGAGGGGTCCGAACAACCACCTTATAAGATACCTCTCTAGGACATACCCACTTTAGAGTTGTTCAAAAGCCGGAACAAACAACGATATGTAGGAACACCTTCCCATCATTTATCTCCCGAACAACCACAAATAAACCACTGATATTCTACCCCAAGTAACCACACAAACACATACAGGTCACACCATCGATATATATAGATTAGAGATTCCCTTATCCCATGTCATGATAGTATCCTCTTTGGGGATCACTGAATCTCCCACATGTGTTTAATCCCCTCCACCTTAATGTGTCTCGATTAGGGATCAGGTCCTCCCCCCCATGGACTGAAATTTTCACATAGATTTAGAGAAAGAGGGTATAAAATTATCTCATAGTAAATGAGGTCAATAATTACATAATATTCTTCTATAATACAATATAAAATAAAACTCAAAAAACATTGGGTTCTAGAAACGAATATGTTCCTCTCGTTCCCAACTACTATCCCCGAGGGCACCATGCCTCCATAACACACGATATAAATGAATTTTTCATCCATGAAGAACCATCTCATCATGATCCTCGATCCTTAATGGTAGATTTACAAACGTGGAATTGTCTTCAATATCTAGATCTCCCTAGTCGAGGATATGTGAAACATCTTGAAGATACAAGTGGGTCTAAGAAAAATGGAAGGTGTTGTGGACCCTTTTTACTGGTAGTGGTAGTTCCAGCTGATATTCCACTTCGTTGACTCACTGCAACACCACGAAGGATCCGATGTACATTGGAGAAAGCTTACTCTCCCTACCTTACCTTCGCTACCCATACCGAAGGGATACCTTCAAGAACATGTGGTCCCCAAACTCAAACTGCAAGGGTCTTTTCATATTATCCTCATATGAATTATTCCAGTCCTGATCCACCTTTATCACCTCATGCATAAGCTGATCTTTTTCAGTCATTATCTGCACTACCTCTAGGCCACGAACGCCTACTTTACCAACCTCTATCTAGCACACAGACAAATGGTACAGTCTTTTGTACAAGGGTTCAAAGAAACCCATGACAATAGTAGAGTGATAGATATTTTTTTAGAAATCTCCACATAATGAAATTTTCATACCCATGATCCCTTAATGTATAGAAAACAAGATCAAAGCCTTTCCATACATCTGGGGGTGGAAAGAAGTGCCATGACATTGCTAGGTTCCTAAAGAACTTTGCAATCCCTTCCTGACTGGTGAGGTAAACTGTGCATCCTGGTCTATGATTATGAACCTTGATAATCCATGAAAATACACCACCTCATCCACATATATTTGTTCCATGGAATCTACCACACTCGACTCCTTGATTTCTAAGAAGTAATCTGATTTCCTCAGCTAGTCCACCACTACACAGATAGCATTGTATCCTTCTTGAACCCTAGTTAGTACCATGAGGAAATCCATTGAGATATTGTCCCACATACACTTTGGGAAATCCAAAGTCTGTGAGAGACCTCCTGTGATGTGGTGCTCAGCCTTCATCTTCTAACAAACATGGATCTTTTCAACAAACTTCGCCACTGTGTGCTTCACCCCAGGCCACCAAAGCTAATCCCTCAGTCCCCAGAACATAATGGATACTCTTAGTTGTACATCTAGGGGTGAGTTTTTGAACTCACTGAGAACTAACTAGTATATCGTCATTGTGGAAAACAACTTACTATAGAAAACAATATTATTCTGTCCATCCTCTGACCATCCTTCTATAGCATTTCCTTGGTCAACCTGATTGCACAACACATCATATTCTGAGTCTCCCCACTGAGACTCCTCCACCAACCAAAATAGTTATTACTACACTTTCATCTAAAAAAGATATCATTCGCCACCATCCACCCCTGGATCCATGTGTAAGTCATCCAACTCCTCCATCTCATTCCAAGCATCAACTGATTCTTGAAACCACAACCTTCTATGAATTCCTGGTCAAGGAATAATCCACCACATTACCCTTACCATCAGTTAAAGGGATCTCGAAGTCGTAGTACTGAGTAATCTCTTCCCACTTTCGTTGTCGCAAGTTCAGGTATCACTGGGTAAATATATTCTTCAGACTGTTGTGAAATGTGATGGCCATAAAGTGTTCCCTGATGAGGTAATGCTGCCACAACTTCAACATGAACACTACTAATGCATGATCTAGGACATTTGTGGCATAATTATGCTCATGAGGACATAACGTCCTAGTCCCACAAGAGATCACTCCCCATTAATGCATCAAAACATACCCCAAGACAAGACCATAAGCATCAAAATATAGGTCCAGCAACCCCCTTCATCTAGAAACCTGAGCATTGGAGAACTGACCAACCCTCCCATCATATAGAGGAAAGATGCCTTTAACATCTCACTCTACATGAAGGCCTGGTCCGTTTTTGTCAAAGATGTCAATGGAGATGCAAATTGAGAGAAGTCGTTACAATCATCCGATAATAGCCTACCAGACCTAGAAAACCACGAATCTCTTCCATGTTTGTGGGTGATGTCCAACAAAAAAATGCTTCAACCATTGACAGATCTACCAATACCCATTTCTGAGACACCATGTGTCTATGAATGTACACTTCCCGTGTCATGAGCTTTCACATGGACAACATCCCATAGAGTTGGTGGTGTCGAAGGATCTCAAATACCATCATAAGGTGCTCAGTGTGCACATTCTCTGATATTAAGTAGATCAGGATGTTGTCGATGAACTCAATGATGAATCGATCAAGGAACTCATGGAAAATAGAATTATTGATCCCCATGAACACATTTGGTGCATTCATAGCACCAAACGACATGAACATTAAATCGAATTGTCAACACCGGTAATTAAAATACGTATTTGGGATTTCACTATCTTTAACCCTTATTTGGTGATACCAAGACTGCATATCGATCATAGATAACCTACCTACTCCCCTTATTTGGTCTAAGAGATCGTCTATCTTCAAGATATGGTAATGGTTCTTGACTGTTACTTGATTAAGTCTTCGGTAGTCTATAAAAAGCGTGAGACCACCATTGGCCTTCTTCGTAAGGAAGACTAGGGCACCCTATGGTGACATGCTGGGTCAAAAAAACCCTTCTGTATTAGACTGTCAATTTGAACATGAAACTCCCACAACTCCGAAGGTGCCATCTGATAAGGATCCACTGAAATCGGATGAGAACTAGGTTTTAAGTCTATCCCGAACCCAACGTCTTGTCAAGGGGGTAGAGTCACAAATTCTTCAAGAAAAAAAATCCAGGAAGTCTTTGAAAACTATCAGAACATCCATCATCTGAGCATCCACTAATTCTATTGACAACTTCTCCAATTTATAAATAAGAGGCTCTACACACTGGCTCCCCAAAGGACAACTCCGTTAACCGACAAAATCCACATGCTGACCATCCTTGATAGAGAAAAAGAGTCTAATATAGAATAATAAGATAAAGTAACACACATAGAATAACCAGTAAATGCCTAAAATGAAATCATATGGCTGCATTTATAGAAAATGAGGGTCCCCACTGGACTAATGTGGCCCCAACATCTGTCTGCATCCTCAAAAAACATAAGACAAGATGGTTTGACCTCTGATTGGCCTACTCAACACAAGGGGAATGGAGGGTCTCTCAATGTCTATGAAAATGTAATGGTATATACTGGGTGTAATTAAGGAGTTTAAATCTACTATATAAATCAAGGAAGAAGAAAGAGTGATAAACAAGGTGATCGTACCTCAAAAAATCTCTAGCCTTGCTGGAATTGCTGCTTCTAAGGTGTGGAACTGCCCATGACCAGATCCTCTTCCCCTTATCTATCAGCTGTCTCCCCAACAACATCCAAGTTTAGGTCCATATAGAGAGTCATATGGTTGGCCTCCTCCAGAAATGTCTGCTCTTGGAGGTGCGGGAGCCCACTATCCTTGCTGCTACAGCTGCAAAGGCTTGGATGTAAACTGTTTCTACTAATGTGGGAGATGAGCCTTCCCACCTTCACTCTACATCACTATATATAGGAAATTATTTCAAATATTAAAAATTCATCAAAATATTAAAAACCTCATTCTTAGGCTTGTGGAGGAAGAGCGAGGACAGAGAGATAGAAACTGGAGCTACTAGGGCATGTTCCCCACTGGTCGAAACCTGGATGGCCCTGAGACTGGAGGCCTACTACTAACAGCCTTCCACTTGAAAGAGATCAACAGGATCCCCCCTCATGGAACACCTACCAATGGGTGGATCTTATCCACCAATTCAGCCTTATTATAGTTATCTACGTACATCGGTAGAGTAAACGGAGAAATAACATACTGAAGAGAAGGTCGGAGTGCCACCTCTGAATGTCTCGCTTGGGACTCCTCATCCAAAAAGAGGTTTAGTGAAATATGATGGAGATCCTTGAAATTGATCCTTAATTCCCTCACATAAATACTCCACAACTAGATATAGTGTAAATTTTACCTCTTCTTGGCCTTCTTCATAGAAGAAATAAATTCTTCACGGAACTCCTTCTCAAAGTAAGTATGAAAAACCTCTGTCTTCATCCTCTCTCTGAGGTAGATCATCCACCATTGTCATGACGCTCACTTCCTATGAATGACTACCAATGGGACCCATTACTCTCATAGATTATAGATCATGTTAATAGTGATTTTCAGATTCTCAAGCCAACCATTTATCTTTAAGTCAGATACACTTCCTTTTTACTTCACGAGGGTCTCACTTAGGAAGAGACATAAAGTCTTCTAACTCTTTTCATCCACTTCCTCTCATTAAATCCTCTGTTGATCGACCATATCAGCCTCTGGGGCCATGATTTTCCATACTACTTGTGGATGTCATCTAAGTACTAGAGCTTCAAGGTAAACAAATAATGCCTAATCATGAGTAGTGTAAAAGATTATTTTTAAATTTTTCTTAAACACTTAATTTTTTTTAAATTCAATAAACACCAAAGACAAATAAGAACACAATTCGTTATGATGAATATACTTTTCCTAGGATCTCTACCTTTCAATCAGTGTCAATTCAATTGGTCATTCCTTAGGACCATAGACCTTGAATTGGATCACAGGGGGCCACAAAATCATGTGTCTTAGTCGGTCTTCCCTAGCCTATTTCATGAACCAATGTTTCCTAACACTCATTACCTACAATATCATGCAATCATAACTATTATTAACACCAAAAACCATCCTATATCTTAACCATCCCTCTTATACCATTCATTCATGACCCACATTCACCATGATGAGGGAAGGGACAACAAACTCCCAGACCCTTCCTTCTACAAGACAAAGGAGAGATAAATACACCCCTAGTCCCACCTTTAATTAGCCCTAGAGTTGAGACTATCACCAATGGTATATAATCACAAATAATATAGAACTCATTACCCTTTTGTATAAAAATATGAGGATATAATATGGTAAATATAGAACAACTACAAAAACTAAAAGGAAAGGTAAAGAAGAAAAATCTATTTCCCACATGCATGTTCAATGAAAAGTGCTACAAAATACCAGAAAAAATTATAGTAAAGTACTAAAAGACAGGAAATATAGTGGAAACCATGAAGCCCGAACAGCCCATGCCACCCCAAGCCAGTAGTAATCATCCTGATCTCTAACATTCTCCATCTGACCTGAAAATATTTTGTAAATACATATGGTGATATACATGTCTACTCAGTAGGGAATACCAAAATCTCCCATGAACAAGTACAGAGGCATTCTAAACCCCCGTGAAAAATAATGGCAACTAAAACACATAGTATGGAAAAATACCCCCACCCTCCAACCTCACCAAAACACAATCCCAAAATAACACAAGTCATATAATATAATAGTATTAGTTCATCAAATTTTGGGGTACCCAGCACCACTTTACCATTGGTTATTGAGGACATCCTATGCATCAGACCAACCCCAAAAGTCTCATTGTAGTCCCACTGATAACCCAACAACATCTTTGTGGGCTGTCACAACTATGCATCTCACCCGCATACATCTGGGCCCCCACAACCACACACGTACAACCCGCAGACACTGGGGACACAACAACCACTGCCACACCCGAAGAAACCTCATCCAGAAAAACCATTGTCATACTTAAATACACCTAGGCCTAATCATGAAGATTCTTGTGAAACAATCCTTCCCTAACTTACCTAGGCCAACCACCACAATACATCATATCTAAAGAGTCTTGGGGCATAATGAACTTCAGGTCATCATTGCTTACCCAAAGAGACTTGGGAAACCATGGAGAGGGAGTAGAATAGAGCTACTAACCATACAATCATAGGAATGTTGGAAAAAATACCACCCCCCATGAAATGGTGGAGTTTGGAACGATGTTCTCAACAATGGTGGGGTGTGTATAAGAAATACTAGAACTAAAATTTTATACATATAGTTTCATCCCAACATAAGGGTTCTGAAACTAGCTCATACACAAACCCTCTCATTACTATTCATACATGCACAAATACACAACAACCACAACTAGAGCACAACCCATTTCTGGAAAACAATTTCCCATAAAACCCATTCTTGATATCATTTCCAAATGATTCTATTTAAATATTCCTTTATTACCGAGAAACTAACTTGAATTGTCACGAACCAACCCGGGTCGACCCTGAACCGGTCACCCAATTCGGTCCGTGACATGGGCTGAGTTTTATTACCAATCCTCTCGGGCAGGAGAGAAGCACTAGGGCATCAAAAGAGAGCAATAGGGATCAATTTTGCTGGGTAAAATAAATAATATAGCGGAAAAAATTGAACAAAGAAAAGTAAATAAACAATGAACAAAAAAAGAACAACCAACAACAACAAACTAACCATACCATGACCAAAACTCCTTGTGACCTCGAGAGCCACTCTCCGCACCACAACCATGTCTCGCCCATGGCGAACAAGATCACGTCAACCTGCAATAGAAACTAAAAATAGGATAACACTATAGGCTATAGTATTAAAACTCGGTAGGCATTCCCAACAAACTATTCCCAACGCACTAACTTTAAATAAAAATTCACCAATTCCAGGATTAAAATAAATTATATAAAAATGGGTTTCCACACACACACATTCATTTTTAAAACATGTAACACTCCATTTCCATTTTTAATTTAAAAATTGTATTATGTTTGAATGAAATAGGTGCATTTCATTTTAAAAAAAATTTGCGAAAAATTTAGAAATCCAAATTTCAGTTGTTAGTAAAAAAGGAAAACCACACACAACACACACTATGGGAAATGAAAAAAAATGGCACACAGGGGCCAGCAACCGAACTAGAACTCTCAATCATCCGCCGCATTAAAATAAACCCTAAAGAAAACATGGGTCAAACCTCAGAGCTCGTGAGCAATCCAGAACATACCATACATGTGACTCGTCCTGAAAGCATGCCCTATCTCGATGATGTCATAACGCCCTAATGCTCGGCATAGCCCTACATGGCCTAACAGAGGGGCCCAATCCCCATAGTAGCAATAACTCAGTATTCCCCTCCTATGGGGCCAGTTGCTAGTGCGTAATCTAAACTAGTACAGCAATTGTTCTCAGAAGATTCACTCACTGTGGTAGGTTCCCATGTCAACACATGAAATAAAAAGGGGTGCTTCCACAATGTAAATGAATCAGTCACATGGCAAAAATATAACACAAAACTCATGCAATAAACACACATCAAAAATCACACCTGACTAACCCCAATGTATGTTTTTCCAAAATAATTTATTTTATTAAAGTGTCAGACATTCCTTCACCATCTATAAAGAAATACCTCATTTCTCATGAAAACACAAAACACTTGTTTAGAAGAAATAATTTATTTTTAAAACTAGAACTACATTTGAAATTACACGAAATATGTTTAAATGCCAAATTGGCATTCTTTCACTACTTGGTGTCCTCCTGTAAAGAAAATATTTCAAGAGTCATGTAAAAAATAAACTTCTCTTTTTACACCAAAAAATAATTTAAAAATTAATCATCTTATATTATTGTATATTTATTAAAATTAATAAAACATCAAGCAATTAATAAAATCTAAATTTAATGGTGAGTACAGTGGGGGAACTACCTCAATTTTCAGCTCTGTTATAATGATGTGACATGTCTCAAACTCACACACAAGTACGTGCAACCTGATAATGACAGGAAAATATTTGAAATGCCCTGCCAATGCACTGTGAAAAAATTCGAACAATTTAAAACACAAAACAATGAAAAAAATCCAAACATTTAAAAATCACAAAAATAGATAAAAACATAGAAAAAATGAATTAAAGTAATTTAAATAACCAAACAGTGCAAAAACCACCTTGATGTACTTCCAAAACAGAACTCAGACCACATAATTAAACAAACTCGAATATTTTAAAAAGAAAATAAAAAAAATAAATTTCCACCAACATAATTAACACAAAACTCATTAAGTAAAAAATATAATACTCAAGAAAGTATAGAGCGAACCTCACCTCAATGTATTGACTTGATCGACCTGTGGGGTGGCACGACCGTTAGAAAAGGGAACCACGCACGAGTAGGGACTATCACTGGCCGAAAAAGAGCATGTGATGCACCGACAGAGGCTGGAAGAAGTAATGATGGAGGGACAATGTCGAAAAACTGGAAAGAGGCGTGCGTCGACTACCTGAAATTGCTACACTGGGGTTGCGGGGCACCACACAACAACTGGGTAAAGACAAATGGGGTTGCGCAGGTATTGTGTGACTGGAGGATTTTTTTTTCGTTTAAAAAAAAATTCCAGAAAACGCTTATGGCAATTTTTTCTTTAAAAAAATGCACCTCAAAGGCGGCATCCCGGATGCCGCCTTTCCATTTCGGGGGAAAGGCGGCATCCGCAATGTCGCCTTTGCGCTGCGAGTGAAAGGCGGCATCCGCGATGCCGCCTTTCTCCTAAAAAAACCTTTTTTTGAAAATTATTATTATTATTTTTTGTTTATATATATATATATATATATATATATATATATAAACAAAACAAAAAATTTCAGCAGAATTTCTCTACTATTAAAGATCCAGTGCTACAGCCATTACAACAGTCTGGATTCTGACAGAAACTCTTACCCAGACCTCCCTTTTATAAGAGGACTTGCCCTGAAAATCATTCTGCATTTTCGATGTGGGATTCAGGTTCTACCTTTACTGCGCAGTACATTCTGCATTTCCGATGTGGGATTCTGTTCCAAGTATGTGACTTTGAAATACAATAAAATATAAAATATAAGGCCAATATAAATGAAATTTTAAACATTGATTAAACATATAATAAATTGTTGAAAACAAAAATAATTTCCTCAGAAATATTGATGAAAAATAATCTATAACCTTTCAAAACCGCCTACTTGAAACTTAAAAATGTTTCAAATACATGAATTTGAAAGACTGTAAAATATAAAATATAAAACGAATATAATTGAATATTTAAAAATTGATTAAACATATAATAAGTAGTTGAAAACAAAAGAAATTTTCAAAAAAATGTTGATGAAAAGTAATTTGTAAGCTTTCAAAACCGCATACTTGAAACCTAAAATTTTTCAAGTGTGTGAATTGGAAAGACCATAAAACATAAAATAGAAGACCAATATAAATGAAACGTTAAACATTGATTAAACATATAAGAAATAGTTGAAAACAAAAGCAATTTTCAAAAAAATGTTAATGAAAAATAATTTATAAGCCTTCAAAACTGCCTACTTGAAACTTAAAAATGTTTCAAGTACGTGACTTTGAAAGATTATAATTATATTACTAATTAACAAATTAATTATTATATAAGTAATAATTAATGAGTAATAATTAATAATTAATAATTTAATGAATAGTTATAATTAATATTTATATTACTAATTAACTAATTAATAATTACTAATTACTTATTAATAATTATTAATTACTAATTATTAATTATAATGAATATTTATAATAAATATTTATATTAATAATTAACTAATTAATAATTAATAATTACTAATTACTAATTAATTAGTTATAATTATTAATTGTATTTCTAATTAACTAAATATTTATTATATATGTAATAATTATATTACTAATTAATTAATATATAATTAATGATGATATTACTAATTAACTAATTAATTATGACATATTTAATTATTAATAACTATTAATTAATAATTAAAAATTATAATGAATAAATGTAATTAAAAATTAAATTACTAATTTACTAATTAATTGTTATATAATTAATAATTATATAACTAATGAACTAACTAACTATTATATAATTAATTGTTAATAATTAATAATTAATAATTATAATGTCTAATTATAATTAATATTTATATTACTAATTAACTAATTATTAATTAATAATTACTAATTACTAATTACTAATTACTAATTAATAATTATAATGAATAAATGTTATTAAGATTTATATTACTATTTTTGTAATTTATTATTATATAATTAATAATAATATTACAAACTAACTGAATAATTTTTATATGATTAAATATTATTAATTACTAATTAATAATTATAATGAATAATTATAATTAAAAATCATATTACAAATTTACTAATTGATTATTATATAATTAATAATAATATTACTAATTAACTAATTAATTTTTACACAACTATCTATTAATAATTACTAATTAATAATTATAATTACTTATTATAATAAATTATCTTATTTATAATTAACTAATTAATTATTATATAATTAATAATGATATTAATTATTAAATAATTATTTATTATATAGTTAATAATTATATAATTAATCATTATATTAATAATTAAGTATTATATAAATAATAAATAATAATTAGTAGTAATAATGAATAATTATAATGAATAAATATATTACTAATTAACTACTTATTTATTATATAATAATTTTTTATAATTACTAATGAATAATTATAATGAATAATTATATTACTAATTAACTATTATATAATTAATTATAAAATAATTAATTAGTTAATTAGTAATATAATTATAAACTTTCAAAGTCACGTACTTGAAATATTTTTAAGTTTCAAGTAGGCGGTTTTGAAAGCATATAAATTATTTTTCATTAACATTTTTTTTAGAAATTGATTTTTTTCAACTAGTTCTTATATGTTTAATCAATGTTTAACGTTTCAATTATATTGGCCTTCTATTTTATGTTCTATGGTCTTTCCAATTCACACACTTGAAAAATTTTAGGTTTCAAGTATGCGGTTTTGAAAGCTTATAAATTACATTTCATCAACAGTTTTTTGGAAATTTATTTTGTTTTCAACTATTTATTATATGATTAATCAATGTTAAAGTTTCAATTATATTCATTTTATAGTTTATATTTTACAGTCATTCAAATTCAAGTATTTGAAACATTTTTAAGTTTCAAGTAGGTGGTTTTGATAGGTTATTGATTATTTTTCATCAACATTTTTGAGGAAATTCTTTTTGTTTTCAACTATTTATTATATTTTTAATCAATATTTAAAATTTCATTTATATTGTCCTTATAGTTTATATTTTGTTGTATTTCAAAGTCACGTACTTGAAACAAAATCCCACATCGGAAATACAGAATGTACTGCGCAGTAAAGGTAGAACCTGAATCCCACATCGAAAATGCAGAATGATTTTCAGGGCAAGCTCTCTTATAAAAGGGAGGCCTGGGTAAGAGTTTCTGTCAGAATCCGGACTGTTGTAATAGCTGTAGCATTGGATCGTTAATAACAGAGAAATTCTGCTAAAATTATTTGTTTTGTTTATATATATATATATATATATATATATATATATATATAAACACAACAAAACAAAAATTAAAATTAAAATTTTTCAAAAAATCAGATTTTTTTAGGAGAAAGGCGGCATCGTGGATGCCTCCATTCACCCGTAGCGCAAAGGCGGAATCGCAGATGCCGCCTTGCCCTAGAAATGCAAAGGCGGCATCTGGGATGCCTCCTTTGAGGTGAATTTTTTTAAATAAATTTGCCCTATGCGTTTTCTGGAAAATATTTTTTTTGAAAACGTAAAAAAAAATTCCTATGACTGGACAACAGGTCCGCAGGGCGGCGCCCAGCTGATCCGGAGGCACGTAATGCTAGAGATGCATGTGTGGTCTCAAAAGTTCTCCAATGAAATGTGGATTCCCATTAAAGACTCTCTAGAGGTTGAGAGAGGAGCTGTCGGGGCACAACTAGTGCAGGAAAGGTGCGAGAGGCACACTGGAAGGCCAGCGGTGGCTGGACGGTGGAATTCGGGTGGGTGCAGGGTAGCATCGGAGGACACGCGGATGGGGAAACAGTTGGGAGGCTTCATTGATGGTGGCTATAAAATAGGGGAAGGATGGAGGAGGGCTTCTCGGCTGATGGTCAGACAAAACATGAAAGGGTGGTGTGATGCAATAGGGAGAAGACCGGGATGAGGCTGGTCATCCAGGAGAGAGGCGAGCAGGGCAGGCGGCTGGTCCGGGCATTTCGGGGAATATCAAGAGTGTAGGATGGTGTTATTCAGCCGAGGAAGGATCTTTAGGGGGGAAAGGTTGGCAGAGAGGTAGATCTAGAAAAAGGCTGCCGGTAGGAGAGAGGAGTGCTGGCCTGTGAAGGCGGGAGCGACGAATGGAGGATGGCGGACGCCAGGGGCGTGCAGCAAGGAGCCTGCGGGCAGCCGAGCGAGTGGATGGCTGGTGTCGAAAAGGTGCCATGTGGGAGCTTGGCTGAAGGATGCGTGGACCGAAAAACTGGGCAGAGGAGGCTGACGTGAATAGAGAAAAAGAAACGAGAAGGGGGTGGCAACGCAAAAGAAAATTGGGCAATAGGGGGAGTCCGTGGGTATGGTTAGGAAATAAGAGTAAAAAATAAAATAAATAGATAAATAGATAAAAAGGTAACAAATAAAAATAAAGATAAAAACCAAATATGATTAAAATAATAAAAAAAAAACTATTGAAAATAATTAGATCAATAATAGTAATAATAAAACATAAATAATAACAATAAAAATATGATAACAAAAAAGTTAATTTATTACAAGAAATTAATAATATTTATAATAATCAGAATTTAATAATAATAATAATAATGGTAAGGGAAAAAATTGTAGTTGATAATATCCTTTATATAATAATTGACATAACATTAAGATAAAAAATAAACTTTATTTTTTATTAATGATTATGATAACGTTAATGAATCTTTTTAATAATAATATTAATAATCATAACAATAAAAACAAAAATGATATAAATATTCAAATTAATTTAATAATAATAATAGATTTATTAACAATAAAAATTTTAAATAATACAATAATTCACCATCTTTACTCATTTCAATTCTCCGAAGGCAGTCGAATTGTGAAAATGCTTTAGGGGAGCCACGTGGGGTTTCAAACACGTGCTCCGCCTGTGTGTCCTATGACGTCACCTAAATACACACACTTTTTAACATAAATCAAAATTATTTCATTAGGGAGTTAACCCGAACGCCAATAAAATTTAAAAATTCAATTAAAACTATAAAATAACATAAAATATGGAGTGGGGTGTGACAATTCTCCCAACCACAATGCTTTCCTCCATTGGAAATCCAAAATATGAACATGACCCAATGATGAAACTCCTTAACTATCACTCACCACTAAAAAGTTCAAGCCCCTCCAGTTGATCGATCCAAATAGACATTGAAAACCCATGACACGCAACTCATCCATAAAACATGATAACCTTAATCGTCACCATGCAGAACAAAAACCATCTGTCTCATCCAAGGATTGAACAAACTTATATCACCTTTGAGACTTATCCCTATAATATTCATCCAACGAAACTGTTGGGTGTACTCCAATGTTAACATTCACTCAATAGGATGAACTCAAGATTAGGTGGTTCCGCACGAGACCACCTACCACCAAACGATACATGAAATGAAACTCTGATACTGTCACGGGGAGGCCTGAATGGACTCCCAGCCATAAGGATCAGACTAACCCTAAAATAATTACAGCGTAACTCTACGAGACCCACTGTGGGTCTCCCCACCATAAGAAGTGATGATATTAAAAAAAACTTAATAACTTTCTAAACGGACCAGAATCCCCAACCATGAGCGGGGAGAAGGGAAGTGCCCGACTGCTAGAGCCTCAAAACTATTGTCATCACCCCGTCAACAACATCCCACCATCGAAAACTCACACACCATGACACACTAAGGATTATGATTAACCTAAGGCCCTTCTTCACAGCTGGGGTCCTCTTGACTACATGCTAGCTTTACTCTGAGGCCTATGGATGGAGCACCGATGATTGAAGCATCTCCTACCTCACAGACAGGCTTCATAAATTCCCGAACCTAACACATGAATTTTAATTTTACCAAGCACACTCCCTTTCAAAACCAAGGTTTCAAAGAGGTTCAACCACAACCATTATTACCACTAAAAGAAAAGAAACACCGCAAAATGCCACAAGAGACAACCACTACATACAAGGAACAGTAAAAAGTGAAAACCTCAAACTGTTTCACAAACATCACCCTACTTCTGGTGATGGGCTGCAGTGACCTTCGACGAGCCATTTCTAGCTTCAGCACGCTTCTTGGAAACACCACGGAAGAATCTCTACAAGTGACTCCAACATCCACTGGTGTGGCAGGGTCTCACGGCACTCTGGAAGGTCGTAATCTTATGAACCATCCTACCACACTGGTGACATATCATGAAATTACACTGTGAAGAAGAAGTCTGAAGGTCTGAAGGCCTCTTGATTCCTCTACTAGAACCACCAGCATCAGGTTGCTTCTCACTCTTCTTATCACCAACCTCTACGCTTCTTCCCAATTCTAGAGTGTTCACCACCTTATGTCCCCCTACTAACCTAGCTTCATCCAAAATGTCTTGTCCCACAACATCCGAGAATTTGGTTTGGTTGAGATCTTCCACTTTTGATCATAGCTTAGGTCGGAGTCCAGACTCAAATTCTCAAACCTTCATGGGATCATTCCCAACAAACCACTGACCATACAAAAATAGGTCTATGAAATGTAGATATAATTCCATTACTGATTCAATGCCCTACTGAACACAACACAACTCCATCCTCTTCCTCAGCTTCGTCAACTCAGAGAAGTGTTGTTGAAAAAATGAATACTTGAAAAACTCCGATGTTAGATCTTCCTGAGGATTATTCTAAGACATGACATCCACCATTTCCAAGTTGGGCCTTCAAGCATAAAGGTAGCCAACATTACCTTTAACGACTCATGCAACCCAGAAAAACTAAACTTCCTCTCAATCTTATGCAACCACTCCTCTACCTCAAGTGGATCTGCTTGTCCATAAAATAGAGGATGGTTCATCTTTCGGAACTCCAAAACATAGTCTATGGGATGATCAACTGGAGGGTTCTCTAGGGACGCACCACATGAAGTTGCACCTTGGGAATCCATCAAATATTCATGGGGGTGAACACTAAGGAACAAGGAAACAACGAAAATAATCAAAACATGGTTATCACCATTTTTTCATGAACCAACTCGGGTCGACCCTGAACCGGTCGCCCGATCCGGTCTACGACAGGGCCTGAGAGGCGTTCCCGATCCTCTCGAGCTGGCGACAAGCACCAAATCATCAAATGAGAGAAAGAGGGAACAATATTTCCTTGTAAAATTAATAAAACATTGTAAAACAATAGACCAAAGCTAAGTAAATAAACAATACCCAAAAAATAGATTGACCAACAACAAAAAACTAACCTGACTATGACCAAAAATCTTCGTGAAATTGAGTGCCACTCTCCAGACCACAACCAAGTCTCTGCCACGGAGAACAAGCTCATGTCATCCTGCAACAGAAACTAAAAACAAGAAAACACTATAGGCGTGAGTATTAAAACTTAGTAGGCATGCCCAACAAAATTTTCTCAATTCACTACCTTTAAATAAAAAATCAATAATTCCATGTTTGAACTAAATTATATAAAATATGAGTTTCCACACACACACTTTCATTTCTAAAACAAGTAATGGTCCATTTTCCTTTTTAATATAAAAACAAGTTTAATGCGTGAAAGAAACAGGTGAATTTTTTTTAAATCATTTTTGTGAACAATTTATAAATTCAAATTTCCGTTGATAGTAAAAAGGAAAACCACACACAACACACAACACACACTAAGGTCAATGAAAAAAAAGCATCACATAGGGGCCAGCAACTGAACTCGACCTCTCAATCGTCATCTACATAAAAATAAACCATAAAGAAAACATGGGTAAAACCTAGGAGCTCATGAAAAATCCAGAACATACCATACATGTGACTCATCCTGATGGGATACCCTAAATTGATGACTTCATAACGCCCTAATGCTTGTAATAGCCCTACATGGCCTAACTGAGTGGCCCAATCCCTATAGCAGCAATAACTCAGTATTCCCCAGCTAATGGGCCACTAGCCAGTGCGTAATCTAAACTACTGCATCAATCCTTCTAAGAAGATTCACATAATATTCCAGGTTCCCATGTCAACACTTGAAATTAAAAGAACCTTTTTATGTAATGATCTAGGTAGGCCTATATCCCATCCAAACATGGCCACGCCCATGCCCAACCCTCTGGCAGATAGCAGACCCCTACCCCTCAAGCAGATAACCAGCCCCCACCTCAAACTAGCCCAGAAAACACATGGCCGGATCTTCTCCTGCCTAGCGAGTATTTAATTCTCCTCCCTCGCAGCATGAACAAGTAACCATAGGCTTATCAGCTAATAAGGAGTGTTAACAAATTCCACTAGGTCAATGTCCTTGTGGTACTCGTTAACTCTCACGGTTGGCTGATAAGCCTGTGGTCGCCGATTCGAGTTGCGAGGGATTAGAATAGAATCCTTGTCAGGAAGGGGATAGTTACTGCCATGTGTTATCTGGACCAGTCTGAGGTGGGTGACTATTATCTCCCCATGGGGTGGGGTTCTGCTATCTTCCAGAGGGATGTGCTTGGGCGTGGCTGAGTTTGGATGGGCTTTAGGCTTATCGGGTTCATTACATAAATAATTATCTTATATCATTTACCATTTATAAAAAGGCGCATTTTAATGTAACTAAACCAGAAGTCCTAAATCCCAACCAAACTCGGCCGCTCCCGAGACCAACCCTCTGGCAGATCGCAGACCCCCACCTCAGACTGTCCCAGATAACATGTGGTAGGAACTATCCCCTGCCCGATGAGGATTTAATTCGCCTCCCTCATCACTCGAACTGGTGACCACATGCTTATCAGCAAACCAGGAGCGTTAACTAGTACCGCTAGGCCATTGCGATAAGCCTGTTGTTGTAGGTTCATGTTTTGAGGGAGGTGAATTAAATCCTCGTCAGGCAGGGGATAGTTCCTGCAATGTGTTATCTGGGCCAGTCTGAGGTGGGGGCCTGTTATCTGCCTATGGGATTGGGGTCTGCTATCTTCTAGAGGGCTGGGATCAGGCATGGCTAAGTTTGGTTGGGCTTTAGGCCTGCTGGGTTCGATACATGAATTACCAAAAGCCAAAGAATCAACTGAAGGAAAACAACCAAGAAAAAATTTAAGTATTCACACAAAATTCTCTTATAAAGTCACAATATGAAAAGGGATATATGAGATCTCTCGAAGTAAATGAACCAATACAATCCCCATCATACTGCTTCACACGACCTAAAATTCAAAAACATATAATTGAATAATAGGGGATCTCATCCCCATCCACATCACCACACAAGCATCAAACAGAGCCACCACACATATCACCAGAACATAACAGGGATGTTTTTTCAGATTTAACCACACTGTTAATTACGTTTCTTCTTTCTGTTAGTTTAATAGGGATTATCACATAATGATTCTTGTTCATCAGTCATCGACTTAATCAACCGAGTTTATATGATTAAACTATTTCCATGTTACAAACAATCAATCAAGGGATTAATTAAAAAAACATTGGATCATTTGAGCTCAATTAAGGACCACAAATTGCCACGATTTTTAGTGGAAAAAGGACCATACAATTCCCATCATAATAGAAAGGTATAACACAAGAAAAAAAACATCATCAATCCAACCCCTTCATTATTTAACTTTTCATTTTTTATCGTTGTTAATGTTTGTTTCATCTACATACATTTGGAAAATCATTATACCCATCCTACATGATAGAGATTAAAGGGAGATGAAAGAATAACCCAAAAATTAATGATCACATATCGAAGATTTTTTTCTCACGCCGGGGAATGGGGATGTGCGACATAAAAAGGTAGAACTCCAATAAGTCAAAGTGAGAGAAAGAAAGGCTCCATCATGGGGGCACGATTCATCTCTAGAAGTGGGACTCCATGATCACTAAATAAAGGAAGGAGACTAGGGAATAAAAAGATATCACATGACAAACGACACGATCATTGAGTTACGATATATGAAATCTCGAACCGCTTATAATATGGATCATGGTTTCACCACATGGTTGGGTGGTTACACATGATGGAGTTAATATAGATTTAATAATTCTACTCTAAGAGAGTGATGATATACGCACAGGCAGCTGTGAGGTCATAAATATCCTTTAAACGGAGAAAACACGTAAGATGGGCTTACCTAGAAATCCAGAAATGGTGTCACATGCCACACATTTTGGTAACTCAAGGGTCTAACATTATTATGTGATTTAAAACATAATATATAGGATTAAAACAAAATTACACTAAATTAAAAAGGATAAAAAGACTTAAATAAGGAATTATACGATAACTGGGGAAGGAAACCCCAAATCCGTTATGGTGGAACTATACAGGGGAGACACCTATCAAGGAGACCGGTCGATGTTAGAGATAGGAGACTCCTTAATGACTCCCCACTATAGACACCGACACCGTCTGGACTTACCCATTTTCATCCAGGTCTCCCCAAGCACCAAAATTTACTATGTAATGGACCACAAGGGTCCATGCCATTATAATCGATGCATTTCATTTTCAATATATTGATTAAATTTAATCTATTTTATGTAATTTAAATTTCAATATTTTTTATTCATTAATCATGTTTTTAAATGGAATGAATGTTTTTTATTTACCATTACATATTGATTGTCACCATGAATGCCTTATTTATTCCACTTTTCAAGACCCTTACTGATCATTTTGTATGAACCTTAATTTTCATCATTTCCCATTAATCCATGATGTTTTATATGAAATATATGAATGAATTGTATAGGGGTAATAATGTTATTATAGAAATAATTATTGTTGGTTTTATGAAATTTTAATACACTAATAAGTATGTATCAATTTTACCATGTGTACTAAATTGTTTAGTCATTTGGTAGTGAATTTTATTCTATATATACCATTTTAATGGTATTAGTAACCATATTTGAGATTTTCGGGTCCGATCACTACACAAAAAAATATTAGTAATAAATACCAATATGTTGCGGAATATGGAATTTTTTTTATATATTTATCTTATAATATTTGATATAATATCACTATTGGGTAAGGAACCTGATTTGTTCTCATTGATGTGTTTTTAGGGATTTTTAGATGTAACGTTTCAACTAGAATCATTTTCACATAGATCATTAAATAGAATATTATTTTCATGTCATTCATATTTCTTACCATATATGGGAATATAGTGACCAGAACATCCTATGTTTCCTATGATTGTTGACTGATCAATTTTTGTTATATATGAATTTGTAGTTGACATGTTTTGTAGGTAAGGGAATTTAGGTTATTAAAATTTCAGAATAAACATAAATATTATTTTCATATATTGATTTATGATGGCATATTGAATTGGAATTTTAAACCCACGTAGGCTATGTACCCCTGGTTACAATTACTGGTATTTTGTTGTGATTTCTTGACTACCAATTTCAATTTATAAGGTGTTTGACCCCTTATAAATTGTAATGGGTAATTATTTGAAATCAAGACAATGCATTTTAACTGTTACATTCTTTAAAATAATTTAAGGGAGTTGTTTGGAAATTAATGGGGTTTAAATTTAGTTATAATGTTTAAGAGAATTTATTACATGGGAGTGAAAATCCGTTCAAATGAACTACGTGAAATGTATAAGATCACAAAAGAAAAATACATTTGATATCTAACTTATAAATACATTTTCTGATAGAAAATTGGGATTAAAATTCTAATTTAAAAATAGTTCCACTCCTTTAATTTTAATTTACCATCCATGAATTGGAACTCCTTTATTTCCATATTAAAACACTTACTAATACAATATCCATATATTCAAGTTGTTCGGGTAGTATCATGGGTTGTGACATAGTTTTATTTTATTCATATTCCATTACAGATCTAATATGCTTTTAATCTTGTTCTGAGGTATTAGTATGGAGGTTTTAGACATACAAAACCATGATATCATCTAGTCGTGTTCCATGAGGGTGGAAACAACCATGCTCCTGAGGTGGTGAACACTATTCCATCAATGGTACATCATAAATTTTCACCCACTGAACCACATTTATTTGGGGTCTAGGTAACGATGCTCTGATTATATATAGATTCCTATTTTTTATGTATTCTTTCCAGGGTACTCCATGAGTATTTTGTCATATGTCTGATTTGAAACACTAGTTCCAGCAGTTGTAACATCCCATCTTCTCATTGGATGGCAGTCCCAAGGTTGTTAAGCTTTGGATAGAGGTTATCTTATCTCTATATGAACATAGGGATATGCCTATAAATAGGATTGTTATTCTGACCACATATATGTTGTGTGATTATTCAAAGAACTAGTGGGATGTGATTACATATACAAGACTTCCTCATGGCATGGTTTGAGATGATTTTCAATCTTTCTTCTATGATTAATTTTTCTCTCAAAAACTAAGATCTGACTAAGACATATAGTTCAGGCATCTTGAGGATGGTTTTATATCGATAATGTACTACTCAATTCATTTTACCATTCATTGCAGACGATGAGTTACTTTAAGAGAGACACTTTGACGATGAGATCAAATATATAACCAAGTCGTTGGTGAAATTATTTCTCCTATCTACATTTTTTAAGATCATGAACCGAGCTCATGTAACATAGAAGAGCCTTAGA
This sequence comes from Viscum album, assembly GCA_963277665.1. Taxonomy (NCBI): domain Eukaryota; kingdom Viridiplantae; phylum Streptophyta; class Magnoliopsida; order Santalales; family Viscaceae; genus Viscum; species Viscum album. The sequence goes on from OY728145.1 coordinate 1,738,658,205, forward strand.
TATTCCGATAGTATAGGGTATAAAGGTTCTATGTTGAGACATCATATTAGTTCTTCATATTTCAAGAGGCATAACTTGGTGATTTCTCATCAGAATAATGGAGGCCATTGTACCGATAAGGGAATCTCCATTATATTCTATTAGTGTGGGTGACATGGTAATGTGAAGACTTATTTTGATAAGGACCCACATGAGTGACATTCTTGCAACAAGATGTTTCATTTTTACAGTTTTCTTACAGTATTTTAATTATATATATATGTAGAGGTCCCACACTATCTATACCTCCAGGATCATAATTGGATATGTCATGTCATATTGGAATCTAGTGTTTCACGGACCATGATAGATGATGAAGAGGTCATGTCCATGTTAGTAAGAATTATGATTATCAATTCAAACTAAGTTGACCTACATAGGATTTTCTAGCTGTACATCAGGGATGTGGATGATGTGAGTTTCTTTAATTACATTAGATAACCTAGTAATGGGGTCCAGTGCCATCAATAATACAAGGTAATATTTTAGTATCCTCTATTATAATATTGGTTTTATTATATATAAGTTCATCTCAATTGATTTTATCCTTATTGACTATGGAATTTATATATATTGATATTCAATTTTTGGAATGTTGATGCTAGATATAAAATTGGGTGTGTTTTAAAGAGTAATTATCTAAATAATAGACTATCCCTTTGTGGTATTAAGGTATTTTATCTTATGGGACCTCACCATCATCAAGATGATGAGCTTCAATTTCATTCTCAATATGTAATGTGTTGTCCCCTATAATTTCTATGTGGACTCCTATAACAGCATGGTTTTTGTTACCTCATAATATGTTGAATGTTGTATAAAAAACTATTATTATAATGTCCAATCATATTGATCAAGACTAGATAATCACTAGATAGGTGGAGTGAACACTCATATTTCCTCTATTTTAATTTTTTATCTTATAAAGAGTTTGAATTATTTTCCTCCTCTGGTGGATCATTATATGTATGTATTCCCAGATAACATTTTTGAACTACGTCCCATTAGATTGGTAGTGTTTATTATTGACATTGTTCATATATTAGAATCAGTGTCTTTTCATCTGTATATGATGACACGTATTGATCTCTATTATAACAAGATTTAGATATATGATATAGAGATAAAGGGTTTTATTTCTACCAAAACATCATCATGGGGTTCACATGAGCTTTTATCTAAGAAGCTAGAGAAAAAGTTTTATGTTTTCATTGATTTATAACATTTAAACGATCATATAGTTAATTACTAGTGTTCATTGACCCAAATAGATATTCTTTTTGACCATATTTGATAACATTTTTAGTTCTTAAAGATCAAACATACAATGGGATATCATCTTGTCTGATTAATGTATTCATTCAAACCACATATGATTTCCCAATGTAATTATGGATTATATGAGTACCTTGTTATATTGTTTGGTCGTACTAACAAGCCTACTATTTTCAATGCCTTGATGAATTTTGTTTTCCACCCATATTTGGAATCCATTTTCGTGGATTTTCTAGATTTCATATTTTTTCATTCCCAAAATCATATAGACCATGATAAAATTCATGATATATTTTTTAATACGCAGATAGAGAATAAATTATATTCTATACTTGAATGATTCCACTTATATATCAAAAATGATCACTTCATGGATCATATTACCATGGAATAAAGATTTTTATTGTCCGATTGATAGTATGTGCTATGGATTATTGGGAGAATCCCAAGAACATTTTCTGATAAAATATGTTCCTGGTGATGGAGGGATATTATTGGCATTTCGTAGTGGAATTCTCAAACAATGTTCCACCTATTACGAGTTTAACTATTAAGTGCATGGATTTCATGTCTAATAAATTTTGAGGGAAGGTACTTTAATAGCTAAAAGGATGTATAAAATTAGAACCAATTATGTTTCTTCATATTCTGGAAGAGGGTATACATCTTTTTTTAATGCATTAGGCATTGGGTTGGGAAAAATACGGATATAGGTGGATAGAGCGATTATGTACATGTATATTCATTTCAAACATCATGAGAAATAATTATCTAATGCATGAAACCATGATTAAAATAGTTATCCATGCCTTAATTTTATGGAGACAATATCTAATGAGAGAGTATTTAGTGGTGTATATAGACCCGAAGAGCTTAAAATACATCATTATGTTGCTTCAATTGAATCCCATATGATGAAAATGTATAGAAGACCTCTACTTATTTGACATTAAGGACCCCTATATTCCTTATATGAACTAGAGGATTTCTTATGTATAAAGTCTAAAAGTCATGAAAAAGTATTTTAGTAATCCATTGATGATTTTAAACTGATGGCCCTTCAATATGATATTAATATGGATATTTATAAGAGAAAAAATGAGCCTTCTATTTCATCATTGTAGTAACCTCTTCAATACATTATCGGTTTATGAGAACGATGTTCCTAGGTAATGAAGGTTTGGTCATATGGGGGATTATTTCATGCGAGGAACCCCATATAGATTAGTATATTTATAAATATGACATCCGTAATATAAAAAGTAATCTAAGAGTCCCTATAGACAAGAAAAAGAATATTCTGTGAGAGTCCCATGCATCTCAATGGGTTATTTATCCTACTACCTCCATTATGTATCATTATATGAATTTCTAGTATTTTATTTCTAGGAAGAAATGTTAGATAATCATTATTACTAGTATGTGTTCAGAATTTTATTAGGTGATGTGTAACACCCCAACCCAAGTTACCCAGAGTCGGTGCATTATTTTAATACATTGGCATGATTACAAGGAATCAAGTCCTGAAGGACCGATATGTTTAGAAGTATTTGAAAATAGAATACATACATGAACGTTACATTACACTTCATAACATTTAAAACAACATAAATAATCTTTTATGAATTCCATTATTCACATGTCTTAACCCTACATATCAAATCATAATACACTTCTTGGAATCCTGGGAAAAATAAAACATAGAAATGGGTGAGCTCAAATGCTCAGTAAGGGTAAGAAATACATTGGAAAATTACATAAATATTAAGCATGGTGAATAATATAATCCACATGACTTTACCAATAATAAACATGAATACTTTTATGGCATGAATATGAGTTGAGTAAATAATTCCATAATAAAAACTAATCATGGGTATTATACTAGTCTAATAACCACACGAACCATCAATATTATTTCCATAATGAGGGAATGTCTAAAGCCAGACATTCTAAAACATTTTTTTTCAGGGCCTCGGTGAAGACATCTAAAATGATTAAGGCCTTATCCAAAACCATAAATAAAATTGGGAAAGGGCCTCGGCCAATTCCACGTCTCGTTGTCTCATGAGACCTACCGAAGCATCAAGGATCTATAATGGGCTCCACTCATCTCTTACTATTCTAATACATTCCTCATATGAAAAGGATGAAACTTAACATAAACATTCGTATATGAACTTGGATACAGAATGTAAATAAATTAACCATAAACCATAAATGGTATAAAAATAACACATCCACAGTCAAGAATATCACAAAAACCTTCAACACAATATAGAAGATTTGTATCATGATAAATCAACTTCAAAACAAGTTTAAAATCCATTAAATAATTTTGACGTTGTTGAAAATGATTTGTAAAACTCTTTGAGAGAAATACCACTTTTTCATAAAAACAATTAAAAGTCACACAATTTGTAAAAGAAGTTATTTAAAGAAATTTTCAAATAAAATTGTCTCATACCACTTTAAAACTTTTGAATGTAATTAACATTTTAAAAACATTCATGTCCATATAAATAAATGATTAAAAACCATTTTAAAGACATGAACATTAATGAGAAAGATTTAGAAGAATAAATATTTAAAACATTTGGAATGTTGTTTTAGTAAAAAGTCCCTTAAAATAATCCCTTTTAATACTCTTTCATAAAACATGGACATGGATATTAAATATGTCCCAGTAGATACTTACATAAAAAAAACCTCTGATAATAAAGAGATTGTGAAATTAACCATTACCAATTTGGTAACTTACGAAACATACACCCCATGAAAGAGGTATCATTCAATTAATATGTAAATAAACATAAATTAAAGTGTACTACACAAATAATACAATTATGGGTAGTATATACACCACTCGAAAGGTAATAGTGGCAATATAGCATGAATCTCACGGGAATAAGGAGTGAGATGAAAACCCCTTACCTTGTACTTTTCCTTTGTTGAGGGTAGGGTAATCTCTTGTATGATGGTTAAATGATTATTATTTAATTATAAAAGAATAATATACATTAATATGATATCATATATGATATTTTAATTTTTCATTGTTAATAATATCTTAGTATTAATATCGTTTTGGGTGTTAACTTACTCGTTTTATTTTATATGTTTTGTAACATGAGCCGTGTTTGTTATGTCTAGGTTGTACCTTATAAAATAAAATAATTATATAATTCCCTTAAACATTATTTGTAATCATAAAATGAGTACTATAATTGAATGGATACGATGGGTAATGAATCTTATCGCGTTCGTGGAGACGGTAGTCCGTACATACGCAAAAACGCTACTTCCATTTCATTTTTCATTTTAAAATAAATAAAAAACAAATAGTACATAGGTATATTATTATTACATTATAATATAGTATCTTATATGTGTTACTTATTTTAATTAATACCATACTTCATATGTTCCATGTATGGTATAAACGAGTCATATCTCTTTTAGAGGCGGTAGTCCGCACTTCCTCAAATGAAATTATCCTATATATATACAACATGAAAAGAATAATGGTATGATATAAAATGGAATTACAGATGATTATATATATAATAAATATCATTAATATCATATTTAATTATAGTTCCATCATAATGGCCACCATGAGAGGTCATTGGAGATAATTGAACAATCATCGCTTCGTGAGGTGTTTGGTTGCCATCCCCAGAAACATTATGTTCTTCACCAATTAGATGGAGGTGTGTGTAAGTGTAGTTCGAATAAATCTAATTAAAATATTCTTGTAATTTTAGGATACTGATTTTCTTTACAAAAGAAATTAATAAGAAGATTTTAGAGGTTGGAGAAGTAAAATAAAAGAAAAGAAGCTAAGATAAATCGTTGCCTTTAATTTGCGTAACTCCCTTTGGTTTGAACCAAAAAGGAATCTAGAAGTGGTTTACGCATATGGTATGGCTTGTAGGAGGAGTATAGGTATGTAGGGAGCTTAATTGGGAAGAGTTTGGACGAGCCAAATGTCATGAGAGGTGTGAGGAATTGGTTAGAAGTGGTGTCCTTTTATATGGGGGAGGAGGGGCTCTTTACGAAAAACATAGAGTATTATTTTATAATAAATTTATATTAGGTTTAAAATGGCTCCAAAGTGTATTATTCAATGTCTAAGGTGGGTAGGGTCGAAATACTTTCAACCAATAGATTTTAGACATGTTTGGGTCACATTATTAACAATATATTTTAATTTTAACCCTTAGTTACTTTGTTTGACATTTACCATGTCTCTTTGTATTTTTTATTATATGGTTAATAAACTTACTATAACCTTCCAAGAATCATCCAAATGGTCCATTACTGATGCACCTATCATGATATAATTCCTTTGGCCGAACCTTATATTTTTAGGAATATAATATCAATTAATCAAATAATATTTGTTTTAAATATTAATTCATATCAAGTTTGACAATATTTGGTATTTTGTTTTTCTAAAAGTCATCACAACTTGATTACTTAGAAAAGGATACATTAGATCATCCCTAACATGTCATTTTCACCTATAAAATTAGTTTATGTCATAAAAACTTTTAAATTATATTTATTTTACCATTTATTTGATTCTTTCATTAATAAGGTAATTACTGCATCATCATTGTGTCATAAATAAATTTTATTATTTAATGTCTAAATTTTTTAATTAAAATACCATTATGTAGGAAATATTTCTAACTTTCTAATGAATATCTATAATCGAATTTATCTAATATATAACCCTATATTAAAAAACTTTTATTTATTAAACTTTGATTTTAACTCTTTTAACTCTTCTTTGAATTAAAAAATAATAAATGTCCTAATCTAATCCATGTGGACCAAATAGGTCATATTTTATTCCTAAGGTTGTTTTTGGATGAATTATTTTTATCCAATAGAATTAGCACCTTTGTTAGGGTAATAATAATATCATTTTTAACCTTAATTACCCTATTTACTTTTTACCGTGGTAAATAAAAGTAAAAAGTTACTATTCACCAAAAATTATTTATATCTTATAGAACCAAATGTTACTCCTTTATATGAGCCGTTTCTCTGGGAGTTTCCAAATTCCACTCACAGAAGTGGTAAAATAACGTTTTATGTGTATTTAAAAATTATCCTAGTATATGGGTAAAATACGGTGAAAAAGTTCAATAAAATTCTTATATATCTAAAATTATTATAAACTGACTCCAATGAATTAAATTGAATTTATATAGGTATTATGTATCTATTTTTAGCTAAAAAAAATCTTAATAATATAAATAATTATTTTAATAAAAAGGCAGTTTTAAACATTAACTCAGTGTTTTTCACTATTAATCAAAAATTGAAAGTTTTCATAAAAATAAAAATAATTTACCCTAATCTAATTTTGATATTATGAATTCAATAATGAATACTATTTTACCAAATTAAAAATATATAAGTTTCATTTATTAATTTAAAACTAATTCCTGCTATTAAAACAAAATGAATGTTTTTAAGAAACAATAAATATCAAAAGATTGGCACCTTTTTATGTCCGGTTTAAATTTAAAAATTATCTCCAATGATGAACATTGGATTAAATGGTAAAAATATATTCCACATATAATTTAAAAGCACTAATATTAATTATTTATTACTATTAATTATTTATATTAAAAAAGTTGTTTTTAATTAAAATTTAGTAATTTTCACTATTCATCAAAATATGATAGTTATCCGAAAAGTTCCAAAATTTCACCCTTGGCTAATTTTGATATTCCAAATCCAAAAATGAATACCAGTTTGAGAGATAAAATTTATAATATTTCAAAAAGGGGGTATTATTATTCAAAATGGCTATTTTGATTAGTCGTGGTGTCTGTGTTAGAACTTGATGTTACGTTCAACACATGCTACTGTATTATTCAAAGTGAATCGTACCGTAGAAGTTTGGGGTGTTACATGATGGATGAGAATTAGCAACCTATGAGGTAATTATATCCATTTCCAATCCCATAATGCATATATCAAGATGTTGTGATTGATTTTATATTTGGTTTAATCTGTTATCCCCAAAGTAGAAACTTGGTATGTCTAATTATAGATCGAATAAAGAATGCATCTCACTTATTTCCTATAAAAGAGTATTTATAAGTTGAATAGATGGTAAGTTATTATTAATATAAAATTATAAGACTAAATGGGATCCCTCATTCTATAATTTTAGATAGGGATGATCATTTTTTATAGATGTTTATAAATGGGTTTTAGTGAAATTATGTTACACAGGTTTTCTGAGAAAACATTTTCACCCTAAGATTGATGGCTTGAAAAAATAGTCTATACCACTGTTGGGGGAATGTATACAATAACTATTACATTATTTCACTTGTTTGGGAGTTTAGAATATCCCTCTCATTGAGTTTGACTACTTTAATAGCTTTTAGGAAATGATCCAGATGGATCAGTATGAGGCCATATATGGTACTACATTTTACTCTAATTTTGTGATAGTTAGGGGTATAATATGATGTGATAATAGTTCCTTATAATGTGAATGATACCTTAGAGTATGTACAGTTGATCCAAAAAATTTATTATTAGTGATCAGTCTATATATATGTTTTCTATCTTTCTTCATCGATGACCAATGGAGTTTGAGATAGGGGATTTGGTTTTCTTATGGATGTCACATTGACATGGACATTGATAGATACCAAAGAAATGGATGATTTAAAATCACTTCATCCAGACATTTATGGTCATTTAATGATTTACCATGATATTCTGTTAGTTTCTATAACCAAAATGGTATTGTGCCTTGAAATCTATCTTCCACATTTTACTCCTCATTTACCAAGTCGATATATCTCATTCTATTGAATCCAAGTATGTGGAGTTAGATGGTTATTATTATATTTTAAATTATCCCATAAATTTTTTTTATTAGAGTAATAAGTATCTTGGAAGATGTAATGACCTATTAGTATGGGTTTCATGGCAGTATAACCATGTATATGATGAAACTTTGGTGTGGGAGGATAAAGATTGTGCTATGTGGTAGAAGTTATTCTCAGATAGTGTTCTACCAAATTTGTATGGGAAACTTAGGGAAATTTTCATTTAATAGGGGAATAGATTTTTAATCTCATTTTCATATGGGGTATGGATTTTTTGAATATTGGTTTAATTATTTTCACTTTTCCCAAATTTGAATTTTTAGTGAATTTATAGAGGAAAAAAGGGTTTCTGAGGTTTTTTCGGAACACGGAACCCTAAACAATGGAAGAAAAAACTAGGACTCATGTTAAGTAGAAATATTACATCCCATTAAACATAGTATTCCTAAAAACTATTGGGATTTTTAGTTAGCGGATGAGGATCCATATTTTTCCCAAATATTATGACCCAGGAACCGAATGATTCAGAGGCCCCATAGTTTTTAGTAGAAAACAACACTTGTTTTTTATATGGTTTCCTAATACTTGAACATGAAGTATATGGGATCCCCCTTTGAATAGTTTTCCATGTAAAATTAGAGTATGTTTTGGATAAATATTCTTTTATACCAAGAAACCCATTATTAAAGATGTTAAAATTATGTTTTTTACTTAAAATTATTATGACCAAAATGATATTTACTTCTTCTTTCGGTTGATTGTATTCTTCCACATAATTAAAATTGGTGATATATCATGCCTCATTTTCTAGGTATTTTGATTATTCATATATCTAAGCGTGGAATTGATATATTATAATCTCATTGGATTAATCTTGGTATATGCTTTACCCCTCAAGAACCATTAACCATATTCTTCATATCATTGATATTATTTTGATGTAGGATCATATTCCCATATTTTAGTGGATTTTATAGTTATATTCATTACTTAACATAAATTAAATACTAATATATCATATTAAAATTGGAATATAAAATAGTAATAATGTAGGTGGTTTAATACTCATCACATAAATTCTAAATATTTAAAAATTGTTATTTTTGTGTGCATGTTAGTTTGACTTGATGTTTCACTATAAATTTTAAATTATTTACTATTACCTTAAAAATTGGTATATATAAGACCAAATTAAATATAATTTTATCATTATAGGTTGATACTTCATTTCTGAACACTACAACTAGGATGTGTTCTTTGTTGTGCTGTTGCAAACCCACGTTGGGTGTATCTATAACATCATTTCAGTGTGTTAGATGTGACCAATAATAAGTTAAGTGTTTCATAATAATTAATAAAATTTAAAATGAGATATATGGAAAGTTTATATATATATATAATTACATATATTGTTTATAATCCAAAATAAAATGTGTTGCTTGTACCGAGATAAGTTAAGTGTTTTCACTATTCATCAAAAAATTGAATGTTTTCATAAAAATACCAAAAATATACCATAATATAATTTTGATATTATTAATTCAATAGTGAAGTCTATTTTTCCAAATTCAAAACAAAGAAGTTTCATTTATAAATTTATAAATTAATTCCTACTATTAAAACAAAATGTGTGTTTTTATGAAACAAGAACTATCAAAAGATTGGCACTTTTTTATGTGGGGTTTAAATTTTAAATTATGTCCAATGACCAAAATTGGATTAAATGGTAAAAATATATTCAAAATATAATTTTAAATCACTGAAATTAATTATTTATCAATATTAATTATTTCGAATAAAAAAGTTGTTTTTAATTAAAATTTAGTAACTTTCACAATTCATCAAAATATGAATGTTATCCGAAAAGTACCAAAATATAAACCTTAGATGATTTTGATATTCCGAATCCAAAAATGAAATCCATTTTGAGAGATAAAATTTATAAAATTTCAAAAAGTGGGTATTACTATTCAAAACGGCTACTTTGATTGGTCGTGGTGTGTGTGTTAAAACTCGATGTTACATTTAACACACACTACTGTATTATTCAAAGCGAATCGTAGCGTGGAAGCTTGGGGTGTTACATTCCCACCTACTTCAATAAATTGAATCCTTCCAATTTATTATTGGTATTGGAATCTTGGGGATGACATTTCAAAATAACATTGTTGAAATCCCACATCGAAAAATGGATTAATGAGGCCTCTATTTAAAATAAAGAGTGGTAAGTATGTAGATTGCCGAAAATAACCATACTAGGGCTCCATGTCAAAAAATATTGATATGGAAGAGAAATTTAACCGTCAATATCTGATGGAGAGTGGTAGAGATAATATCTATGAAAAGGACAACAATCAAAAAGCCATAAATTTGTGATGATCTAAGGTACTATCTAGGACAACGTTTTTGTTCTTTGTTCCTTTTCTTAATGTTAAGGAATTTATTTAGGAGATTGGATAAAATCATAAGGAGATATACTTACTTTATAATTAGTGTTTTATCCATTAATAAATTTCTACCACAAACTCATCTTTCAGTCTAAAACATAATAAAACTCAAAAATAATTTATTTATCCTAATCGTATAGGGTTCCAAATATAATGAATTTATAAATCACATATCAGACCCTTTATAAAAGGATACTACATTATACAATATAGGGACTTCACATAGTCCAATGGTAAGTGATAAAACCCAATCGCACTATGGTTGTGGGTTTAATTCCCACAGATTTGTCCGACGCGACGGGTTGTCACACGTTCTGCGTGTTTTTTTTATAAAAATCCAAAAAATAACCTTTAAAACTTAATCCCTTACAACCATTAGACTTATCCAAAATACTTCTGTAAACTCTTAGTCCATAATTTATATGAAATATAAACATAATGTATATCATTTTTACCCTGTAATAGTATGTGAATACATTCATCATCTATTCTTTTAAAACACTGAAACATTATGAAATACCATAAAACCTTATTGATTAAATTTGTGCTCCCTTATTACTTATAGAATACTGGATATTCTTCATCCATCAAAAAAAAAAATTTAAACCCAAACAATAATGGAATATACAAATTTTTAATTAGTTTCACGGAAGTCAAGAATATCCATTATAATTTACCCAAATCAACCATATCTTATTCCAAAATCAGTAAATCAATATTAAGACCATATTATGGTTTATCTTTCCTTGGACCATGAAATTTCAAAAAAATTTAAATCATTGTAGAGTCACTATTCTTAGTACCATAAAATCTCAAATCCTCAATGAAATAGTACTACAGTACAATCCTTATTTATTTCTAGTACATCATTGATACGACACTTCAATGAAATAATTCCAAAATAATTACACAAGAACACTAGTAATTCATGTTCATCTGTAGTAGTATCATAACATGATTATTATCCAATATAATCAATTTCGTAAAAGTATGATTACTAGGACATTGGTTTACGTAGTGTCCAAACTCATTGCAAATGAAGCATTATATATTTGAAATATTTTTCTTACCCTTGCAGTCACGTACTTGGTGTCCTTTTTCTCCACACTTATAACATACTCCCATTCCCTTCAATGATTTTCCAAGGTGATTATTTCTAAATTTATCACATATGGGAAAATCCTTCTTTACCTTCTTCCCTTTATCAGTCCTTCTCTCTACCATTATTTTCTTCTCTAGCTTCCCATCAAAGCCAAAGGACTCCGAGAATTCTTTACTTATCTTATCAACACATGATATTATTTCTTCATATGATGATAATATGTGGGAGACTATATCCCTTCTAAATTATAGCTTAAGGACATGAAATATATGATCCATCTTACTCTTTGGATCATTTGTATTGCTGGATTTCCCATTCCTTCTACTTGGTTCCATTTATAAACAATGGCATACAATAGATTAGCTTATGAGTAGCAATACCTAATGCCAATCTTTTAAATCACTTAACATAAAGAAAACATTTTATGGATATAATCCATAATCATAAAAATGTTTTCTTTGAGTAAATATATACTCATAAGCCCTTCATAATGGTTTGTAAAGAAAATGAGAATTATCCTAACCATATCCCCCGAGAGTGTCGTAACCAAGAGTGCAGCAAGGCCTCTTGTCGTGCACCAGTTCCAATTCGAGTCTACCTCAAAGTGGTGTTTTCAGGTTTTACCCCTAGTTACCTCTATACCAGAGCCACCTCTACCTGCTCGTATCTAGACAGGGATGTATTGCTCGGAAAACTCACAAAATCTCTACAATATCAAAATTCTAGGAAGTTCATCTCTATTAATCCTCAAAGTCTATCTTAGGGCTACGTGCTCTAATCAGTGTTTATCTAAATCTAGCTTCCAAGGTTATTTCTAAACTTCCTCTGATACTAACTGTAACCCCCCGACCCTAGTTACCTAGAGTCGGCGAATTATTTTAATACAGTGGCATGATTACAAGGAATCAAGTCCCGAAGGACCGATCAGTTTTGTAGACTTGGAAAATAGATTACATACATGCATGTTACATTACAATTCATAACATACAAAACAACATAAATAATATTTTATTAACGCCATTATTCCCATGTCTTAACCCTTCATATCAAATCATAATACACTTCTTGGAATCCTGGGAAAAATAAAACATAGAAAGGAGTGAGCTGAAACACTCAGTAAGAGTAAGCTATACAGTGGAAAATGACATAAATATTAAGCATGGTGAATAATTGAAACCACATGCCATTACCGATAATAAACATGAATAATTTTATGGAAATAATATGATTTGAGTAAATAATGCCATAATAAAAAATAATCATGGGTATTCTACTAGTCGAATAACCACATGAACCAACAATATTATTACCATAATGATGGAATGTATAATGCCAGACATTCTAAAAAATTTTGTCAGTGCCTCGGTGAAGACATTTAAAATGATTAAGGAATTGGCCAAGACCATATATCAAATTGGGAAAGGGAGTCAGCCAATTCCACGTCTACTTGTCTCATGAGACCTACTGATGCATCGAGGAGGTATAGTGGGCTCTACTCGTCACTTACTATGTCTAATACATTCCTCATATGAAAAGGATAAAACATAACATAACCATTCGTATAAGAACTAGGATAAGAAATGTCAATACATTATCCATAAACCATAAATGGTATAAAAATAACACATCCAAAATCAAACATACCACAAAACCTTCAACACAATATGGAATATTTGTATCATGATAAATCAACTTCAAAACAAGTTTAAAATCCATTAAAGGATTTTGACGTTGATGAAAATGATTTGTAAAAATCTTTGAGGGAAATACCCCCTTTTCATGAAAACATTTAAAAGTCACACAATTTGGAAAAGAATTTATTTAAAGGCATTTTCGAATCAATGTGTCCCATACATCTTTGAATCTTTTTAAAGGAATTAACATTTTAAAATCATTCATGTCCCTATAAATAAATGATTAAAAACCATTTTGAAGACATGAACATTAATGACAATGATTTAGAAGAATAAATATTTAAAACATTTGAAATGATGTTTTAGTAAAAAGTCCCTTAAAATAATACCTTTCAAAACTCTTTCATAAAACATGTACATGGATAATGAATATGTGCCAGTAGATACTTATGTAAAAACCTCCTCTGATAATAAAGAGATTGCAAAATTAACCCTTACCAATTCGGTAACTGATGAAATATACACCCCATGAAAGAGGTATCATACAATGAATATATAAATACAAATAAATTAATGTTTATTACAAAAATAATACAATTATGGGAAGTACATACACCACAAAAAATGTAATAGTGGCAATATGGCATGAATCTCACTGGAATAAGGAGTGAGATGAAAACCCCTTACCTTGTACTTTTCCTTTGTTGAGGGTAAGGTAATCTCCTGTATAATGGTAAAATGATTGTTATTAAATTATAAAAGAATAATATTAATTAATATGATATCATATATTATCTTTTAACATTTCTCTATTTATAATATCTTAGTATTAACTTCGTTTCGTATGTTAACATACTCATTTTATTTTATATGTTTTGTTACATGAGTCGTGTTTGTTTTGGATAGGTTGTACCTTATACATATCCAGAATTATATCAAGTCCGTAAAAATTATTTCTAATCATAAAATGAGAATTATACTTGAATGGATATGATGTGGAATGAATCTTATCGCGTTCGTGGAGACGGTAGTCCGTACGTACGCACAAATGCTAATTCCATTTCATTTTTCATTTTAAAAGGAATAAAAACCAAATAATACATAGGTATATTATTATTAAAGTATAATATAATATCTTATATGTGTTACATATGATCATTAATACCATCCTTCATATGATCCATGTATGGTATAAACGAGTCATATCACTTTGAGGGGACGATAGTCCGCACTTCGTCAAATTGAAATTATCCTATATATATTCAATATGAAACGAATAATGGTATGATATAAAATGTAATTACAGAAGATTATATATAAAATAAATATCATTAATATCGTATTTAATTATAGTTCCGTCATAATAGCCACTACGAGAGGTGATAGAAGATAATTGAATAATCACTGCTTCGTGAGGCGTTTGGTTTCCATCCACAGAAACATTATGTTCTTCACCTATTAGATGGATGTTTATGTTAGTGTAGTTCGAATAATTTAATAAAAATATCCTATTATATTTAGGATACTAGTTTTGTTTACAAAAAAAATGAATAACAAGTGTTTAGAGGTTGGAGAAGTAATATAAAATAAAAGAATCTAAGAGAAATCGTTGCATTTAATTTGGGTAACTCCCTTTGGTTTTAACAAAAAATGACTCTTGAAGTGTTTTATGACAAAGGTAAGTCCTGTAGGTGGAGTATAGGGATGTAGGGAGCTTAATTGTGCTGATTTTGGATGATCCAAAAGGCTTGAGAGGTGTCAGGAATTGGTTAGAAGTGGCGTCCTTTTATAAGGGGGAAGAGGGGCTCTTTAGGAAAAACTTAAAGTTTTATTTTATAATAAATTCATATTCGGTTTTTAATTGCTCAAAAGTGGATTATTAATAGAATAAGGTGGGGATGGGTCGAAATACTTTCAACCAATATATTTTAGACAGGTTTGGTCACTTTATTAACATTATATTTTAGTTTTAACCATTAGTTACTTAGTTTTACATTTACCCCATCTCTTTGTATTTTTATATTATATTGTTAATAAACATACTATAAACTCCCAAGTGTACCCCAAGTGGTCCATTAATGACTCACCTATCATTATATAAGTCTTTTGTCCTAACCTTATATTTTTAGGAATATAATATCAATTAATCATATAATATTTGTTTTAAATATTAATTTATGTCAATTTTGACACTATTTGGTATTTTGATATTGTGAACGTCATCACAACATTATTACTTCAAACACGATACATTGAATCATCCCTAACATGTCATATTCACCTATATAAATCGTGGATGTGATAAAAAAATTTAAATTATATTTATTTTAATATTTATTTTACCATTTATTTGATTCTTTAATTAATAAGGTAATTACTGCATCATCATTGTGTCATAAATAAATTTTATTATTTAATGTCAAAAATTTATAATTAAAATACCATTATGTAGAAAATATTTTTATCTTTCTAATGAATATTTATAATCGAATTTATCTTATGTATAACCCAATATTAAAAAAAATTAGTTATTAAACATTGATTTTAACTCTTTTAACTCTTCATTGAATTAAATAATAATAATTTTCCTAATCTAATCCATGTGGACCTAAAGGGTCATATTTTATTCCTAGGGTTGTTTTTGGTCGAATAAAACTTATCCAATAGAATTAGGACATGTGTTAGGGTAATAATAATATCATTTTTACCCTTAATTACCCTATTTACTTTTTACCGTTGTAAATAAAAGTAAAAAGATACTATTCAATAAAAATTACTTTTATCTTATATAACCACATTTTACTCCTTTATATTAATCATGTCTCTTGGATTTTCAAAATTCCACTCACAGAAGTGGTAAAATTATGTTTTATGTGTATTTACAAATTCTCCAAGGAGGTGGGTAAAATACGATGAAAAATGTCAATAAAATATTTATATATATAAAATTATTATAAACTGACTCCAATGAATTACATTGAATTTATTTATGTATTATGTATATATTTTGATATAAAATAAATTTAAATAATATAAATAATTATTTAAATTAAAAGCTAGTTTTAAAAAGTAACTCAATGTTTTTCACTATTCATCAAAAATTGAAAGCTATCATAAAAATACAAATAATTTACCATAAGATAATTTTGATAATATGAATTAAATAATAATGTTTATTTCTCCAAATTAATAACATATAAGTTTCTTATATTAATTTTAAATTAATTCCCACTGTTAAAACAAAATGTGTGTTTTTAAGAAACAATAACTATCAAAAGATTGACACTTATTTATATCTCGTTTAAATGTGAAATTATGTTAAATTACGAACATTGGATTAAATGGTAAAAATATATTATGAATATAATTTATAATCCCTAAAATTCATTATTTAACACCATTAATTATTTCGATTAAAAATGTTATTTTTAAATAAAATTTACTAGTTTTCACTATTCATTAAAATATGAAAGTTATCCGAAAAGTGCCAAAATTACACCCTTGGATAAATTCGATATTCCGAATCAAAAAATGAATTCCATTTTGAGAGATAAAATTTATAAAATTTTAAAAAGATGGTATTACAATTCAAAATGGCTACTTTGATGGGTCGTGGTGTGTGTGTTTGAACTCGATCTTACATTGAACACATGCTACTGTATTATTCAAAGAAAATCGTACCGTGGAAGCTTGGGGTGTTACATGATGGATGATAATTAGCCACCTATGATGTAATTGTATCCATTTCCAATACCATAATTAATATTTCAAGATGTTGTGTTTGATTTTATATTTGGTTTACTCAGGTATCCCCAAAGTAGAAACTTGGTATGTCTAATTATGGATCAAATAAAGAATGCATCTCACTTATTTCCTATACAAGAGTATTTATATGATGAATAGATGGGATTTATTTATTAATATAAAATTATAAGACTAAATGGGATCCCTCATTCTATATTTTTAGATAGGGATGATCATTTTTTATAGATGTTTATAAATGGGTTTTAGTGAAATTATGTGACATAGGTTTTTCTAAAAAATATTTTCACCATAAGATTGATGGCTTGAAAAAATAGTCTATACCACTGTTGGGGGAAATTATCCAATAATTATTACATTAGTTCACTTGTTTGGGAGTGTAGCATATCCCTCTTCTTGAGTTTTACTACATTAATAGATTTTAGGAACTGATCCAGATGGATCAGTATGAGGCCATATATGGTAGTAAATTTTACTCAACTTTTGTGATAGTTAGGGGTATAATATGATGTGATACTTGGTCCTTATATTGTGAAGGATACATTAGATTATGTACAGTTGATCCAAAAATTTATTATTAGGGATCAGTCTATATATATTTTTTCTTTCTATCTTCATCGATGACCAATGGAGTTTGAGTTAGGGGATTTGGTTTTCTTGTGGATAACACATTGACATGGAAATTGATAGATACCAAAGAAATTGACGATGTATCATCCCTTCTTCCAGACTTTTATGGTCATTTATTGATTTACTCAGATATTCTATTAGTTTCTATAACCAAAACGATATTGTTCCTTGTAATCTATCTTCCACATTTTACTCCTCATTTACCAAGTCGACATATCTTATACTATTGAAGCCATGTATGTGGAGTTAGATGTTTATTATTATATTTTAAATTATCCCATAAATTTTTTTATTAGAGTAATAAGTATCTTGGAAGATGTAATGACCCATTAGTATGGGTTTTATGGTAGTATAACCATGTATAAGATGAAACTTTGGTGTTGGAGGATAAAGATTGTGCTCTATGGTGGAAGTTATTCTCAGATAGTGTTCTACCAAACATGTATTGGAAACTCAAGGAAATATTTAATATGGTAATATATTTTTATTCTCATTTTCATATGGGGTATGTATCTTTAAAATATTGGTTTAATTATTTTCACTTTGACCAAATCGGAATTTTTAGTGAATTTATAGAGGAAAAAAAGGTTTTTGAGGATATTTCAGAGCACGGAACCCTAGAAAATGGGAGAAAAAACTAGGACTCATGTTTAGTAGAAATACTACATCCCATTCAACATGGTATTACTAAAAACTATTGAAACTTTTAGTGAGTGGATGAGGATCCATAGTTTTCCCAAACATTATAACCCAGGTAACCCAATGATTCAGAGGCTCCCTAGTTTTTGGTAGAAAAAAACACTTGTTTTTTGTATGGTTTCCTAATCCATCAACATAAACTATACGGGATCCCCTATTGGATAGTTTTACATGTAAAATTAGAGGATTTATTGGATAAATATTTTTTTATACCAAGAATCCCATTATTAAAGATGTTAAAAGTATGTTTTTTACATAAAATTATTATGACCAAAATGTTATTTACATCTTCTTCCGGTTGACTGTATTCTTCCACCTAATTAAAATTGATGATATCTCATGCCTCATTGTCTAGGTATTTTGATTATTCATATATATAAACATCGAATTGAGATATTGTAATCTCATTGGATTAATCTTGGTTTGTGCTTTACCCCTCAAGAACTATTCAACATATTCTTTCTATCATTGATATTATTTTAATGTAGGATCATATTCCCATATTTTAGTGAATTTTGTAGTTATTTTATTTACTTCCCATCCATGAAATACAAATAGATCATATTGAAATTGTAATATACAACATGAATAATGTAGGTGGTTTAATACCCATCACATAAATTCTCAATATTTAAAAATTGTTATTTTTGTGTGCATGTCAGTTTGACTTGATGTTTCACGATAAATTTTAAATTATTTACTATTACATTCAAAATTGGTATATCTAAGACCAAATTAAATATAATGTTATCATTAGTGGTTGATACCTCATTTCTGACCACTACAACTAGGATGTGTTCTTTGTTGTGATGTTGGAAACCCACATTGGGTGTATCTATAACATTATTCCAGTGTGTTAGACGTGGCCAATAATAAGTTTAGGGTTTCATAATAATTAATAAAATATAAAATGAAAATATGGAATGTGTATTATATATATCAAATTACATATATTATTTATAATCCAAAATAAAATGTGTTGCTCGTACCGAGATAACCATGTTAGGATTGTTGAATGATAATAGAATAAACCTAAAAAATGATTGTGAATTGAAGTGATAATGGTTGTATATCCTTGAAGAATCCTATAATTCACAACGAAATGAAATCGAATGATCCTATTAAAATATTAAACTATATATTTATTACATTTCCTATGATCATATATGATATAAATGGAATGACTATAAGGTTCGTACTTATTTTCAAGATTTTTCATCAATATAGTAATTTTCACACTTGATCTCACCTTGGATTCCCAATTAAATGAAACAATAACTAAGAGGAAACCATTATAATTAGTTGATCCCATTTCATTATTACGTTAATGGATTTGTGTAGTAATGAAGATTCAAAATTCATATTTTTTTGATAGATGAATGCCTTGGATACACTATGATATGCTTGCTGAATTTAGACACATTGTGACATAGATTCAATCCATTGGGACCAATCCGGAATATACAAATATTACAATGGATAGGATCTATAGACATTTTTAGAATAATTTATATTGTAATTCACTGGGTGTTCCCTTTGTATTACAGTTATACCAATATAGCCAATCATCATGTGAAATTATAATGAGTCGGGTTGATCCCTGAGGTCATGGACGCCTTAAATACACATCAGATAATCTGTTAATGATAATTCATATTTAAATAATAGTATCACCTTAAATATATGACCACCCTTTAATAAATTGAGTCATAATTATTTAAATTGATAAATGTTCAAACACTAGGTGAGGCTGAAGCATTCATGGGATGATAATTTTTACTATATTACATTTATATTCATGAACATCATTTCAGTTTATAATCACCTAATTTATTTTTATAGATTCTTTTTGTGGTGGAATGCTGAGACATATATTACACCCTATTGGGTCCTTAATTATTAGCTAGGAATATTATATGATCATAGATATGGACAGGGACGAGAATCCAACTTTTTATACATAAAATAAAATCTTTATGATAGAATCTTAGTAAAATATGACCAATATATAGATCATGATTATAGTATAGTTTTTGGTTTATTTTTGAGTCTTTGGTATATCATTAATTTCTCTATCCGCATACTATTTTTTATTTTTATTTTCCCTTTTAGAAACATTTAATTATCATTTTGTGCATGTTACTGTTTACAATTATGGATATGTTCGTTCATTATATAGGTTATTATTCATATTTCTATTTCTATTATAATTTATTAGTGTACTAATTTCTTACTCAAATATTATCTCTTTTTTTCTTCACTCTAACTAGAGTTTATAATTTACCCAATTTAACAACCTAAGACACTACTCCTAGTCAGTATCCTATATAATATGGGGAGTCGTGGTTTAAGCCATGTTTTCAATCGGGTTTTGTTACTCAAAAGTGAACTGGGATTGGGATGTCACATGAATTTTAGTTCATGACAATATTATATAATTTTAGTAGTTTTTTTGAGAAAATGTATATTCATATATAATTTTTTTCAAACATAGATGATGCTAAATGTGGAGTTTCCAAAAATTTATATTGATATGATGGTGCTTCAGTATCTTATCATATAATATTTGTTGTATCAGTCATCAACCTTATTATATAGTCAGTTGAATATTACTATTTTTGATATCTTAGTTTTTTTGGTTTAATTTCAACCTATTAAGTCTTTATTTTAGTAATTATTTTTAAAATCCAATACCTTTTATTTATTTCAAACACTTGGGTACTCGTATTTAGTCTATAGGGTTTTGGTAATAAATTTTGGAAGCTGGTGGATCAATTCAGTTATTGTTTAATATAGTATCTTGGGTCAGTTTTATACTAGTGTTAATGGAAATATTAAATATGACCTAGCATTTGGTACTAGAAAATATTTTATTTGCACCATATCTTTTTACCATATCATATATATGTTTTCCATGATCATAAAATTAGTGTGGAATTCATGAAATATTCAGTAATGCCACACGAAAAATACACCAATTTTGAAATGATATTAAGTCACAAGGTATATTCTCGGTAACCCTGTGAAACCTACATATTATTATAACTTTAACAAATACAATGTATTTAGATTTATGAATTCCATACCGTGTTCCAGTACTTGATAATGTAATATATTTCATTCTATACTCTCTCGAACAAATGGAAAATTTATTCCCATGTAACATAAATTCTCGATAGACATTAACAAAAAACATTCACCATTTTATATGAAGGTATTTACTTTAAGGGTTTTATCAGCATTGAATTCAGTAGTGGAGATAATTACGATGATAGATATATAGTCCATGGTTAAGTAGGACTAATTGACTACATCATTATTGCTATGGTTGGGCCTATCTATAATGTATTCATGGTAAAAGAAAAATTTATATTTTTTTGAGTGATTTTATGGATAAATTTCCTATCTCCATTCATTTAATTGATCTAGTATTACCCTAGTTAGTGGAGATCTATACTAATATGTGGGAACATATACATGTGGATCATATTAGTTCACTATTCCCTACAATATCTGTGGGTTTAGGATCATGTATCAACATACACATTAATCCCATTAAAAATATAGGTCAACTGGGGTGAAATAACATCTTCTAGAGTCAATGTTCTCCCTCTACTACTAGGGATGTGTGATCATCCATGATATGTAAAGAGAGGTTACATGAGATTAATATTTGACTCTTTTTGGAAATTATATTTCATATTAAATTGTATTGGAAATTTAATTTTATTGAAACCATATACAACAATATTATTAAATGTTTATAATAATTTTAGATTTGTTTCATTAAACCTCTTGATTTTTGTTTTGACTTGATTCTTCATTATATTTGTAATATAATTTATATATTTTTGGAAATATAGTGGTAATGTATTTACTCACCCATGTATGGATACTTCATATACATTTCATGTGTTATGTACATGATTAGTAGATTTATGGACAATTTGGTGGATCACATGATTGTGTTTCCTATTGCTCCGTGGAGTTTGGGTTAGAAATAAAATTAAATGAATGTAGTGGTCATGATTGTGGATTTTTCATATTACATATTATAATATTTTCCATTCCATCAAGTTTTTTAGTGTTTATTTTTCCCTATTATATTTATTTTATATACATTCATTCTATACAATTTTAATTTTTTCATTATTTTTTCATTTATTATTCAATTTATTTTCTATATGTCTACCAACCTAAATGTATTAAGATATGTTTTTGCATATATAAATTTATTTACTTCCTCTCATGTTTGTGATATACCAAATAATTAATATTCACAAACCCCTATACAATTATAGTCGATCATGGGGTGAATATAACGACCCATACTTTACATACATTGTTAATACTTCAAAATTGAATCACACTTATTACAACATATGAAAAAACCATAAAGGACCGTATAGGTATAGTGTCTTTAGAAACTGGGAAACATAAACAACTGGTTCATAAATATTCTACAGTGTCTCCCATTTATTTCATCATATCTAGGGTCCCTTTTAGCATATTCTACTTAATATCCATCTTCCTGACCTGGGGAAAAGAAAACATAAAAGGGTGAGCTCAAATGCTCAGCAAGGGAAAATAAAGGAAATAAAAATCATATCATATCTTTTTGAAAATCAAAACCTGCAAAAGAGATCATAATATCTTAACATGGAACAAATCATAGAAGTGAAAATGAGATCCCCATAATCATATCATAAAACTTGAAACTTTGTGGAATGCACACATAATCATGGAAAATCATTTCTTGTTAGTCATGACTCATTGCCAAGACAATCTTAGTGGACAAAGTCCCTTTCTGAACCGAGTTCACTCCTCGTTTCAGTCCTGTATCACTGAACCGAAATAACCTTCCGTTCCAGCCATGTCTATCTCATGAGATATAAAATCTTTACCCAATGCATTGGAGGGATATATAGGTCCCACCCATCTTATAATGAATCTTTTCTTATGTGTGCCACATAATCATAAATCATACATCATCGCATAACCCGTGTAATAAAAATGGGATTCTTAAACAACATGACATCATAAAACAATTCATATAAGATAAAGGAATTCATAAAATGTTTCCATCACAACATAATCAAATCCATGTAATAATAGGGATAAAAACAGAACCCTTTTATTATCTTAGATGTAAAATAATTTTGATAAAATACTTGAACTTCATTCTTGAGGAAAATATCCTTTCTACTTCAAAAACACTTTTCCTTTCTTAAAATGTCATATAATTTTAAACTAAAAGAAGTTGATTAAAAATAAACTTGAATACTTGTAAAGGAAGCTTCTTGGAAATAATGTTTTAGAAATCCATTCATGCCGTATAAGTTAAAAAAAACATTCTTCGTACTTTTGTCGGAAAAGTCAAAAAATACCTCGTACGGAAAACGACAAAAGATTCCTTTCATTTCCTTTACTAAAAACTCACCGAAGGGTAAAATTGGATTTAAAAAATTTTAGTTGGATGTAAATAATATTAAATGTTTATGAAAAATGGATGTGGATGATAAAATACACCCCAGTAAATACTTACGAATAAACAATCTCGGATAAAAATGAGATTGTGATACTTCCCTTACCTTAGGTCCGATTTGCCTTATATGTGTCCGAAGCTCCTTTATAATGGTTTAAATAATGTTATTGACTTATTCTAGAATCATAAATATTGATATCATATCATATATGGTCATATTCTTAGCTTCTTGTTAGTAATATTTCATTGTTACTTGTTACTCGGGTCTTTATTGCCTTTGGTTCTTATGTGTGTTTTGCCGAATAAATTCATATTATTATTTTAAGGATATAGATACCTTATATCCAGAATGGTATTAGTGTAACATATATCATATTTATTCATTCAATTCATTTATATAATTACTATGTAATGATGATCATCTAGAACGAGTCTCATCACATCGTGGAGACGGTATTCCGTACGTACGCACGAGTGATGATATCGTTCCTATGATAGTGGAATTGCATTGGAGTATATATATATTATTTCAGTATCAATATTACTTTATAATAATCATAAATTGTTACTCATTACACCATTATACCCATCCTTGTATGGTGGTGGTGGAAAATAGATTACACCACGGCGTGGAGACGGTATTCCGTACGTACGCACGTGCGGTGATTTCATTTTTCCGTAGGATGGATAGAAGGTGAATTAGGGTTGTTTCATATTTATAATAACATATCAGTATTTAAGTAATACTGATGTTATTACTTTATCATGAAACAACTAAAGGAGAAGAAGTTGAAGAAGAAAGAAATTGAAAAGATCGGTAACGGATATTACCTCTTCTTTGGAACGCCTCTTTGAATCCTCCACTTAGGGAAATAAGATTGGTCTTTGAAGAAGACCAGGACCTCTAGGATTATTCTAGGGAAGTGGAGAGGAGAAAATGGCAGGGGTTGGCTGAGCTTGAGTGCTCAAATTGGTGTGAGGAGGAGGGGGATGAGGTGCCCTTTTATAAGGGAGGAGAGGGGCATCTTAGGAATATCCCAAAATATTATTTTATATTAAAGTCAAAATCGGTTTATAATGGTTCCAAAGGGTCTTATTTCGAAGATAAAGTGGGGATGGGTCGCAATAATATCAACCAATAAGATTTAGACAAGTTTAGGGTATTATTTTAACCTTATCAATTAGATTTAACTCTAAGTTAAATAATTTAACTTTTACCGTGTCTTTTTATTTCTTTCACTATATGGTTAATACACTTACTATAACATGCCAAAAGAACCCCAAAATGTTTATTATTAATATATATATCCTTATCTAAGTCATTTGGCCGAACCTTATATTTTTAGGAATAAAATAACAATTAATAATATAATATTTGATTTAAAAACTATTTTGTGTCAATTTTGACATTATTTGATATATGATTTTTGTGAAAGTCTTAACAGGATTATATGTTCGAACCAAGTTGATTAAATCAACACTAATATATCATAGTAACCTATAAAATTATTGTAATTCATAAAAAGTCTCAAATTACATTTATTTTTGTGTTTATAACATCAATATGTCAATATTTCATTAATAAGATAATTACTACATCATCATTGTGTCATAAATAAATTAAATTATTTAATGTCTAAAAATTACAAATAAAATACCATTATGTAGGAAATCTTTTTAGCTTTCTAATGAATATTTATAGTCGAATTTATCTTTTGTATAACCCCATATTAAAAATGTTTTTGTTATTAAACTTTGATTTTAACTATTTTAACTATTCATTAAATAAAATAATATTAAATGTCATAATCTAATCCAAGTGGACCTAAATGGTCATATTATATTCATAAGGTTGTTTTTGGTCGAATTACACTTATCCAATAGAATTAGGACAAGTGTTAGGGTAATAGTAATATCATATTTACCCTTAGTTACCCTATTTACTATTAACCGTGGTAAAAAAAAGTAAAAAGTTACTATTCACCAAAAATTATTTTCATCTCATTGAACCAAATATTAGTCATTGATATTAACCGTGTCTGTCGGATTTTCGAAATTCCATTCACAGAAGCTGTAAAATTATGTTTTATGAAAAATTCAGTTTTTTAACCTACCACTTAGTGCTTTCACTATTCATCAAAAATTGAATGTTTTCTGAAAAATACCAAAATTTCACCCTAGGCTAATTTCGGTATTCCTAATCAAAAAATGAAGTCCATTTTAAAAAATAAAATTTATATAATTTCAAAAAGTGGTTATTACTATTCATAACGGCTAGTTTTAATAATATTTTAATAGCATATCGGTGTTTGGTGAAACTCGGTATTGCATACGACGCAAGCTATCGAGGAAGGTTGTGATTGCGTGTAAAGTAAGCCAAGCTAGTATGTAGTGAAATATTCCTTTGATGATATATAAAAAACAAAATATTACTCATAAAAATTTCGGGTGTTACATTCTACCCCCCTTAAAAAGAATTTCGCCCTCGAAATTCGTCACTTTGTAACAAACAGATGAGGATACTTCTCCCTCATCATATCCTCAAGCTCCCATGTAGCTTCTTCACGTTGGTGGTTCCTCCATAAAAATTTCACCAATCGAGTGGTCTTGTTTCATAGGACTTTTTCGCTACGATCCAGAATCTCTATCGGTTGTTCTTCATAAGAAAGATCTTGCTCCAGCAGTAAAACTTCTGAGCTGAGTACATGTGAAGGATCAGGTATGTACTTTCTCAGGAGAGATACATGGAACACATAATGAACTTGAGAGAGATTCGGTGGAAGCGCCAATCGGTAAGATACCTTCCCAACACGATCTAGTATTTCGAAAGGACCGATATATCTAGGGTTCAACTTCCCCTTCTTTCCAAATCTCATAACCCTCTTCCAGGGAGATATTAGTAAGAACACTTTATCACCCACTTCAAACTCTAGGTCTTTTCTTCAGTTGTCGGCATAACTTTTCTGTCGACTCTGAGATGCTCTTATGTTTTGTTGAATAGATCTAACCTTTTCTGCCATTTCATCAACGAGATCAAGTCCTAACAGCTTTCTTTCTCCAACTTCATCCCAGCAAGTTGGAGTCCTGCATTTCTTTCCATAGAGAGCTTCATAAGGAGCCATCTGAATACTGGAGTGAAAGCTATTATTATAAGAAAATTCCACCGAAGGTAGGTGTTGATCCCAACCTCCTTTTAAATCCATAGAGAAAGCTCTCAACATATCTTCTAGGGTTTGAATTGTTCTCTCAGACTGACCGTCTGTCTGGGGATGATAACCAGTGCTGAAACTCAACTCTGTATCCAGAGTATGCTGTAGACTTCGCCAGAACTTCGAGGTAAATCTCTAATCCCGATCAGATATAATAGAAAGTGGTACCCCATGCAATCTTACCACTTCCTTTACATATATCCTGACAAGCTGATCTAGAGAGAAATCCTCTCTAATAGCAATGAAGTGTGCAGACTTTGTAAGACGATCAAATATGACCCAAATAGCATTATTGCCTTTGGATGTTTTAGGAAGTCCTGTGACAATGTCCATAGTGATGTTTTCCCATTTCCATTCGGGTATGGGTAATGGTTGTAACATCCCCTTAGACTTCTGTCTCTCATCTTTAACTTGTTTACAAACCAAGCATCGAGAGACATATTCAGCAACATCTCCTTTCATGCCATCCCACTAGAAGTACTCTTTCAGGTCCCTATACATCTTCGTGCTTCCAGGATGAATAGAGAATGAAGAACTATGAGCCTCATCCAGCAGCTCCTTCTTTAATTCAGTGATGGGAGGAACACAAACCCGATTCCTGAACTTTATTATCCCATCACAATCAAGGTTGAATTCAGGAACATTTCTCACCTTCTCTTGTAACTCGACATCTTCTTTTTGTGCCTCCTTAATCTTCGCATGTATAGATGGTTTAACATTCATTTGAGAAAGATAATATTTTCCCCTTCCATTATAATTCCAAGATCCATCCTTTGTAAATCCATAAATATTGGATCCTTTGTGATCCTCATCATGGATAAACTAGCATGGTGTTGTCGACTTAATGCATCTGCCACCTTGTTTTCTTTCCCATGGTGGTAATGGATTGAGCAGTCGTAATCCTTAATCAGCTCCAACCATCTTCTTTGACGCATATTCAACTCCTTTTGTGTGAAAATATACTTTAAACTTTTATGATCAGTATAAATATCACACCTTTCACCATAAAGGTAAATCCTCCAAATCTTTAATGCAAAGATTACAGCAGCTAACTCCAAATCATGTGTTGGGTAATTTTGCTCATGGATTTTCAACTGTCGTGAGGCATAAGCTATCACCATATCATTTTGCATAAGAACACACCTCGATCCCTTCTTGGATGCATCACTGTAGATCACAAACCTTTCTCCACTATAAGGCAGTGTGAGCACATGTGCACTGGATAACCTTCTTTTCAACTCCTTGAAATTCTCTTCACATTCTTCCATCCAGACAAACTTAACTCCTTTCCGAGTCAACATGGTGAGTGGATTAGATAATCGTGAAAAATCCTTTACAAAACGTCGATAATATCCATCAAAACCAAGAAAACTTCGGATCTCAGTTACTATTGTTGGCCTTGACCATCTTTCGATAACCTATGTTTTTGCTGGATCCACAGATATCCCCTCTTTTGAGATTATGTGACCCAAAAATGCAACTTTTTGAAGCCAAAATTCACACTTGGTAAATTTGGAATAAAGCTTCTCCTTTCTCAGGGTCTTCAATTTAAATCTCAAGTGATCTTCATGCTCTTCCTTGCTATTTGAATAGAAAAGAATATCGTCTATAAAGACTACCACAAATTGAACAAGATAGTCTCTAAAGACTCTATTCATTAGATCCATGAAGATAGAAGGGGCATTAGTAGGATCAAATGGCATCACTATAAATTCGTAGTGTCCATACCTTGTACGGAAAGCCGTCTTTGGTATATCCTCCCTTTTGACCCTTAATTGATGATACCCTGAACGAAGATCAATCTTGGAAAAGTATCGAGCTCCGCGTAGTTGGTCAAATAAGTCATCAATGCATGGGAGAGGATATTTGTTCTTGATAGTGATCTTGTTAAGTTCTCGATAATCAATGCAGAGTCTCATTGATCCATCTTTCTTCTTAACAAATAAAATAGGTGCTCCCCAAGGTGACGCACTAGGGCGTATGAATCCCTTATCAAGATTCTCTTGGAGTTGCTTCTTTAATTCCTGCAACTCAATTTGGGCCATTCTATAAGGTGTCTTTGAAATAGGCAAAGCACCCGGTACGAGTTCTATTGAAAACTCAACTTCACGATTTGGTGGAAGACCTGGTAATTCCTCCGGAAAGACATCATCAAACTCCAGTACAATGGGTATATTCTAAATCGTGAGTTTCTCACCAACCATTTGAGATAAATAACCTTCATTTAGTGGAATCAAGAACTATAAGATGGAATAAATTTCCACTGGAAGGTTATATTCATCCTTGCATCGATAAATGATCGTAGATTGATCTGGAATATGAAATGTGACTTCCCTTCTTTGGCAATTGATATGAGCTCCATGTAGAGAAATCCAATCCATGCCAAGAATCACATCAAATTCCACTAAAGGAAGGATCACAAGATTTGCAGGAAGCACTTTCCCACAAACATCAATCAGAGAAGAATTATAAACTTTTGATGCGATTGTTGTGCCATTAGGTGTTGTCACAGCTAACTCAACATCTAATTGTTGAGGTAGTACGGTGATACCCTTAGAAAAGTTTTCAGAAATAAAAGAGTGGGTGGATCCAAGATCAAATAAAACATTTTCTACTTTAGAGTGGATGGTAAGTGTACCTTTCACCACTTCGTTATCGTACTCCACATCGCTGATAGAAATTTCATGTGACTTTCCTTAGTCTTTAGCCTTAAGATTTTGTTGACGTCGCCCATCATCATCAACCCTTGGATTTGGGCATTGATTGGCATAATGCCCCATCTCCTTGCACTTGAAACATTGAAGTGTAGTAGGATCATTCTGTGTATCCCTTCCTTTGTTTGCATCATTAGACATCTTCTTCCCATTGTCACGGCATTCAAATGCCCGATGACCTTCCTTTCCACATTTGAAATATTTACTTGTCCCATTAAGACAACTCCCTCCATGTTTCTTTCCACACTTTGAGCATAAGGGAAAGCTCATCTTCTTTTCAGTGTGCTCTTTAGATTTTCCTTTGAATTCCATCTTCCTCTTCTTATCAAACCCATGTGACTGATGGGTTACTCCAATCTCCATCTCGACTTTGAGAGCACATCGAACGATTTCCTCGTAGCTATTGAAGTCCCTTATGGCTAAATCCCTTCGAAGACTTGGTTTTAAGCCACTAAAGAATCGATCGATCTTACTCTCAGGTTGGATAATAATACCAGAAGCGTACCTTGCAAGTCTTGTAAAATTTTCTTCATAGGTACCAACAGATTCATCATCCCTTTGCTTCAGTTCAAGAAACTCTTTCTCCATCATTGTTCGGAGAATACGAGGGAAGTACTTATTGAAAAATAAGTTCTTGAACTCGTCCCATTCCATAGACTCAATTTAATCCCTTTGCCTCGTATTTTTAATAAGATTCCACCATTGATCAGCATCTCCTTCCAAACGATACACTGCTAGGATGACTTTATCATGTTCAGAACATTGAAGAACTGAAAATATCATTTCAGTAGTACTAATCCATTGTTCAGCAACTAATGGATCAGTAGACCCACTGAAAGAAGGTGGACGCTGCCTCATGAAGGATTCAACAGAATGTTGCTCCTTCCTTTGCTCGTTTGGAAGTCCTGCATGATTCATAGCTTGAGAAAGTTGTGTGAGAATGGCTACAAGATTTTGCATTCCAGCTCCCATATCTTTTGGTTGCTTAGGGGGACAATCATTTCATTGCCCATCGCAT
Source organism: Viscum album (assembly GCA_963277665.1). Classification (NCBI taxonomy): domain Eukaryota; kingdom Viridiplantae; phylum Streptophyta; class Magnoliopsida; order Santalales; family Viscaceae; genus Viscum; species Viscum album. Next base: position 1,738,689,094 of record OY728145.1, read on the forward strand.
TCCGCATTTACACGGTTCCTTCGGGTACCAGCCATTGACTAAAACCAAGAAAAATAGTGTGAGCAACACTAATTATAATAGGAAAACCACATAATCAAGGATAAAATTTCACACTTAAGGTCTTATCCTAGGGTATTCATGGCCATTTCTAAAACACTAAGATTGTGTTCTATGCTTAGACTTATTCTTAGGGTTCTTACTAAGGCTTTCACATCCTAGTTTCCAAAGGTTGACTATACCTTTCCTCTGATACCAACTATAACGACCCATACTTTACATAAATTATTAATACTTCAAAATTGAAGCACACTTATTACAACATATGACAAAACCACAAAGGACCGTATAGGTATAGTGTCTTTAGAAACTGGGAAACATAATCAACTGGTTCATAAATCTTCTACAGTGTCTCCCATTTATTTCATCATATCTAGGGTCCCTTTTAGAATATTCTACTTAATATCCATCTTCCTGACCTGGGGAAAAGAAAACATAAAAGGGTGAGCTCAAATGCTCAGCAAGGGAAAATAAAGGAAATAAAAATCATATCATATCTTTTGGAAAATCATAACCTGTAAAAGAGATCATAATATCTTAACATGGAACAAATCATAGAAGTGAAAATGAGATCCCCATAATCATATCATAAAACTTGAAACTTTGTGGCATGCACACATAATCATGGAAAATCATTTCTTGTTAGTCATGACTCATTTCCAAGACTATTTTAGTGGACAAAGTCCCTTTCTGAACCGAGTTCACTCCTCGTTTCAGTCCTGTATCACTGAATCGAAATAACCTTCCGTTCCAGCCATGTCTATCTCATGAGATATAAAATCATTACCCAATGCATTGGAGGGAGATATAGGTCCCACCCATCTTATAATGAATCATTTCTTATGTGTGCCACATAATCATAAATCATACATCATCGCATAACCCATGTAATAAAAATGGGATTCTTAAACAACATGACATCATAAAACAATTCATATAAGATAAAGGAATTCATAAAATGGTTCCATCAAAACGTAATCAAATCCATGTAATAATAGGGATAAAAACAGAACCCTTTTATTATCTTAGATGGAAAATAATTTTGATAAAATACTTGAACTTCATTCTTGAAGAAAATATCCTTTCTACTTCAAAAACACTTTTCCTTTCTTAACATGTCATAAAATTTTAAACTAAAAGAAGTTGATTAAAAATAAACTTGAATACTTGTAAAGGAAGATTCTTGGAAATAATGTTTTAGAAATCCATTCATGCCATATAAGTTAAAAAAAACATTCTTCGTACTTTTGTCGGAAAAGTCAAAAAAATACCTCGTACGGAAAAAGACAAAAGATTCCTTTCATTTCCTTTACTAAAAACTCACCGAAGGGTAAAATTGGATTTAAGAAATTTTAGTTGGATGGAAATAATATTACATGTTTATGAAACATGGATGTGGATGATAAAATACACCCCAGTAAATACTTACGAATAAACAATCTCGGATAAAAATGAGATTGTGATATTTCCCTTACCTTAGGTCCGATTTGCTTTATACGTGTCCAAAGCTCCTGTATAATGGTTTAAATAATTTTATTGACTTATTTCAGATTCATACATATTGATATCATATCATATATGGTCATATTATTAGCTTCTTGTTAGTAATATTTCATTGTTACTTGTTACTCGGGTCTTTATTGCCTTTTGTTCTTATGCGTGTTTTGCCGAATAAATTCTTATTCTTATTTTAATGTTATAGATACCTAATATCCAGAATGGTATTAGTGTAACATATATCATATTTATTCATTCAATTCATTTATATAATTACTATGTAATGATGATCATGTAGAACGAGTCGCATCACATCGTGGAGACGGTATTCCGTACGTACGCACGGGTGATGATATCGTTCCTATAATCGTGGAATTGTATTGGAGTATATATATATTATTTCAGTATCAATATTAATTTATAATAATCATAAATATTTACTCATTACACCATTATACACATCCTTGTAATGTGGTGGTGGAAAATAGATTACACCACGGCGTGGAGATGGTATTCCGTACGTACGCACGCTCGGTGATTTCATTTTTCCGTAGGATGGATAGAAGGTGGATTAGGGTTGTTTCATATTTATAATAACATATAACTATGTAAGTAATACTGATGTTATTACTTTATCATGAAACAACTAAAGTAGAAGAAGTTGAAGAAGAAAGAAATTGAAAAGATCGGTAACAGATATTACCTCTTCTTTGGAACGCCTCTTTGAATCCTCCACATAGGGAACTAAGATTGGTCTTTGAAGAAGACCAGGACCTCTAGGATTATTCTAGGGAAGTGGAGAGGAGAAAATGGCAGGGGTTGGCCGAGCTTGAGTGCTCAAATTGGTGTGAGGAGGAGGGGGAGGAGGTGCCCTTTTATAAGGGAGGAGAGGGGCACCTTAGGAATATCTCAAAATATTATTTTATATTAAAGTCAAAATCGGTTTATAATGGTTCCAAAGGGTCTTATTTCGAAGCTAAAGTGGGGATGGGTCGAAATCCTATCAACCAATAAGATTTAGACAAGTTTAGGGTATTATTTTAACCTTATCAATTAGATTTAACTCTAAGTTAAATAATATAACTTTTACCGTGTCTTTTTGTTTTCTTTCACTATATGGTTAATACACTTACTATAACATGCCAAAAGAAACCCAAATTGTTTATTATTAATATATATATCCTTATCTAAGTCATTTGGCCGAACCTTAGATTTTTAGGAATAAAATAACAATTAATAATATAATATTTTATTTAAAAACTATTTTGTGTCAATTTTGACATTATTTGATATATGATTTTTGTGAAAGTCATAACAGGATTATATGTTCTAACAATGTTGATTAAATCAAAACTAATATATCATAGTAACCTATAAAATTAGTGGAATTCATAAAAAGTCTCAATTTACATTTATTTTGGTGTTTATAACATCAATTATGTCAATATTTCATTAATAAGATAATTATTGCATCATCATTGTGTCATAAATAAATTAAATTATTTAATGTCTAAAAATTAAAAATAAAATACCATTATGTAAGCAATCTTTTTATCTTTCTAAGGAATATTTATAGTCGAATTTATCTTATGTATAACCCCATATTAAAAATGTTTTAGTTATTAAACTTTGATTTTAAATATTTTAACTATTCATTAAATAAAATAATATTAAATGTCATAATCTAATCCAAGTGGACCTAAATGGTCATATTAAATTCATAAGGTTGTTTTTGGTCGAATTAAACTTATCCAATAGAATTAGGACATGTGTTAGGGTAATAGTAATATCATATTTACCCTTAGTTACCCTATTTACTATTAACCGTGGTAAAAAAAGTAAAAAGTTACTATTCACCAAAAAATATTTTCATCTCATTGAACCACATTTTAGTCCTTGATATTAACCGTGTCTGTCGGATTTTTGAAATTCTATTCACAGAAGCGGTAAAATTAAGTTTTATGCAAAATTCAGTTTTCTATCCTACTACTTAGTGGTTTCACTATTCATCAAAAATTGAAAGTTTTCGGAAAAATACCAAAATTTCACCCTAGGCTAATTTCGGTATTCCGAATCCAAAAATGAAGTCCATTTTAAAAAATAAAATTTATAAAATTTCAAAAAGTGGTTATTACTATTCATAATGGGTAGTTTTAATAATATTTTAATAGCATATCGTTGTTTGGTGAAACTCGGTATTGCGTACGACGCAAGCTATCGAGGAAGGTTGTGATTGCGTGTAAAGTAAGCCAAGCTAGTATGTAGTGAAAGATTCCTTTGATGATATATAAAAACAAAATATTACTCATAAAAATTTCGGGTGTTACAGTGAAATATTCAGTTAATCACCAACCAAGTTTGTGTGTTGTTGGGTGGCGGGTTTGTCACATGATTAACTCATTTTTTAGTTTCTCTAAGAAATATTTCATTTCAAACTCTATTATATTATTTTATTGCATGAGTAATTTAAAATTAATAATCTTGATCCCCATAATGTAACTATTTTCCCAATTATAGAAATCGTAAATATATTTTATCAATAGATTACCTTCCTTATTAATATTTTTTAACCTTGAATTGGTTGTTTATTTAATGATATAAAACTTTTTTTCTTTCTTAAACTCACTCATATTTTTGTTATCTTCTTATTCACCACTACATAAGGTTTATTCTATTATTTAATCTTGTTCTATTATTTTTCAATCATTTCATGTATATTATTCCTTATAATTTCTACAATAAGTATATTTTTTTATCCTTTTTCAAAAGTAATTTTGTTCTTTATTTATTTAATAATTATTTTAACCAAACCTGACTCATAGAATAGTACATAAAATTCTCCTATTTCCATTACTTAAAGGGTATCATTTCCATATTCACTTTCATTCTCCACACTCTATATTCACTGGAAACTATGAAAACATTTAAAATTCTTCCACCTGTAATGTAATTAGGTAGAATTTAGTCATTATATGCTCAATTTATCCTTATTATATTTTTAGAGATATGAACCATTATTCTCTTAATGTCATCACACGTCTCCTCATCATCATCCAATTCACAACTGGACTCATAAATCAATAGTTTGATCTTTAGTATATTAAAATAATGAATTCCTTTTCCTACTTGAATTAGCTCTTGAATAAAGAATATTTCATAATATCATACATATTTACTGGGTTAGTAAAAAAATATTTATAAATTCCATATATCTAATGGCTGATAACATTGGAATAAATATATTTGGAAAATTTTTCATTTTCTTCTCGACCATAATTGAATCTTCTAATTTATCACTAAAACCCATAATAAATGATTAATATTCCTCTTATATATATATATATATATTCATATGATGACATTAATATACTCATGTGAAAGCTATTGTTATATAAAACTCAACTAGTGGAAGGTGTTCCTCCCAACACCATTTACAATCCAAGAAAAGATAAAAAAATTTCATCTAGTTATTTCGTTATTCTCACATATAACTAAAATTTAATTGGATGATAATCAGTAATAAACACACATTCTATAAATATATTTTTAATGATTTTCAAAAATATTGAGTAAATCCACATATCCTAATCATATACAATGAAATGTGGTTCTCCACAAAACCTTACGAAATCAATAATGTATATCATCAAAATAAGAACTAAAGAGTAATATAATATGATATTGATTTATTTATATGACATTTCGTGTCAATATACTATAACCAATATATCATTATTCCTTTTTATAATTTTATAGTTATCAGCAAAAAATTTCATGGTGATGTTTTCCCTGTTCCATTATAGAATTAGAATGGATGTAACAAACACCATGTTAGTTTTATATCATTATTAGCATGTTAACATACAATTGATAGAGGTTAAACAATATGAAAAATATCTTTATTCCTTCCAAAAAAATACTCTTTAAATTATCAACACATATTACTACTTCTAGGTTGAAGAAAGATTGATGAACTGTGAGATTCATCTAATAAATCCTTCTTTAATATGTGTTTGATGGAACACATAAACACTTCAAAAAATTTATGAATCCATTACGAACAAAGATAAACTCAAAAAATTTATATCAATATTCTGTAAATCTAACACATCCTTAAATTCCTCTTTAGTCATCATTCTGATTGATGGTTGAATATTAAACTAATAATGATAATATTTCTCTATATCATATAATATATCTAGATTCACTAAATGAAAATCTAAAAATATTTGATATTTTTTGACCCACAACATTAAAAATTTATCATGATAATTTCAACTAAAATCAAGGTCCACCTTTTTCTCACTACTAGGGTAGTAATGTTTTGAGGAACCATAATCATAAATCAGAACTAACCATCATCTCCTGTTATTACTAATATCCTTCTATGAGATTATATACTTTAAATGGTTCTGATGGGTATATGTATACCTCATTTCTCTATAGCGATATTTCCTTCCAATATTTAATGAATAATTTATACAAATTTCTCTCAATCATGTGATGAGGTAATTTTTCTAATGAATGATCAATTTTACTAAGGAAAACATAGACCATGAAATTATTAATATGAAATCATCCCAATTCATTCTTTCATTCATTAATATATATTACAATATATTGCATGATATTTATTAATGTAATAATGTGTGTGTTGACTAATATTCTTTTAAATTACATGAAATATTTATCCAATTCATTTATCAAGATGAACTTGTCTCCCTTCCCATTTAACAAAATGTGTGGATTATATAGTCATCAGAAATTATGCACAATCTATTATTAATATCTATCTAGAACATGAAAAAATATATACGAAAACCCATGGATAGTCCATGATTGCAATCAAAATCCATCCTCATTGATGGATCTGCTAATATACAAACTCTGGATATAATTTGACACAAAAAATTATCATTTTAATATAAAAAAATAATTATAATTAATTTTTTTTATAATATACCATTTTTTGGTTCATTTGTATAATTATTAAATAATATTCATGATCATTGTTACTCTTTTATTAGATAATACCTCCATATATAATGACTACGACAAAATAATCAAGGTATATCTAAAGGTTATATTCATTAACTACATGATGATAGTGACATAATTATTATGACTAAATGGAATCAATATTTACTAATATATTTGAAACCATATATGAATACAAGTTTTTTTTATACCTCCTTCATGATATATAATTTCTGATATCTAGAAATAAGGTAAATCTTGTAAATGTGTTGCAATCTATTTAGTTTATCAAATATGTCACAAATAAGGGGTACTTGATACTTTTTTTCATAGTGATATTATTGATATCCTAATAATAAATGTCATATATTTTTGATATATATATAATCTTAACAAAAAAAGAACTTTTTGACCCCTAGGTGACACACATGGTTGGATTAATCCCTTTTTAAGGTTATTTTGGAGTTGTTTCATTAATTCTGATAACTAACATGCGACCAATACATATAGAGTCATTGAAATCAGTGTGGCACTATGTATGCATTTTATTGAATAATCAATATCATGATATGAGGGAAGATAAGTAATATCACCTATAATTAAATCAACAAAATCCAACATAATAGGAATATAATCGTAATTGATTTTTTTCACAGTATATGATGGAAAATAAATTTTATAATAGTAATTAAAACATATATAATGGATGTTATTTCCATAGAAAGATCATATTTTTCATCATGCTGATAGAAAATCATAGGATGGGTTGGAATATTAAACATGACTTTCCATTCTCAGAAGTCAATGTTGAATTAATATAAAGAATGGAAATCCATTCATAATATAACCTCAAATTCATCCAGAGGATTAATAACATGACTTTTAAAAATAAAATTATCATAAACATTAACCAATAATAAATCATATTCCTGATATTTTTTCATTATACTATTAGGAGAATCATATCTATTTAAAAAGTATATCATGTATCCATAATCTGGATATCATTTTGAAATTATTTATGTATGATGAAATAGGTTGATCTAGAGTAAAATATGAAATTATAAGATCTAGATTGGATGGTATGTGTACTGTTATATTTTTCGTTATTTCACCAGTAATCAAAAGCACTTAACCCATGAAATTTCCATTTCTCTCTCTACTAACGATGTTAATGAAATTACACATCATTATATTCCATTGAATCCAAGAACATTTTAGAACAATTACCAAATTCATTTCAATTGAAACAACGATTTTTAGGTGGGGCATATATGCACCATTCATTTTATTTTCATAATTACATAACATATTCCCATCTCTTTAATGATAAATTACACCATGATAGAAATTCAATACTCATTAAAAATATTCCAATCCCATTTGAAAAATATCCATTATTTATTCTTCAAATGTTTTTCAAGGATGGAATATCATATTTTTTGGTATATTTTTTTAGAGTTTCAATTTAATTTTATTATTATTTTATAAACCCCATGTTTTGGATGGGTAAGCGCAATCATTTTATGTACCATAATATCAAAATAAATTATTCCCCTTATGTACTAAATTTTATTATGGAATAATACCTTAAGAGACTTAGCCATAACCCAATAATGTATTTATTGACCTTAGATGATAATATTGAAAATTAATATCACATATATGGTAGTATTCTCCATAAAGGTACCGAAAAATTATTATATTCACAATTTAAATAAATGAATTTTAACTCAACTTTTATATAAAGAATCATGGACTAGACTTTTTGAAATATAATTTATGAAACCAATATAATTCCATGGAATAATTTTCATCTTATTAACACATATAACTGATAAAATTGCATATTTATTTTCATAGGTGTCTAAATTATATTTTGACAAAATGAAATTTTTGTGATCGTAACATTGGCGAATAAAAAATATCATCTCAATGGTATTGATCTATTATTCAGAAACAAGTGGATCAATGGAACAACTAAATGATTATAGTTGTTTCATCATTTATGTCTCACCATGATGTTTTTCCCACTTTTTTTCATTTAGATGTTCAAATTTATTTAGAGTTTGGGAATACAGTGTGAGAAAGGGAACAAGATTATTCATTCAAATTAGTATAACATTTGTATTCTAATGAGGATAATCATTATATATTCCTACAACCTTATCATTAAAATGGTTATTAAGGTTCAATACATTGACTAAAAGAAAAAATAATAGTGTATGGTTTAATAATCATTGCGATAGGCCACATAATATTGAAAAAACTTTTCTATTATATCTATATAATGACTTAATACTCTTAATAGACACAACACCAAGCGCAATATAACACCCAACCATAATCATTACCTAATATTGAGTTTTAGTTTAGAAATTACATTGATTCACATTGGGGATCAATTTAAGTATAGGGTTTTAGAGAATGAGTCCATAACTCACACATTACCGATCAATAAAATACAATGTGGACACTTTGGATCATCTTCAATTTTCCCATAATATAAAAAAATTAAAAAATAATTAATGATATATTTTTTAAAACCTATTCATGGCATTAACCTTGTAAAATTAAATTCCCTTACACATCATATAATACTATAGAATAAATTTAAAAATGTCAGACGAGAATGAAATGATCAGTAAGGGTAATGAAAAGAAAGAAACTATTAGTTCATTGATAAATATTCAAATTCATGAAAAAACAAATTATGGAATACATAACATATTCCCCAAATAGGTATGTATCAATATTTAATAAATAATTATATTACCTTTTAAAAATAAATAATTTCCATGAAAACTAATAAGAAAACAATAAAATTCGATATAGGTACAATGGAAAATTATCACAATAAACCCTTACAGAACCCATAAATATATAAATAACCATAAAACATGCATTTAATATAACTATCAAAGGAATATAATTATTACCCAATTAATTTGAGCTCTATCTAGGAACACCATATATTTATTCGATAATGGGATCACCCAAAACTCTCAAGTCACACAATTGATTTATAAAGTCCAAGAACAAAAAAAATGAAATAAAATATTTCATAATTTTAAAAACAGTTTTAAACTCATATTAAAATTTATTTCATATATTATAATAAAATTTTCATTCAAAAATGACATTTCTAATAAAAAATAAAACATTAGTAACATATTGATCACTCAAACACATTATAGTAAATTAAACAATTCCACTGTTCATTCAATCCCACTAATAATACACTCTAATGTCTCTGTAAATCATAATGCTTCTGGATGAATATGAAATAGAGAACTATGAGGTTCATTCAAAAAAATCATTAGTTATGAATCATAGGTCACACATAATCATTTTCAAAATCATAATACATATTCTTCATCTATAATATAATCAATAAAATTTCAATTCATAATTATTTATAATTTTTGTTGATTCAAGTTTTGAGGAACATTATGATCCTTTTTAATAATCTATAACAATGACAAATGTACTGTATTCAAAATCAATGTAAATTTTTTTTCTATATACAAAACTTTAGGATGAAATTGATCAAATAATTAAGCAAACCATAATGATAAAACATAACATTATTAAAGTATCTATAAAGCACCGACCTTAAATATTACTTATTATTGAATTAAATGAATAATTCACATTTAGGATCATTTCAGGTTTAGAGTTTTAGAGAATTAGGACATAACTATTACATCTCAAGGGTTACAAAGTAGACACATCTACTCAGCATCCATTTTCTTTCAAAAAAATAAAAACTCTTGAACAAAAGAGTCATGTCTAGTTCCTTGTTTTAGACAGACTGACATTTCCTTGATCCCATCCTTGACCCTATTCAACTTTATGTCCTGTGAAAAACATTTCAAAAAATAACTTGGGATGAGCATAAAAAGATTTGTAAGGGTTATAATAATATGTAAAGAAAACATTAGTCCATGTATACATAAGAATCAATGAGATCATACATTACTCGTAAAAAATAAGCACATTAACATACCTCATGAAATAATAAGATTTATGAATAACTCAAAGAAATCATAAGTCATAAAGGTAACTTGAGGCATTCATAACATTCTTACGTAGGGAGTAACCCTCTTGGTTACGTTTGGAATACCCATCACAATATATTCCCTAAATCTCTTCAGAGAAACCTTAACGTTTAACTCATTCGCATTACCCAATGCATTGGAGATCTATATTGGGTTCACCCACCCTTAGTTTATCAAGGAACCACCCTTCTTCATAACAATGCCCAAGAACCATAACATAATTGTATCACATAAAACATTCATAAAAGAAAACATAACATTTCCACTTTTCAATCATGAGATATCAATTTAACACATTGATATAAAACATTATTAATACCATTTTCAATACCAAAATAAAAGAAAAGTAAAACATGGTATTTATTTTTCATTCAAAAAAAGTTATGGCTTGTAGAGGAAGCCGAAACTAAAATTATGGTCACGGCGGCGGAGAAGTCGTTATCGCTGCATACGTACGACTTAAAAAACATTCCCTTTATTCATTTAGTAAATGCTCTGTATAAAAATATTTTTTTTGAATAAACATAAAAGTAAAAGGGTTTTATACACTGTATAAAAGAAAGTTGTGTGTAAAACAAAATATGCCTCAATGAAAGGAGATTGAGACGATGTCCCTTACAAAGACGGTATCCTTGGATTAAGGATAAATCAATTACATAATTATGTGTGACAAACGAATACACCAAATATAAGTGGATATTAAGTGTGATAAAATCAGAGGTTATTCACACATATTCATATAAAAACATATTCAAGGAGTGCATGTTTATCCCAAAGAATCAAAATTGTGTTAAGAAGTTCCCTTGCAAAAATTCGGCAGCCTGACGGCATCACTTCAAAATACAGAAAATGTGTTGATGAGAGAGAAAAAGGGTATCTCATCACTTGGAAATAAAATTTAAATCAATAAGGATATATAAAAACATATCCCAACATAACAATAAGGAGCTTAAAAGAAGTGACATAAAGGAGTGTACTTGAAAAGAAAGAGAGAGGTTGGATCTCTTCCGAAAATTCGCCAGCCTATCAGGGCCACTTAAAACTTCCAAAATGGATTGATGAGAGAAAATAGGGTGTTTCAAAATATGAACATAAAATGTACAGTACGATTAATATAAAATAACATCCCAATAATAAGAAAGATGTGATTAAAAGGAATGACATAAAATAGTGCACTTAAAAATAAAGAGAGGGGTAAGATCCCTTACCTCGGGTCCGACTTGACTCGATCATTCTTTAAAGTCCTTAATAATAAACATGAGTTAATTTATACTTTCTTAAGAACCTTTTTCAATTTAATTATTCATTTTATATCAGTTATTGCAATTTTATAAACATTATGTAATCATTTAAGTTAATAATGTTTGTTTTGTCGATATTTGGTTCTTAAGTCGAAAGTGGAAATCTTACAATTACATGTTGTTCGTGTGGTCAAAGGATCATTATATCCAGAATGATATTCATTATTTTGATATCATATATATCATATATATCCAGCATATACATGTATTTATAATATTACATAATAATTTAGAGATAAGAAAGGAAATGCACCATTCATGGAGATGGTAAGCCGTACGTACACATGAACGCTACTTTCATTTCTATGTCATTTTAATGGAATTAAAACTAAATGATAGATATGTAAATTTAATTAAAGAAATATATTAATCATTTATATGTAACATAAATCATATATATCCATTATATATATGTACTTATAATAGTACATTACATATGGGGATAAGAAATTAAATGCACCGTTCATGGAGACGGTAAGCCGTACGTACGCATGAATGCTACTTTCATTTCTTTTTTTTTGTATTCAATGGAATAAAATAATAATGATATAAAGGTATTTTATAATTATCATAGGATATAATATGTAATAACATTAATTAAATCCTTTATACATCCCACATATGGCATTAACGAATCAAATCAATTTGAGGGTGCGGTAGTCCGCAATTCCTAAAATTAAGATATCAAGTCTACCCATAATGGAAACTATAAAGGTATGCCATAAATAAAAAATTCAGCAGCTTAAGGAAAACATAAATATATTATATATCATATATAAATATAGTGACATCTTAATGGCAACCTTTGAAGGTGTTAAAAGAATATTGAACAATCATCGTTTCGTGAGGCAGTAATTCGCCATCCACAGAAACAGTATGTTCTTTAACCATTAGACGGAGGTGTGTGAATGTGTTGCTTGAATAAGTCTTATGAAAACATCCTAGTATATTTAAGATACTGGTGTTGTTACAATAAATGTAATAAAAAGATTTTAGGGGTTTGGAGAAGCAAAATAATACAAAAGAACACAACAGAAGACATTACCTTTAAATCAGGTAACTCTCGTTGATTTGAGCTCAAAGGCTTCCTTGGAAAAGGTTCATCAAAAAGTGAGGCTTAAATGATGAAGAGAGGGATGTGGAGAGATGAATTGGGAAGCGGTTGGCTGAGAAAAAGGCTTGAGATGTGTGGGTAAGGTGGTATTGGTGGGGGCCTTTTATAAGAGGAGAGGAGGTTCACTCTTGGAAAGTCAAAATAGGTTACATTATTTTGAAATGAGATTCAGTTTTTAAAGGTGAAAAATTAATATATTTATAGGATAAGGTGATAACAGTTCAAAATCCACCCATAAAATAGGTTTTCGACTTGTGTAGGTCTTAGATTTTATATTATCTTTTCATTTTATTTAAATTGTTTAATAATGAGGTAATCACTGCATCATCGTGGTGTCATAAATAATTTAATTTAATTAATGTCAAAAAATTAAAAAAAAAATCATGATGTAGGAAATCTTTTTGGATTAATAATTAATATTTAAAGTAAAAAATATGACTTGTATAACCCCATTAAAAAATTGATTTAGTAAAACAACTCATGATTGTGACATTTTTATTTTAACTTTAAATAAAAAGTTATTTATTTCATTTTCCTACCAAAGTGGCTCTATGGGGTCCCCAAGTTGACCCACGGATTTTCATGGTTGGCCATGACACATACAATGAGGGTAGGACATGTGTCTAGGTCATTTCATATTATTAAAACATTATTTTTACCTTAAATTACACTAATTACCTTTAATCACAAATAATAAAACATAAAAGTCACTATTCACCAAAAATTATTTTGATCTCATTGAACCAAATTTTACTTATTAATGACAACCATGTATGTCAGATTTTTGAAAATAAAATCACAGAAGTGGCGAAGTTTCATTTAATCAAAAAATCAGTTTCTTTAACTACCACTTAGTGGTTTCACTATTCTTCAAAAATTGATGTTTTTCAGAAAAATACCAAAAATTCACCCTAATCTATATTTGATATTCCGAATTAAAAAATGATGTCTATTTTACAAAATTCGAAACATATATGTTTCTTTAATTAATTTAATAATTATTTCCCACTGTCAAAACAAATAGCGTGTTTTTATGAAACAATATATATCAAAAGATAGACACTAGTTTAAGTCCAATTTCAAAGTGAAATCAATTCAAATGACAACTATTAGATTAAATGGTAAAAATATATTCTAATTTCACTTTAAAACCAATACAAAAGATAATCTAATAATATAAATAAATTAGATTAAAAAACAACATTTTTCATTATTCATTAAAAATGAACTTTATCGGAAAAATACCAAAAAATTACGCAATGTAAATTTTGATGTCCCGATTGTAAATAAGAATTTTATATTGTCAAATATAACACATTATATTGTCAAAAAGTTGATTTAAAAGAGGTTCTCCATCAAAATACGGTTAATCATCCTTTTAAAGAATATTAGAATGTTTACGCTTAAAAACATGATTCATTCGCATTTTTAATCCTCTAATATTTATTGTAAAAAGTAAAAATATTTGACAAACATATATAATCATTTTTTAGTTAGTTCTATTCATTCCCGCCATTACAACAGCTAGGTTTCAACTACCATTTAAAATAATATTATTTTATTATTATAGTGCAATGTAAGATTTCAAAGGAACTCATTGTTGCTTATTTGGTAAGCCATCAAGCATAGCGTTCCCTTTAAATTAATATTGACATTTTATTCAAAAATAGGGTTAAATATAAAAATGTCATATTCTTTATTTACCAGGGGTGTTACATCCTTCCCCCCTTTTGGGAATTGCGACCTCGCAATTTCAAAACTGGGCTCGGAAACATCATTGAAAGTCCCACATCGGAACAAGAGTCGGTAAAACAATCACTTTAAAATAAAGGGAGAGAAGTACAATGGCCACCCGAGTTAACCCATACTAGGATTCCATGTAAGAACACATGGACATGGAGGAGAAAACAAAGGGTCATGTTCTGATGGAGAGTGATAAAAAATGTTTAGGACAAAGTTAACAATAAGAAAATCACAAACTTGTGATGGGTTAAACGGTATTCGATTCCCCATTAGGAAAAGTTAACAGACAACATTTTTGTTTTAAGTTACTCTTCATTGAGGAATTTATTTTTGAGCTTAACTAAATCATAATGAAACATACTTAATTGTCATGTAGACTTTCAACTTTTACTAGATTCTTTAATCAAACTCATATTTTCTCTAAAAGACGAGTATTTAGGAAGACTTGTTCACATTAAGAGTACTATAATCAACTTATTGAGAATCACCTAATCCAAAAAAGAGAACTATATATTTCCCATGTATTTAGACAAAAACCAAAACCAAAATTGTCAGTATGAGATCAGATAATTCACAAAAGTATAACCCTTTATAAAAAGAAAATCTATTCTTAATCTCCAAAATTTTTCAAACAAAACCAAAAGTTCAGCAAGGACCATTCGATAATCAATTTGTCCAAAAAATTATTCAAAGTAAACCAAACTAATATTCAATCCCAAATATATGAAGGATTTAGTCACATAGTCTTTTTTGGTACAAATTAACACTTATCTTCAAATAACATAAGTTTCTCTAAATGTCTCTTTTTGAAAAGTAATTAACCTAATCACATATCCTCCATGATACGTTATTAATTTCCATAGATAACCCAAAATTAGCTTATTCTAGATTCATAAGATCATATAACTAAAAATAATTAGTCAAACTAACGAGGTACTTCACATAGTCCTATGGTAGGCGATAAATACAAGTCACACTTTGGTTGGGGGTTCGATTCCCGCAGCTTTGTCTGACGCGACGGGTTGTGACACGGTCTGCGTGTTGTCCTTTTTCAAAAACTATTTAATTCTTAAAACATTTCCCAAAATGAGATAAAATCTTCAAAAATAACCATAACATAATTTAACCTCATGTTTTTCACATGCCTTCAATTTTCCATCATAACATTTAATAACCCATAATTACCTCAAAATTAAGGACCATATAAAACCTAATTGTTACTTTTATAATTATTACCTAAACATCCACTTCGATTTGGTCATCTCGTACATGATGCCTTAGAGAACACTCCAAGGTTCAGGTGGTTGATCATGAATTTTGATAAATGGTTTAGAATAACCACGAGATTTCTCGTTGAATCCTCCATTTCATCCAGTCTCTTAATCAGAGAACCACCACAGCTTCCTTCAAACCCATTGTCACTTTGGTGCTTGCTAGATCCATCCATTTACTAAAAACAGAAATGTAAGTGTGTGTATATCATCATGTAGTAATGAGTGATATAAACACTATGATATACTTACTCATTTACTTTATCTAAAAACTATGACTCTTTCTGAAATCATAGCCATTATGGTAATGTAACTTATGCTTATAGAATACCCTAACCTCTAATGTTATATAAACCTCCATCTGATACCAACTATAAGGCCCTGACCTTAAACATTACTTATTATTGAATTAAATGAATAATTCACATTGAGGATCTTTTCAGGTTTAGAGTTTTAGAGAATTAGGACATAACTATAACATCTCAAAGGTTAAAAAGAAGACACATCTACTCAGCTTCCATTTTTTTCACAAAAATAAAAACTCTAGAACAAAAGAGTCATATCTAGTTCCTTGTTTTAGATAGCCTGACATTTCCTTGATCACATCCTTGACCCTATTAAACTTTATTTCCTATAAAAAACATTTCAAAAAAAACTTTGTATGATCATAAAAAGCTTAGTAAGGGTTATAACAATACGGAATGAAAACATTAGTCCATGTATACATAAGAATCAATGAGATCATACATTACTCATAAAACATAATCACATTAACATACCTCATGAAATAATAAGTTTTATGAATAACTCATAGAAATCCTAAGACATAAAGGTAACTTGAGGCATTCATAACATTCTTACATAGGGAGTAACCCTCTTGGTTACGTTTGGAATACCCATCACAGTAAATTCCCTAAACTCTTCGGAGAAACCTTAACATTTAACTCCTTCGCGTTACCCAATGCATTGGAGAGCTATATCGGGCTCACACACCTTTAGATTATCATGGAACCTCCCGTCTTCATAACAATGCCCAAAAACCATAACATAATTGTATCACATAAAACATGCATAAGGGGAACATAACATTTCCACTTTTCAATCACGAGATATCAATATAACACATTGATATAAAACATTATGAAAACAATTTTCAATACCAAAATAAAAGAAAAGTAAAACACGGTATTTATTTTTCATTTGAAAAAAGTTATGTCTTGTATAGGAATCCAAACCTCAAATAATGGTCATGGCGGCAGAGAAGTCGTTGTCGCCGCATACGTACGACAAAAAAACATTCCATTTTTGACGTTTAGTAAATGCTCTATATAAAAAGATTACTTTTGAATAAATGTAAAATTCAAAGGGTTTTATATACTGTATAATATAAAGTTGTGTATAAAACAAAATATGCCTCAATGAAAGGAGATTGAGACGATGTCCCTTACAAAGGCGGTATCCTTGGATTAAGGATTAATCAATTACATAATTATGTGTGACAAACTAATACACCAAATATAAGTGGATATTAAGTGTAAAACAGTCAGATGTTATTCACACATATTCATAGAACGACATATTCAAGGATTGCAAGTTTATCCCAAAATAATCAATATTGGGTCAAGAAGATCCCTTGCAAAAATTCAATAGCCTAACGACATCACTTCAAAATTCAGAAAATGAGTTGATGAGAGATAAAAATGGTATCTCATCACATGGACATAAAATTTACATAATTAAATATATTGAAGAAAATATCCCAACATAACAATAAGGAGCTTAAAATAAGTGACATAAAGGAGAGTACTTGAAAAGAAAGAGAGAGGTTGGATCTCTTATGAAAATTTTCCAGCCTATCTGCGCCACTCAAAACTTACAAAATGGATTGATGAGAGAAAATAGGGTGTCTCAAAATATGAAAATAAAAAGTACAGTAAGTATAATATAAAATAACATCCCATTCATAATAAATATGATCTTAAAAGGAATGACATAAAAGAGTGTACATAAAAAGAAAGAGAGGGGTAGGATCCCTTACCTCGGGTCCGAATTGACTCGATCATTCTTTAACATCCTGAATATTAACCTTGAATTAATTTATACTCTCTTAAGAACCATTTTCAAGTTCATTATTCCTTTTATATAACTTATTTCAATTTTATAAACATTATGTAATCATTTAAGTTAATAATGTTTGTTTTTCGATATTTTGTTCTTAAGTCGAAAGTAGACTTCTTACGATAACATGTTGTTCGTGTGGTCAAAGGTTCTTTATATCCAGAATGATAATCATGATTTGGATATCATTTATATAATATATATCCAGCATATACATGTATTTATAATATTACATAATCATTTAGAGGTAAGAAATGAAATGCACCGTTCATGGAGACAGTAAGTCGTACGTACGCATGTATGCTACTTTCATTTCTATGTCATATTAATGGAATTAATACATAATGAGAGATATGAAAATTTTAATTCCAGATTTATATTAGTCATTTAGATGTAACATAAATTATATATATCCATTATATATATGTACTTATAATATTACATTACATTTGGGGATAAGAAATGAAATGCACCGTTCATGGAGACGGTAAGCTGTACGTACGCATGAACGCTACTTTTATTTATTTTTTTAATCAATGGAATAAAATAATAATGATATAAATGTATTTTATAATACCAGTAGGATATAATATGTAATACCATTAATTACATCCTTTATACGTCCCACATATGGCATTAATGAATCAAATCACTTTGAGGGGGCGTTAGTCCGTAATTCCTAAAATGATGAAACAGCGTTTACACATAATGGAAACCATAAAGGTATTCCATGAATGAAAAATACAAATTATTAATTAAATAATAAACATATTATATATCATATATAAATATAGTGACATATTAATGGCCACCTTTGAAGGTGTTAAATGAATATTGAACAATTATCATTTCGTGAGGAAATAATTCACCATCCACAGAAATAGTATGTTCTTTAACCATTAGACGGAGGTGTGAGAATGTTTCTCTTGAATAATTCTTATGAAAAAATACTAGTATATTTAAGATACTGGTTTTTTTACAATAAAAATTAATAAAGAGAGTTTAGGGGTTTGGAGAAGAAAAATATAACAAAAGAACACAAGGGAAAACATTACCATTAAATCGGGTAACTCTCTTTGATTTGATCTCAAAGGCTTCCTTGGAAAGGATTCTGCCCAAAGTGAGGCTTCAATGATGAAGAGAGGGATGTGGAGAGATGAAATAGGTAGGGGTTGGCCGAGCCAAAGGCTTGAGATGTGTGGGTAAGGTGGTATAGATGGGGGCCTTTTATAAGAGGAGAGGAGGGGCACTCTTGGAAAGTCAGAATAGGTTACATTATTTTGAAATGGGATTCGGATTTTAAATTTCCCGAATTAATATATTTTGAGGATAAGGTGATAAGGGTTATAAATCCACCCATATAATAGGTTTTAGACATGTGTAGGTCTTAAATTTTACATTATCTTTTCATTTTATTTAAATTGTTAAATAATGAGGTAATCACTACATCATCATGGTGTCATCAATAATTTAATTTAATTAATGTATAAAAATTAAAAAAAATATCATGATATAGGAAATATTTTTGGATTTCTAATGAATATTTTTAGTAAAAAATATGACTTTTATAACCCCATTTAAAAAAAATTTTAGTAAAAAAACTCATGTTTGTGACATTTTTATTTTAACTTTAAATAAAAAGTTATTTATGTCATTTTCCTACCAATGTGGCTCCATGTGGTCCCCAAGATGACCCATGGATTTTCATGGTCTTCCATGACACATAAAATGAGGGTAGGACATGTGTCTAGGTCATTTCATATTATTAAAAAATTATTTTTACCTTAAATTACACTAATTACCTTTAATCTCGATTAATAAAACTTAAAAGTTACTATTCATCAAAAATTATTTTGATCTCATTGAACCACATTTTACATCATAATTACAAGCATGTATATCAGATTTTTGAAAATCAAATCACAGAAGTGCCAAAGTTTCATTTAATCGAAAAATCAGTTTCTTTAACTACGACTTAGTGGTTTCACTATTCATCAAAAATTGATGTTTTTCCGAAAAATACCAAAAATTCACCCTAATCTATATTTGATATTGTGAATTAAAAAATGACGTCTACTTTACAAAATTAATAACATATAATTTGAATTAATTAATTTAATAATTAATTACCACTGTCAAAACAAATATCTTGTTTTTATGAAACAATATATATCAAAAGATTGACACTAGTTTAAGTCCAATTTCAATGTGAAATTTATTCCAATTACCACTATTTAATTAAATGGTATAAATATATTCTAATTTCACTTTAAAACCAATCCAAAAGATAATCTAATCATATAGATAAATTAGATTAAAATAGAACATTTTTCACTATTCATTAAAAAATGAACTTTATCAGAAAAATACCAAAAATTTACGCAAAGTAAATTTTTATGTCCTGATTCTAAAGAAGAATTTTATTTTGTTAAGTATAACACATAATATTGTCAAAAAGTGGATTTAAAAGAGTTTCTCCATCAAAAGACGGTTAATCAGCCTTTTAATGAATATTAGAATGTTTACACAAAAAAAACTGTATTCATTTTCATTTTTAATCCTCTAAAATTTATTGTAAAAAGTAAAAATATTTGACAAACATATATATTCATTTTGTAGTTAGTTCTGTACATTCCCGCCATTACAACGGCTAGGCATTAACTACCATTTAAAATAATATTATTTTATTATTAGAGTGCAACGTAAGATTTCAGAGGAACTCATTGTTTCGTATTGGGTAAGCCATCGAGCATAGCGTTCCCTTTAAATTAATATTGAAATTTTATTCACAAATAGGGATAAATATAAAAATTTCATATTCTTTATTTACCTAGGGAATTACAGTATCAATGATTTTTTTTACTCAATTTATCACCATCATTGTTTTATTTTTCAGTATGATATTAAATCATGAAATTATAATCAATGATTAGTTCCATCCCTATTATCTTTGTCATGGTAAGTTCATTCTGAGTGAATATATATTTAAATATTTTTATAAATTTATATATTTCACAATTTAATCAACACAAATGATGCCTCAAAATTTGTAATTCAAAATCAATGTAAAATAACTACAATTCATGTGTATCGTATGTTAACTCATGATTTTTATCTTTGAGGACGAATAAAAAATTACTTTTTCATTATGATTTATGACAAAAAAAATAATTTTAATGAAAAATCACGAAAGATGAAAAATATCCATTTTTGAGAGGAGAGTCCAAAATTGTATCATTCAACAATTATATTTCCTGTTACCAAAAATAATCATCACATTCATCGGTCCAGATGATATTAACTTATTTTCAAGTGATCATATTAAGTAGGACATACAATCGATCAATGGTTTTAGAAAAAAAGACATCTGTATAAACCCATTGATCCTTAAAAAATAAAAATCTATATAAAAAATTTTGGTCTTTGAAAATAGTATACAAATTTACTTTATAAGGTTTAATAGTTATTCAATCATTATAAATAATATTTCCATGGAATGAAATTTTATTCATCCTAAATTCATTTTTAATAATCATTATTTATAGATTGTTTTATTTTATAGTTTTCAAAAAAAATCCTTTTGTGTATTTCATATTCCTCCTGGATATTAGAATATACCAAAATATCTACTATAAACACAACTGAAACCCTATTAATGAATTATTTTTCCATCCAAATACGAACATCGTTAAGAAAAAATTTTCATGATAGATATTAAAAAATTCAACTAATTCCAATACATCAATCATTCATTTTTTATGACATTTCTAAATATTCAACACCACTAATCAGCCTCTCCTATAAAAATATAAATTTCAAGATTTATATCTTGTTGATCTAATAAATCCATGACATTGAATATCATTTCTACCGTATTAATCCATTATTCAAATAGAACATGTTCAGAAGACACATTGAATAATGGGGAACGTTTCCCTTTAAAATTACCGATTGTAATTATGTTTCTCTATAGTCGATATAACTTCTCTATTTCATGGATATACCCCATTTATATTTTGTAAAATAATATATCACTTCAATAAACTAATATATTTAAATTCCAAGAATCATTAGATGAAGACTCTGAATGATGATTTCCTTTTGTTTCATTCCAACTAAATATTACATATTTTCTCTATATAACAGAATTCAAAACATTCAAACATTAGATGAATAGTCATGTTAAAAAAATTAAGGCTATATCATTTCAACATGACCATAATGTAAAATATTCAAAGGGAATTCTATTAATTCTATTTGAACCTCTAATTATATCTAAACTATTCCTTTAATACCAACTATAATAAATCAGACATAATCATTACATAATATTGAGTTTTCTTAATAAGATACATTATTTTACATTGAGGATCCCTTCAGGATTATAGTATTAAAAATTAACCCATAACTCATACAAAACAATAGGAAAAATATTAATGTGTATACTTCATATCAATATTCATTTTCCAGCAATATAGAACTCTTAAAAAGTAATGCATGATTTCTATTATTAAAACACTAACTAAGAGTAAACATGGCTCCTTAAAATCCCTTAATCCACATTAAATCCATTGAAAAAAATTTAAAATGTATTATGAGCATAAATTCTCAGTATGGTATATATAAAAATGAATATTTTAGTCCATTGATAAAAAATATAACACATGAAAATACCCTTTATGGAAAACCTAACATTTTACCTAAAAAGTGAAATTGATTTGTTTAATAATATCCTATGTTTTTAGCTTTGGAAAAAAAATCCCCACTACAAATCATTAGAAAACAATGATTATTCATGTAGGTATATTGGGATATCATCACATAGAACCCTTATAGAACCCTTGTTGATTATAATAACCATAATTCCTATATCAAATATATTATTTTCTATAGAATAAATTAATTGGCCAATGCATTGAAGCAATATTTTGGCGCATCCATTGTTTAAGCTATAAAAGGATCAGTCGATGTTATTTTGGTGCACCCATTATTTATAATGTCTATGAACCACAAAAGGAAATAAAGTTTTTCATCATTTGAAAAGATATTCTAAACTTATAAGAAAATCACATTCCTTAATTAAATTACCCTTTATCTTCAAAAATATATTTGTCAATATAAAATAAACATTTCCTTTGAAAAAATTCATTGAATACAAAAAATACAAAAAAATTAAATATTATTTTTCATTTATGTAAAAATTAAATCTTATAAAGGAATCGAAATAAAAAATAATTTCCATGGAAGCATGAAATTCATTATAATAGTGTACATGAAGTATAAATTATTTTTTTGTTGTTACTAAAAATTTTCATTACCAAACATGTAAAAAGATTATTTATTTTAAAAAATTGTAATAAATTAAAAATAGAAAAAAATTATATTATAATTTCTTTTCTAAAAAAAATATTTAATAATATTGATTTGGGAAAACCATTTTTTAAATTAAACGTTCAAACCATTGAAAATAATTTTTTTAACAATTTGTCTCATATCACATTGAATTATATGAATCAAAAACAAATATTAACATTAAAAAACATAAAATGTCATTTGAACAAAGATAATTTGTATATATCATATCATATATTCTTTATGGACACCTTATTTTAGAGCAAAGGTGCAAAATATGAAGATTTTCCTCAATGAACGAAGTCCGAGACAACAACCCTTACCTTGAGTCTGAATTTTCTCATGTTTCTTTATATTCCTAACTAATAAAAATATGATAATTTATCTACATTACATATATCCTTTTTAACATTTGGAATTAATTTTATATCATTTCTTACAATTTTTTTAACAACTATTTAAATAATTAAATTTACATTAGCTATTTTGAAAATATACTGTTTATTTTTCAAAACAACTTATTTATCTCAACTATGGTCAAAAGGGTAATTAAATAAATATCTAAAGAATAATAGTAATAACATAATTATCATATTTAAAAAAAATTACACTTTTAAAACCAATCATGACTGTTGTTTATGATTAATTAACTAATATTACAATCATGGATATAATAGGTTGTACATACAAAGGAGAAACATTCCCATTTTCCAATAGTCATTATCAGAATAAGATAAAAAACATTTACAATTATAGAATGTTCATTATATAATAAATAAAATGTTATATAATAGTATATACTTATAAATAGAATTATTTTCATATAAAAGAAATAAAATCATGTCGAGGTGGCGATAGTCCTCAATTGCACAAATGATGCTATCACATTTTCAGTGTGTGAAATGGTAATAAGGAAAATGTTATATTGTATTTACAAAATAGTAATTATTCCTTCATTATAGATAGATTTTATTTATGTCACATATTATTATATAATCACATAAAAAATTCCATGTAATTTGTGAATGTATCATAATGTTTAGAGGAGGCATATGTCTACATGTCCAAAGTCAATGTTATTGAATTTACAAAAAATTTAAATAATGATATTATATGTAATATAAAATTATATAATTATTATGAAAACATAAATATCATATATTTCATATGATAATATTTTTTTATCATCATTCAAAACTATAAGAGGTGGTATAGAAAAAAAGAATGGAACCATTTCACGATGTGGTAATCCATGGTACACAAACTGAAATTTCAATACCCATTTGATGGATATTTGTACATTTGTATGTAAAAAATCATAAATAGATAAATATACATATATTTATTATAATTATGTTACCATATAATCATTTAATATTATTCAATGAATGGGATGATAATGAAATAAAACCTAAATTCAAATTGTACAATGTTACCCTTATTTCAGGTAAGTCCCTTTGGACTGGACCAATGGGCTTCTATGGATGAAATTATGCCCAAGGAGAGGACTGTAGGGTCAAGGGAGGTATTTTGTGAGATTATTTTTTCCTAGGATGGATGATATAATGGTATGATATGTGTCAAATGTTGGGGAAGGTGGATACCATTTTATAAAGGGGGGGGGGAGTGTAATTGTTGTAAATATAAAAAGGAAGACACTATTAAGAGTTTTCCTTTACATATTGTTCCTCTAATACTATACTAAAATTATCCAGTAGGTGATATGATAGAATAATTTTTAGAATATAGTTTTTGGATATGTTTCTCAGAAATTTACACTCTCAATATTACTATTTAACAACTATATAACCACATTTTTAGTATTATTGTTATACTAGATTTAATATCATGAAGTAAATATTTTTTTCTAAAAAACAAAGTTGAAATTATTTTACATTAAATATAAATCTAATTAAAAATATGGAATCCATTTTATCAAATTGCAGTATAAAATGTTCCAAATGATAATTTAAAATTAATCCATTTTATGTGATGACAAAGTTGTTTTTAAAGGAAAACATGTACAATAGATTGATATACATTAATATATAAATTCAATGAGAAATTATTTCTAATGAACTAAATTGGATTGAATGTTATTTTTTCTATTTACACCTTAATAAAAATTAATTAAATAATTTATCTATTTTTAAAAAATTGTACAAAAAATTAATTTTTAACTAATATTTTGTTTTATTCCCTATTCATCAAAATATGAAAGATGTCATAAAACTACCAGAAAATCAGGA
Organism: Viscum album; assembly: GCA_963277665.1. Taxonomy (NCBI): domain Eukaryota; kingdom Viridiplantae; phylum Streptophyta; class Magnoliopsida; order Santalales; family Viscaceae; genus Viscum; species Viscum album. The sequence goes on from OY728145.1 coordinate 1,738,714,834, forward strand.
AATGTTAATTTTGATATATGTATTTAGTAAAGATTTTTTTTGTCATTTAATAATTTATAAAACTGTCAAAATTGAGTTTTATTGTAATTCATCCATTAAAATGTGACAAAATGACCATATTAAATAATAGTATTAAAAGTATATTATGGATTGATATAACTAATTATTCTGTGAAATGAAATAATTCTATGAATCATAGTGTATTGTTAACGGTGTTCTATGGTACATAGAGTCCAATTTATCTTAAAATTATAATATTATTCCAAAATATAAATAACTATAATATATATATTTATTCTATAATTGTTAGGTATGTTACTCTTAACCATGGTTATTCATGTTTATTATAAAAATCCATCATGATGGTTTATAAATATATTTCTAATATCAAAAACAGATGAACTATTTGTGAATAATAAAGTGTATAATAAATAATATTATCATGAACTCTGTGATGATTGATACTAGTTCAATGACTAATTTTCAAAGATATTTCCAATTGATACCACAGTCCAAATCCACATCAATATTTTTTTTCTTAATTTTGATGCAATTAATTGGATACTACATTCTCTATAATTTTAAATAATTCCATGAAGTTTTCCTAATCATTAATCTATAAATATATTTATTGTGATACATATCCAAAAATATATCCTTAAAAATATCCCAAGGGACCTCTATGAAAAATTATCATCCTAGTTTTAAAATGGATAATAAACCTATACTACAATACAAATTAAAGAGACCCAATATTCACATTAAAATATATATTATATAATTTTAGAAAAATAATAATAACATTAAACAGAAAAATTCCATATTTTTTATAATATTATATTTCCTATGAAGAAATGAAGACATAAACAACTAAATATAAATGGGTTTTTATCATATTCCACTTAGTTACACCCAAGTAAGACACTTCTACGATATATCAGTAATAATAGATATCATCGTAACTTAGAGAAAATAAACCAGTCAGCATAGATTTTAACTAATTGTATATAATGAAGATAATTAAGAATAACATTAGAATAATGTTAAGATAATATGAGAATAAAATTTAAAAACCATAGCCTATATATTAATGATCATAATCAAGATACATATCATTAAGATATTTATTTCAATTTACATGAATCATAATGAAATAATATAACACAATCAATGACAGTCGAACAATGACATGCGATATAGAATAGTCATATAAACATAAAAAACGATATTCATTTTCATGGTAGATAATGATCATTTCTTATGATATCATTATTAAATAGGTTCACTACCAAAACATTCATATTAATTAAGTAACATCCTCAAGAAAATCATATTGTAAAAAGTACCATAACAAACTAGGTTCACTCCTCATTCCAGTTTTATTTAACTCATCTGATTTCAATATTTACACAATACACTAGAGTGAGATATAGGCCTCCAAGGTCACATAATTAATCTCACACATATTTATCTCACAAGGGGAAAAATATTCATATAAAAACCCATGAAAAGGTAACCTATTTATAAAAATTTAATCATTTAATAATCTATAGAAATGAAACTAGTTTCATTATGATTTCATATTTTTATTATGACACTTATTATTGAAATAGGAGTGGGTTTCATAAGAATATAACAATGTATAACACATGGAAGATAAATGAGGTTCATAAAAAATATGTCCCTTAAAAAATCTAAATAAATAATAAATGTCAAACCCCAAAACATATTTCTCATTTAATAATAATATCATGAATTTATTCTGTTTAATTTACATGCAATATAAAAAAATAAATGAAATAATCACAAATAATTCTTATTAAACATTGAGTTGACTACATTAAATCAAAACAAATATAATTAAAATAACCAAAAATACATACTAAAAGCCTTATTAGAGACACTAAAAGGCCACCTAACATATCAAATAGACCCAATAAATAGAGAATATTTTTTAGGTCATTTAGTAAAATTAACATCATGGCCAGAACCACCACAACTGTACTAAGAATTAGTGGTTTGATGATCTCCATTTTCATCAAGTTTTATTGAATATAGAACACCCTAATACAAGTTTATATAAGGCCTCAATTTGACTGTTTCCCCTTAGGTGATCGTTGTGTTTCTAGGTCTAAAATTATTTTTGTTGGTCTTTCTGTTGGATTAATAAAATGTATATATGATTGATTGTTTTTCAAAAATATTTATGATATATATTGAAATTATATCCTTTAACACATAAATTTTTTTATAAACCTTAAAAAGGGATATCAATTTAATTATTTCCAAAGAGTATTGGATTTCTAATGATTTTCATATATTTCAAATTTATTGAAAAAATTTTATAAATTTTTTCATTCTTGATGTTTAAACCAATGTTTTAACTAAACTATGTCGTTGATTTCTATGACAATTTATTGAAATTTGATTTATCACTTGATGTTTTAAAACTTGTTCATTTATGAAAACCAAAAAAAATATTAGTTTTAGTACTTGGTTTAGTTATAAACGATAATTCATATTTTTTTGAAAACACCTATATAAATTTATATGAAAACATAGTTTTATATTTAACATAAAAAATATATACTTTTACTCTGTTAAAATTTTGGGGATCCCCCCACCAAGCATAGGGCCACCAGATGGGCAGCACTCTTAGGATTGGTGGGCATGTCACCCACAACCCCCTGGCTATAGCCCAGGGGCAGTGCACATGCAGGGTTTATGCTATGTCTCGTGAATAGAGGGGGAAAAGCTCCCCGTAAGGGTGCACACAATTTCCTATGCAAGGTTCAAAGCACACCATAGTGAGGGGCACAAAAGTGGAAATGGTGGGTGTTGGAGCACACCAATAGAGGAACCTAGAACGGGGTGATACTAGGAATTTGGAGGGAGTAATATGAGAGATGGTTCATAGTACAAGGTATATAAAAAAGCTGTGAAGGCTCTTCCATTTTGCTCAGGGACAAGTATTATAATGAAAAACATGATCTGGTTTTTCAAATCTCGTCGCACAAAATCAGGGCCCTCCATTTCGGTTCGACCTTCAATCCCATACAGACACAGATTTTACTCCATGTTCTTACCAGATGTTTGATAAATCATGATATAATCATGTCTGTTTATGCTTTTTTAGAAATCAACATCGTTCCATAGGCATTCGATTGAGATGAAATTTTATCTCGACCGATCATTCTTTTTAAATCACAAAGATTCACCCCGAAATTTTTATCAAGGTAAGATCAAATCCTGGTCGTCCAATTGTTTTCCAGATTTTTCTCATCTTCGGTGACTTCTTCCTCCCACAAGCGCTGAACCAGTGCCTTTTTCCACACCCACTTGCACCGTTTTTCCATTCACGTGCCCTCAGTTGGTCCCTACTCACTCTATTATTCCATAAGACCAACACGTTATGTCATTTTATAAATTGAGTAGGCCTCATATTTCCATAATGTAGCATTAAAACATTTTATATATTATGTATAATATTGTTTATATACAAGCCCTAGCAATTCCTTCCTTCCTATTCTTCCTCTTCTCGAGCCTCCATCGATCCTTCCAAAGCCTCTCCTCCTCAAACTAGGTAAGGATTATATGTTTCGTGGATGTCGTCAATTTTGGTTTGTTATATATATACATATTGATGTATATTCTTGTATATATACCTATAGATGTGTATAAAACCTACTGATTCTTTCTAATATAGTGAAATCTTAATATTAAATTTTACCCATATTTTGTTATATACATGGGAGGTGTGATGTTTTGAGATTCATCATAAACTAAAATAAATTCATAATCATATATGTATGTATATTCACATTTCATTGACAAAACTTCATATATTTAGTGGCACATTATAAATTTCATGAAACCCTATTTTACTAATGTTCCTCATTAACTCAAAACATGTAAAGGTAATTAAATGTTGTGGGTAATACTCTTATATACTCCATGTATAATCAGTTATAAATTTGTATATATATATATATATTGTATAAACAACTTTTTATATATTATGGAACACTTTTCATATTATACACCCTTGAATAAATAATAGTTCTAATGGGTTTAAAAACGTGAATGTTTCATTAAACTTTTGATTTAAGAACCATTATACACGATTTATATTATTATTAAAATGTTTATATATATATATTCATTATTGTTTAGATAATCCTCTTTTATACTCAAAACTGACACTCTTAATTATTGAGTCTCAATGTTTTATGTAGTTTTGCAAAAAATAAAGAATTATATTTTTCTGCAAAACTCTTATATATTTATGTACGGATATATGCATATGTACCTTTGTGGTTTAATCATAAACTAATTAGGTTTTCATAAAAACCCATTTTTGATGATTTAATTTTGTATGTGGGATGTATAATGTTCATAATAATTTAACAACCCATGGGTTGGTTGAGAAAATAATATATATACATGTTTTATATATAGTTTATGTAATTTTAACCCACATTTATACAAGAACAACAGTTACCCTAGTGTTATCCCACCTAATAGTATTAAAATAATGAAACAATCTAAGCCCATGAATCAGTTGTAATAAATGTTTCTCAAAACATTATGTTTTGTATTGTTAAATATTCCCATTTATTAGTATATGTTTTAAATATGAATGATGATTATATTAATTTTAGAATTTTTCTTAATGAAATAAAAAATGTCTACATTCATTTTATGGATTTTCATTTTATGTGATAATATTCTTTTTAATGTGATTTTGTTATTCACAAATGTGTTTCCTACCATACTTATCATTTATTAATTTACCATGAAGTTGTTATCCTTGTTTTGACACTTAAGTACTTGATTAACTATATATATGTAAATGTTAAGTATGTAATTAAATTGCTTTTACCAAATAAGGATTAAGAAACTAAATTATTCATAGTAGTATGTGACACCATGAATAATATGAAATGAGAAATTAAATATTCAAAGTTATATGAGACATTTTTCATATACAACCCTATTTGGCATATAAGAAATTTATTAGACTCGGTATAAAATGTTAGGGACCTGTTAATGAAATCCCCTTGATGCATAGATAGTTATTATAAAACATTCATGTCATGGCATGAGCCTATTGACATTTCATGTCTTGACACTAGGTCTTGATGAGGTATGACATTATATGTTCCCTCATTTGGTATACAGAATTAATTTAATGAAGTGTGTATTCAGTTGAAGAATTTGATTGATTAATATATTTAAAGACTTTAATTAACCAAGTGTGTATTCAACAGGAGAATATGTTTGGTTAAATAGCCTATATCTATGAGTATCAGAGAAAGTAAAATATTATTGCTTACTAATTTTTTAGCACTCAGAGGGTTATTATCCATTGTATATTTCATAATTGTAAAGTATTAAATTGATATTATTATCATATGTGAAACTCTAATCATGTAATACTATTAGATTTAAATTATGTACGTTTATTTTCACATGTCAAACCTATTAAGGTTAAAATGTCTCCATTTATTATTTCTGTATGAGCATGTGTAAATTGGATCATGTTTCTATGTAATTTTATTAGTATTCTAGGAAATTTACTCATTTAATTATGAGAAATAATGTTAATTAATGATAAATGTGTTACAAATTTCATAAATAAATGTTATATGAATAATTTTAGAGGAATTTATTCAAAAGATTTTAATTTGTACAGAATGTTTTTTTAAAACCCCGTATAGAGAATAGATATGCTTACTCTGTGTTTTCAATCTGTTTTCTTTTAAAGGTTTAGTATATTTGAGTACATCTATTTGGTGAATACTTAATGAAGATATTTTATCAGTTTTATAGGAATTATAATAATTTTATCTGATTCTCCAGGAACTAATCCAAAACGATCCTCATGAATAGAACATGTGTGTGTGATTTCAGCTATCCTCTTAAAAAATGCTTTACACAACATGTTTAATTTAAGCTCCACACTGGATTTGATGTTAGGTCATGGACTTAAAAATTCACAAGAAAAAATCTACCGATTTTCAATATAGACAGCAAGTTCAAGAAGAAGTCTCCTAACTACATATCCTTCCAAAATTCATTTGTTGTAACCTTAGATTCCCACATCCAATTAATCTGGACTACCCATGCGACATCTGAACCTAGTAAATTAAAATGTTTGGAACTTATTTGGGAATAAATTTGACTAGAAATTGGTGGATTCTCCAGAACCGGTGAATCTGGTGAAGTTGAATCTTAGAGGACATTATGAAATTCATACTAGTGCCGTGAGAGTGAAAGAGTAGTTATGTAATACCTTGGGATTATGAACATTTTATAACTAAAAAATGGTATGTGTTTTGATACTTTAACATGATTTTACAAATGATGGTTTATTTTAATATGGTTATGCCTCAACTAAATAAAACTTATCTCATGAAATTTTTAGATAGAAGATATGAGTTCACCAACCAATCACCTATTACTTCCTACCAATATTTTAGAGGTTATAATTATCACGACATGCTCCTAAGAATACCATCCCTATGAAATCATTAATCTGACTTGTAGGAACTCCATCAGCTGTCGAACCTACCAAACATCATCCATATTTACCTAGGAATCAATCTTGCCTATTACCATATTGCAAATGTACAATTTTTAGAATATAGACAAAGAGGAAAGTATCATGAAACTATTTTGGTATGTTTCACTTTAGCTGGTAATAACTGAGTTGTAGGTATGTTTCTAGAAGATTCTTTGGATGGTGAACATCGAGCATCCAACCTATTTCTAGGTCCTTAATTTTGTTATGTACGAGGAACTATATGAAATCTATATTTTTAATCACGACGTTGTTTGTGGAATTTATATGGATTTAGTCCACTCTGAAATCTCCAACCTCCACACATCTCGTTACACTCTATGGAAGGCTAAGTGATTTAGGTATAGGATCAACCCTAGCTATTCACAGTGTGTCTGGGCCAAGGAAATTGAGCAGCTGAATACATCCTTAGGAATCCTCTTGTGGTCGTCAGCACCCTACCTTTGTTGGTGTTCCTGGTAAAGGGACCTTGGGAGTGATGTTTGTCTGGTGTTTTGTGTTTTTGTATGAGAATTTTATAATTGCGAGGTCGCAATTATTTGTATGGGGCATAATGTGACTCCCTATATCATATTTATCATGTAATAATAATATGTTTTATCCTGTTTAATATACATGATATCCTTATAAAACATATTAAACAAACATTTGGCATTATTATTAAACAATGAGTTGCTTACATTACTTCAAAACAAAGAGAATTCAACTAACCAAAAACTCATACTAAAAACCCTTATTAGAGCCAATGTGATGCCACAAAAAGCAACACCGAGACCCATTAAATAGAGAAGATCTGTCAGGTTTGTCAGAACAATAAACATCGTGGCCAAAACCACAATAGATTTATTGAGCATCAGTGGAATGGCAAGGACCATTTTTCAACAAGTTGTATTTAATATGGAACAACCTAATACATGTTTTTATAAGCCTTCAATTTGATTGTTTCCCCATAGGTGATCATTTAGTTTCAGATGATAAATTATAGTAGTTGGTCATTCTATTGGTGTAATTTAAAACATCAATGTATTATTAATTTTCCAAAATATATAAGTTATGTATTAAAATTATACCTTTTAACATATAAAAGATTTTTATAATAATTAAATTGGATAATGATCTAATGATTTCAAAATGAGGTTTGGATTTCAAATTATTTTCAAAAATTTTAGATGTATTGAATAGTTCTTACAAATGTTGTCATTCATGATGTTTAAACCAAGGATTTAACTAAACTATGTCATCAATTTTTATGCTACTAGTATAATATTTTTTTTAAATGTATTGAACTTTGATTTATCAATTTATGTTTTAAAAATATTTAATTTATAAACCAAAGGAAAATATTGGTTTTAGGACATGGTTTAGTTATAAAAGAGAATTCATATTTGATTGAAAACACCTATATAATTATATCTAGAAAAATAGTTTTTTATTTAAAAAATTTATAAAAATTTACTATGCTAAAACATAGGTGAGTACCCCACCTAGATGAGGGCCACCTCTTGGGAAGCCCGCTAAGCCTTGGTAGGAATTTCCCCTACAACCCCTTGGAAATGGCCCCCGGGCAATTCGCACATGGGGTGCATGGTAGGCTGTCCAGGCAGAGGGGGTATAACTACCCAAAACGTTGCAGACGGGTGCATGTAGAAGGATCAGAGTGAGCCACCGTGTGGGGTGAAACGACCCCATTGGTGGGCGCAAGAATGCCCCCCACAGAGGAACCCGATATGGGGTGGTAATGGGAGGAAAGGGGGAGTAATCTGAGGGATGAGATAGAGTCCCATGCTTATAAAGAATCCAAGGTGGTCCCTTCTATTTGATGTGGATATGTTTTCTAAGGAAAAACATGATATGGACCATCAAATCTCATCATGAACGATTGGGACTGTCCTTTTTGGTTCAGCCTTCGATCACTAGCAATAGTTGATCTCCCTCCGCATTTTTACCTACCGTTCAATCGATCACAGTCTAATCGTGACTATTTAATTTTTGAAAAATTTACTAAATTGTTAAATAGATATCTGATCAATTCAATATTTAACCTCGACTGATCATTCTTTTTAAATTTCATGGACACACCCTCACCGTCAGATCAAGGAAAGATCAAATCTAGGCCGTCTGTTTGTTTTTTGGATTGTTCACAAATGTGGTTTCTTATTCCGCTCGAATACGCTAAACCAATGCCTTTTTACACACCCACATGCACCGTTTTTTCATGCACTTGGCATTCATTGGTCCATCCTTTCTCTCATCTTCCAGAAGACCAACACCATCAGTCATTTTATAAATCATGTAGGCCTCATTTTCCTAGCAAGTTTCATTGAAATATTCTATATATTATGTTTAATATAGTATATATAAAGCATGAAACAATTACTTACAACAAATTCTTCCTCTTCTAAAGCCTCCTTCGAGCCTTCCCCGAGCCACTCCTCCTCAAAATAGGTAAGGATTATTTGTTTCCTTTTTTTCTTTGGTTTTGGTTTGTTATATATATATATATACTTGTATATATATAGTTGGGTATAGGGCCATCTGATTTATTCTAATATTGTGATATATTAATATTACATGATGTTCCTAATACATTATATACAAGGGAGGTGTGATGTTTTGAGATTATTCAAAATTGAAGTAAATACATAAGAATATACGTATATGTATACATATTTTATAAACAAATCATTCTATATTTACTTGCATGTTTTGTAATTAATGAACCCTTGTTTTAATAATGTTCATCAAAAACTATAAATGTGTATAGGACATTAAATGTTTTGGGTAATACTCTTATATACACAATGTATATTTGATTATATATTTGTATATATATATATATCATAAAAAACCTGTTATTTTTTCTGGTACGAATTTAATATTATACACCCTTGAATAACTAATAATCCTAATGCATTTAAAAACATGCAAGTGTCATTAAAAATTTGTTTTAAGAACCTTAATATACAAATTCTATAATTAGTTAAATATTTATATCAATATAACTATAAATATTTATATGGGTTTAGATTAACCTATATTATAATCAAAATTAAGGCCATTAATTATTGAGTATCATTGTATTAAGTAGTTTTATAAAATGTAATGATTTATATTTTTGTGCAAAACTCTTATATATTAATGTATGGATATATGCATATATACCTATGTGTTTGAATCATAAACTAATTAGGTTATCATAAAAACCAATTTTAAATGATTTAATTATGCACGTGGGATGTATAATGTTCATAATAATTTATTAATCCAAGGGTTGGTTGAGAAAATATTATGTATAAACATTGTTTATATAGATCATGTAATTATAACCCACATTTATACAAGAACAATAGTTATCCTAGTGTATTGCCGCCTAATATTTTTAGAAGAATGAAATAATCTAAGCCCTTGAATCTGTTGCAATAATTTTTTTTCAAAACATTATGTTTTATTTTGTTAAATATTCCCATTTATCAGCATGTGTTTAAAATATGAATGAATATTATCCCAATTTTAGAATTGTGCATTCTAAAATATAAAATATTTACATACATTTTACTGATTGTCATTTTATATAATAGAATTATGTATAATGTTCTTTAATTATTGAAACATGTGCTCCATACCATACTTTTCATTTGTTAAATTTTCATTCCATTTTTATCCTAGTTTTGCCACTTCAGTACATGATTTGGTATATATTTTTAAATTCTAAGTATTTAATTCAAATTTTATACCCATTTATGGATTCTGAAACTGGATTATTTAAAATTTTATTTGACACCATGAATAATATGATTCAATGTTTCATGGGTCATTTTGAATATATGAGCTATTTGGCATATGATGAATGTATTATAATCGGTATAATCGGTTGGGGATCGGTTAATGAAATCCCCTCGATGCATATATAGTCTATATAAGACAATCAGGTAATGGTATGAGTTCATTGACATTTTAGGTCTTGACATGAGGTCTTGATGGGATCTGGCATTATACATTCCCTCATTTTGTCTATAGAATTTAATTAATCAATTGTGAATTAAACTGGAGAATATGATTGATTAAGAAATTTATAGAATTTAATTAACCAAGTATGTATTCAATTATATAATATTCGTGGTTAAAGAGCATGTAAGTATGAGTATTAGAGAAAGTAAAAGCTTATGGATTACTAATAATTCTGCACTCAGAGTGTTATTACCCTGTGTATGTTTCACAGTAGTAATGGATGAAATTGATGTTATTATCTTATGTGCAACACTGATCATGTAATACTCCTAGTTTTAAATTCTGTACTTTTATTTTCATAGGTCATACCTATTAAAGTTATAATGTCTCAACTTATAATTTCTGTATGAGCATGCTTATAATTGGATAACTTCCATTGTAATTTTGTTAGTATTCCATTAAATGTACCCATTTAATAGTGAGACATAATATTTGGTTATGATTCATGTTTCACATAATTTTTAAAGGAAATGTTTTAGGAATAATTTTAATTTAATGTTTTCAAAAGGTTTTAATTGGTATATTATGTTATTTTAATATCCCTTACTGGGAATCTGTATGCTTACCCTATGTCGTCAATATGTTATCTTTTACAGGTTTAGTAGATTTGAGTCCCTCTATTTGGTGACTGCTTAATGAAGACATTTTGTTCAGTTATGAAGAAATTGAAATAATTATACCTGATTCTCTAGGACCAAAACCAAAATTATACTCTTAAATGGAACATGTAGTCTTGATTTCAAATCTTCTTCTAACAATAAATTTTACACACCATGTTTTATTTAAACATTTCACTATCATTGGGGAAACCAGGGGCCATGGCATGACAATAATAGTGGTATAATTGAATAATATCTTGATTATTGTATAATTAGAATCAGTTGATGACATATTAGATTGAAAATTTTACTAAAATTAAATTGGAATATTTTCTGGAATATAACATCAACTCGTTGAAAATGAATATTTTTTCAATTTTAAAATTGATAAAAATTATTGAAACTCATTTCATTATAACATAAACATTGAAGCAAAGAAAGTAACCCTAAAAAAATTAGTGGTGATAGTTTTGGGGAAATTATCATAATGTCATAAATGAAAAAATGAATCTTTAATCATTTTTTTTAATTTATAAATATCCATTGTTTTTATAATGACATTAATATATTTTTAAAAAATAATATTATAAAATTAAATCATGAAAAAATGTGGTAAATAAATCCTTTAAAAAATATAAAAAATTATTTAAATCATATTTAGAAGACATTTATGTATAAGAGAATTGTATTTTTGACTAAAGAGGGAAAAAAAGTAAGTTAAGATAAAAATAATTCATTTTTATTGTTGAGTACATAAATAGAATAAAATTAAGGGAATCCAATACTTATAAATCATTAAATACAAGTTAATAAATTTCTTGATGTTATATTAGGCAGTACTAGATTATTTCATTACAAAAATCATAATCATAAACAACCCCAATAAAGAATGATATTTTAACATATAACCATAATAAAAATAGTAATAGAAAATCATAATACCAATAATGTTGAAAGAAATGAAACGTTAAATATAATAAAATCAATTAAATTATTGATATACTATATTAAAGTGGTAGTAAATGATTAACATAAATGAATATATGTGCATAAAATAATTTAAGTATCAATGAAAGAAAATTGGGGAAAAAATCCACTACTAATTGTGTAATATTGGATACTAATCTCTAATTAATAATAAAAAATGAAATATGAAATATCTTGTTAATAAGGTGATTCATTATATAATATTTTTAAATGTAATCATATAGAACACACAAAATAATTTACTACAAAATTTGACATAATTCTACCTAAAATAAACATGAGACCAAAAATCTCTATCCTTATGTATCAAATTTCATCGTACACATTAAATCATCATGTATGGAAAATATAAAATTAACAAAAATATTTTGAAGAACCATATATATTTATATAATAACAATTATTGTTTACATTTTATGGTTTTTTACATGTATATTAACAAATCATGGTTAAAACAATGTTTCTCAAAATAAATGCATTGATTTCCATGTTATTCCTCCTACATTGATCATGGTGAATAAATAATTAAAAATTTATCCATTATTCTAATATTGAGTCTATTAATTATATACATATAAATAATACTCCTTAAAAGTATTATATTGTGTAAAAAACAAAATTCGAACAATTAAATTCCTCATCATATGTTTACAATATATACTATGAATCATGTAAAATCACATAGAGAACAAAAATCAAAGTTTTAAATAATGAAAAAAGAACCTAATCGTCCCTACTGATCAACATTGAGATTCTCTGAGGGACGGCTTTGATCTAACATGTCAGCTTACTTCCTCTCCTGTACTTGCTTCTCTAGATCTTGGTTCTTCAAAATTTGAAGTGGGAAGCCTTGAAATCCCTATTCGCTCTTCACCAGTCTCCTTCTGTGATGTCGTGAAAGGATTAGACCTTAATAGCATGAAGGATTGCAAGAAACCACTCTTTAAAAATCAAGATGATGGTGGATATTTAGTTGATGCAGATCTGGAAGCCCGGAAACAAAAGGAGCATCTCCTCAAATATTCAGTTCTTGGTCAAGTCTCATACAACACAGTTGACTAGCCTTGGCCTCTCTTCAGGCATACGAACAGGATTTCTCCCAGCTAGGGCTCATCAAAAAGGAATATGGTCTCCATTGGTAAAGGTTACTATTACATCCTCTTCAAACTCATGGTGTTCTTGATCAGTTATGGAAACTGGGTAATCTGCAGCTCAATCCGGGATTTCTTAGAATGACAGAATGGGATGCTTCCTTTAACCCATTCACACACAAAAATCACATGCCACATGTTTGGGTTAGAATACATGGACTCAATTGGATTTACTAGAACCTAACGATCCTGAATGACATTTATTCCTACATAGGTTCTCCTGTTAAGATTGATCATAGAACTTTGAATGGAGATCTTGGCCTCTATTCCAGAATAATGGTGGATGTTAATTTTTCTAATGAACTCCCAACTAATATAGGATTCAATGCTCTTGAAAATAGAATTGAACATAGCATTGAATACGAATAAAAACCACCCTTTTGTGATGTATGCAAATTTATTGGACATAAAATTTCTAATTGTAGGGTTTTTATGAAAAAAAATGGACCACACAATGGTTAATGACTGGTAGGATGTTAAACATGCTAAAAAGGGGAAGAAAATCATAGACAAATCGGGGCATCCTGAGAAAAAACAAGACATTTGGGTTGAAAATCCAATGTTCTCACAACCTTGGATGGTAAATATTTAAAATATTTGGTTGAGGAGGAAGAGACTTGTCAAATGGAAGATAATACTGCTATTGGATATCAAACAATAGTGGCTAAAAGAGATGGTAATAACCCTAACATGAACAATCCCAACATTATATCTATTTCAGAATATATATGCTTATATTTCTAGTACATATACTTCAAATGAGACTGATTGTAGGGACTTAGAGTCCTTAGTGCCTTCAGTGCTGATTGGTTCCTCTAATGTTTCTAATAAGAAACCAAGTGGCATGGAAAAGATTTCAGACCCAGGTATTTCTGTTCTTCACACTTCTAATGTTAAATCATGCCCTCCTGTTTCATAAAATCCTATAATATGGACTTATTCTCCTAATGTTGATACAGCTTCCAATACTATTGCACACAACATCACACACATGTTTGATTTTTCCCATATTCCTTATACTGAGTCTATTTCTGTTAAGAGAGGAATGTCCAATCCTCCTGTTGACATACAAAACTCAGCTGTGTTACAACAACACAAACCTGCTGATATGACTACTATCCCTAATTCTATAACCATTGTTGGTGATGATACTTCTAACATTGTTAATTCTTTTATGCCACAAAGAATATCACACACTCCTCTTGTTGCTTCTGTACTGCATCCTGAGTTTGCTCAAGCTCCTACATCCTGTTTGGACAACCGGCTGGTTTCCAGCCCCTCTATTAAAAAACAGAACTCTGAAATGTCTCAGACTCACCCTATTATTTATATTCCTATTTCTGATCCCTTGAAACCTGAGGATATCACTATCATTCTTCCCAAAAATGATTTGATATCCTCAGCTAGTCATGAACCAGTCCAAAGAGTAGCTGGAAATTGCCACCCCCTACTCAAGTTGTTATTTTGGTCCATAACCATAGAAGTTCTCCTATATCTTCTCCTACTATTTTGTCTAATCCAGATCAATTTTCACCAGATTCTAAACTTACCCTAGCTGGGTTAGACATAAATCCTTCAATCTAACAGAACATTGCTCATGGAGTTGTAAGTGATACCTCTATAGACAGTACTGTCAGTACTCCAATTCATGATCATATTGCTAATTCTGATTTGAAAGAAAATTTTCTTAAATGTTCTAAAACTTATGAGAGAAAACCAAACCTTCTTCCTCCCCTATGGTCACACGATCTCAATGGAAGAAGGGTTATGGAAAATAAAAACAAACGAAGGGTTCTAACCCAAAACAAAAATAAATATGAATCTTTTATATTGGAATTGTCAAGGTGTGGCTAACAATGATATCTCCACAACACGCAGGAGGATTTTAAACACCCATAAGCCCCATATCATTACCATTTCAGAACCTAAATTCAATTTTATGACAAACTTCATGGGATTTGGCTCTCTTAATTACAGTTTTCTATGCTCTTGTCAAAATAGTCCTCAGATGGATTCCATGTAGCCTGTTTTTCATAATTCCCTCCAGAACCTCAATATCTTTAGAATTTCTGAACAACAACTCTCCTGTGATTTCTCGTGGAATGGAAGGCATACATTTTTCACTATGTTTTATTCCAAGAATAGATATCAAGATAGAAGAGTCCTATGGTAGGAACTTTATGAATTAGACATTTCTATTAAAGAACCTCGGGTAGTTATGGGTGACTTCAATGCTATTCTTAGTTCTCTTGAAAAAATTGGCCCCTTGAATCTTTATATATACCTTTAGGGAATTCAGGTCTACAATTGAAAATTGTAGCCTATTTTAAATCTCCCTTGTTGGTGATAAATATACTTGGTATAGAAAACACTACAATAAAAATGTTTCCAGTAAGCTTGACATGGATTTCGTTAACATGAAGGCACTTGATAGCTGGGACAAAATATCAAGTGTAACTCTACCTAGACTCAACTCCGATCATCAACCCATATTTGTTAGCTTCCTTATGAATGATCGAAATATTGTTCTTCCCTTCAAATTTAATAATGCTTGGTCCTCAAATCCGGACTGTGTCACTTTCATTTTTAACAATTGGAATTCTATTAATCATCATAATGATTTCTTTTCCTGTTGGCACAGATTGAAAATTCATAAACAGGCTCTTAAATGTTGGTGTAAAACTACAAACTCACAAATAGATATTGATATCTCCTATCTTGAAAGTGAACTTAGAAGGGTTGAAAATCAAAATACCAATTCAGATTTCAATATAGATCTTTAATTGAAAGCAAATATTTCCCTCAAACATAACCCCTTGCTCACATTTAAGGATGATATTCGTAAGCAAATGTTTAGGACTAAATGGATTACATATGGAGATCATAATACTAAATATTACAATTGCCTTCAAAGAATCAGAAAGGTCAATCGTCCTCTTTCTAAGCTTATCCATAATGACTAAATCATTGATTCAGAAGCAGCCATTATGAACCATATTACCTCATACATTTAAAACATCATTTACAGCACAGATATTAATACTGAGCTTAAACCTGATATCAATCCATTAATAGTGGATGAAATACACAATGATTTGCTTTTAAGCATTGCACTCAATCATGAAGTAAAAGACACTATCTTTGGCCTTAATCCAGATAGTGCACCTGGTCTGGATGGGTTCAATAATGGTTTCTTTCAAAAGCCTTGGGATATTTTTTACAATGATGTTTGTAAACTTGTCAGGAGATTTTTTATTCATGGATCTTTACCTCATCGAATCAATGCTCAATTTTTAACCTTAATTCACAAGGTTGAAAATTCCTCGGAGATCTATTAATTTAGAGTGATTACCCCAATTAACACTATTTATAATATTATTACCAAATTTACTGTGAATATACATGATCCTATTTGCAATAAAGATGTTTCTTGGAATAAATTTTTCTTCATTAAAGGTAGGTCCATTCAAGACTGCATTTGTCTTGCCTCCAAATGTACCAATAGTTTAAATAAAAGCACTAGAGGAGGATATGTGGCTATTAAATTAGATATCAGAAAGGATTTTGACACCATAGACTGGAAATTTATTTTAAAAGTCATAAAAAACTTTGGGTTTAAAGATACATTTATTGGAATAATTAAGACTTTATTTCATTCATCTTTCATCTATATTCTGATTAATGTAACTCTAAGAGGTTTTTTTTAATTCTCTATAGTTGTTAGACAGGGCGATCCCCTTTCTGCCATACTCTTTGTTATTGCTGAGGATTACCAAAGTAGGATCCTCAGCAATCTGGTTGATCAAATTAAGCTCAAACTTATTTAAGTTGCCAGAAACATAAATTCCCCTACTCATATTTTATATGCCGATGATATTATTCTATTTCTTAAAGGGGATCAAATAAATATTCATGTTTTCAAGAAATCCATAATCCACTATGAGGTTTTTTTGGTCAAGATATCTCCTTGAATAAATCATATATATTTTTTGGTAAGAACTTTCATTTTATAAGAAAATCTACCATTACCACTTATCTTGGTATCAAAGAAGGTATCTTACCTTTCACATATTTAGGTGTTCCTATCTTTTGGAGTAAACCCAATGTTAGACACTTTGCTAATATCATAGATCAAATTATTAACCATCTCTAATTAGAAGGGAAAATCCCTATCCATGGATGGGTGAATATGTTTGGTCAAATCAACCATTGTTTCTAAAACGTTCTACTCCCTAATGATTTATAAATGGCCTATAGGCATATTCAAAAAAATTAATACTTACATTAAAAACTTCATTTGTAAAGGAAGAATTTTTGAAAAGAATGTTTTCACTATTCCTTGGAATTCTTGATGTAAACCTCTTGTTAAAGGATTCATTGGCATAAAAAATCTAATGTTGTTCAATAGCGCTCTGCAGGCCCTTCTAACTTGCCGTATTATCAATTCTACTTCTAAATCTTATGATTTTTAAACCATAGATTCCTAAATAAACTTTTAAAGGGGAATTATATTTTCATCAACCCTTCAATCTGGACATCTATCAGAGACTCATACCATAAGATCATGTAAAATGCTAGATGGATGGTTAGTGCGAACTCTTCCATTAATTTTTGGTGTGGCAAATGGCATGGTAACCCCCTGATCTCACTGTTACCACCCAATGTTATTCCTGATGATACTAGTCAGTCTATAAAGGATGTCTTATAATTACATAGACATGAAATCCCTAATTATATTATATAGATTATTGGTAATCATCCATTTTCTTCTGATGGGGACTTCCTTGTTTGGGAACCTTCTCCAAATGGAATGCTAGAATCTAAAAAATTTTATAAGCATAACTTTTTTAATGATGAATCTAATTATCTATAAGTAAGTCATTTCAATAAACCTTGGATTAAACCTTCTATGAACACTCTTATTTGGCGTATCACACATAATAGATTCCCTATTGAAATTACTCTGCAAAAATTCAGCATTGAACTTTGTTCTAAATGTTGCTTGTGTAATCAACACATGGAGGATGATGATCAACTTTTTCTATCTTGTGTCACGACCTCTACATTATGGAAATAAATTTTTGAATTATTCAATTTTAGTTGGATCATAACTAACTGTATTTATTTCTTTTATAAAAATTGTATTAGCCATGAATCTTTTTTACAGGATAAAAATATATTTCTTACGGTAGTGGCTGAACTCCTGCATGAGATCTGGTACGTTAGAAATGATCTTATTCATAATAATTGCTCATTTAGTCTCAATGAAGGAAAACCTCAGATTCTTATTGCAATTCATGAAGCCGCCTCAATTCAAAAAGACTATTTTAACAACTCAGTTGGTGACTTTGAGATCCTTCATCATCTCTGTGTTCCTGGAATCTACACTAATCCCAAATGCTCCTTTGATGTATTCTGGCAATCACCGATGTCGGGATGGATCAAAGTGAATGTTGATGGTGCTTATAAAGGTAATCCGGGACCTTCTGGTTGTAGTGATATATTCAGAGACTCAGCTGGCTAGTGTCAGGGTTTCTTCTATGTTGTATGTGGTTACTCTTCATCTCTAGAGGCAGAAATGCTTGGAGTCATTCACACTGTTGAGTTTGCGCTTCAAAAAACATGGAGAATGCTTTGGATTGAAAGAGATTCTACCACCATCATTCATGCCATCTGGAATGGCATCATTCATCTGGCCTGGCTGATCACTACACGCTAGATGAATTGCTTAAAGACGCTCCATTGGATTGATTACATTGCTTCTCATGCATAACGTGAAGTAAATTCCGTTGCTGATGCTCTTGCTAACAATGGAGTTCTTCAGAGCATGACTTGTCTTGACACTCTGCCAGTTGATTTATCTTATCTTTTTGATAGATAAGTTAAAAAAATCCCATCTTTCTATCTCATGTAACCTCTTTTATTTTATAAATTGTGCTTTGATCTTTAAAAAAAGGTATTTGTCGATGTTAAAGAACACATACAGAAGATATTGTAACTTTACCATAGAAATAGTAATAAGACACATCTTAATAAGAAATCATACTAATGAATAGTTACCTCACCGATGAAATTATAATGTTTTTTGGAATCTCATAAGAGAAATTATGATATAATTATATCATAGTAAATTTATGTGATTATTTTAAACATTGATATTTATGGGTTGGTGTTTTTTTAAGTCATAAATATTAAATGTAATATTATCCATGAAAATTATGTGTGAGTTTCATAAAGATTTATCATCCAATATATTGATCTCATTGAAGTCATACATGAATAGTAGATCTTTGACATTAAAAAGGACTTGTACCGACACTCCTGAAGAGTAAAAATAATTTAATTTTTCATGTGGACTTAACTCTTATGGGATTAAAAAATAAATGATGAAAATACGAATTATATAATTTAAATAATCCATTAATATAATAAATTGAATTGTAAAAATAATTATGAACTATAATTATATAATTTTTTGAGAAATAATAAATTTTCATAGGTCTGAAAATTCACATTTTAACAATGGTGTGATAATGGTAAAAGAAAATCTTCTAGATATTATACTCTAATTACTTTGAGGATTCTAATTCTTCTTGAAATGATCCTCAAAAAATTTACAATGTATGTATTTTAAATAGTTTCTTTTTAAGTGTATATTATTTGTGACTTTCGCGAATGTGTGTATAATTTCAGTTTGAAGTGATTCTTCTTACATTTTCATTTACTGTAGCAAAAATTTTCTAAACGGTGGGGAATTAATTTATGTATGAATTTTTAACAATTAATTTGTGTTTTATGTCTCTTCCTCCATCGAAATTACATCTCCTAAAAACCATTAATTTTGTCATCCTTGTGCATTTTCCTTTAATTTAAGAAATTTTATTTCTTATTCTTAAATAGTTGGTGTGGAATTAATTTATGTTGTTGTGAGAATTTCTGGGGGAGATGTTTTCCAACACATTTTTTCATAAAAATATTTCCCATTGGGGTTTTCATGATTGGATATTTTAGTTCTACTAGTTTTTTTATATAATGGCTAATTGAAATTATAATGGTTTTGTCAAATTAACTACTATATTAATAAACTCCTCAGCATCAGGTATTTTTTTGAGCACAATAGTTTTTACATTGGTGGATAGATAATCATATAATCTATTTTTCAAAAAGTTGGTTTATTTTTTTGTATATGATGATTATAATATTTATATTATTGAATTGGTGGTGGTTGTGGGAATTGATGTTGGAATGGGGTGGGTTTCTTATTGATTTTTAGGGGATATATAATTGTAATAGATAATTCACAATCCATATAGGACATATTTTGTATATATCCTTCCATATTTTTACTATTATTTTCATGTAAATTTTTTTTCATTAATTTATAATTTTTAAAATTTATCATCCTAGATAGTCAATTGGATGGATGATGATGATAAACCACATACATTAATTGGTTCATGTTGTTCAATCATATTAATCTGGATGATTAATCACATAAAATTGGATATCACAGCAATAATGATTTCAAATAAGTCTGATTTATGTGAATTTAATACCCTACTAAAAGATCTTCTTCTAGTAAATATTCAAAAAAATTGGTGCGAGATTAATGGAACAATATTAATCAATTACATGTCTATTATTGGTGACTTGTAAATAAAATCTATTCTAGTTGTGGAGTCTATAAAGTCGTTTTCATTGTACTATTGGAATTGGTTAATGAAAATATGAAAATAGTTTTTATTAATTATATTAATTTTATCATGATAAATATTTTCTTCAACATCTCCCATTACACATATAGGGTCCCTATAGATTCTGAATTAATAAAATAAACCTTTTTTATGATTCTTTTACTTCATGAATAATGGATGAAAATTATTATGAAAAACAATTATTGAATACCCAAATCAGTCACTTATTCAGGGGTTTGGATATATAATAACTCATTAGTAGCTCCATATATTAAAATGTTATTGAACTCTACATTACATACTCCACAACATCTTCTCATACTCTGAAAGTAGACCCAAAAAAAATAAACACTATAATATGTTTGTTAGGGACATATATGGAAAATAATGAAATTTATTTAGTTGTTGTAAATTTTTTAGATTTTATTTAAATGAATTTAAGTTATTTAACAATATAAATCTTATTTCATTAAATAAGGAATTTAGGTGAACATATATCCTTATGAGTCTCATTGTGATTCAAATCTAGGTTGGAAGAATTAGAATGATCTATTAAGGTTTCAATTGAGAATGAAAGTGATAATTCACCAAATTAATATTGTAAATTAATGTTCCTAGGATTATTTATAATGGTATTATAAATTTAAATATAAATTGTGTCCATATTAGATTTATTATTTATTATTCCCACCTATCACATGGGTTAAAAATTTCCTCCCAAAACCACACCATGTAATTGATATGCCCAATTCGAGGTGATAATTCAATTATAACCTAATGTATAGTATAATATTATATTTATATTTGAAAAATGTAATAAATATATTATCATCACTACCTCCTCTAAAAAGATTCCATGTTTTGACAATAGTGTATCACAAGTTGTGGAACAAAATATATTATCTACTAGATTTCAATACACTATATTTCTCAACCATTGTTATCTAAGTTGAAAATTATAGATTGATTTTATTTTTCACATTTATTAAATGAAAATGGGTTTTTTGTTTTTTTACTCTCTGAAGAATAAATCCCATTAGAAATAAACTTTGGAAAATATATTAATAAGTCATATAGTTGGGATAGGGTTGCAATTCTATTTTTAACAACATTACAGAGTTCAAATAATTTTTCCTATAATATTATTTAATTAAAAATTAAGGATACCATTATCTATTTTCTATTCAATCTTTGATAAAGTATTCTATAAAAGACTCTCACATGACCACGAAAGTTATTAATCTGTTCGTAAACAATAATGGAAATTCAAAATTGTGAATTTGTTCTCATTATCAGTATAAAAATACAAACACTACATTTAAACACCTTCCCATGATCCCAACAAATTACCACCCAAGATATTTAAATAAATGGAGACATGCATCCCTAAGTAGTGTAATAGTAATTATCTTCAACTAATGAATTAATAATTTATTTATGGAATCCCACATGTTTATTACATAAACTATTGATTACATGGATCAAAACCAAATATAATTTTATATCTATATTCTTATAAATTATGATAATAATAAAATTAAATGAAAAAAATTATTATAATACAAGGAAATAGAATCATTATGTGTTCACAAAAAATTATTTTTACTTCATCTCATATACTTGTAACACGCATCAAAGGAATTTGGTATGTATTACCCTAGTAAGGGAATGTGAAAGATAGACATTTAACATGTGATCATCAGGCATATCAATAATCACATAACGTATATCAATATAATGTGATGAAGATTATAAGGGGAATAAAATAAAAATATGAACATAAATCATATTCATGAAATATGGGAACACAATTTAAATTAGACTTTCATAAATATGATACCATGTGTTTTCATGAAGGTCTCATAAACAAAAACCCCACGGTTATATTGCAAGGTATCTTATTACATGTCATCTATAGAGAATAATTTTTGGCCAATGATTTAGATGTCTATAAGTGTAAAGACTTTATTTGTATTAATTTATTTCATGCACATGGATATTAATAAATCATTTAATTAATAACATTTGGAGAAAAAATCAGGATTATTATAAAAATCATAGATTATAAAAAACATAACGACATTCTAATTACATCAATATTAAGCAATGAAAATGAATTTTTGGAAACTTATATGTTAATCCTTAAATAATTTAATAATTTCTATCACTAGGGTAATACATATCACATTGAAAAGTTCATGGTGTTAACAAAGAAAAAAATAAAAGACAACATATCAAGTAAAAGGTGAAATAAAATTTCACAACCTAATGGGTCTAAAACATGGAATCTGGAAAGTTAAAATAATGGGGAAGAAGCCTAAAATATTTGAAAAATTATATTATTATAGTAATGGAATAATATAAACTTAGAAAAAATATTTTTTTAATAAGAATACATACCACATACTAGGGAAATTGGATGGAAATAATGACTCTAAATTTCACTTACCCCAAAAAGTTTCTCTTAAATCATGGTGATTTATCTATATAGAATTAATGAAACCATATGGATAATATTTGGGTGATAAATAATCATATCATCATGAAGGATATATACTGGGAGTGATGGTGAAATGTGAAATCGATTTAAATTTATAGAAAATGTGGTGGAATTGATTAATAATATCCTAATATAGGTATTGGAAAAAAAAGGTTTTAGAAAATGAAATACCATTTCCTTACCTATGGGTTTTTTATATGTTTTCCTACATTTGAGAATTATTTTATTATATTTTACTACATTATATCATAATACAATATTTAATATATTTTTTTATAAGGTAAACTATATTTTCTACATAATAATGTTTTTAAATACCAACATTCAAATATTGGTTTGGAATGTAACAAATACGTTGGGAAATTATAAATTTTTTTATTTTAATACATAATATTAATGAAATGAAATATTTTATTTTTTGCGTTGTTATAACATAATTATTACATCATTATTATATAAATATGAAGTGATTAAGAATATCAAAGTCCCAAAACTGTATTGTCTCCATTTGCTAAGAAATATAGTATATTAGAACTTTTATAAAATATATATATATCATATTTATAGTATTATAATTTCAAATATAATATTTCTTTTACTAAAATATTCCTAATAAATTAATAATGTTACATTTTAATTATAAACTTCATTATTTATTTCAATATAGATGTTTTAAGAAACAATCATTTTTTTTAAAATTATAAAATTTTACTACGAAATATATATTTTATATTATCATTTACATTTAAATTAACATTTTTTATAAATCTATATAATTAAAACATATTTATTATTCAAAATATCAGACTTTAGTATTAATTATATAAATTTTCTAAAAATACTTTTAAGTTTTATTTGTGTTTAAAAATCAATTTTTCAAATCAGTCTTAAGGAAAAAAAATATTTTTTGAATGAAATTATTATTGAAATGGTATTGAAGGAATAACTATTTTTTTTACACAATGGAAATTAAACATTAGGTAACTATATTGTAGCACCCCCGATTTAATGTTAGTAACCTGTTCTTTTTTTATTGACGTATGTACATATTATGGGTGGAGTTTGGAAGAGTTTAGAGAATATTTTAAATGATTTAGGACTTTTATATAGGTTAAAAATTGGAACACAATTTTGTAAAACCATGAGATATATACAAAAAATTGGTAAAAATGAGTCAATGGCTAAAGGGAATGTTCAAGAGTGACACAGGGTCGATATATAGTTTGGAAAAACCATACTATGTGGGAAAATTTTGCGATAGTAATCTTTGGAACTGTGGGCCCATAGTATAGTAACAATGTCAGCTCACCATGTGAGTTTCATCTTTATGTACATGGATTGTTCATGGTTAGAGTAGGGTTTGACTCACTCTACAACTAAACAATTTGTTGTTAGAAAACAAGATCCTATTAAAGTGAATCTATGTTTTCCTTATGTTTTAATGTTTTTTATTATAAATGCCCTTAACTTGGTATTTATTTCTCAAAAAGGGTTTATAACCAATTCACATATGACTAGATGTGACTCAGATTTGTTTCTTAGTGTTTTTGAATCGAGATCATAGGGGTAAGTGATCATTTATGGTTGTTCGTAGTGATTTTTCTTAAATCCTCTTCCCTATCCCTCCCTTTTTATTTAATATACATTATATCTGGTTATATATAATATATTTGATGAAAAATATCCTTATATTTGTCTTTAGTTATGATAGTGGGAAGTATCTATGGTGTTTTTGTGGAGATGTAACTTGTTTTCATGGATGTTATTCATGTTGTTCTTGTTTTCATCATAAAACATGAGGTCTGTGACATCACTCTCGACTCCTATATTTAGAATATGAAGGATTTATTTCAAATTGATCATTTTTTGTGAAATTAATTGGGTATTTTCTATAAAATTACTGTTGAAACCCCTCTTGAGTGACAGTTTGTGGAAACAACAAATTATGGGTTTTGTAGAAAGTGTATTGCATCAGGTTTTTAAATTGTTGTTTTTATAATGTGAATTTTTTGAAATTTTGTTAATTAGATTAATCAAAACTTTTTTAATATAGTGATTAGTTTTTTTAGATTAATTGGGATGGTTCTTTTAATTATGATTTTATATGTGTTTTAATAAAAAACATTTTTATTAAAAGAGAATATATTTTTGTATTGGAATGGTTATTGAATAATGGTTGTATGTGTTCATGTGCATTCAAGGAAGATAAGGGTATGAATTATTCCCTAAAATCAGTGGTATGGATAAGGGTTAGTTCTATATCTCATTAAATTGGCTAATTATGTCACATTATAGTGAAATGATGACTCACAACTCACGAGTATTGGGGGGGAGGTCCAGGTTATTCATGCATGTTTAGTTGAGTAGATAATTAATGTGAAATAGTTATACCAAACTATAATTTGTGAATTAATTTTAACTAATTTTTTGGGTTTCATTACATGGAACATGATGTGTTTTCAGTTTATTTTCACTAGTTTATATATTTATATAACATATTTTAGATATGGTTTTTTTTAAGATATTTTTTTTATAAATGTTGTTAACATGTTCAATCCTAGTTGTGTGAGTATAGAAGTCCTTGTGGAATTATATACTTTGTCTTATTACTCACCACTTTTATTAAACTCTACTACATTTGTATATTTTTTTTATCAACACATGGGTAAATTTATGATATCACACATCTTTATTAGTAGGTCTTTATAATTGTGTTGTCTTGTGGAGATGGGGCATGAAGTATGCTTGGAGAATGGATTATTTATTGGTCATCATTTAGTTTTTTTGATTAAGTTGTCTTCCACTATTTACATTTATATTATAGTATTATACTATATTAATTGTTTTTATATTTATATTAGTAAATTAAATGTTATGTTTTCATTCATTTTTATCATGTCTTATACTGTGGTTTGTTTGGTTATGTCTTGATTGGTTAGTCATTTTATTCATAAAGGGAAAGTCATCCCCTATATGTATATAATACTTGCAACATTTTTTCCATCCATTTTTTTCATGTGGATATTTGTTAAGGCTAAGTAATGTACCTCCACCTTCTCAAGATAATGAGAATATGGGTTATATTACAAGTGGTATTAGATTTTTCAGTCCAAAAAATATTATGAGACCAGTGGATTCAAAGTAGTCATTCTTTTGCAAAATAATTTGTCTAACTCTTGGTTTTTAGTTGACTTGGTACTGGATCCTAGTCTTGTATTTGAAATAATTATTGTATATTCATTGATTTGGGATCATAGAATGGATTAGGGATACAAGATCATATAATATAGATCATAAAATATGTACCTATTCATTATTATGATGAAAGTCAATTTACCATTGTGTTGGATATATTAATGTTTTGTAGACACTTATAGTATTTGTAACCTCATTGTAATGGGATTATCCATTGAGGTTATCCTATCATGCATTTGAAAAATGAATTCCCACTAGGAGTTCATATTTCATTTTTAGTAATGCTATATGATTTTGTATAAGGTGTTTCTTTTTGGAAAATGTTGAAATTGTTTCCAAATGAATGATTGGTAAAAATGGAATAGTGGTGGTATTTTTAAAAAGGTTATATTTTCAAAATAAATTTAAAATTTTTTAAAAATGGATTAACATTCTAAAGGTTCAATATTGAAAATTATTTTTTGGGTAATATTCTATTATAGACTTTCAAATGATAAGCCTTTAATTAATAGAGAGTAATACTTATGATGTATTGGTGTGTTTAAATAAAATGGAACCCATTATGCATCATATAAACCAACTTTAATAAGCTATAGAGAACATGGTTACACCTAATCCATATGTGAACCAACCACTAGTTCAGAGTATAATATATGATTCTCATGTCATGGATAGAGGAAATATGAGGGATGAGCCAAGAAAAATGGAACGTTCCATTTAATTTTATATTAATTAAGTGACTAAGGTAAAAGATTATGTAGATATTTTTTCTAATGAGTTTCTTATTATTATACATGGAGAGTATTTTTAATTTACTATTCAGATAATTACTAATTATAATCCAATTTCTAATATTCCGTATCAAATTGATAATATGGAACATTTAAAAATGGAAATGAAATTGAAGAATTTATTGGGTAATGGTTTTATCCAAATAGAAACTTCACTCTGTGGTTTTCATGTCCCATCTGTAAAATTATTGATGGTATATTGATAATTTTTATTAATTATCAAAACTTTAAGAACATCACTATTAGAGAAAAGTATAATTTTTCTCATATTGATGACATTTTGTATTGGATAATGGGATCATAGTATTTTTCAAAGGGTTATATGAGTATGTGGTACCATTAGTGGAATTTCAATGAAGAAGACATTCTAAACACTGTTTTTATGACATTATACATCAATTATGAATTTTTAGTTATTCCATTTGGATAAACTAATGCACATGAAGTATTCATGAATGTATGGAATATAATATTTAATAATTTCTTGAATACATTTTCAGTTCTTTTTTCGAAGGGCATTTTTTTATATTATAAAATTAATGTGGAAGATTAATGAAATCAATGGGTTTCATGTAAACCTTTAAAGAAAAGAAACCGTATGAGAAAATTAATAATTTTAAATTTTTGTTAAAAAATGACTATTTCCTTGGTCTGATTAGTTGTAATGAAATAATATAAATTTATCCTTCAAAAGAGAACATTGTCGAAGAATAGAAATGACCAAAAAATATAATGGATATTCATAGTTATCATGGATTAACAAGATATTAACCGAGAATTGTGGAAACATTTTCATGGTTATCCATCCTAAATAATATGTTAATTTGAAAAGTAGATAATTTCATCTAAAAAAATAATATGATCAATGTTTTCAGGATGTGGGAAGATGGTTAGTGAATTATCTAGTCCTATATCATCCTTCTATAGTTAGTGAAATGTTCATCTACAGTGATTATTTATTGAAAAGACTTGGTTGCACCTTAATGGAAAATGATAATTTAATTCCTTATCCAAAATGAAAATTTAATTTCATAAGATTTACCATCTTAAAAAAACAGTCCAATTCAATTAGATATAAAATTAATTGTACAGTAACTATGATATGTTTTGACCATAACCCTCTATTTAATAAGTTGAGTAATTTTTGTTTAGAATATTTTGGTGCGAGAAATTAATCTATTTTTATTTATGTGTCAATGTAATTGTCTATATCAAATATAATTAATCAAGAATTGAAGGATTTCTGTGAGTAGAAAAAAAAGATATAAATGTTATAAAAGGGAATGTTACCTAAATATAACTCTTATAATGATTTTTTCAGCTTTGGGAATATATTTTGTGTTCATTCTAATTCACAATTTAAGAAATAGTTATTATGCGAAGCTCATATTTCTCTGTTTTCAGTCCATCCTAGAAGAGCTCTTATCCACAGAGACCTTTAGGAGTATTTCATGTGAAATATAATAGAAAGTGATATTGTTGACATTTAATTTAATTGATTGATGTGTAAGCCCTTTATAGAAGAGTAAATGTTGCCAAAGTGGATGATTCAACCATTTCTAGTTCCATAGTGGAAATTGAAAATTATATCTATAGACATCATAGTGGGATTACTAAATACATCTCAACAAAATAATGGGATCCTAGTTATTATTAATCAATTACAATAATATTCTCATTATATTTTTTAAAAATACACTATATCACCCATCCAACATTCTAGGTGGTATTTTAAAGAGGTAATCCCGTTTTATGGAGTTCCTCTCTCCATTTTATTTTATTATGATCTTAGGATCACATCAAACTTTTGGAATGGCCATTAATAATCATCGGTTACTAAATTATATTTCAATACTTCTTCTGATCCTCAATAATATGGGTTTCTAGAATATAAAATTCAATCCATACAGGATATCATAAGTTCTTGTTTAATGGAAAACCATGAATATTGGGATGAACGAAATTCTCTTGTTAAATTTTATTATTATAAATTTTTCATTCTAGTATATATATTGATCCATTTGATACATTATATAGAAATTTATGTCTAAGTCCCCCATTTAAGATGATTTTAGGGAATGTTATTTGCTGGATCTAGAATTGGTAGTTGAAATAGTAGGAAAATTGTAGTTGTTTTATCCACACATGAGAATAGCAAAGAGTAGGTAGAAAAGCAATGTGGATAACTAGAGAAAGGATATTTCTTTTGATGTAGGTGGTAATGTCCTTCTAAATGTTTCTATATAGAAATTTTTTATGAGTTTTTGTGATAAAGAGAAGCTGAATATCATATTTATCCGACCATATGAAAGTATAGAGATATTTGGATCTGTTTCCTACTGAGTGGATTTGCTAATAATTTTATCCCAGTTACACAATTTTTCTTATGTTTAAATTTCATGTATATATATTATAGATCCATATCATGTTTTGAGTCCAAAAGTTTTTTATCGAGAATAGAATCTTTCTAATGAGGAATATCCTGATCAGGTTCTTGATCGTAGCGATAAGGTGTTGTGAAATTTGTTTATTCATCACATTAATGTTTTGTGAAAAACCTATATATTTGAATATAAGACATTTGAATAAAAAATTATATGAGGGAAAAATACATCCATTATTGTATCGTAATGCAGATGAGTAAAGCTAGACACATTAGTGGGGTGAAATATAGATTTAAATACCATAAATTTTATCAATAAAAAAACATATTTAACAAGATCAAACCAATAATATTCCCAAAACCAAAAATCAATTAAAATGGTTATCGAACATAGCCCAGGGTTCTGTAAAAATATTTTAATCAAATAGAATCTGATATATAAGTCATCAGTAATATTGAGAGATTAATTATACATTCACAGTGTATCAAATCATAATTTTTAAGTAGTGGTAACATAATTAGTGTTTTAATAATATTAACTATATGAAAAAAATTCTAATAGAGTCGGCATCACAATAGTAATAATATATATAAATAATTAGCTAAGTATTGATTCTTTCTTAAAGAGAATGTAATCATAATTAGGGAAATATTTTTTATAGAATAATACAGGGTAAAATAATTGTTTTCGAATAAAACATATTATGATAAAAAAAATATGAATAGAAAGATGAATATAAAAGGATTCACTTTTTATTTGAATTGAAACAGAAATAAAACACTTGTAATTAACCAAGTAATAATGATGAACACAGATATTTTTTCCCAAAGAGTAGTGTACACAATATTCTTGGATAATGGTCTACTATTTTTTACTTACAAGAACATTTATCTTTCCCTTACTATAAAAAGCCATCAATATAATGATTAGTTTGTCTAACTATTCCAGTTGTCCTGCAATATGATGATTATATATTCTATCCCACTATCCCCGTGATCCGTTGATGCAATGAACGACTTTTCTAAATCACAATCCCCATGATAGATTGATGTAATGATTGGATTTTTTATCTCACTATCTCAGTCATCCCTTGATCTAATACATTTGATCAATCGTTATAATTACATACTAAAAAATTCAACATGTACAATTAACAAGTATTTCACTATTGTAAGCATTATAGCTCTCATACACTAATATTTATATGATGAAATTGATCAGAATGTTTCTCCAAACTCTTTGAATAACTATATATTTATATGTCTATATCAAATAATCCTCTAGATTCCATCGAATGGTAATATTTCATTGATTTCTGATTCTAAATTAGAAACCATTCACATCAATGACTATATAATAACAGAATACATAACATTGTTTAGATTTACAACATTTGTATTGTAAAACATATTTCTTATATTAAAAATCTGATTTTATGAGAAATTCTTGGAGACTAATTATGATTTAAATTGTGACCATAATGAGTTAAATTATTATGATTTTATCAAAAGAAAAGACAAAACACGAGATATTTTATTTTTTAAAAGGATGGGGTTGAATACTCATTTATTATTAAATTAAAGAGAAGACGTTGTTTAATTGGGTAGAGGGAGACCCATTACATATCCTGATGGCCCAATCGGAATTTTAGGCCATTACATGGCCCGTAGGCCCAAATTTTTGGCCCAAAGCCCATTATGTGAATAGTACTATGACAGTACCCACCAACTACAGTGCCTTATAGTTCCCTACCACCGCTACAATACACTTCCACCGCTACTGTGCCCTACCACCGCTAGAGTGCCTGCCTCTGCTATATTACACTACAGTAACAGCGCCAAATGGGTTTTGAACCCCCAATTTTCATGTTGGATTATGGGGTTTTTACCACTAAGACAAACCAAAAAATCATCATGAGATATTTTATTTGATCTAACAAAACTATTTATATTAATTATAAAATCCAGTCTCATTACGATAATCAAAATGAATAGTATATTTTCGTAACACCTTAATGCCTATTCTATAAGAGATAAATGATGATGATTTATAAAAATTGAATTATAAAAATTATTGAAAATGAAATTTAATAATGAGAAATGATGTTTGTGATTAAAAAAAATGTATAAAAATATTCATAAGCAAATATTTTGACTCAACAGTCTCCCCCAGTATGGAAATCATAGCCCACAAAACATAAATGAATTGGAATCATGGAATCTTATTCAGAAATTAAAATTATACTTTTCTCCCCCTATGTTTATAAATTATTTTAACATAATTCTGAAAATGACAAACTCCCTTTTGGGATAATAAATCCCCATAATGAACATATTCTCCGATAAAGAAGGAATTTCTCTCCCTTAATTAATATTTCTCTTTATTTGTATTTTCGAAAAAGGTAATGGGGAATAGAATTTGTGAATCCTGAAAGAGCGATAGTGAAATGTAATAAAAAACAATACGATAAATATATTATTTCATTTTTTTGGATAAAAAATAGAAAATTTCTATAAGATTTTTGATTTAAAGACTTTATTCTTTATTATACATCATTACTTTGATGATGGTCCTCATATTTTTTCACACATTTATATGTTCCAAATAATTTTCAATATTTTCATCTTGAGATATAATTTTTTTTCTATGGATAAATATTTTAATAAAATATCTTATTCTAGTCAATTTTAGATTTAAATACATTTAGGAATACATAATTCTGATTCTTAAATGAAATAATTTCAAACTAATAGACCTTGAGTCTTGATATATCATTCTACAAATAACACACAATTCATTTTATTATATGACATAGTGAGTCTAATTTCAGTTGTATTTATAAATTGCAAATGGAATTTTCCCTATTGTTCATATCTTTAGAAAAATATTGAAGGCGCCATCAACTACATTTAATGAATTATTAAAATATTCAAGATAATTATAGTGACATTTTATATATATTATTAACAATATGATACCATTTTTCTATCATATTGAAACTTTTCCAATGATCCCCGACAAATCCTTAAAATAATTTGAATTTGGCCTCCATGTATATCAATTTTATGGTTAAATTTTACACTATATCAAATTTTTCATATTGATTTTGGGCAATATAATAAACCATGGTTTCCAGTCATAGAAAATATGTAATTTTTTTCTCAAATATGTTTATGGTATGAATGATATAGTCAATGACATGAGTT
Source organism: Viscum album (assembly GCA_963277665.1). Taxonomy (NCBI): domain Eukaryota; kingdom Viridiplantae; phylum Streptophyta; class Magnoliopsida; order Santalales; family Viscaceae; genus Viscum; species Viscum album. The sequence goes on from OY728145.1 coordinate 1,738,747,932, forward strand.
GTAAACCAATTAAAATATATTGAATATGATTGACTTGTTTTAGGAGGCTTAGTAATATTATTTATTAAGCATTATACATGTCTTTTTCTGAATAATTGTTTTGACTAAAACATCATATTTATTTTATCCAAATAAAAAAACAACATGTTTGGTGTCTGATTTTTCAAGTCTTTTTCCATGAATTTTTAATAATATGATTAAAAAAATAATTTTGTATGACACGATTTATTTTTCAAAATGTTTTATTTGTCTATTTGAAATTCATGAGATGTTAACATTGAAGACGTTTCTTATGAGGTTCTTAGAGAAAGATTATCTAAAAGTGATTTATCAAATACATCACCTTTAGTATATAAAAAATTATAGATCTATACAGTCACCATATATACATTATTCAACTTATTTTTCTTTTCCAGATCTTGAAAAGATGGAACAATTGTACTCACAAACGAATGTTCACTAATAAAAATTTCAGAAGATGCATTTTTTTTACCTGTCTTAAAAGAGGGTAAGTTATGTTTAGTTGATTTCATTCTAACATATTTCCTGAAACTATTAGGTACATGAGCTTCTGAAAATATTTTCTACATATTCTTCTTATATAATTCTTATTTTAGAGAATTCATAGCATGATGTTTGATAACTAGTGCCTCATCTAGGTCAGACCAAAAGATGGTTCTACAATGATATTTTATTTCTTTTTATGCATCTAACTATTAAAAAATAATTACTATCATTATTCTTATTTTTGGTTTTTTAGTTGAAGTGGTATCAGGTGTCCTATTTTCTTGAACATTGAGTTTAGTTTATTTTGAAATCATCTCACTACCCTGTTTATCTTTGAAAGATTTTTCATCTTCAGGTTTGTTTTTAACAAACTTATTCAATTCATTATCAAACGATATTTAATACTTTTGATCATAACATCACTAATATAATGAATCTATACCTTCATCTAGTACTATTTTATCACAATCATGAAGTACTCCATACACATTATTAAAAAAAATACATAATATCATCTGATACATAATAATATTGGATTTTAAAGAACTATTTTTATTGTTATTCAGAGGGAATACATTTTAATCGATCATATAGATTTTTCTCATGTTCACCACGAATTACAATAAAATGATATTTATTAACATAAGGTCTTCCTTATCACACTCTCTTAGTATTAATATGTATTTTGTACATAAATATGTTATATGATTCTCATGGGATATATATAAAACACTCATTATTCTTTCAAATTATTCTAATAAAAAATCCACAACACATTTATTATTAAAATATCCATAGTTATTAGTATATTTATGAGAAGGAATATATGACTACCCTTTAGAAGTAATGCCAATAAGACTCCCATAATACATAAAAAACTTTATATACTCCTATCCATAAATTTTATGTGTCAATTTTCATTCTTCATTTTGCAATAAAAAACCAACAGAAGTATAAAATTATATAATTTCATTATCAAATAACATTTCATAATTTCTATCAATTTTCTCAATAGATGGAAATTTTTAACTATAATAGTATATAATGTCTTTTAAAGAGTAATCATATTTATCATAATATGTTTTATTTACTAACCATTTAGTTAAAATATCGATATTACTGAAATATCATGAAGCTATTGAATTTAGTGATAATATTGATGATTCAATCATGATGAATTTTCTCATAAGAATAAAATCGTATATTAGAAATTGAAGGGTTATATTACATCGATGTAGAAAATAAGATTTGATATATGTGGGAAACACAAGGAGTCCCCATTATATTTGATGTCAAGGGCATTGATTCAACTTATACTATAGAGAATTAAATTATGTTGATCTTATAGTTATAAACCCTTTGAAGAATATTTTTTATAAAAATAAACTATTATGGTCATTAAGGATAGATTTTTATCGCATTCAGCAGATTCAATAATAAATTTTGGATTGATTTTAAAAAAAATTATAAATTTATAAAATAACTATAGAAATAATACAAATGTAATAAAAATAGTTTATAATATAGGAATAGAAATTGTAAATTTCAGAATGTGATGTTCATAACATTGTTACAAAATATTAATTCATGTTTATTAGAATAATATGAATAAATTTTTGAGTATTAAAAAATTAGTATTAAAAAAGGTTACTACAAAAAAATATATTATGATGAAAATTTTTGAGTATAAAAAATGTTTGGTACGAAGAAAAAAATTATCAATGAAACAAAAGGTTGAGTATGAAAATATTTGATTATTAAAAAAAATTTATTAATATAATAAAATTTGTCTATATGATAATAATTTGGGTATGAGAATATTTTGGAATAAAAAACATTTGAGTATAAAAAATGAAAACATTCATATGTACTACGTATTGAAAACTAGTATCATAATCTATGTAGATTGATTAAAAATGATTTATATGTGAATTAATAATTTATGATCACTATTTTTAGAATCTATTTATTATTTTAAAATTTATCATATGGTATTGGTTTTGTAAAAATGTAAGAAAGTTGTTCTTGAATTCTAATAAATTGTAAAAAGATATTTCTTTTTTGTGTGTAATGCCTAAGAAAATGATTCATAATATCAATGTGTTTTTTCATTAGAGTGAAGTTAATTGTTTCTAACAAATGAAATTGAACAAATGTTATTAAATATTAATTTAGTTTTTTTAAATATTTTTTATATACTGTGACTCTCTGTTGAATCCACAACACTTATGCACAACAAGATCCAACTAACACATAGTCGTCTTCAGTAGTGGAATATTGTACTATGTTTTTTCCTTAAAAGACCTTGAAACTAAAGAATCACCTATGAAATGAAATGTTCTAAATGCACTTTTTTTATTGATTCTATAACCACTAAAGGAATCATCTGAATAAAAATTAATTAAAAAAATTTCTAGATGAATAAAAATGTTCTAAATCCATAATTACCATTAGATAAAAAATATTTGATTTTATTAATTTTATATGGAGTTCGATTGAATTATCTTGAAACCATTAACATAGTAAAATAGAAAACATATGAATGGGAGACTAAATATTATGTATAGTAAACATGCTATCATTCCCCTAAAAAATAATCGATCAACTAGTTTCCCAACATCATCCATATAATGTCATTTTGAAGTATTAATTAGAGTACTAATACATTTAGTATTTGTTTTCCATTCTTTTTATGAATATCATTAATATAATATTATTATGATATATAAGATTATTTTTTGTTTTTTCAAAATTTGAAAAACAAATAAATGTTAACTAACCCATCATAATCATTTCAAACTCAAATTTCATAAGATTTATAAATGAATATGTCAATGAATTTTTAGTTTATTTCAATATATAGTTAGATACATTTATTTGAACAATTATAATATATTTATTAACATACTTTATAAAAATAGTTTTATCCACAATTCCCTTAACATAATTTTTTTTTGTAAAAAATCATATTAATCTATCATAATAAACTCTACGTGTTGTTTATTGCAATGTAATGCTTGGGTATATTTATAAACATAATAAGTATGTTTTCTATTTTCAAAACCAAGACGTTGATAAAAAATTTCCTCTTAACCATAATAATTATATAACTCACACGGCATGTCCATTTGAAAACGTTTGAAAGAAAAAAAGTATACAAAGGCTCATTGAATACAAATATATTCATGTATGGCTATTAGAGAGTTGGTTTATTCATAATATATTACTTATTATTGAAAATGAACATTCTCAATATGTCTTGATTTATTTCTTAGGATTATTCCATTTTCTTCACACTTATTTGAGAAACACATTTTACTCCAATTATTAAAATTACTTTAGGTCTTTCTACCATATGTGATACAATGTTTGTTAAAAATTTATTTAGAACATTATTTATAGAATAAATCAAATAATTATCCCCAAATAAACATTTATATTTTTAGGTTGAAAAACTGGAATCTAAAACAATATGTTCAAATTGAATTGATAATGAATATATAGACCCAATAAGATGATTAAAATCACTAATAAGACCATCACTATAATGATTCCAAATAAACAATTGAATAAGAGTTTTTAAAACCTATTAATCATCCTAATGTAGAAAATTATCCTGAATAAATACAAAAGAAATAATTTCATTATTATTATCCTTATTAGAAAAATCATCCATCATTGGTTAGAGATTAATTTTTTTTAAAAACAGCTGGGGATGTTGTTTGGGTTTTCTTTAAAAAAAGGTTCAGTTTTATCAAATTTTACATATACTATTTATTCAATTGTAAAATATTTTTTATTAAAAACACTCTATGACATAGAAGTAGTGGAATAACATAAATATATTACTTCTTCATATTTTTGTATGATTTTGTGAAAAATATCTTCCATATTGAAGATGAATACATTTTATCAAAATAATCTAGAAAAAGAGACATTTTTTATCACTTGAAAAAATCATGTAGTGTTTTATTATGAAAAGGACTAATTAAAACTGTATTTGTAGTATAACGAAGAAAACTATCTATATTATCCCAAAATCATAGTAATTGAGTATTCACTAAAACATGGTTCTTATTATTTCTTGAGGATATAATTTTTTCTTTCAAAATCACCATTTTAATGAGGAGTCCAAGGAGGTAAAAATATGTGGATAATTAATATTTTCTAAAAAAGATTCAACGTTGGAATTTAAAAATTCTACATCGTGATCACTATAAATAGTAATCCAGTGAAGGGTTTTCTCATTTTTTTTCTTTTTTTATAATTTGTTTAAAAAATGATACAGATTTATCCACTATAATATATATCCATGTATATCTAGTGTAATCATCAATAAAAACAATAACATAGAAAATTATACCAATACATCCACTTTTTTATGGGACTAAAAATATTCATGTGGGATAACTCTAAAGAATCATAAGATGAGACATCAAAAATACATTTAAAACAAGACTAATTTCTCTTACCATATTTATAAGGGAAGAAAATTTTGAATAATAAAATCTACATTATGGTCAATTATTAACAACAATTTTCTCAGTCAATGTAGATAAATTATTAATGTTACATTGTTGCTTCATTCTACTCTCTGACCAATATTGATAATCCATTCCACTAATACAAGTCATGTCATGGAACATATAGTCTTCAATGTAATGTTTTAAAACATTCTAATAATGATGGGTTGAATGAATGAATTCACCCTTTCAATTTTTTAGTACAACTTTATCATTAGTAAAATTTTCAAGGTAACTTTAATCACATAATTAACTTATTCTTTCAAGGTTTTTATTAAGAACATTATCAATAAAAATATTTTAAGCTAACGATATATCATGGAGAACAATATTACCTATATCTATAATCTCCTCGTAGTCATTTTATCTCAAACTAACTTTTCAAACATTCATATTTATGATCTTTGCTAAGAATTAATTATTAACAGACATATCTCAGGAAGAACCAAAATCCATATACCATGTATTATTATTGATGGTACATCCATTTATTATAAAATAATACAATTATACTTATGAAACCCAAACAATATAGGGTTTTAAAATTTTAGGAATAAAACATTTAGGAATCCACAAATGCTTTGAAAAAAGTGGGCATAAACCAAGATATTTAAAATTATTTAAGAATCAATTTTTAGTCTAGTGGACACCGATTTGGAATATTATTGAAAAGGGTTGTAATTTTGGAATAAACTAATTGTTACTGTAAATGGGGTTTCTATTTATAATCCCTATTCTAGAACTAGTACCATGGGGCCAGATTTTCTTATTCATTTTCTAAAATCCTTCCATAAAAGATATATCATTTGAAAATTGTTTTCATAAAGTATAAATATCGTATTTTAGTTTTAAATATAAATTTTTTCCCTATTGAGTAATGGATTAAACATTTATTTTCTCAAAACTAGTTTTCAAACTATCAATTTTTGAAATACTATTTCTAAATATACAGAAATAATACCTTTTTGTAATATGGTTTATAATGACCTTTTGATAGATCTTATATTTACTTTTTTTAAATATCAATTCATGAGTTATATTTTTCATGTTTTTCATTTGAATTGTTAATTTATTTAAACATTACATTTGTTAATTTCTAATTTATTTTAAAATTGAGATTATTCATTATACAAATGTAAAATATTAAAATTAGTAGCTATAGGGGATTCATCATCAGAATATTTATAATTATTCTCATAGAGATAATATTCATCTAAAGACAAATTATTTAAGTAAAATGATATGTATACCATTTCTAAATAAAACTGATTTTAAATTGGTTTTCTAGAAATAAATCCAATATTACTCTAATCCGGGATTCATTTAAAACATGAATAGTATATTTAGTAATGCTTTTTACCACCATGCTTGATATTAAATTGGGTAACTAAGGGTAAAAATAATATAATATTATATTATAAAAGTAGTGAAAAATTTATAAAAATTTCATTATATTAGTTATTTTTAACCAGTTTCAACTTTGGCCTGACTTTGTGAGCCCATAGATCCACTTAGATGACATGAAGACAATTATATTAATATATCTAAAGGAATGACATTTTTTATTCTTTTGTTTTTAATAAGAGAAATATTTTTAATAGGGGGTAATATATGAGACCTATAAAACAATAAATTGTATTTATAAATATAATATATTTACCTATATCATGGTAATTTATATATAATTTTTATGAAATAAATAAATAAATTAAATGGTGACATAATGATGATGTAGTAACTGCTTCATTAACGGAATAATCAAATAAATTATTTTAAAAATATTAAAATAAATATAATTTTAAATAGTTGATACCATATTATAATTTTTTGTATATTTTAAATGATACAGATTAGTTAAGAGAGTATTTTTTAATATATAAATTTGTTAGGATATTTTGATAAATTCAAAAAATTAATACTTTTAAAATTGATATTAATGATATTTTCAAATAAATAATATTACATTTTATGATATAAAATTATAAAAATAAACTAAAAAATATGAAAATTATTTATTATAAGTTCTAAATTTAATAAATTACTCATTTATTGGAATGTTTTTCTTAAATGGTAAATATATTAACCCTCACATTGTATATAACATGATATCATGGTAAGAGTTAGAAGGGGTTGAAACCAATAGACAATGATTAGAAAAAAGAAAAAATGTATCTAATTTTAATTGGATTAATTTTACTCAACTAAAAATCATCATATCATCTAAATTAATAACTTTTAATCCATTTATATTCAAAAAAATTATTGTTTTAATTTCATGAAAAATTCCAATTGTCAACATCTCCTCTACTATAATGGGCACATGTTCTTTTCATTTTTCAGACATCAATACTTCTGTTGGTCTTCCAATATCTACCCACGTACATCAATATAATCCTTAAAAACATTCTACAGGCTTTATATTATTCATAATACCCTCCTTATAAATTTTATGTTGATAATGTAATGAAATTACCAAAAGAAGAGGTGTTATTTTTATTTAACTATTAATTTTTTATTTCATACCCAACTTACATAAAATCATATTCACCCATGATGAAATAATAAATATAGTATATTCAATATTCTAACATGTTTTTATGTTAAAAGATTCATCTAAATCTATTTTTACTGAAAGAGATGGGAAAATAATTATTCTTTTGTGTGTACGTGTGAGAAATTAGCTCAAAAAACTAATATAATTCATATTCAATTATCACATTTATAGAATATTTATTAATTTGTAACTAATGGTTTATATATTCTATTAGTAACATATTTTTCATTAAAATATAGTAATATATAATTTATACTTTAAATTTTCCATGTACATAAAAATGATAATACAGTTCATGTGTACATGTTAACTATCACCTCCACGAAGTGATGTGACTCATTTTCAGAACAAAATCACATGGATTCTATTATAAAATATTTATAATATATTAATGAAATAATAATATTTTGGTAATATAAAACAATACTCTCCTTCTATCCAAAATTATCATTGAAAAATTGAAACGTCAATCATACATACGTACGACCTACCGTCTCGAGTATTATAATATTTTTAATATTTTATACATAAAATAATCCTTTTATTTAAAAGATTAATTATTTCTTAAAAGATATTATTATTTAATGAGTTTTAATCGATAAAACATATAATTATGAACAAATTAATTATTGAAATAATACCAAAGTCATTTTGGACTCAAGTGCTGAATATCATCAAAACATATGAAAATAACATAAACAATTAATTAATATTTATAACATGATAATTAGTGATATAGAAGTAATAATAAACAATTAAAATTTTCTACAGAATTTAAATAATTAAACTAGGTTTCATTTTGAGGAATATATGAATTTTACATAACGAGTCTGACTCAAGGTAATAGATTTTGTCTTAATCCCTTATTTTTGAGACATTTATTAGTAATATGCACCTATATTTTTTTATAAGATGTATATACAGCATCTAGGACAATTTATATTCATATTTTATTTTTACACTTTCTATTTAAATTTTTTATAAATTTATTATTTTTGGGATATTATGATTTAAATGTTTAAAGTGGTTTGAAAGACCTTAAATGGTTAAAATTTTAATTATAAAATATTTTTCATCATGTTAGTATTATTGATAGTATATTACATATTTATTTATAAGGAAACATAATTTCATAAACGAAATTATCATTCTATTTTATATTTAATTCAATTTTTTTTAAAAAAAATCTATTTATTTTTCAATACATATGTTTTTACATTCATTAAAATCAAAAAATTAATCTTTTTTCAAAAAATATGGGGACCTAAACTTCACCACCATTGTGAAAATTATTTGACAGTTGTATTCCAATATAACACTTCATATTTTTAGAAATAAAAATATCATTTTTTTTATTTTATGGGTATTTTGTTTTTTATAAATGTTTTGTTAAGGGATATATTATATAAATTTTCATTCATTGTATTAAACATATTTTATATTGACCATGAGATGGTAAAGTAATGTATGAAATAAATATTTTTTATTTTCTATTGTATTTCCATTTTTTTATAGAATTACATTGATATAAATAATTCATTATTTTAACTAATTATACTATCATTAAACTGAAATTTATTATAAAAACCACTTTTATAGTTTCCCTTTCAACTAGTATTAAAAACAATAAATGGAATGTTTTTATCATATAGGAAATAAAAATAATTTCTCACAATCATGGACCTTTAATATATTTATTCATCCATCATATGTTTAATATTTTATTTTAAAATAATTTTTTTCATTTATTATTGCTCAAATTTTTAATAATGAAATATTATATGAAAGTGGAGTTTTTTTCTTTTTTTATGTGTTAGGATTTTGTTATAGTTATGGAAACTATTTATGTGTACCTGTGGTCACACGATAATCTCTTGGTATGTGTGAATGTGATAGGTCTTTAATTAATTAGGTAGTGATATGTAGATAATCTGTAGGGTTTCTCCTAATATATTAATGGAATACACTACGGTGTGTATTCTTAAGCTAACTATGAAGTAATATTTTTATGTATCCATGAATGCTACTGAAATAGTAGAATAATATTTATTACAGAAGTTATATTTATGATTTATGATTTCTATAGAGTGTAATAGAATATTTTTATTTAATGAGGTAATATAATCTGAATTTTTTATGGGTTGAAGGTGTAACTCTTGGAAAAAATTCATAGATTTAAATTATTCCTTAACTAACAGTTTTGTTCATTCATTTATGTCACTTTTTGAGATTTTTTATCTCATTTCAATTTTCAAAATGTCATTAAAAGTTTATAAGAATGGGTAAGGGAAAAGAGGATATACTGATGAATGTTTGCTAAATTTCTAAGAAAAATTAATAATGTTTTATTTTAGAGTGTTTTATTTTGTGAAAAAATAGATATTGTGTATAAGAGAAAACTTTTTTATATTTGAGTTGTTATATAATATTTATGTCCTAACTAATGGAAACTACAATCCTAATAAAAACCACAATTTGAAAGACTGTAATTTTCCTAACTAAAATTCATGATTATATAATATTTAAGGTTTGGGTCTTATAAATAATATTAACATGTATTATCTTACATTATCATTACTACCTTCTATTTGAAGCGTTAATGAAAAATGAATCACATTGCCTATCGAAATAGTATTCTATTATATTAACAAGCGACACCATCATTTACCTAACTACACAGTATGTATTAATTTTAATGTGATTTGAAAAATTATTTAATTGTAAAAATATCTTAAATAAATTATACATATTTTAAATTATTAATTATATCCATCATTTCTTTTTTATGATGGAAAATGAATTACATCATTTCTTGAAGAGGTAATCGTCCATAAACATGACCATCTATTTCGATTCCCATTTGACGAAAGATTATATTAATATTAGTTTCATAATTAACATAATAAAATAATAGTATAAATTATATAGTTGTGTTATTTTTAATTAATATTTGTATATAATTAGTATCATTTAGAAAAAATATTTTAAATGATAACACAAATTTAAAATATGTACAAATTAATCACGAAACCACATTAGAATTAACTTAATACCTTACAAGATTGAATTCATAACAAATAATATGCCTCTAGGTTTTTTGGAAGAAATTATGTAGGTTTTTTTGATAGGCCTTGGCCAATACAATAGATTTTTAGAATTGACAATTTGAATGAATAGTGGGTTGACCTTTCAATGCAGAGGAGAGGGGACACATCAAATTTTATTTAAGAGAAATTGATTCCCACATTTTACATAGACCAAAAGCAACCAACATTGGATCACTCTACAACCATATAATTAAATCACTGAAACATCTCCATAAAATGGGTGTTTGATAAGTTGGTATATCATTTTTTCACTTATCATTATAGTTTAACAAAAATTTAATTTGTATTTACCCTAACTATGGTAATTAATTTTGTAATATTTTCTTTATTCATTATGGAAAATTTTATTTTTACATTAATATATAATATTAATTTTTATGATTAAAAACATTTAATCCTTTAATATAATATTCAATTCACAAAATTGTGTTAATTTAATTTTTAAAAAACCCATTGGCTCGATAAAATTTTTTGTTTCCATAGAATAATTTTTCATATATATGGGTAGTTTCTCTATAGAAATTGAAAATAAGAATTTTATTAATGGTCAAAATTAGTTAATCTACATTATTATTGATCTATATTTATAGTATATTATAAATAATATTTAAAAAAATTGTCAAAATTTTATTAGAAAATGATGTTTCCAAAAATAATAATATTTTTCCCTAATCACAAAAAATAAATCATTTAATAAAAATAAATAAATGTCACCCAATATACATTTTTCATATATATTATAAAAAATAACTTCCATTTTCCAAATAAAAACTCTTACCATAGTAAATATTAATTATAATTTATATTTGAAATGTCACTTTAAACAACAATATATAAAATAATTATTTTCATAAAACAATTCCACTACAGGAGACAATGAAATATTAATGGTTTAGAATTTTTTGTAGTTCCACATCTATCGGTATTGATTGTACTAATGGATTTTGTGATTTTTACGTGATTTTAAAATGGTATAAACCTATAATAATGCATTGAAAAAATATTTCTTAGAGTACATATACTAATGGCTTTAAAACCATTGGTGTATGTAATTCCAAAGGTGTGGCTAGTCTTAATGATTTTTTCAAAATATTTGTATATGTACACTATTAAAAAAACATAGCATTGGGTATTGATCCCACAACCTCTCTTCTATATTCTAATGACTTTATAACTATCCTATAAAAACTTATATGATCGTATACAAAAATATATATATATATATTATGCATAAAATATGGAACCACCAATACCAATGTTTTGAACACACTATTGTTATGTGCACACAAAAATTAAATATACCTATGTTTTGACCCAACTATTATTTTAGGTGGACATAAACAAACCTATAAAAACTATTTCACTAAAATTTTGGTATATGTATCAATAAAAATTTCTTATTCCAATGGTTATACATAAAATTTGTATTAGTGGACATATATATTTTTATACAAATGGTTTTCCCAAAATTTTAGTATAGTTATCTTGGAAAATTACCTACACCAACAGTTTGGTCAAACTATTATTATAGGTGTCCATTTAAATACTTATACCAATGGTTTTTGAAAACCCTGGTGTAGAAGTGTGTGTATAGCTCAGATTTCTAATAGTGTTATTTTCATTCATATGGTCATTATTATATTTATAATCAATATCCATCAAATTAAATTATTTTATAAATTTGTAAACCATGCAATTTTTTTAAAATTGTGTTATTTTTAATTATACAATCCAATTTAATATATATAATTCATGTTCTTATTTAAAATATACTAGTATTATAGAGAATCACATTTCATATATAGATGTGTTTTTTACATCGAATGATATCTATGATATTGAATTAAAATATAAAAATTATAATTTAAATTCTCATGGTTTTACATTATCATCTACTTGTACTGCTTCAACTCTTTTAGGCTATCATATATGATGATCACCTTTTAAAATATAGGCGGTGTGAGATACTACTCGCATTTGATAAATTGAATCCTCGCAATTTAAACAAGATGTAGGTAATCTGGCATTTTAAAATTTATATAACCTTTTTTGGAATCCCTCATCATAAAATGGGTTAAAAAGTAATCAATTTGATAATAGATATATGAAAGTATAAAGATCATATAATCATGATTCACAATATGATTTTTTTTTAAATGGAGTTATTTATGTAGAAAATAATACTTATTCATTAGGTTTAATAGTGTTTTATAGGGAATATTTGTAACAATAATGTAAATTTTTAACAGAAATGGAACACCCTCAAAATCATTGATCTACGAGTTTTTAAGAGTCCATATGATTGATTTGAAATAATTTTAATTGGTTAACATTTATTATTTAATAAATTTTTAATGAGATCATGTGAATTTTGATATTATTTTGATGGAGAGAACAAGAAAATATACTACCAAATATATCATTTTGTTATGGATCAATAATTTCAAAATTCACATATTTCACCTTGAAATCAATATTAACTAATAGTTTTATATACCAAACAAAGTGAAATTAACATTTAATTGATCAATAAATAGATAAAAAATAGATATTGATTCCTCATATACCTTGTTATATTAAAAAAATAAAATGGATAGAAGAATATATCTAATGATATAAAATGTTCATCTTAATCCAATCTAAAAATATTAAACCTGAAAACCAAGCCAAAATCTTTCAGACCAAATTCAATGTTAATAATTTTAAATTGATCTTAATAAATCATAATTATAATCCCACCCAATTTTTAGTGGCCCTTAATCTCATTTTAATAATATCTGAATCCCACTATAACCATAAAATATTAATGAAGACTTAAATTCTTCTAAAAATAAAATCATAGGTCTTCGAATATATCTTATAGATATAATAATGCAATAAACATTATCAGGGATTTCATAAACCATATAATTTGAAAAAAATTATGTTCATCAATACTATCACATTAACACATATTTTACATTATTCTCTCAACATAGAGATAATATTAAGTGTCATATTCCCAAAATCATGTGCTTTAAAAAAGATCATCCTGAAATATAATTACTTTTCATAGTACTAGTGACGATGTGCTTTGAATCCATACGGAAATAGTGATGATGATTAATTTTTATTAATTTAAAATAATTCTAAAACAATTTTATAACATAGTTACCAAATCAAACTTAATAATTACATGAAAAATCAACTTATAATGAATTAATAAAAAATTATTAACATTGATACTGTAACACCCCAGGTAAATAAAGAATATGACATTTTTATACTTATCCATATTTGGGAATAAAATATTAATATTACTTTAAAGGTGACGCTATGCTCGATGGCGTACCCAATACACAACAACGAGTTTCTTGGGAATCTTACGTTGCACTCTAATAATAAAATAATATTATTTTAAATGGTAGTTAACGCCTAGCCGTTGTAATGGAGGGAATCAACAAAAATAACTAAAAAATTATTATATATGTTTGTCAAATATTTTTACTCTTTACAATAAATTATAGAGGATTAAAAATGTGAATGAATACAATTTTAAGCGTAGACAGTCTAATATTCTTTAAAAGGCCGATTAACTGCCTTTTGACGGAGAACCTCTTTTAAATCCACTTTTTGACAATTTTATGTGTTATATTTGACAAAATAAAATTCTTCTTTAGAATCGAGACATCAAAATTTACTTTGTGTAAATTTTTGATATTTTTCTGAAAAAGTGCAATTATTAATGAATAGTGAAAAATGTTGTATTTTAATTCAAAACCTATTTTTAATATAATTTATTTATATGATTATATTACATTTTGAATTGGTTTTAAAGTTAAATTAGAATATAGTTTTACCATTTAATCCAATAGTGGTTGATGGAATTAATTTCTCTTTGAAATCGAACTTAAACTAGTGTCAATCTTTTGATACATTTTGTTTCATAAAAACACGCTATTTGTTTTGACAGTGGGAATTAATTATTAAATTAATTAATGAAACTTATATGTTTTGAATTTTGTAAAATACACATCATTTTTGAATTCAGAATATCAAATATTGCTTAGGGTGAATTTTTGGTAATTTTCTGAAAAACATCAATTTTTGATGAATAGTGAAACCACTAAGTAGTACTTATAAAAACTGATTTTCCGTTTAAATGATATTTTGCCACCATTTTGTTTTTAATTTCAAAAATCCAACACACATGGTTGTCATTAATAATTAAAATGTGGTTCAATGGGATTAAAATAATTTTTTGGTGAATAGTAACTTATTAAGTTTTTAATTATGATTAGAGGTAATTAGTGTAGTTTAAGATAAGAATAATGTTTTAATAAAATTAAATGACCCAGAAAAATGTCCTTACCTCATTGGATGAGTCATGGCCGACCAAGAAAATCCATGGGTCAACTTGGGAACCCCATTGAGCCACTTTGGTTGGGAAATGACATAAATAACTTTTTATTTAATGTTAAAGTAAAAGTGACACAAACATGAGATGTTTTACTATAACAATTTTTAAATGGAGTTATACAAGTTCTATTGTTGACTATAAATATTCATTGGAAATATAAAAATATATACTAAATCATTTGTATTTATTTTATAATTTTTAGACATTATTTAAATAAAATTATTTATGACATCATGATGATGCAGCGATGACCTCATTATTTAACGATTTAAATAAAATGGAATGATAATGTAAAATATGATACCTACACATGTCCAAAACCTACTGGATGGGTGGATTTCTAACCCTTATCACCTTATACTTGATACACATCAATTTGGGACCATTAAAACCCAAATATCATTCTAAAATAAAGTAACATTTCCTTACTTTCCAAGAGTGCCCCTCCTCTCCTCTTATAAGAGGCCCCCACCTCTACCTCCTTACCCTTACTTACAAAGCATTTGGTTCAGAGAACCCCAGACCATTTTGTCTCTTCACATCCCTATATAACTCCTTGAAGCCTCACTTTGGGCATAATCCTTTCCAAGGAAGCCTTTGAGCTCAAATCCAAGGAAGTTACCCGATTTTAAGGTAATGTCTTTGCATGAGTCATTTTGATTTATTTTGCTTCTCCAACCCCCTAAACTCTTTTTATTAATTTATTTTGTAACTAATCCAGTATCTAAAATATACTAGGATGTTTTTATACGAAGGTTTCGAGCTACACTTACACACACCTACATATAATGGTTAAAGAACATACTGTTTCCGTGGATGGCGAATTTCTTCCTCCCGAAACGATGATTGTTCAACATTCTTCTAACACCTTCAAAGGTGGCCATTTAGATGACACTGTATTTATATACGATATCTAATATGATTATGTTTCACTTAAGATTCTTTATTTTTCATTTATGTCATACCTTTATGGTTTCCATTATGGGTAAACACGATAACTTCATTTAAGAAAGTGCGGACTACTGGCCCCTTAAAGTGATTTGATTCGTTAATACCATATGTGGTACGTATAAAGGATATATTTAATGATATTATATATGATACCATACTGGAATTAAAATACTATTATTTATCATTATGTTTTAATTCCATTAAATATGAAATAGAAATGGAAGTAGCGTTCATGCGTACGTACGACTTACCGTCTCCATGAACGATGCATTTCATTTCTTATCCCCAAATGTAATGTATTATTATGAGTACATATATATAATGGATATATATGATTTATGTTACATATAAATGATTAATATAATTATGTAATTTAAAATATACTTACCTATCATATAGTTTTAATTCCATTAATGTGACATAGAAATGAAAGTAGCGTTCATGCGTACGCACGGCTTACCGTCTCCATGAACGGTGCATTCCATTTATTTCCTCTAAATGATTATGTGATATTATAAATAAATGTATATTCTGGATATACATGATATATATGATATCCAAATCTGGAATTTCATTCTGGATATAAAGAACCTTGGACCACACGAACAACATGTAATTGTAAGAAGTCCACTTTCGACTTAAGAACCAAGTATCGACAAAACAAACATTATTAACATAAATGATTACATAATGTCTATGACATGGTAATAAGTGATATAAAAGGAATAATTAACTTTAAAAAGGTTCTTAAGGAAGTATGAATTAAATCAAGTTTATTATTCAGGAGATTAAAGAATGATCGAGTCAAGTCAGACCTGAGGTAAGGGATCTAACTCCTCTCTTTGTTTTTAAGTACACTCTTTTATGTCATTCCTTATAAAGCAAATCTTTATTATTATTGGGATGTTATTTTATATTACTCTTACTGTAATTTTTATGTTCATATGATGAGAGACCCTATTCTCTCTCATCAATCCATTTTGGAAGTTTTCAGTGGCACCGTTAGGCTGCCGAATTTTCGTAAGAGATCATACACCTCTCTTTCTTTTAAAGTACTATCATTTATGTCACTTCTTTTAATCTCCTATTTGTTATGATGGGGGATGTTATTTTATATTCCAATTTCTTTAAAATTTATGTTAATATGATGAGATACCCTATTTGATCTCATCAATCCATTTTTGTATGTTTTAGGTGGCGCCGTTAGGCTGTCGAGTTTTCGTAAGGGATTTTTCATCTCACTTTTATTCCCATGAGATTTATGCTACACTTGCCACAATTTCCTTTGAGTTGTGTATGTACTGCCCATTATTTTACTCATTATACTTTCATTTATGAGTATTTACATCAATTTTGTATTGTCCTTCTTTCACGGGGTGCATGTCTCGAATGATACCCATGTCGGTAAGGGAACCTTTCACCCTCCTCTTTTTGTAAAAGACTTCCTTTGTTATGTCTTTTAATTAACATAATATTATGTTGGGATATGTTCTTATATATCCTTTTTTATTTAAATTTTATGTCCAAGTGATGAGATACCCCTTTTTATCTCTCATCAACTCATTTTCTAAATTTTGTAGTGACGCCGTTAGGCCGTCAAATTTTCGCAAGGGAACTTATTAACCCAAATATGAATCTTTGGGATAATATTGTACTCCTTGAATATGTCATTCTATGAATATGTGTGAATAACCTCTAATTTTTTTTACACATAATATCAACTTATATTGGGTGTATACGTTTGTCACACACAATTATGTAATTTATTTATCCTTAAACCAAGGATACCGTCTTTGTATGGGAATTCATCTCAATCTCCATTCATTGAGGCACATTTTTGTTTTATACACCACTTTCTTTAATACGGTGCATACAACCCTTTTACTTTTAAGTTTATTCAAAGGGAATCTTTTTATACGAAGCGTTTTACTAAACAAAGAAAGGGAATGTTTTTGTCGTACGTATCCGGCGACAATGACTTCTCCGTCGCCGAAAGTATTATTTGGTCTTTGGCTTCCTCAACAAGCTGTAATGTTTTTTAAAATATAGTAAATACCATATACTTTTTTTTGTATTTTGGTATTGAAAATGGTCTTGATAAAGGATTCTATTATGTCAATTTATTTAAATGATATATTGTGATTGAAATGTGGAAATGTTATCATTCCTTTATGTTGTTTTTATGTGTTATAATTTTATAATGGTACTTGGACCTTTTACGGGTGGTTACGTGATAAACCATATGATGGGTGGTGCCGTGAATACCAGGATGTGTGGTTACGTTATAACCTCCAATTCATTGGGTATGGAAGTCGGCCGTATGGATATTCCATTAAGTATGTATGGAAGTTGGCCGAATGGATATTCCATTAAGTGATATGTGTGGAAGTCGACCTTATCGTTATTCCACTTAAGTATGTTTATGTCCCAAGTTACCATTATATGTTATGTGATCTTTATATGGGTTTTATGGTAATTTTTTGGTTACATAAGGTTAAGTAATGAACTTTTATTCAGTGAATACTTTTTACTACTTCGAAAAGGTGAAAATTATTACTTTGATAATGTATACATGGTTTACTTGTTGTTTTGAAAAAATAACAGTTTTTATTCTTTGTGTATCCCTTAACGAGCGTTTTATGCTCATCCCAAGTTTTTAAAATGTTTTTCACAGGACATAACGTGGAATAGGGTCAAGGGTGGGATCAAGGGAAAGTCATGCTACCTAAAACATGGAACTAGTCATGTTTCTTTTTATGATTTTTTATTTTATGGAAACTTAGTAGAAAGTTTCTACATTATAATCATTTGAGATGTAATAGTTATGTCCTAAATCTGTAAAACTATAAACCTGAAAAGATCCTCAATGTGAATTATTCATTTAATTCAATATTAAGTATGGTTTAATGCCGGGGCCTTATAGTTGGTATCAATGGTCGGTTTAGATAACTTTAGAGGTTAGGGTATTCTTTAATCATAAGTGACATTACCATAATGGTTAGGATTTCAGATAGAGTCCTAGTTTTAGATAATGTGAATGAGTATGTATATCTTAGTGTTTATCATCCTCATTAATACATTATGGTTTTGTTGATATAGTCACATTGGCCATTTTGGTTTCAGTAAATGGTTGGATCTAGCAGGCACCAAAGTAACGATGGATGTGAAGGAAACTGTGACAGCTTTCTGAGCGAGCAACTGAATGATATGAGAGCTGCAATGAAAACTCTTGTGTTTATCCTCAACCAACTATCTGGAGTCATGATTGACCACCTAAACCTTGGTGATTTCTATAAGGCATCATATATGTGAGAAACAAATCATCATGAAACTACAGGTAATATCCATAAAGGTATGTGTGTTCAAAAACCCATGTGTCAAAGATGTGGAAAGAAACACCTAGGAAAATGACTAAAAGGGACATAAATATTCTATAGATGTGGAAATGAAAGTCATAATGCAAGAACCTTCCATGGAAAAAGGAAGCATCTTGTTGACTCGAGTAAAGGGAAATAAGTTCTTTCTGAGGGATCAATTGAATGTTTTAAATGTGGAGTGCATGGTCATTATGAAAACACATGTCCTATGAAGATGCTTCATGAATGGGGTCACCAAGATCATAAAAAATACTCATTTACCAATACCTAATTCCATTCCGATTGAGGGTGAAGAAACTGACAATGACAAATCAAAGGTATCGATTATTTCATAACTTTTGTTTTCCTATTTTGGAATCTTAAGATAGGATTCATGATTTTGTTTGTAGGAAAGAGGTATTTCAGAATAAGTTGGAAAGGAATGGTTAATGGATCATGAAGAATTTTGAATGTGTAAGAAGTCAACATATAAGGTTTTCAAGAGTTATGGTGAAATTCTTAAGAGTATTAAGTCTCTTTTGGTGATGAGGTTACATTAGAAGTATTTTTATAGTATGTGTAACCCTGATGTTTATTATATGAAAATTTTATTCAAGGAATAATTATCTATTCTTTTGTGGACATAGTTATAAATAACCATTTGGGTTTATATGATCCTTACTTTTGAGGTAATTATGGGTTACTACATGTTATGATGGAAGTGAAAGGCATGATATAAAATTGAGGTTAAACTATTTTATTGTCACTTTTGATGATTTTATCTCTTTTTGGGGAATGATTTGAGAATTATATAGTTTTTGAAAAAGGACAACATGTAGACCATGTGACAACCCATCGCGTCGGACGAAGCTGTGGGAATCGAACCCACAACCAAAGTCCAACTGGTATTTATCACCTACCACTAGACTACGTGAAGTCCCTGGTTAGTTTGACTGATTCGTTTTAGTTAGATGATTTTATGAATTAAGAGTAAGCTTATTTTGGGTTACCTATGGAATTTATTAACCCATCATGGAGGATATGTGATTAGGTTAATTACTTTTCAACACGAGACTTTTAGAGAAACTGATGTTATTTGAAGATAAGTGTTAATTTGTACCTTGGAAGACTATGTGACTAAATCCTTCAAATATTTGGGTTTCAATATTAGTTTGGTTTACTTTGAATAATTTTATGGACAAATTAATTATAGAATGGTCCTTGATGAACTTTGAGTTTTGTTTGAAAAATTTGGGAGATTAAGAATAGATTATCTTTTTATAAAGGGTTGTCCTTTTCTGGATTATCTGATCTTGTAATAACCATTTGGGTTTTGGTTTTGTTTAGAATCTAAATACATGGGAAGTATATAGTTCTCTTTTTTGGATTAGTTGATTATCTATAAATTGATTATAGTACTCTTAATGCGAACAAGTCTTCCTAAATACTTGTCTTTTGGAGAAAATATGAGTTTGATTAAGGAATCTAGTAAAAGTTCAAAGTCTACATGACAAGTAAGTATGTTTCGTTATGATTTAGTTAAGCTCAATAATAAATTCCTCAATGAAAAGTAACTTAAAACAAAAAATTTGTCTGTTAAATTTTTCTACTGGGGAATCGAATATCGTTTAACCCATCACAAGGTTGGGATTTTCTTATTGTTAACTTTCTCCTAAACATGTTTTCTATCACTGTCTATCAGAACATGACCCTTTGTTTTCTCCTCCATGTCCATGTTTTCCTACATGGAGTCCTAGTATGGGTTAACTCGGGTGACCTCTGTACTTATCTTTCATTATTTTAAATTGATTGTTTTACCGACTCTTTTTCCGATGTGGGATTTTCAAGGATGTTTCCAAGCCCAATTTTAAAATTGCGAGGACGCAATTCCCAAAAGGGGGGAAGGATGTAACACCCCAGGTAAATAAATAATATGAAATTTTTATACTTATCCATACTTGGGAATAAAATATTAATATTACTTCAAAGGGGATTCTATGCTCGATGGCGTACCCAATACGCAACAATGAGTTTCTTGGAAATCTTACGTTGCACTCTAATAAATAAATAATATTATTCTAAATGGTAGTTAACGCCTAGCCGTTTTAATGGAGGGAATGAACAGAAATAACTAAAAAATGATTATATATATTTGTCAAATATTTTTGCTCTTTACAATAAATGATAGAGGATTAAAAATGCGAATGAATCCAATTTTAAGCGTAGACAGTCTAATATTCTATAAAATGTCGATTAACCGCCATTTGATGGCGAACCTCTTTTAAATCCACCGTTTTACAATTTTATGTGTTATATTTGACAAAATAAAATTCTTCTTTAGAATAGAGACATCAAAATTTACATTGTGTAAATTTTTCGTATTTTTCCGAAAAAGTTCAATTTTTAATGAATAGTGAAAAATGTTGTATTTTAATTCAAAACCACTTTTTAATCTAATTTATTTATATGATTATATTACCTTTTGAATTGGTTTTAATGTGAAATTAGAATATATTTTTACCATTTAATCCAATAGTGGTCGATTGAATTAATTTCACTTTGAAATCGGACTTAAACTAGTGTCAATCTTTTGATACATTTTGTTTCATAAAAACACTATTTGTTTTGACAGCAGGAATTAATTATTAAATTAATTAATGAAACTTATATGTTTTTAATTTTTTAAAATAGACATCATTTTTGAATTCGGAATATCAAATATATCTTAGGGTGAACTTTTGGTAATTTTCTGAAAAACATCAATTTTTGATTAATAGTGAAACTACTAAGTAGTACTTATAAAAACTGATTTTCCGTTTAAATGATATTTTTCCTCCTTTGTGTTTTGAATTTCAACAATCCGACATACATGGTTGTCATTAATAAGTAAATGTGTTTCAATGGGATTAAAATAATTATTTGGTGAATAGTAACTTATTAAGTTTTTAATCGCGATTAAAGGTCATTAGTGTAGTTTAAGGTAAGAATAATATTTTAATAAAATTAAATGACCTAGACACATGTACTAAACCCATTGGATGAGTCAGGGACGACCAAGAAAATCCACGGGTCAACTAGGGGACCTCATGGAGCCACTTTGGTTGGGAAATGACATAAATAACGTTTTATTTAATGTTAAAGTAAAAATGACACAAACATGAGATGTTTTACTATAATAATTTTTAAATGGGGTTATACAAGTCATATTGTTGACTATAAATATTCATTGGAAATATAAAAAAATACCCTACATCATAGTATTTTTTTTATAATTGTTAGACATTAAATAAATTAAATTATTTATGACATCATGATGATGCAGCGATGACCTCATTATTTAACGATTTAATTAAAATGGAAGGATAATGTAAAATCTGAAACCTACACATGTCCAAATCCTATTGGATGGGTGGATTTAGAACCCATATCACCATATCCTCGAACCACATCAATTTGGGAAGATTTATATCCGAAAATCATTCTAAAATAAATTAACATTTCCTTACTTTCCAAGAGTGCCTGTCCTCTCCTATTATAAAAGGCCCCCACCTCTACCTCCTTACCCACACATCCAAAGCCTTTGGCTCGGCCAAACCCAGCCCATTTTGTCTCTAAACATCCCTCTATAACTCCTTGAAGCCTCACTTTTGGCAGAATCCTTTCCAAGGAAGCCTTTGAGCTCAAATCAAAGGAAGTTACCCGATTTTAAGGTAATGTCTTTGCTTGAGTCCTTTTGATTTATTTTGCTTCTCCAACCCCCTAAACTCTTTTTATTCATTTATTTTGTAACAAATATTGTATCTAAAATATACTAGTATGTTGTTATAATAATGTTTCGAGCTACACTTAAACACACTTACATATAATGGTTAAAGAACATACTGTTTACGTGGATGGCAAATTTCTGCCTCCCGAAACGGTGATTGTTCAACATTCTTCTAACACCTTCAAAGGTGGCCATTAAGATGACACTATATTGATATATGATATCTAATATGATTATGTTTTACTTATGCTTTTTTATTTTTCATTTATGACATACCTTTATAGTTTCCATTATGGGTAAACGCGATATCTTCATTTAAGGAAGTGCGGACTACCGCCCCCTCAAAGTGATTTGATTCGTTAATACCATATGTGATATGTATAAAGGATATATTTAATGATATTATATATGATACCATACTGGAATTAAAATACTATTTTATATAATTATTTTTTAATTCTATTTAATATGAAATAGAAATTGAAGTTGCGTTCATGCGTACGTACGGCTTACCGTCTCCATGAACGGTGCATTTCATTTCTTATCCCCAAATGTAATGTATTATTATGAGTACATATATATAATGGATATATATTATGTATGTTACATATAAATTATTAATATAATTCTGGAATTTAAAATATACATACCTCTCATATAGTTTTACTTCCATTAATTTGACATAGAAATGAATGTACCGTTTATGTGTACGTATGGCTTACCGTCTCCATGAACGGTGCATTTCATTTCTTTCCTCTAAATGATTATGTGATATTATAAATACATTTATATGCTGCATATTTATGATATATATGATATACAAATCATGGATGTCATTATGGATATAAAGAACCTTTGACCACACGAACAACATGTAATTGTAAGAAGTCCACTTTCGACTTAAGAACCAAGTATTGACAAAACAAACATTATTAACTTAAATGATTACATAATGTCTATGACATGTTAATAAGAGATATAAAAGTAATAATGAACTTGAAAAATGTTCTTAAGTATTTATAAATTAACTCAAGTTTATTATTTAAGAGATTAAAGAACGATCAAGTCAAGTCGGACCCGAGGTAAGGGATCTTACTCCTCTCTTTCTTTTTAAGTACACTCTTTTATGTCATTCATTCTAAAGATCATCTTTATTGTTATTGGTATGTTCTTTTATTTTACTCTTACTTTAAGATTTATTTTCATATGATGATAGACCCTATTCTCTCTCATCAATCCATTTTGGAAGTTTTGAGTGGCGTCGTTAGGCTGCCGAATTTTCGTACGAGATCCTACGTCTCTCTTTATTTTAAAGTACTCTCCCATATGTCACTTCTTTTAAGATCCTCTTTGTTATGTTGGGGGATGTTATTTTATATTCCTATTTCTGTAAACTTTTTGTTAATATTATGAGAGACCCTATTTGATCTCATCAATCCATTTTTTAATGTTTTATGTGGCGCCGTTAGACTGCCGAGTTTTCGTAAGGGATTTTTCATCTCACTTTTATTCCTGTGAGATTTATGCTACACTTGCCACAATTTCCTTTGAGTGGTGTATGTACTGCCCATTATTTTACTCATTGTGTAATATAATTTCAATTAACGATTCTTTACTTCAATTTTGTATTTTCCTTCTTTCACGGGGTGCATGTCTTGAAAGATACCCATGTCGGTAAGGGAACCATTCACCCTCCGCTTTTTGTAAAAGACTTATTTTGTTATGTCTTTTAATTCACATAATATTATGTTGGGATATGTTCTTATATATCCTTATTGATTTAAATTTTATTTCCAAGTGATGAGATACCCCTTTTTATCTCTCATCAACCCATTTTCTTAATTTTGTAGTGACACCGTTAGGCCGTCAAATTTTTGCAAGGGAGCTTCTTATCCCAAATTTGATTCTTTGGGATAATCTTGTACTCCTTGAATATGTCATTCTATGAATATGTGTGAATAAAATCTGATTGTTTTACACTTAATATCCACTTATATTGGGTGTATTCGTATGTCACACATAATTATGTAATTGATTTATCCTTAAACCAAGGATACCGTCTTTGTAGGGGACTTCGTCTCAATATCCATTCATTGAGGCACTTTTTTGTTTTATACACCACATTATTTAATATGGTGTATAAACCCCATGGAATTTTACGTTTATTCAAAAGGAATATTTTTATACGAAGCGTTTTACAAAACAACAAAAGGGAATGTTTTTGTCGTACGTATGCGGCGAAAATGACTTCTCCGCCGCTGCGAGTATTATTTGGTCTTTGGATTCCTCAACAAGTCGTAATGTTTTTTAAAATAAAATAAATAACATATACTTTTTTTGTATTTTGGTATTGAAAATGGTTTTGATAAAGGATTCTATTATGTCAATTTATTTAAATGATATATTGTGATTGAAATGTGGAAATGTTATCATTCCTTTATGTTGGTTTTATGTGTTATAATTTTATAATGGTACTTGGACATTTTACGGGTGGTTACGTGATAAACCATATGACGAGTGGTGCCATGAATACATGTATGGGTGGTTACGTTATAACCTCTAATGCATTGGGTATGGAAGTCGGCCGTATGGCTATTCTATTAAGTATGTATGGATGTTGGCCGAATGGCTATTCCATTAAGTGATATGTGTGGAAGTCGACCTTATAGTTATTCCACTCAAGTATGTTTATGTCCCAAGTTACCTTTATATGTTATGTGATCTTTATATGGGTTTTATGGTAATCTTTTGGTTACATAAGGGTAAGTATTGAAATTTTATTCATTGAAGAGTTTTTACTATTTCAAAAAGGTGAAAAGTATTACTTTGATAAAGTATACATGGTTTACTTGTTGTTTTGAAAAACTAACAGTTTTCATTCTTTGTGTATCCCTTAATGATCTTTTTATGCTCATACCATGTTTCTGAAATTTTTTTCACTGGACTTAATGTGGAATAGGGTCAAGGATGGGATCAAGGGAAAGTCATTATACATAAAACATGGAACTAGACATGTTTCTTTTTAAGTGTTTTTATTTTATGGAAACATAGTAGAAGTTTCTACTTTGTAATCTTTTGAGATGTAATAGTTATGTCCAAATTATCTAAAACTATAAAGTTGAAAAGATCCTCAATGTGAATTATTCATTTAATTCAATATTAAGTAAGGATTAAGGTCGGGGCCTTATAGATACATTATCATCAATGAAGTTATATTCCATTGACACTTTTAGAACTTGTTTTCCTTGTTCCTTATAACCATAAATCTAATTCATAAAATATTAATGGTATTTTTAACTTCTATGAAATCATGAGGATTGTGTAATTTCTCTACACACATATTTAAACTCTCATTCACATTATTTTAGTACCATTCTCTTTCTTTTAAATTTTTCATATGTGGTAAAATAGGTCTTTCCTTTTGTCTGTTTACCATTGTTATTCTTTTTCAACCTAATATCATCTTGTATATAATTAAATCTATCTTAAATGGATAAATCTATCTATATAATGATAGAAAATCATATTATTTCCTAATATTATGAGAATGTTTTTTATTCTTTTTTCCATTGATGGATTGAATTAATCCAATAAAATAAATGACCATTCAAATTCTTTAGATTACGTTCATAGATATATTTTTAATTCTATCAGCTATGAGTAATTTTTAAATGATGTAATAAAATCTATTAGATAATTAAATTATGAAAAAAAATTATTATTGAAAATGAAATGATACTGTTATAACAATTTGAAAAAATTATGTGTACATTGTTTTATAATCAAAACATTTATTCTTTTGGAATGTTTTAATATTGTAAAAATATATTCAAATATTTCATAATTTTGTGTAATGAAAATGTAAATTAACTAATAAATATAACATAGTATTGTGAAAAAAATTTTGTAGAAAGATACATTGTTGTGTATAATGTAATTCCTGATTCATTCCCAATATAAAATTATTCATATATCAACCCTAGTTATACATGTTCCAGAACCACATACAATTTAAATTTTTTAAAAAGTTGATATCATTTTAAAAAAACATATTATGTAAATTAATAAAATTATGATGACTATCATATTGATATGTTACATAATCAGTGTTTTTTAATCTAGTTACCAAAATTCTACAAAATTTCCTCTAAAAAAAATATAAATACCCCGACCCTAGTAGCTCATTGTATATGGTTAAATTATTTCATTATCGTTAGATATAATGAATCACATCATGAATGAGAGAGTATTTTACTATTCCTGGTAAATAAGATATATAATTAAATTTAATATAAATTTGGAATATAAAATACGCAGTCTATTTTCTTTTAAAATTCCATTATTCCCCTTTACATATTTGTAAAAATCAATGATTTTGTCAAATTGTATTCATTTAAATAAATTTAGTAATTTAAATATTTTTCATTAAATATAGTACCTATTTTATTTTTCATTAAAAGAATAGCAAATAATATTTCATGTTTCCCTACAACACTAAGTCTAGTATATGTTTCTAATTACAGAATCTTTAAATGTGATGTGAAATAATTTTAAAAGATTATTCAATAGTTATAACCTAGTCATTGGAATGGTTGTTATTGATAGGATTGAATAAATAATGAATATTTATTTTTTTACATAGGTATAAATAATTAATTCATTTGTGAACTATTGATTAGAAATGAAAAAACCAACTAGAAAACAATAAATATCACTCTTGATAAATAATTTTATTTGAAAAAAATCACCAAAAAAATAAAAAAAAATAACTTTTTATGTATATTATTAAATAAATTAATATATAATATATTAAATAATATTATAAAGATACATATCATCCTTTTTAGATTGGATATAAGAAAATATACAATTTTACTCTTAATAACTATATTTTTTCAATGAAAAGATTTGTTACTTTTTTCACCCATATATTAAAGTAATATTTTTATCTATTACAAATTTATTTCAAAATATAATATAATTATTCAATATATAATATAATTATTCAAACTATAATATCAAAATTCTCATAGATAAATCTATTTTTATTTTTAGAAAATATATATTTTCCACAGAATTGTTAAAAATACTAATTTTTTAAACATTCAACTATTAAAAATAAATTTAGTAATATAAAAGGCCATTTTTCTCTTAAATATTTTTTATTGAAATATATTTATTACTTTTTCTTATTTAACCATAATAAATTAATTTTAATAAACTTTATATTATATTGTTATACAAATTTAATTTTGTTTTTAAAAACTAGGTTTTCGTTAAACATTTTTAAAGTTAATATAGTTTCACTTTTTATATTATTTAAAATAAATATATAATGAAGAGTTATTTTATGTAAATCAATATTATATATATGGTTAAATATTAATGTTTAATCCTAAAATTAATAATATCCGTTATATAGTTAATATAAAAAATTGCTTCTCTAGAAAAATATACTTCTTGAAAACATGATTTTTCATCAAGTCTTGGGGTTAAATTTTAAAATAAATTATTTGGTAAAATTGATTAAATATTTCTAAAAAAATATTTATTTTCATTAATATGATGAAATTATACTTTCAACCTAATGAATAATGATACATGTAAAAATATTATTTACCATTTTGTTAAGGTGAAAATATGTTTTCCAACTATTAATCTGCAAATATACATGATAAAATGACCTAAAACCTATAAAACACCCATTTTAATGAAATTTGGGTACCATATCACTTATTGGTAAGATAATGGCATATATTGGATCCATTTTGGATTGCAAAAAATGTGTGCACACAATTTTCAATTGAAAATTTACTAGTGTCCCAATCACCTCAAATATAAAAGGACTCCCATCTCCTCTTCACATCACTAAAAAAACGATTTTATAGTAAAATAAATACTGAAATAAATTCCTCTCATTCTTACTATTATATTAAAATCCTTATTGTTTCATAGATACATCTAGGAAATGTTTTTTTGAGAAAAAATATTCTTTCTGAAGAAGAGTTAACATCCCTAATATAGAATTATATGGTATTTCTATCTCCACATCCTTAAATTTTCTATTATTGGTGATTATATAATATCCACAGTATAAAAAATATATTGAGATGTTATTATGTCTTTATAATAACCTAAATAATACTCATCATCAATCAAATGGTTTATGAAACCTCACTCATGTGTAAGGATAACTACTGCCTCACAAACTGATGTTATTCATTTTCAATAACCCCATATTACACCTAAATATAAATATATATATATATATATATAATGTATGATATTAATATTCTTCTTTAATCATGATATCATTTGTGTCTTCTTCGTAACAATCATGTTTGATAACAACAACGTCATTCGCTTTTACGAAGGAGTACTACCTCGTGAAGCAATCTGATTAATTCATCACATATTATATAAATGGAAAGAAAATAGTCATTTTAATGTAATCATATGGGATATTTATATATGGAATAAAAATGATTATTTAGTGGTAATATATTATTTTACTTTCAATCATTCAATCTTTTCAGAACATAGAAACAACATTAATTTATACATAGGACATACCGCCTTCATGAGTGCTGTATTTCATTTTCTATCCCTAAATATTATTGATTAAAATAAATATATATATATTTAATGAATACATAAAATATTCATTCTAGTTTTTATTTATTGAGATAATTTAACAAGGATCAATATTAGAGGACCAAAAAAATTGTTATTACCCAAAAATGTATTTTAACAATGAATTGTTTGTTAAAAGATAATAAATGAACATAATTAAATAAATTTTTATAAGATATATATTATTAATTTTTTTATATATTATTAATAAAATTATAATTTTTATAAATTAGTGTTAAACATATATGTATTAAGTTCTAAACAAATGTATTATATTTTTTTCTTAATGTACTTCTATGATACAAATGCTATATTCTCAACAAATTTATTTTATGTGTTTTATATCATGAACATTAATGTATTTCATGAAACGTACAATAAAAATTATTTTTATTAAATATCTATAATAGTATCACCATATCATGGGGTCTACAGTACAATAGGTACTAATGTAATAAGAGAATTCCATGTCAATTTTTACTTTTCCGAGACTCATGTAAAACTCACTATCACAACTTCCTCCCCACAAAGTGAACACCTTATGGGATGGAAATGTGAGAAGGGAGATAATGACCCCCCGAGTCCCACCTCCAGTAGGTCTCGGGTTGTCGAATTGCAATGAGGGTATGGTAAACACATAGATGGGAGACATTACCCTCTAAGAGATCGCATGCGAAAGAGAGAGATAAGACAGACACCCACCAACTCTAACTCAAACAAAAAAATTAATTAAATCCCACGTACAAATATGTAATTTCATGAAAAACTACTACAACTGAAAGGGGAAAACATCAAGTACCAAAGGAAAGTAAAAACAATAGCAACCACAATCCCGAACAACACATGTAACCAAATGCTAATAGAAACCAGCTTGATCTCCATCCTTCTCCAAGCGAACTGAAAAAAAGTTTATATATACATAGGGAGAGTATAATATCACACTTAGTTGGATCCTCCCAAAATCCTCTCATGCAAATGTAAAGAAAGAATTCTAATGAATAGAGAATAACAAGTGAAACTAACTCATCACTGAAATAGGTATACTATGTTCCCAGCCTCACCATGGCTACTCTAACCAAATAACTCATACGAGAGTATATAATATAATATAGAATATAAGTGGTACCCCACAACTAATTCCCCACTAGTTTTCCACTTTTCCCCAACATCGCATGTCCTAATAATCAGTCTATAAACAATCATGGCCACAGACACCTAGGAGAAGCACCACAACATGCACCCTGTCCAACAGAACCACCACGACCACGTATGCAATTAACCGGGTTGTTTATGGGATCCACGACAGCTCACATAACATGTATCATACATTGGTTGTTAAACCTCTAGCCATTATTTCCTATTAACTGATTAAGGATCCTCAATCCATCATAGCCAATACACGTTACACCTATTTTAGTCCATAGGAAACTATATACATAATATATTTGTGTGTATAGCCATAAGGCATTACAACCCTCTACACACAAATATGTGGAAAAGTAACAATTTTTTCTAACAACACAAGTAACTACCATGAGAAGAGTGTGGGGCTAATGGGGGTAGTCATCCATCTGTCCTATAACTGGAATGTTATGGAAAACACCCCTTGTCCTCAGAATCCCCGGGGTGTTAGTTTCACTAACTGATGGGGTGGAGTAGCGTATTGAAACAAAAAAATAATAGAATATACTATATCTCATAACCACACAAATGGTCATAAACTTGTCTTAGACTCCACTATTGCTAGCGTCTCTCAGACTCCTAACTTACACTAATAATACTCGGTATCCTATAAGAACACAACTATATAATGAGAATTAATTCATTACATCATTAAATTTTTATCTATTTCACTTTACGTTAATTTATTCATTAAACATTAATTAACCATTAATAATTCCAAATTATATTTCATTAGCATCACACCCAGAGTCCACTATCCCTTTAAAATTTCAACCTCAACATTGCGCCCCAGCAATATCGAAACCCCATGGGTTTCCATCATTTATTCAATTATTTACTTACAACATTACATTCAAATATTTCTAGGAATTCAAAAAAAGATGTTATATGCTACTGGACATAAGGCGGCTCAACATAGTGAGTAGATGAACAACCTGCCAAGTCTTTTTGACCTGTAGTAAGATCGTACACCCATCCATCCTTGAGAAGATAAACACAAAAAGCATTTGGCATACCCCATGCGTCTTCTCCCCTTTCAGAAGATGGGTATGAAAGAACAGCTTCCTCGAGCAGTGTGGAATGTAAAGTAGATAAACAACCAATAAGAATCAGCATGCATCCAAACATTCACATATAACCCATTCCAGCATCCCTAGTGTCCTCACTGATACCAACATGCATAAACAGATGCATCTCGCTACACTAGGTGTCACGACCTGAACCTACCCGGGCTCGAGCCGCAACTACCCCAAGCCCGCCTCCATAGGCCAGGGGCTGGCGACAAGCGCCGAAGGCTAAACAACTTCGGGAGTCCTTTTCCTGAGTAACTGTACACACAAACAGGCAACCTACTCAATATAGAAGTGCAGAGTAAATGAAAATACAAGTAATGAAAAAGGGAAACTGCTATAAACAACCACAAGAGTCCATCGACCTCTAAACAGTACAAAGAAAGTGCTGGAAGTAAACTGAAAAGAAAAAGGGGAAATCACGCGCCCAACTAGAAAAGTTCCACAAAATAGCAACAGGTAAAAAA
This sequence comes from Viscum album, assembly GCA_963277665.1. Lineage (NCBI taxonomy): Eukaryota > Viridiplantae > Streptophyta > Magnoliopsida > Santalales > Viscaceae > Viscum > Viscum album. The sequence goes on from OY728145.1 coordinate 1,738,780,447, forward strand.
TTAAACAGCTAAGAGGATCCCACACCTGGAACCCAACTACCACCACTGCACGTGGTCCAAGCTCCCATACTCCTAAGCTCTACTGTAGTCGCGACCAACATGTCCGTCGTCTGCAAGGGCACACCATGTGCGGGCAGAGACCAAGAAGGGGTGAGTATAAAAATAATAAGTAGGATACCCTAAAGGCTCGAGGGAGAAACAAAGGATGTACCGAATGGTGAGTAGTAGAAGGAACAAGGAATAGTAAAGGAATACAAAAAGGAGTGCAGTATAATTCCAGTAGAAAGTCCAACTCACCCCAACAAGAGAAAGAAGGTAGACTCGTCTAGACACAAAGAGCTGGAAACGAAGAGAAGATGAACTTCTCGTCGTGTCTTCGCTACCTATACCAGGAGAGTAGACTCCTCCATCCACGAGAAGCTAGACACGAAAAGAACATGGCATACCCCACGTGTCTTCACCTCTCCTAGAAGGAGAGTAACAAAAAATGAACAAGTTGGTACTGGAACATGGTATAAATATCCATATGCTCAATCAAGAAGCCCGAACAAGACCGTAAGGGGATCTCCTTCCCGTATCTCAGCCCAAGAAAGTGAGTCGCCAAAATTCCCAGATGTAAACACCATCGATTCCCAGCATTCCGTACATATCCCCCAAATTGCATGTTAAAGGGCTCAAATCACCGCACCTAGAAACATTCCGATTTGGGTGGTACTAACACACACACACAGTTTTAGGTCATGTAACAATGATGCATCTCGGTGGGGAAAGCGCCCCTCGTACTTGATAGTTCTGGGGGAATGTCAAACCACACCATGTCACTACCCCATAGTCGAGAGGTCTGCTCAAAGTCGACATGCGACACCCTGCCTAGCCCCGCTGGAGGGTCCCTGGAAGTCGATGGGTTCCCACTATAGGGATTCCCAGCAAGAGTCGATAGGTGCCACACTATACCATCCCATAATAATGTAATCCACTAGAGGGAGACCCGACAAATGTGGGAGATGGGACCACTGACCAACCCAGCTGAAGGTAACCTGGCATCAAGGAAAACTACCCAACCCAGCTAGAGGTATGCTCGGCATCGAGGACCACTAACCAATCCAGCTGGTGGTAAGACCAGCATTGGGGACCACTGCCCAGCCCAGCTAGAGGTAAGACAGGCATCGAGGACCACTGCCCAGCCCTGCTAGAGGTAAACTCGTAACAGATCTGCACATCCCTGCTGGATGGTACTGCTCGGTTAACACCACTGTACTAGACATCCCTACTGGATGGTAACCCACGGGCCATCCCTACAGGATGGTATAACTGGTGAGCCCTACTCGAAACAACCTCATCCATGTTGGTAATAACCTCAGCCCTGCTGGTAACAACCTCAGCCCTACTGGAAACAAACTCCTGGGTAGAGGATCAGTGCCCGCGTAATGTGTTGGTCACACTGAATCCACAAGAACTCTACCAGAAAACATGAAGGAATAAGAGAAACTCCTCGGGCCTCTCAAGGAGATCACTCTCTAATCCCCCGAGTCACTGTTGAAGTGGACTGAGACAACTCATCTTAGAAAGTTGGAAAACACCCAGGTTGTATGAACACCCGTAGTCGTAAATGGTGTTGTAGTTCGGTAAAAGGGCATGGTACTGAAACCCCTCAAAAATGACGAAACAGAGGAGCAAACCATCTCTTCTGGCCACACCATAATAGAACCAACGAAAAACTCAACCCTGCTGGTCAAAACCATCAAGAATAGGACCAGGGGAAAACTCAACCCTGCGGGTCAATAAACAAGAACATGACCAGGGGAAAACTCAACCCTGCTGGTCAACAAACAAGAATAGTACTAGGGGAAAACTCAACCCTGCTAGTCAACAAACAAGAATAGAGGAACCCTCTACGTTGCGAGAGGTCAAAAGTACGTTAATTATAACACGACATGCATGTGGGGCCCACACTATGTGTGGACCCATCTCAACCCCAACCAAGAACACAAAAATTCTTAGGTACAAACATTCCCAACGTGTACCTCCAAGCATTCCCGTATACTCCCAGAGTATACCACGTCTCCAGCCCAAAGGATATCGTGCACATGGCACCCCAACGTCAAAACGATGGGCGTAAACATAACATCACCTAATTTCCAACTCATCTCCCCAGGCACGACCTACAACGTCTCATTAAGCATTTACTCCACTCACACGGGAGTCCTCGCCATCACACGCCAAGTGTATGCTACAAACATGGTAGAAGAACCGCCACAGGACACCTTCATATTTACACAATTAATAAGATCATGCAAGAGGATACACACAACCAAACAGATCATACCGTTGTAATCCTTACAGAAAAACATGCGGGATAGAATAATTCCTCGCCTCCAATGGATATCCGATGGAAAAGGTCGCCAACACCACCTTACTCCTGAAAGGAGTCCCGTGATCCTAAGCCTCAGCCCCAAAAATAGTCAGGCGCATAGCATCATTTCAATCCCCTCAGAAATACACCTCAATAGTGCTGCTCACTTGAGTGCAATAGATATCCAGAAAAAAAGATGCATTCCGACTCATCGAACACAAGCGGTGCTTCATGGGACCAGCATCCCAGTCCCGAAACTCAACCATTGGATCGCACCATTGCGGTCCTCTCGAACAAGTACACAAGATGGAATATTAATTTTTCCAAAATGGTCTCCTAGTGATAGAGATGGAAAATAACAATCAACACCCAAACAGCCCTCGTGGGGCCCACACCATCGTCCATAATTAAAGCGGGAAGACTGCTCTAATGCAATGCCCTCAGAAAAACACCCAAAATCGGCTACTCGCACGCCCCGAACGGACATATTATGAAAACGTTACAAAATCTGTGTACAACTCGAATGACGGGCTGTGGGTCCCATGCCTCAACTCCAATTTCAGCACCCGAAACCACCCTAGAAAAATCCACCTCGACTCCTGGGTCGCATCACCAATGACGGAGCTCAATTCGAACATCATATGTGTATGCGCCGTCCAAAACAAGAATCCCTGAAAAAATGTCAACTCACATAATGAGGTGTCACGCCTCCGATGCCCCTCGTTTCAGGAATTAAAAATTCTAAAAACCATCTCAAAAAGTCCACCTTGATGTGAGGTTTGAACTTCCATGGACGACACGCATAATGGATGCTCGTTGCTCAAAATACGGGCATCCAAAATATTATGGGGGATTACCCCTGGGCTAGACTGGCCCAGTCCGGTCGGTCCGCCCCACTTCGACCGACCCACTAAACCGCGGCCTTGCCCCTGGGCCCGGTCCAGCCAGACCTGTGGGATGTCACACCACGTCCCGGTGCCTCCCATGAGGCCAGCGTGTCTGCACGACCTCCTCCACCGACCGGCCAGTTGGCCGGTCGCATCCACATGGAGACCAGCCAACGGCGGGTCCTGGTCTCGTCGTGGGGTCGCGCGCCTACAACATCGGTTTCCCCCACGCTGGCACTCTCGGCCGGTCCACCTACGCTACCCCACACTGGTGAGGTGCGGCCCGGCCGGTCGAATGGTCGGCCATCCTTCCACCGCGCCACCATCGCGCTGAGGGGCTGCCATCTGCCGGACCACCTTGGCGACCTCCAGAAACCGCCAGTCCAGCCAGAAAACCACCAAAACCCACCTATATTTGTCGGACCGCTCAGACGCCTCGGAGCTCGTAATTCAAATCTGTAACAAGCATCAGAAACCCCAGATAACACACTACGATATCATGGGATCAATTTGGAAATCAGGTATAAATTCGACACAACAATTTGAGATCAAAGTATGTGGGAAATTCAAAACTAAAAATGAAACCTCCTACCTCGTTGTGTGTTTCCCGAAGCATCGTTGTGAGGGATCCACCGGTGCACCATGCCACCATGTAGAGTTGGAGGAGAGGAGAAGGAATCCTCTTTCGTTGAGATCTTCTGGAAAGGGGAAGGGGAAATGGAGAAGGATATGGGTGGGGTTAGGGTTTAAATAAGTATTAAAATTAATTAAAATTTTAATTGAGTTAAACCCCTGATTTAACCCACAACCAAAACCATTTATGGGGTCGAGGTTAAGCCTCCCCTAGGATAAAAACCACCTCTTGAGCACAACAGTGGTCTCAGAATTTTAATCCGAGGCCCCGTTCAAATGTTATAAAACTGAACGCCCAATGCCACCAAATTACAAAAACGACCCAGGAGCCATTTTTCATGAACGGCTCACACCCTCGAAAATTACACCCATCCAAGGGTAAAAGGCATGATTTAAACTCAATTGTGCCCTCAGTTTTCCGATCTGAGCCATCATTTAATAGATACTTGAGTTTCACCATTAAACGAATAAATTAATTATTTAAATTATCCGTTTAACGTTTCGAAAGCGAGCGAGGGGTCCAAACGCCCCGCGCCGACATGCTTTATGTTGTTCCTATGATAAAAACCCCATTCCGAACTCATACATATACTAAGATTTAGGATCTGAAGCACCTTTTAAGAGTTATTCCAATTTTTTGGCATTCCCAGTGTGAATGCACTGAATATTTTATGCCGGACACTCCATGCTTGGAATTGCACGCCGTATGAAGGCGCTACTCTGTAATATCATCAAGAATATTCCAAAGTCTTTCACAGCAAAAAACAGGGTTCTTACATCATTCCCACCTTCAATCTTTTCGTCCCCAAAAATCAAAACATGGGAACAACTCTGGGTACTAAGCCCACACCTGGCTCTCCCGTACTAAGAAGAACTCTTGCACATTACCTTGTCACCGCACATAGACCAAAGGGTTTGATCTGTTCACTCATGGTATGACCTTGCCAATGAAGTGCATAGGGACATTCACGCATCTCCTCAGGCAAGCCACGTGGGATACGTCGTGCACCCACATCCAACCTTGGGGTTAGGGAAAGGCCGTAGGGAACCTTTCTATCCCTTTGCACGGTCTCAAATGGCCCAAAGGCCCTTGGGGGTATCTCAGCTCCATGATAGAACCTATACTTCGCATGCTACAACTTGAATCACCACCCTCACCTAAAACAAGGCTCGGTGATTCCCTCCATCAGAATATCAATATGGTGAAACACCCAAGGATATCAGGTCACGCAAGATATCATAGTCGATGTCTCTCAACCAAGACTCTCTTACACGCTCGGAGGGTAATGGAGTTGATGCCATTGACTAAAGAGAAAGGTAACACACCTTCTACTCTACCAACATTGGGATACACCCGACCCCCGACGTCACCCTGGTAACACATTAAACATGGATCAGGGAGAAAATAATTTCTCACACAGAGCCTTATAATTCTAGTGCAAATAGTAGAAGATATGTAGAGCGTCCCTCTTATCACCTCATGCTCTGTAGGATCGTAGAAATCCAAAGCTTGCAGCTGTCTGCGGTCCCAACTGTCAGCTCCCGGAGCCTAATGTAGACAGCCTAATGGTGATGGGAAGACCTCATAAGGTCATCCTCTACTTCCATATCCTCCTGCACCTCTACTAGCACCACATTTCTGGGTACTACTCTGATCATTGCGCTGCCTCCATTGTGGTGGTGCACCTGCTGCCTGCTCGAAGATCTCTGCATGCCTGGTCGGACATTCCCGTACTAGATGACCTCTCCCATCGCAATCATAGCACTGAATATCTCTGGGTTTCACCGATGCCCTCCGATGCCACTGTGGCGTACGACCATGCCCCTGAGTCTGGTTGTCAGAAATCCACCTGTGTCAAGGTTCTACTTACCAACACCCGCTAGTTGCGGCAGAGTTCTCAGCTTCAATGTGCCTGCTGCCACCACCAAATCTAGAATGTGACAGGAAGCTCTGATTTACCAGCACCTGCTCTAGGTAAAAGTGTGCACGGTTTGTGAAACTAGCCACGTACTCAGCCACCCTCTTCTCTCCCTGCAGAAACTGCAAGAGCTCTTGAATCATAATAGAGCATAAGAAAGAGGGAAAAAACTCTTCATGAAATAACAACTAGATGTCACCCCACAAAAGCGACAAATCCTCAAGAAACTGAGTCACCAGACTCCACCAACGCCAAGATGCTCCACGAAAAAGTCCGGCTGCCAAAGACACTATCTGATCTATCAGCGTCTGCACAAGCCTGAAAAGGAAAACCACTGTCCCAAGCCAATCCTCTGCTGTTTGAGGGTCTTGCTCACCACTGAACCTCAGCGGTCCCTGCTGCTGGAAGTCACGGTGTGCACTCAACCTGCGCTAAATCCCCGCCTGCTCTTCTAAAGCTGTCTGCTGCTCAATAGGTGGGGGTGCTGCTACTGGCCCACCCGAAGAAAGCGGCTCGCATGATGGGTCCTTGAATGAGGCCTCGTAGCTCACAGGGTCATCGTCATGAACCAAAGATGGTATCCAAGCTGGTTGTCTTTGCAGAGATATCATGAATATTATCAAGAAGTGTCATGTTCAGATGAGCATATATTTATATAATAACAACACAATGATGGAGAGATGAATCAATAATGACAGTCAAAGACTCAATCCAATGTGATTCACACATCAATTTTCCCTACAAAAAATTTCTATGAATTCTGAGTTGACAAGCGGGTTATCAGGGTCCTAGTAAATGGATATGTTGGCTGTCTCACCATCACTGGACTCCCAGGCCAGAGAGATTCTCTCGAGACACATTGACAATGTTGCCTTAAATCCCAACCAATTCCATTTTAGGGACGTCCGTACAATGTCCCAAGGAACAAACCACCTCTGACACCACTTTTTCATGACCTGACCCTAGCCGAGCTCGAGCCGCAACTACCCCAAGCCCACCCCCATAGGCCAAGGGCTAGAGACAAGCGCTGAAGGCTAAACAAATCGTGGTGGACTTTCCCTGAGTACCTGTACACACACACGTAGCGTACTCAATGATGAAGTGCAGATTAAAAGAAAATACATGTAAATAAAAATGGAAACTTCTATAATCAACCACAACAGTTCATTGGCCTCTAAATATTACAAAACAAGTGCTAGAAGTAAACTAAAAGGAAAAATAGGCAAACACGTTCCCAACGAGAAAAGTGCCACAACCCAGCAACATATAAACAAAAGTAAACAGTTGAGAGGGTCCCACACCAGGATCCCGACTATGACAACCCTGCTTTTTATTACAACTTAAACATGCTTTATTACATAAAACTTCACTTGATACAACAATGAATATCGAGAGGTTTAGTGTCATTGGGTATTGGGATCATTACATAAAAACTTTAAACTTGAAATAAAACATCCTTATTGAAAACTTCCTTTACATGACCACTACATTCCTTCGTACTTAGCATTGCATGGGATAACCTGAGGACATGCATAAGAAAAGGGTGAGCTATAAAGCCCAGTAAGGGAGTACATAATGAATAACATGAGGAGTACAATACATGTTAGGCAATAGGCATATCAATAGAGCATAAGAGAGACATGAACATAAAGGCAGGATAAAGCATGATAATCATAACATGGAAATGTGGCAACAACACTTAACATTGAATTAGCATGAGCCAAGGCTCATTGCACATGGAGCATGAGTAAACCCTCGTTGCACTTGAAGCACGAGTGAAACCTCGTTGCACTTGAATTAGCATGAGTCAACACTCATTGCACATGACGTATCATGATACTATACTTTACCCAATGAATTGGAGCGCTATAAAGGGCGCACCCTTCTTAAACATTTCATTTCAGGCAGAAGTGTGCCACATGGATCATAAAACATGGATTCATAAAACATAATCATTTCTTCCATGATAAAGGAATGTGGAATTCATACATGAAACTTTACAATCAATATGTATATGTGCATAAAGGTGAATACCCTTGATGGAGAAATGGGCATGGTATTCACTACACAAAGACATTGGCTTAGAAAATCGGTGTGATTTCGGCAGCGTAACGGCGTGACATAAGAATTCACAAAAAGGATGATGAGAGAGAAAGGGGTTCCTCATCATATTTACATGTAATGGACAGTAAGGAGATCATATATATACATTTCCCAACAATAGAAATGGAATTTAGATTCATGATACAAAACTATTGCTTGAATGTAAAAGAAGAGAGAGAAGTTCCTTTCGGAATTTCGGCATAGTAACAGGTGTACATGGGAGGCATTTAATGAGAGAGAAAGGGTTCTACCATCATTCAAACAATAAGAGGGCAGTATGGGTGAGGTGCGAAACCATACCCCAACATTCATAATTGAGATAAAAAGGGCAATACAACTTAAAGAAAATTGCCAAAAAAAAGAGAAAGGAAGAAAACCCCTTACTTGGAAGTGTGCTTCCAAAGGCTAGAGAGAGGATTGTGAGAGGCTTCTTGGGAGCTTGGGGCACCTTGAGAGGATTCTATAGAGAGTAGGGCAGAGGTTGGACGAACTTCAATGGCTTTGAGTGAGGAGGAAGTGGGAGCTTGGGTGGGTTTATATAGGAAAGGTGAGAGAATTCTTTATTATTTAGGTTTGGGACCCCTTATATTAAAATAATCCAAACCACAAACCATCCCATGGTATTTGCCCATGGTTTCTGGAAAAAGAAAGAGGAAAACAATATTTTACAATTCCAAGGTCCTAACTTATTAAAAAATTAGGGTTGCTTATGTGGAGGTGAGTCACACTCCCATGGAAATTAATTTAAAAAGGCAAAGTGTTGAATAAGTCTTGAGGGCTCCATTAATGCTTTGAAAAGTAAGTCAAACAAACCCAAAACCTCATTATTTTAATGATAAAACACATATTGGCCGAACATAAGGATTATGGTATTTTATTACATCACCATTGGGTCATTATGATGTCATAAAACACATTATATATTTAAATGGTATTTAATTTTTACCCAAAAATTTGACTGTCTCAGAAAATTATGAAAAATTCACCGTTGGATAATTTCGACATCCTGATTCCAAAAATAATATTTATTTTATCTAAATAATTTTCTAAATATGTGAATTTTCACTTTTAAAATAAAAACCGACATTTATAAAAAAATTCACGAGTTTTGACAGAAATGGCCTTCAAACCTTAATAAAAAATTTAATTGCATTCATAAAATTATAAGATCATTTATATTTAATAAAAATAAATTTAATATTAATAATAATATTTTTTTAAAATATTATTTAATTAAAAAATCCTTTAATTTAATAAAATATAATTCTTAATTAAATAATAACTAAAAACATCATTTGTACTTTAAAAACTAATTACAATGCATCAAAAATGACTAGAAATTATATTCATTATTATATACAAAAAAATAATGTACATGAACATGGTGCTACTTATTTGTTACATAACCCTTAAAATAGCCGCATAAGACCTAAGGGTAAGGTGTGCGATGGTGACATACTCTTGGGGTTGCTCGGATAACATTGCTCGAGTGGTAATCTCTATCAACTTCCATTTTCCCCATAGACGATCACGTTCGAGCTTGACTTGATGAAGTTCAGCTTGGGCTTGGTCAAAGGAAAAGCCCAAAGATGCCACCTCCTTTCTGAGCTCTGACAAATGGGCTTCGTAAGGGGCAATTCTACTGGATGAGGCCATCGCTTCCTTTGTCTGAGTAGAAAATTGGTTCGTTAAAGCCATATATTTAAACTACCCAGATGGTCACTGTTCAACGGCTATAAAAGTAACGGTCACAAATCTTAACGTAAAACTTAAAGAAGTTGACATCTTATAAAAACATTTTTAATAAAGAAACATTTAACTGGATCAAGAGGGATTTTCCATTAATGAAACTTTGGGCCGTTACAACATTCCCCCCTTAAGAAATTTCTCCCTCGAAATTTTCCTTTTCCCACACTAAAAAAAATGTGGGTAACTTAGCTTCATCATATCCTCTGACTCCCAAGTTGCTTCTTCAAACTTTTGGTTTCTCCACAACACCTTGACGAGGGGCATTGTCTTATTGCGTAGAACTTTTTCTCTACGATCCAAGATCTTCACTGGTTGCTCCTAATAAGAGAGATCGTCTTCTAATTGTACCACCTCAGAAGAGAGTAAATGTGAAGGGTCTGGTATGTACTTCCTTAAGAGGGATACATGGAAGACATCATGCACCTTGGCCATAGTAGGTGGAAGTTCTAGTCGATAGGCCACAGCCCCAACACGATCATGAATCTCGAAGGGGCCGATGTACCTTGGACTTAACTTCCCTTTCTTTCCGAACCTCATGACCTTCTTCCACGGAGATATGCATAAAAACACCATGTCTCCGACTTTAAACTCAAGGTCTCGTCGACGATTATCTGCATAACTCTTCTTTCGACTTTGGGCTACCTTGATATGCTGCTGAATGGTTTTCACCTTCTCCACCATTTCTTCGACCATTTCTGGTCCAAGCAGCTTACGTTCACCGACCTCATCCCAACATGCCGGTGTTCTACACCTTTTCCCATACAGGGCTTCATATGGTTCCATTTGGATGCTCGAGTGGAAACTATTATTATAAGAGAACTCAACTAGAGGAAGATGTTGATCCCATCCTCCTTTAATGTCCATTGAGCACGCTCTCAACATATCCTCAAGTGTTTGGATAGTCCGCTCGGATTGGCCATCAGTTTGAGGATGATAGGCCGTACTGAAGTTCATTTCATTATTCAGAACATGTTGAAGACTCTTCCAAAACTTAGAGGTAAATCTTGGATCTCGGTCAGACACAATAGATAGTGGTACTCCATGCAACCGTAGCACTTCCCTGATATATATCTGTGCCAGTTGATCCAAAGATAAATTCTCTCGAATAGCAATGAAGTGTGCAGTCTTTGTAAGAAGATCAACAATAACCCAGATTTCATTGTTGCTTTTGGATGTCCTTGGAATTCCAGTGACGAAGTCCATGGTGATTTTCTCCCATTTCCATTCTGGTATGGGCAATGGTTGCATCATCCCCTTAGACTTCTGCCTCTCTGCCTTCACTTGCTGACACACCAGGCACTTTGATGTATATTCGGCGATCTCCTTCTTCATATTATCCCACCAAAAGTTTTCTTGGAGATCTCGATACATCTTTGTGCTCCCTGGGTGAATAGTGAAATTTGAACTATGTGCATCATCCAAAAGTTACTTCTTCAGCTCCGAACTTGATGGGACACATAGTCTTTTCCCAAACTGCACAATTCCTTCTTCATTAACATTAAACTCTGAGGATTTTCCCTTTTTGATAGCTTCCACTTTTTCTTGGATTCTCGGATCATCCTTTTGAGCATCCTTTAACCTTTCCAAAAGAGATGGTTGAGCAATCATTTGTGAAAGGATTGATGATGTTCCCTTCTTTATGATTCCCACGTCCATCTTCATCAAGTCTAATAAGATTAGATCCTTCTCAATTCTCATCATTGATAGAATTGCTGGATCCTTTCTACTTAGGGAATCTGCCACCTTGTTCGCCTTCCCAGGGTGGTAATGTATTGAACAGTCATAATCCTTTATGAGCTCTATCCATCTTCTCTGGCGCATATTAAGCTCTTTCTGTGTGAATATATATTTAAGACTCTTGTGGTCAGTATATATCTCACATTTCTCTCCATAGAGATAATGCCGCCAGATTTTCAAGGCAAAGATCACCGCCGCCAACTCCAGATCATGCGTTGGATAGTTTCACTCATGGATTTTCAACTGTCTTGAGGCATGGGATATCACTTTATCATTCTGCATCAGCACACATCCTAAGCCCTTCTATGAAGCATCACTGAATACCACAAAAAGCTCCCCACTTGTGGGTAAAGTGAGCACAGGTGCAGTGATAAGCCTCCTTTTCAACTCCTTGAAGCTTTATTCGCATTCATCACTCCAAGTAAACTTTACTCCCTTTCGAGTTATCTTGGTAAGAGGGTTGGACAATCGTGAGAAGTTTCTCACAAATCGTCGATAATATCCAGCTAACCCCAAGAAGCTACGGATATCAGTTACCGATGTTGGCCTCGGCCATCCCTCAATTGCATCTGTTTTGGTGGTGTCCACAGATATCCCATTGATTGTGATGATATGGCCCATGAATGAGACCTCCTTCAACCAGAACTCACACTTGCTGTACTTGGCATAGAGCTTCTCCTTGCGCAAAGTCTCCAGTACAGTTCTTAAATGCTCCTCATGGTCCTCCTTGGTTTTGGAGTATATTAGAATATCATCTATAAAGACTACCACAAATTTGTCTAGGTAATCTCTAAAGACTCTATTCATCAAGTCCATGAATATTGCTGGAGCATTGGTGAGTCCAAAAGGCATTACTATGAATTCATAGTGCCCGTACCTTGTACGAAAAGCAGTCTTGGGGATATCGTCCTTCTTCACCCTTACTTGATAATATCCCGACCGCAAGTCGACCTTGGAGAAGTATTGTGCTCCACGCAGCTGATCAAACAAGTCATCGATTCTTGGGAGAGGATACTTGTTCTTTATCGTGATTTTGTTAAGTTCACGATAATCGATGCAAAGCCGCATTGACCCATCCTTCTTCTTGACGAAGAGGAATGGTGCACCCCATGGTGATGCACTTGGGCGTATAAACCCTTTATCCAGATTCTCCTGTAGTTGTTTCGTCAGTTCTTCAAGCTCAACCACATCCATTCTATATGGAGTCTTGGATATTGGTTGCGCCCCTGGTATAAGTTCAATTGAGAACTCAACATCTCTTCTTGGAGGAAGACCAGGAAGTTCCTCAGAAAATACTTCAGCGAATTCCCTCACAATAGGCATTTCTTCAAGGGTGGTTTCTTCCTTGGACTCAATCATCTGAGCCAGATATGCGTGCTCATAAGGCAGTAATATCCATGCTTGAGATGATGGAGCTAAAGGAGATTCATCTTCCTCCTGACACTTGTATAGAATCGCGGGTCGATTCTCCATATGGAGTGTGATTTCCCTCTCTCGACAATTTATGTTGGCTCTATATAAGGAAAGCCAATCCATGCCAAGAATTGCATCAAATTCCACCAAAGGGAGTATGACGAGGTTCGCCGGGAAATTCAATCCACAGATTATAACAGGGGAGGACTTATACCCATGGGATGCAATGATTGCCCCATTTGCCGTACTCACCGACATCATTACTTCCATGATTTGTGGTGGTGCAGGGATTGTTCTACTAAACTTTTGAGATATAAAAGAATGCGTAGAAACTGAATCAAAAAGTACGGTCGCTATTCTTGAATGAATAACTAGCGTACCTGTCACCACTTCGTTGTCGGGGTTCACTTCGGCAGAAGTGATGGCAAAAGCTCTTCCTTGCTGTCTTGGAGGTTGTTGATTGCCTCTGATAACCCTTGGATTAGGGGACTGATTCGCAAAATGACCCAGTTCTTTGCATTTGAAGCATTGAACAACGCGTTGAGGTTCGAACTGAGCGTTCCACCCCTCCGTCGCAGCCGCGGGTCCTTCTTGCTGACAGTTAACATCTAGGTGCCCTTCTCTTCCACACTTGAAGCATTTTCTTGTCCCCCTAAGGCAATTTCCAAGGTGCTTTTTTCCACACTTTTGGCAAGTGGGGTGCTGGAATTTCTTAGCGCCGTTGGATTTATCCATCGGACCACCAGCATTGAAGTCCACCTTCCGCTTCTTGTCCCCATGATACCCCTGTGATTCTCCAATCTCCATTTCAACCTTGAGGGCACATCGGACAATTTCCTCATAGCTGTCGAAGTCACGGATCGCTAATGCTTTCCGCAAGATAGGCTTCAGCCCACCAAAGAAGCGGTCAACCTTGCATTCGGGGGTAACGACAAAGCCGAAAGCGTATCGTGCAAGCCTTGTGAAGTTTTCCTCGTACGCTCCCACAGATCCCTCATCTTTCTGCTTGAGGGAAAGGAAGTCCCTTTCCATCTTAAGACGGAGGGTGCGTGGAAAATATTTATCGAAAAACATCTTCCGGAATACCTTCCATTCCAAAGCCTCGATCTCCTCCTCAGGCTTCGTATTTTTGATCAACGTCCACCATTGATCAGCTTCACCCTCCATACGATAAGCCGCCAGGAGAACCTTCTCTTTTTCAGAGCATTGGAGGATGGAGAATATCTTTTCAATGTAGTTGATCCATTGTTCAGCAATCATGGGATCAGATGATCCACTAAAAGTAGGAGGCCTTTGCCTCATGAATCTTTCAATAGCGACTTGTTCTTTCTTAGGGGGCGTTGAACGTTCCTCTTGACCAGTGTTTCTATTCAAAACATGAGTTAGCTGAGAGAGAATCGTGACAAAGTTCGCGATTCCCGCTCCCATTGGATTGGGCATCTCATAAGTACAATCATCACACTGATCTTCACAACGGTTGTTAGCCCGAGTTCTCCTATTACCGGCCATTGGCTGGAATAAAAGGAAAGTTAGGGGTAACACATAAAGGGTAATCCAAAGACAAAATTTGATGACTTATAAATAAACTTTAATCTCTTCAACTCATGATTCTATAGGATTCAATCCAGGCTTTTCATGATCTTCCTTCTAACATATATTCTTAGGGGCATTTTTCCCTTAATAAGGGTTCATACTAAGATTGTGAATTTATCAAAACATATCCCCCGGGAGTGGCGTAACCAAGAGTGCAGCAAGGCCCGTTGTCGTGCACCAGTTCCCGTTCGAGTCTAGCTCAAAGCGGTGTTTTCGGGTTTTACCCCTAGGATACATCTGTGCCAGAGCCGCCTCTACCTGCTCGTATCCAGACAGGGATGTATTTGTTTGATAAAACACTTACTTAGTATTTACCAAAACTTAGGGATGTTTTTATTATGCTTAGTCTTGTATCTAAGGCTTTACTAGGGTTTCCTAATCCCAAAAATAACTAAACCTATCCTCTGATACCAACTATGACAACCCTGCTTTTTATTACAACTTAAACATGCTTTATTACATAAAACATCACTTGATACAACAATGAAGATCGAGAGGTTTAGTGTCTTTGGGGATTAGGATCATTACATAAAAACTTTAAACTTGAAATAAAACATCCTTATTGAAAACTTCCTTTACATGACCACTACATTCCTTCGTACTTAGCATTGCATGGGATAACCTGAGGACATGCATAAGAAAAGGGTGAGCTATAATGACCAGTAAGGGAGTACATAATGAATAACATGAGGAGTACAATACATGTTAGGCAATAGGCATATCAATAGAGCATAAGAGAGACATGAACATAAAGGCATGATAAACCATGATAATCATAACATGGAAATGTGGCAACAACACTTAACATTGAATTAGCATGAGCCAAGGCTCATTGCACATGGAGCATGAGTAAACCCTCATTGCACTTGAAGCACGAGTAAACCCTCGTTGCCCATGAATTAGCATGATTCAACACTCATTTCACATGACGTATCATGATACTATACTGTACCCAATGCATTGGAGCGCTATAAAGGGCACACCCTTCTTAAACATTTCATTTCATGCATAAGTGTGCCACATGGATCATAAAACATGGATTCATAAAACATAATCATTTCTTCCAAGATAAAGGAATGTGGAATTCATACATGAAACTTTACAATCAATATGTATATGTGCATAAAGGTGAATACCCTTGATGGAGAAATGGGCATGGTATTCACTACACAAAGACATTGACTTAGAAAATCGGTGCGATTTCGGCAGCGTAACGGCGTGACATAAGAATTAATAAAAAGGTTGATGAGAGAGAAAGGGGTTCCTCATCATATTTACATGTAATGGAAAGTAAGGAGATCATATATATACATGTCCCAACAATAGAAATGGAATTTATATTCATGATACAAAAGTATTGCTTGAATGTAAAAGAAGAGAGAGAAGTTCCTTTCGGAATTTCGGCATAGTAATGGGTGTACATGGGAGGAATTTAATGAGAGAGAAAGGGTTCCCCCATCATTCAAAAAATAAGAGGGCAGTATGGGGGAGGTTCGAAACCATACCCCAACATTCATAATTGAGATAAAAAGGGCAATACAACTTAAAGAAAATTGACAAAAAAAGAGAAAGGAAGAAAACCCCTTACTTGGAAGTGTGCTTCCAAAGGCTAGAGAGAGGCTTGTGAGAGGCTTCTTGGGAGCTTGGGGCACCTTGAGAGTATTCTAGAGAGAGTAGGGCAGATGTTGGACGAACTTCAATGGCTTTGAGTGAGGAGGAAGTGGGAGCTTGGGTGGGTTTATATAGGAAAGGTGAGAGAATTCTTTATTATTTAGGTTTGGGACCCCTTATATTAAAATAATCCAAACCACAAACCATACCATGGTATTTGCCCATGGTTTCTGGAAAAGGAAATAGGAAAACAATATTTTACAAGTCCAAGGTCCGAACTTATTAAAAAATTATGGTTTCTTATGTGGAGGTGAGTCACACTCCCATGTAAATTAATTTAAAAAGGCAAAGTGTTGAATAAGTCTTGAGGGCTCCATTAATGCTTTGAAAAGTAAGTCAAACAAACCCAAAACCTCATTATTTTAATGATAAAACACATATTGGCCGAACATAAGGATTATGGTATTTTATTACATCACCATTGGGTCATTATGATGTCATAAAACACATTATATATTTAAATGGTATTTAATTTTTACCCAAAAATTTGACTGTCTCAGAAAATTATGAAAAATTCACCGTTGGATAATTTCGACGTCCTGATTCCAAAAATAATATTTATTTTATCTAAATAATTTTCTAAATATGTGAATTTTCACTTTAAAAAAAACCGACATTTATAAAAAAATTCTCGAGTTTTGACAGAAATGGCCTTCAAACCTTAATAAAAAATTTTAATTGCATTCATAAAATTATAAGATCATTTATATTTAATAAAAATAAATTTAATATTGATAATAATATTTTATTAAAATATTATTTAATTAAAAAATCCATTAATTTAATAAAATATAATTCTTAATTAAATAATAACTAAAAACATCATTTGTACTTTAAAAACTAATTACAATGCATCAAAAATGACTAGAAATTATATTCATTATTATATACAAAAAAATAATGTACATGAACATGGTGCTACTTATTTGTTACATAACCCCTTAAAATAGCCGCATAAGACCTAAGGGTAAGGTGTGCGATGGTGACAGACTCTTGGGGTTGCTCGGATAACAATGCTCGAGTGGTAATCTCTATCAACTTCCATTTTTCCCGTAGACGATCACGTTCGAGCTTGACTTGATGAAGCTCAGCTTGGGCTTGGTCAAGGTCAAAGCCCAAAGACGCCACCTCCTTTCCGAGCTCTGACAAATGGGCTTCGTAAGGGGCAATTCTACTGGATGAGGCCATCGCTTCCTTTGTCTGAGTAGAAAATTGGTTCGTTAAAGCATTATATTTAAACTACCCAGATGATCACTGTTCAACGACTATAAAAGTAACAGTCACAAATCTTAACGTAAAACTTAAAGAAGTTGACATCTTATAAAAACATTTTTCATAAAGAAACATTTAACTGGATCAAGAGGGATTTTCCATTAATGAAACTTTGGGTCGTTACAACGACTAAGACCATCGAACGCGGTCCATGCTCCAGAACTCTTAGGATTTAGTGTAGTCACGACCATCCTATCTGTCGTCTGTAGGGGCACACGAAGTGCAGGAAAAGACCAAGCAGGGTGAGTATAAATATACTCTGTAGGATACCCCGAAGGCTTGAGGGAGCAATAAAGGATGTAATGAAGGGTGAGCAGTAGGGAGAACAAGGAATATAAAAGGAATACAACTAGGAGTGCAGTAGAATACCAGTAGAGAGTCCAGCTCAACCCAACAAGAGAAAGGAGGTTGACTCGTCCAGACACAAGGAGCTGGAAACGATGAGAAGATGAACTTGTCGTCGAGTCTTAGCTATCTATAGAAGGAGAGTAGGCTCGTCCAGCCCCGAGAATCTATACAGGGAATGCACGTGGCATACCCCGTGCGACTTCGCCTATATTGGAAGGAGAGTAACCAAAACCCAAGAAGTGGGAACTGGATCAAGGTATACATGTCTATATGCTCAATGAAGAAGCCCTAACAAGATTGTAAGGGGTTCTCTGTCCCATAGCTCATCCCAAGAAATTGAGTTTCCAACAGTCCCAGATGTAAACACCAATGATGCCCATCATCTGTTACATATACCCCAAACTACAAGTCATGGGGCTCCAATCACCGCAACTCGAAACTATCAGCTTGGGGTGGCACTAACTAGCCTGCATGGTTTTAGGTCGCGTCACAAGGATGCATCTCAGTGTGGAATGTGACCCTCATACTTGAGAGTTATTGGGGAACGTTAAACCAAACCATGTCACTACCCCGCAGTCGAGAGGTATGCTCAAAGTCGATAGGAGACCCCCTACCCAGCCCTGCTGGAGGGTCCCTAGAAGACGACGTGATCCCACTATAGGGAGACTTGGCATGAGTCAACGGGTGCCACACTACCCAGTCCTGTAACAGGTTAATCCACTTGAGGGTGACCCATCTAAAGTCGGGGATGGGACCACTACCCAGCCCAGCTAGAGGTAACCCAGCATCGGGGACCACTGCCCAGCCTAGAAGGAGGTAAGCCCGACATCGGGGAACACTACCCAGCCCAGTTGGAGGTAATAACAGCATCGTGGACCACTGCCTAGCCCCGTTGGAGGTAAACCCAGAACTACTCTGGCCATCCCTGCTGGATAGTACTGCTCGGTGAACACCTCTGTACTGGCCATCTCTTTTGGATGGTAACCCACTGGCCATCCCTGCTGGATGGTACAACTAGAAAGCCATGCTCGAAACAACCTTAGCTCTGCTGGTACCAACCTCGCCCTACTGGTAACAACCTCCGCCCTGCTAGAAACAACCTCCTGGGTAGAGGATCAGTGCCCGCGTAAAGTGTTGGTCACACCGAATCAACAAGAACTCTACCAGGGAACACGAAGGAACGAGAGAAACTCCCCGGGACTCTCAAGGAGATCACACTCCAATCCTCTGAGTCACAATCAAAGCGGACTGAGACAATTCATCCCAGAAAGTGGGAAAACACCCACACTATACAAACACTCATAGTAGTAAATGGTTCCGCAGTCCGATGAATGGGAACGGTACTGAAACGCCTCATAGATGAAGAAACAGAGGAGCAAACCATCTCTGCCGGCCAAAAAAGAACAAAACTAGGGGAAAACTCAACCCTTCTGGTCAAAACCATCGAGAAGTGGACCAGGGGAAAAGTCAACCCTGCTGGTCAACAAACAAGAATAGGACCAGGGGAAAACTCAACCCTGCTGGTCAACAATAAAGAATAGGAGCAGTGTAAAACTCAACCCTGCTGTTCAACAAACAAGAATAGAGGAACCCTCTACGTCGTGAGAGGTCAAAAGTACGTAAAGTAAAACACGACACGCATGTTGGTCCCACACGACGTGTGTCCCCATCTCAACCCCAACCAAGCACACAAACATTCTCATGTACAAACATCCCCAATGTGTACCTCCAAGAATTCCTGTATACTCCCAGAGTATACCACGTCTCCAGCCCTAAGGTTATCGTGCACACGACAGAACAACGTCAACGAGAAGGGCAAAAACATAACTTCGCCAACATTCCACCTCATCACCCCAGTCACGGCCAACCACGTCTCATTAAGCATTTACTCCACTCTCACGGGAGTGCTCGCGATCACACGCCAAGGGTCCGCTACAAACACGACAGAAGAACCGCCACGGGACACCTTTATATTTCAACAATTAATAATATCATGCAAGAGGATCCACTAAACAAAACAGATCATACCATTGTAATCCTCATGAAAAAACTCATGATATAGACTAATTACTCTCCTCCAACAGATATCTGATGGAAAAGGTCCCCAAAACCGCCATATGCCCAAAAGGCATCCCATAATCCCGACCCTCGGCCCCGAAAATAGTTAGGCGCATTGCACCATTGTGATCCCCTTGGGAATAAACGTCAAAAGGGCTGATCACTTGAGTGCATAAGATATCCGGAGAAAAAGATGCATTTCGGTGCACCGCACACAAGCGGTGCTTCGTGGGACCCGCATCCCAGTCCCGAAACTCAACAAACAGATCACACCGTTGCGATCTACTTGGAAAAGTACACAATATGGACTATTAAATTGTCCAAAAAGGTCACCCAGTGATATATATGGAAAATCACCGTCAACAGCCAAACAACCCTCATGGGGCCCGCACCATCGTGCGGAATTAAAGTAGGCAGACTGCAACAATGCAATACCCTCGGAAAAACACCCAAAATCGGCTACTCATACGCCACGAATGGACGTTAAATGAAAATGTTACAAATTTTTCGTACACCTTGAAAGATGGGCCGTGGGGCACATGCCTCAACTCCAGTTTCGGCACCTGAAACCACCCTGGTAAACTCTGCCTTGACACCTGGGTTGTAACACCACAGATGGCGCTCAATTCGGACATCGTATGTTTCTGTTCCTTCCAAAACAAGAATACCTAGAAAAACATCATCTCACTTAAAGACGCAACGCGCCTCTGAGGCCCCTTGTTTCGAGAATTAAAAATTCCCTAAACCATCTCAAAAAGTCCGCCATGGCGCGAGGTCTACTCTGCTGTTGACGGAACGCAAAACGGACACTCGTAGCTCAAAATACGGGTGTCCAAAATTTTAAGGGGGATTAACCCTGGGCCAGACGGGCCCGATCCGGCCCACTGAACCGTGGCCCAGCCGCTAGGCCCTGTCCAGCCGGACCCGCGGGCCGCCACACTGCAGTCCACCACCTCCTGTGAGGCCTGTGCATCTGCGCGACCTCCTACACCGACTGGCTAGCTAGACGGTCACGTCCAGGCGGAGAACCACCAAGGGAAAGTCCTGGTCTCCCAGTGGGGTCGCGCGCCTGCGACCCTAGTTTCCCCCTCGCTGGCACCCTCGACTAGCGCCCTCGGCCGGTCCGCCTATGCCGCCCCACACCAGTGAGGTACCGCCAGGCTAACCAGATGGCTGGACGTCCTTTTTCCACACCCACTGTCGTGCCACCGTCACGCCGAGGGGCCATTGTTCACCGGACCACCTTGCCGACCGCCGGAAACTGCCGGTCCGTCCAGAAAACCCCCAAAACTTGTGTATCTTCACAGGACCGCTGCGGATGCCTTAGAGCTCGGAATTCAAATCCGTAATATGTTTCAGAAACCCCAGATAACAAACTACACGATAATGGTCTCAATTCTCCAATTGGGAAGAAATTAGATACAAAAATTTGAGATCAACGTAAGCGGGAAATTCAAAACAAAAAATGAATCCTCCTACCTCGTTGGTCGTTGCACGAAGCGTCATTGCGATGGATCCGCCGGTGCGTCGTGCCACCTTGGAGGGGTGGAGGAGAGGAGGGGGAATCCTCCGTAGTTGAGCGCTTCTTCCAGGGGGAAGGGGAAATGGGGAATGAGATGGGTGGTGTTAGGGTTTAAATATGTATTAAAATTAATTAAAATTTTAATTGAGTTAAACCCCTGATTTAACTCGCAATTGAAACATTTGACGTGGTCGAGGTTAAGCCTCCCCTAGGATAAAAAACACCTCCCGAGCACCACGAAGGTCTTATAATTTTAATCCGAGGCCCCATTCAAAAATTATTAAACTAAACGCCCAAAGCCACCAAATTACAGAAATGCACCTGGGGCCATTTTACAGAAACGGCTCACGCCCGTAGAAATTACACCCCTCCTAGGGTAAACGGCACGCTCCGAACTCAAAAGTTCCCTCAGTTTTTTAATCTGATCCACCATTTAAGAGATACTTGAGTTTCCCCATTAAACGAATAAATTAATTATTTAATTTATCCATTTAACATTCTGGATGCGAACGAGGGGTCCAAACGTCCCCTGTCGACATGCTTTATGTAGTTCCTAATGTAAACACCCCAATCCGGACGCATCTGTATACTTCGATTTAGGATCTGATTCACTATTTTGGAGTTATCCTATTAATTTGGCATTCCCAGTGTGAAAGCACTGAAAATTTAATTCTGGACACTCCGAGGCTCGGAATCGCACGCTGTCTAAAGGAGCTACTCTGGAATATCGTCAACAATATTCCAAAGTCTTTTATAGAAAAAACCGGGTTCTTAAACGTGGAGTAAACTGATGACACAACCAATAGGCCACCCTTACCCCACATATCCCAACAGCCTTCATGGATTTCCTCACAACACAAGCAGTATGAAAAAAACAATCATATAAATTGGGCACATGGCCATTAAACAATAATGAGGGTAACTAAAGAACCCTATAAGGAATTATATTTTATGAAAAAACCTGTTCATTAATCCATCATGGATTAACCAATTATTTATTTTTAGGTTCCAACATCGGGAAACATAAACAGTAATCTATCACAAATAATTAAACATGCTAACTGCACCAATTTGATTAACATCAAATTACTATAAGAAGAACCATATTCATTTACAAACCTATTAATCATTAGGAAAACAATTATTAACTATGTTTTTCATTACGTTCTTTAAAACATTCTATCATGAATGAAAGGCTAAACAAATCAAGCATAGACATCACACTATGTAGAAAAACAAGTGGAATTAACATATGATTGGTATCAATTTATTTATCTGGATCAAATATTTATTATGTCTATTCCATTATGATCCAATGGGATAAAAGATGATAACTATACAGTTTCACATAAAATAAAAGAGAAGAAACGAATCAACTACATCAAAAGGTTCTTGACGTTCTTTATACGAGAACAATCCACACAACAGTTATGATCTACACCCCCCATAACAAATTTATCCACTCGATGATGCAGAGACACCACTAAATCGGTCAACACCAATGAAAATCTCATTATGAACATGGAGAGAGAAATCTATAAAAAGGGAAAGGAGATAAATAATGAGATGAACCAAAAATAATGACTATGGATCATACATAATATCGAAGATTGATCGATACTGCTTGGTTGCATCAAAATAGAGGGGAACCAATCCAAGGAGGAAATATTGATTTCACAACTCCTACAAGATGAATTAAAGGATCGAGCATCTCACAATTAAGAATAAGGAAGAATAATTATGTAGGAAGATATCTCATCACTTTAGAAGATTTAATAGATAAGTGGTTTGAGAGATGTTGAATTTTTTATTAAAACCAGATCATATTAAACTATGTGGTTTTACCAAGTAAAAACACCTCAAGCCATAGAAAAATTAATATAGGAGTTACGACGATTGAATCGGCCGTAAAGTTGAAAAAATGAGTCTTTAACTTCATTTTACATCAAAGGAATCGTTAAAGGGGAGAACCATCAGAAGATGGACACACTATTCACAAACATGAAAATTTGAAAATGAAAAACACTATTTAGGAACATCACTATTGGAACCTCACCATTATAGAAACACTATTCATGAACCTCATTGTTGAAACCATATAGTTTTGGAAACACTATTCACCTCAACCTCACGGATGGAACTCTTCACATCGAACTCATAGATGGAACTGTTCACACCGACCTCCCCGATGCAACTGTTCACATCGACCACTCTGATGGAACTATTCACATCGACCTCACCGATGGAACTGTTCACCTCCACCTCAATAATGTAACTATTCACATCAACCTCACCGATGAAACTGTTCACCTCGACATCACTAATCAAACTGTTCTCAACGACCTCACCAATGGAACTATTCCCCTCCACCTCCCTGGTGGAACTGTTCACATAGACCTCACCCAGGGAACTTTTCACATTGACCACACCGATGGAACTGTTTAATAAGGCTATTATTTCACTGTTCATAGAACTGGAATGATTGTTCACAGAACTTGTAATTTGGAAAAGTGTTGGGGATAAGTCACCTTGACCTCTAGAACACCTCAAAAACTACATTCCAGCTAAGTAATGGACCAGAGAGGTCCAGACCATTGCATCAGATTCCTCTAAAAACATTCTCGTATAGTAGAATTTAGAACAAACCTAAATGTAAATAGAAAATAATACTAAGAACCACCTATAATGATACCTCACAAAAGGGATAAATCCTCAAGAATCAACTAATGAAATCCATCTCACAATCACGAATGTTCTTTTACCACAAAGGGGATATCATTACTTGAAAATATTTAAACATAAAACCACTCTGGGTACTGAACACGTGTCTATGACTCACATTCCCAGGTACTTTCCTGCATGCCACCATTTTTCCACATGACACGAATCAAGGGTATAGAATTCCTACACAACAACTTCCCTTAGTAGTCGTGGAATTCCATAGGTCACTCCTCAATGTTCGCATAAACATCAACATCGATCTCTACCCAATCGATGATATCAGAGTCATCAAGAATATAATGATGGAGCTATGACACATAAAAAATATCATGTATCTGGCTCATCTATGGGGTAAGTGCTACTCGATACGCCACATCTCCAATACAAGCTTACAACTCGAAAGGTCCATCCAACCATGGAGAAAGCTTACTGAAACCATCACAGCCAACAACTGGGAGTTACCGACAGAAACATGTGATCCCCAAAATCAAACTATAACTGTCTCATCCATTGATCATCATATGATTTCTAATGATCATGTATTGTGTTCATACTCTCAAGAATCACATGAAACATCTCTATTATATTCTACAATAGTTCTGGTCGGAGGATTGTTAACTCTCTGACCCCAGTCCAGCACAATGCAGTACGGAAAGGCCAACCATACAAGGCTTCAAACGGAGCCATGCTGATGGTGGAGTAAAAACAATTGTTGTAAGTGAACTACACCTAGGGTAAGTGCCTCATCCACAAACATCTATAATCTCGGACACATGAGCATGACATGTCATTAAGGGCCTGGATTGTCCACTCTGTCTAACCGTCACCATGAGGATGAAAAGCAGTGCTAAGTCATAGCTGAGAACCAAAAACATACTAGAAACCTCTCCACACCCTAGAGATAAAATGAGGATCTTGATTGGAAATGATCTTCCTTGGTACACCATGAAGTCTCACCACCTCCTCCAGATATTACCTCAAAAAACAACCATTGGGCATGACTCTTTGATTTCTATGAGCAGGGATGATTTTGTTAAATGATCCAGTACCACCCAAATAAAATCATGTCCACCCTATGCCCGAGGTAAAACTATAACAATTTACATTGAGTTGTCATCCCACTTCCACTGAGAAATATTTAATATATGGAACTCTCTTATAACTATATCATGATTCTTCAAAGGAACAATTATCCTTCCTTGATACAACACTCGATGTTTTTCATCCTCAGACTAACCAGCAGGGCTTCAACACAAACAACTCGGTCTCTTTAGACCTCAAACTATAGATCCCATAACTATGAATCTTCCACCATCTTCACTAGAGATGACTGCACCATCATCTGAAAAAAACCTCCTCCCTTAACTTCTCAGATATAAAGATGTAATGATGAAACTTCTTACATTACTCTCTTGAGTCACCCGATTCATGCACTACATCACTACATGACATCCAGATCAGTACATCAACTACAAAAATCACTTTTATAGGTGTATACGTTATATCTAAGTCGTATTTTTTCAATAAATCTATCCACTGATGTCATCGTGAGTCCAGGTCATGCTGTGTGAAAACATACCTCAAAATCTTATGATCGGTGAAAACCACAAAGCTCTCTACAATGAGGTGATGTCTCCACAAATGTAGAGAAAGCACCACAGCTGCCAAATCAAGATAATGGATGGCATAGTTATATTATTTGAGACCCAACTGCCTAGTCCAATAAGAAACAACTAATCTCTACAACAACAGAATACAACCTAACCCCTAATGTGAAGCATCATAGAACACATCAATATGAGCATCCTCTACTCAAAGATAATGAACTTGATAACTTATTAACTTCTCATTTAGAAACTCAAAAGATAATTGACACTCATCAGTCCATATGAGTTCCTAATCATTCCAAGTCAATGATGTTATAGGATTTTCAACTCAATAGAAATTTGATACGAACTTCCTGTAGTAGTATATGAGACCAAGGTAACTTTGTACCTCTGACACTATCTTTGGGGATTCCCAATACACAACCACTTCTATATTAGATGTATCCACATCTACCACATGCGGGGATACAACATTCCCCAAGAAACAGAATTCTCGAGCCCAAAACTCACACTACTTCATCATCTCAAACAGTTGATGTGGATGAAGAACTCCCAAAACGGCGTGTATATGCTCTTCAAGTTCCTCCTCAGACGTGGATTAAACAACGATTTCTTCAATTAAAACCACAAAGAACATCACTAGAAACTCATTAAACCCAACATTCATCAATTCGATAAACATAGATGGAGAATTTTTCATGCTGAATGGCATTTCAACGAACACATAATGCCCATTATGATAATGGAAAGCAGTTTTCGTGATATCCTCATCCTTCACATGCATATGATCAAATCCTAACTACAAGTCAATCTTTGAGAACCAACTTTCACCCTTCAGCTGATAGAATAAATCATCAATACATGGAAGATGATAGTGATTATTCACTATCACTTTGTTAAAGTGACGATAATTGACACACAACTACCAACTGTCATCATCCTTCTTTACAAACTGAAATGGTGCACCCCACGATGACATGCTTGGCCAAACAAAACCACACTGTAAAAGACCATCATGTTTTATACATAACTCGTGTATTTTTGAAGGGGAATTCCTATTTGGAGACATAGAGATAGGAGAAGCAAGTGGTTTTATCTCGATTCCAAACTCGATCTATCGTTTAAAGGGTAATGTTACAACTTCTTCTGAAAATAAATCACGGTACTCTTCTATGACCCTAGGAAATGCTAAATGTTGATCCTATGAAGAACTCAAAATTAGATTAGCCATTATGGATGATAATGACAGAACACTCCATTGACCAATCCGTGGGTCTTTCTTACAAACGAACACCACTGGCTCTCCATTGACATCGAATAACAAAACCTGCCTCCTTAATCAATACATGATTTCCTGCACCGAATACAACAAATTCATGCCAATAATAACATCATATAGTTATATTCATAATAATAGGAAATCTCCCCAAGATAAGTGCTTCCCCAGCACTATCTCCCAAACTCTACATACTTTAAACAAGTCATCTCGGCCTCCAATTGAATAGTTAACACCAAGGGAATGGGAAGCCTCTCTACCACATGTACAAAATCATGGACAAGGGTAGGTGATATAAAGGAGTGTGTCACTCATGAATCAGACAAGGGATACAACAATGTAGAAAACAACGAACAAGTACCTAGAATGACATCTGGATCTCCTCCATCTACCCACACTAAAGAATAAATTAGACCACAAACTTTTATATGGCCTCTCTGACCCAGATTACGACCACCACGATGACCACGCTCATCTCTATTTGGATAGTGAGCATCAGGAGGCTGTCCTTTCCCTACCCCATCTAACATATGCTGATCCAAAGCGGGTGCAACCTATAGTGGATTCCTCAGCTGGAACTGCATCAATGGAGGAACCTAGAGAGGAGCACCTGGTTCATGATGATTGCATTCAAATTTCAGGCACTCTCGCTTCTGATGATCTCAAACACCACAACAAAAAGAAGCACCTAGTCTATTTGTGTATGCCTGAGAGCTGCTGCCACCTGGGAAATGAGATGCGGAGGGCAGGGACCTACCCCTAGGGTAACATAAACTCTTCTACCTAGAAAACTCGGATCCCTAGACCATATCAAAATATTTATGAGGAATCATGACGAATCCCCTATTGTGATGATTCAGTTCTAGACAATGTCCTCTTGGTGAACTCTGCCCTCGCAAGCACCTCAAGATATGTCTTCATCATATCTGGGGTGACATAGTGCTGGATCTTAGGAAACAAAGCCTCCTCAAAATTCTATTCCAATTCCTCCTCATCTGGCAACAAGTCCAAATCCTATCGTAAAATGATTGTTGTAATTGATTCCAAAATCTCACACACTGTAGCTCCCCATTCAAAGGGTAAGAAACTCATGGCGACTGGACGCCTTCGTGGTCGAGGAACGAAACTCAACTCTAAAAATTTATTATAATTACTCCTATGAGTTTTTAGACTCCTCGAGATCTCCAATGAAGAAGAACCACCACATCCTTGCTACTCCGTGGAGCATTGGCATAACCTAGGACACCCAGTGCTCCTTACGAGCACTAATCAAACTAAATCCTATCTCGACATCCACCAACCAGTCATATATTACTGCATCTAAATAAGTCCCCTTGTACTACTGTAGAATATCACGCTAAAACTATTGAATTTTCCTCCACTAATTGTTTTCATCATCAACCTCTACCCTGTGACGATATTCTTCCACATCCTGATGGAATTATTTTATGTGATCTGGATGAGGACGTCGACCTAGAGCCATAACTGTAAAATAAAAAGTAGTTAGAGATCCTAATCCTAGAATATAGAAAACTCAACATTAATTAATTAATTGTTTTCTTTTGTTAATTGTAGGCTGTCCTACACCAAGGTCTACCCATTCAAACATAGGCACAAAGAGGAATGATGCACTATCCTTTCCTAGGTCTCTACCGTACAACTAGTATCACCTCATTTAGTAGACATTATTAACATCAAGGTATGTGCATTAGATCATAGGGGGGCCCTCAATGCCTATGAATTAGCTGAAATATAGTGTTTTCACAACTTTATAAACATGATCGACACTGTTGATCTACCAACCCATTCAACCTCAACTATGCCTAACTCCACACTCCATCATATCCCTCAACCAGAAATATGATACCTCTCTTTCATGACCCCCTCCCTACAATGTGAACCACACCAGGGCTAGAAATGTTAGATTGGAGATAATGAGCCCCGAGTCCCACCTTTAGAAGGCCCCGGGTTGGTGACTAGCACTGAGGGTATTGTAAAAACACTGATGGGAGGCATTACCCTCTAAGAGAACACATAAAAAAGTGAGAGATAAGACATACACAAAGTAAGTCCAACTCAGAAAACAAAATAAAATGAATCCCATGTACATTTATGTAATGTCATGAAAAACTACTAAAACTGATAGGGGAAAACTACAAGTACCAAAGGAATGTAAAAACAACAACAACCACCATACCGAACCACTCCTGCAACCCCAAACTAATAGAAACCGGCTTGATCTCCATCCTACTCCAAGTGACCTGAAAAAAATAGTATTTATATACATAGGGTGAGCATAATAGTATACTCAATAGGATCCTCTCTGAATCCTATCATGAAAAATAAATGAAAGAATACTAAATCACAGTGAACATAAAGTGAAACTAAGACGTCACTTAAACATGTATACTATTTTCCCAGCCCCACCACTGATACTCTCAATGAGTAATGCATACAAGAGTATATAATATAATAACGAATAAAAAGGGTTTTCTATTACTACTTCCCCATTGGTTTTCTCCCTTACCACACTATCACAAGTCCTAAGCATCTCTCTCCAAAAAGGATTGCCACAGACACCTCAGAAAAGAACCACAATATGCACCTCGTGTAACAAAACCACCACGTTCACATAAGCTAGTAACCTGGTAGTTTTTGGGAGCCACCAGATCTCGCATAACGTGTATCATAAGTCATGTATTAAACCTCATTCTAGTATAACCCATACACATAGAAAGTATAATCATGATCGTATATACTATACACGTTACACCTATAGTAGTCTATAGGAAACAATAACCAGAATATTTGTGGGTGAATAACCACAAGCCGTTAAATCCCTATATACAAATATAAGGGAAAAACTAACCACTGTGCCTACCAGGAAAATTAACTACCAAGAGAAGAGAGCGGGGACAAAGGGGGTATTCATCCATCCATCCTACCAATAGAATGTTGGGGATAACATCCATCATGGATCAGAATCCCATGGGTGTTAGTTTCCTAACATACAGTGGGAGTAGCATTTTGAAACAAAAAAAGTACAGAATATAATATAGATCACAACCACACTATGGGAACATCATATACAGAGACTCAACTGTAGATAACATCTCTCAGACTCATGACTGCCACATCTTAGACTATGTGTCCTATAAGTACACAACCATTTAAAGAGATTTATTACATTACATCATTTCCTTTTTATCAGTAACAATTTACATTATTTAATTATTTAATCATAAATTATCCATTAACAATTCCACATTATATTTCATTAGAATCACACTCAAAGTCCACTATCACATTAAAATTGCATCCTCGGCATTGTGCCCATGCAAGCTCCAAACCCCATGGGTTAACATCATTTATTAAATTATTTATTTACAAAATTAGTTTTCCATATTCTCGGGCATTATAGAAAATATTTCTATGCTACTAAATCCATGAATTCTCAACATGGTGAGAAGATGAACTACCCATCAGGTCTTTTCCACATATAGCAAGAGCGTAGACCCATACTCCCTTGTGAAGCTAAACACAGAATACACATGTCATACCCCACACATGTTCAACCCTTTCAGATGAAGGGTAAGCAACACCAGCTACCTTGAGATGTGGGGAATTAAATTAGAGAAACAACCAATATGAACTAGAAAGCATCCAAACATTCACATCCAACACATATCATCATCCCCGATGTCCTCCCCGACACCCACATGCATAAAATGATGCATCTCACCACTCTAGGGGTAAACTGTTAACATAACCAGTTGACATACCTACCCATAAATATCACAATAGCCTTCTAGGATCACATTACAACACATGAACTAGGAAAACATCTATCACATCAATTGTGCAATTGTCCCTTAAACAAGAAAGAGGGTAACTCGAAAACCTACATTGAATTATATTTTATCAAACAACCAGTTACATATTCCATCTAGGATTAACCGATTTATTATTCATAGGTTCCAACTCTGAAAAACGTAAATAGTAAGCTATAACAAATAATTAATCATATTTACTTCACCAATTTGATTAACATCAGATTCTAACAAGAAGAACCAGATTCATTTACATGATTCCTTTTCTTTAGCCAAACAATTATTAATTAATTCCAGCTTTATGTTCTTTTCCAATTTTCGTCATACGTGGAAGGAAAACAAAGAAATTATAGATATCAGACTATCTATAAAAACAAGAGGCAATAACATATAATCGATAACAATTAATTTATCTTGTTCAATACTTATTATGTCAATTCCATTATGATCCAATGGGATAAATCATGATAACTATACAAATTCACATAACACAAATCTGATGCAATGAATCCCATAACTCGAATGGTTCTTGACGTTCGTTATATGAGAACGACCCGCACAACAGTTACGATCTCCTCCCCTTGTGACAACTGAATCAACCAAAGGATGCACAGACACCACCACACCCGTCAACAACCAGGAAAATCCTATTAGGAACATGGAGATATCACTCAATAAAAAAGGAAGAAAGAAACTGAAGGAGATGAACACAAAACAATGATGGTAGATTATACCTTACATCGATGATTGATCGATACAACTTGGTTGCATCAAAATTGAGGGGAACGAATCCAAGGATGAAATTTTTGTTAGAGAACTCCTATGGGATGGAATGAAAGGTTAAAGCATCTCACACTAATAAAAAGGGGGAAGAATTAGTAAGGAAGAATCTCTTCAAATTAGAAGATTTAACGAAGCAATGGTTTAAGATTCGTTGGATTTTCAATTAAAAACATATTGCAATAAACCACGCGGTTAGACAAAGTAAAAACATCCTAAGACTTAATAAAATTAATATATGAGTTACATCCTTTGAATAGGACTTATAGTCCTTAAAACGAGGCTTAAAAATAATTTTACGTCAAAGGAAATGTTAAAGGGGTGAAACTGTAGGAAGTTGGAAACATTGTTCAAGAACTGAAAATTTGGAAAAGGAAAAACATTTTTTATGAACCTCACTATGGAAACCTCTCCATTGTGGAAACAATGTTCATGAACTGTAAATTATGAAAATGAAGATTTTACCATTAGAACCTCACTATTCTGGAAACATTGTTCCTGAACATAAAATTTGGAAAAGGAGAAACACTATTCATGAACCTCACTGTTGAAACATCATCGTTGGAACCTCATCATTCTAGAAACACTATTCATGAACCTCACAATTGAATCCTCACAATTTTAGAACACTGTTCATGAACCTCACCAATGGAACAATTCACATTGACCTCACCGATGGAACTATTCACCTCAACCACAATGATGGAACTATTCACATCGACCTCCCCAATGGAACTTTTCACATCAACATCACTCATGGAACTGTTCACATCGACCTCACTGATGGAACTATTCACATCCACCCCAATAATGGAACTGTTCACCTAATCCTCACCAAAGGAACTATCCATGTCAACCTCACTGATGGAACTGTTCACATTGACCTCACCGATGGAACTATTCACATTGACCTCACTGATGGATCTGTTCACATCAACCTCACCGATGGAACTGTTCAAATCAACCTCACAGACGAAACTATTCAAATAAGGCTACTATTTCACAATTCATAGAACTAGAAGCATAGTTCATAGAATTGGAAAATTGGTAACGTTGGGGATAAGTCACCTTGACCACCCAAACACCTCAAACCCTAGATTCCATCAATGTAATGGACTAGAAAGGTCTGGAATTTTACACTCACCACCAGTTTCATTCATGTTTTATATATATGGAACATTATTTTATATAATTATGTTTATCAGGAAAATTTCTAGGAATTACCCATAAATTTTTATCACTCTCTCATGGTCTTTATTGTTCAAAATTTAGAAAAGTTGTATTAGATTTTTATCATAATTTTCCTTCTACGAGACATATAATTTTTTATTGTCCTATCATATATTATTTTGTTAATATAAAAGAAATTACACATGTAATATCCTGAAGTTATTTTTTCTCATGCCAATTTATGCACCATTTAATTTTTTTCTTTCATGGGGATTATAATTAAATGGCACCAAGTTTGTATGGTTCTAATAATTCAATCATATCATTTATCAAGATTGTTCATTATTATGATTCCAAAAATAATATATCCTGATTCATCTCTCATGAAACTCATTAATTTTCTTCTTTTTATGTTATTTGTTGAGAATTAATGTTTTTTATTTATATTCCACTTTTTATACATTAAATATTTCAAAATAAATTTTATAATAAAAACATAAATTTATTTATTAATTTCGTAAAAAAGAATTATCATCATCATAAATATTTTCTAAAAATGGTTACAAAAGATTAATAAAACTTTTAAATGATTTTTAATTTAATTTTCCCACTTTATACTTTTAATAATTTTATAAAAAATATAATTTTTTTTATCAAAAAAATGTCTTGTTTGGTTTTTCTATAAAATGTTAAAGGAATCATTTTTTATCATGAATGACATTATTTAATTTTTCATAATCTATGAATATTATTTTCAATTATTTTTGTAATATATATTTTAAATCTTATTTCCATTGAAAAATATTTTGAGAATATTTTCTAATTAAAATGTTTTTTATGTTAATATGATATTTTTATCAATAAACCATAAATATAAAATTTATTGTATAATAATTTTCCATCAATTACAACATTTTTGATGATATATAATAATTACTAGTGATATGATGCAATGATACCATATTAATTCATTATTCAGATTTCATTTTTAAATGGTGAAAATATTTTTTTGGAACCCAATTCCCTTAGTTGAGTTTTCCATGATTGAATAATTATAAAAAATAATTTTCCCATGATATATGAAATAATTGTTTTTGAAATTATTATGAAGAATTTTTATTTTTATATATTATAATATAATTAAAAAAATTATGATCGAGTGTCACATGTATGTATGTTTCATCATTTTAAATGTGGGACCTATATCTCCCTGTAAATAATTAATTATTCATTATTGTTATAAGATCTCAAATGGTACATGGGAGGTTATACCAAGCCAAAAAATGTTACATATGAGGCTATCCCATGAAAAATTGAGGGTATATATGAGGTTATTTGAAACCCTATGTTTGATATAAAAGTGGTTTTCCAAATCCTAACATGTTATAAATGTCTTTGTGGGTATAAATGACATAATATTTTCTATGAATATGTAGATGAATAAAATATATGTATTATAAAAATATTATTCTCTCATGTATAATAATGATACATTTTACTATGATTCATGTCTTGTAGACTATTATGAATTATTTTTTGAATCATGATTATGATAAATGATATTAATTATATAGTTATAAAATGTTATTCTGATATTCTTTTACCCATGGGATCATATAATATGAATATCTCAATCGTTAAACATTTATTACATTCAATGATCATATTTTTTTATGTTTCATATAAATAGTTTTATTATGTATGATAGATCTATAAGGGTAGCTAATTATGAAGAACGTAGTGGGAGATGATGTAGGTCAATTATGGACCAGTTGTTTAGGTATCTATATTTCCAAAGGAACTAGAGCTAAGTGAGTATAGAGTAGATCATTATGTAATATTCCGAATATTCATCATTTAAGATTAATTATTAACATATGATATGTTTAGTTATTTACAATATGTGTTCATATAAAAAAATTCCAATTACTATAGTCAAAATAAAACATAAGAATGACATGAGCTTAGATTCGCAGTAAGAATAAGAGTATATCTATAAATAACTAGAATAAATAAGAATAATAAATATGAAAAAATAATAACTAAAACTCATCCAATTTAAACCAAAAATTGAGAATAATTAAGGAAGTGAAATTATGATCAAATAAAGATATGTAAATAATCTCAAGAGCATCAAACATATCCATATAAATTCTTACTAATAAAATAATCTGATGGACTTCATTAAAAAATATCATGATGATGGAATTAATAATATTAAAAATATAAAACATAATATCATGTAAATTTATTATATAGTTTAATTATATTGTTAAAAACCCATAAATTTTGATAATTGATTTTTTCTTTGAGACCTATCGATGCATAAATTGTCTATATATTACTGGGTCCCACCCATCATGTAACAACATGAAATTTTTGTGAATATATTCATTCAAATTTCTTTATATTATTTCATAGATTTAATTCCACAAAATTCAATGTTTACATATCATTACACATATCACCATTTTTTTCATTTATTGCATGTAACATCGAGTTTCTTTGATAACTTGTGTTATGTGAAATTATGAGCCTTACCAAAAACAATATACTATTTATATTATTATTTAATATCAATGTTTTCCCCAAGATAATATATTGGAGGGTTTTAAAAATAAAATCTATATTTTTCATGTTTATAATTTTTTTACATTCATTAAATTAAATTTATTAGAAAAATATAATTACAAATTCAGTTTTACACTTTAAAATTGTATTTTATAAAAAATTAGTTTTACTGTTATTTAATGTTAGAATTTTTTTAAACATAAATTTTGAAACTTATATACATATCATATTTAAAATAAACTTATATTTTTTGAAATATTTATATCAAAGTAAACTTATTTTAATTTTTTATTTTATTTTTCTAATATGAAACCTTTTTTGATGAATATTGAAAACATAGAATTTTTAATGAAAACTAATTTTTAATATATTTTATTTATATAGTTAAA
This sequence comes from Viscum album, assembly GCA_963277665.1. Classification (NCBI taxonomy): domain Eukaryota; kingdom Viridiplantae; phylum Streptophyta; class Magnoliopsida; order Santalales; family Viscaceae; genus Viscum; species Viscum album. The sequence goes on from OY728145.1 coordinate 1,738,816,049, forward strand.
TCATGTAATAAAATTATTTCAATGTTTAATATTATCCATAATAAATTTATAAATCCAATTTAGGCCATTGTATTTAATTTCATACTAAAATTGGATAAAGAACGACTTCAAACTTTTATCCATTTCTCATTAAAAATAAACCATCTCACTATATTTAGGGATTAATTTTATTTTAATTTTAGTTACAGAGGTAAATTGAATTTGAAATATTGTATATAATTACTAGAAATTAGTACGAAATATATGTTATAATAAGGATAAAATAATATATTTCCTAAAATGATTAGTGAATAATGGTAAAAATAGTTATAGTGATTAACGTAAGAACAATATTATTTAATTATTAACCTTAGAATATATGGTCTATACATGACCCAAAAATTTAAAATATCCATTATATTGATATATTTTGATTCAATAAGATATTTTTATATTTGTATGAGTTTTTGGGAAAGTATTACATGAATGTTTCCTATATAATAACTTATATTATATAATATACAAACAAGGAACCTTCCATGCCTTTAACACTTATAAGTATTTGTATAATGGAATAATATACCTAGGTTTTATTAAAAATATTTTTTTTAATATAAATGATTAATTTTTAAATAATAAATTTATATTTCATTTTTATAGATTATTTAATTTCATTAAATTCTTAGGAAATGACAATGTATGGATTTTTTATTTAATAATAAAACAAAATAAATGAAAATTAAAATCACTAAAATAGTATCTTCAATAAAATTACTTTTATTTGATAATAAATATAAAATATTGTCTACTAATTTTATATTATATCTTATATAATTAATATATTGACCCATAAATAGTAAAAACCTAGATAGCGCAATTAGGGTTCGTACAGTGATTATGGGTCACTTGTGATTCTATTAAAATTAATTTACAACACGTATGCTATTTTATTTTATAAAATAGAATTAACGAATTTGTATTAGATATTTAATTTATTTTAATTTTGTTATAATTATAATTTAGTCTTAATTAATGAGATTTATAAGTTAGAAAAAAAGCCACACATATAAAAAATAAAAAAGAAATAATGAAAACCTAAAGGCTAAAGAATAAATTATATAAATTCATTATTTTTTGTGATTTATTAGTTTTTATTCACTATAAATACGATTTATTACTTTAGTTTTCTTTTTGGAATCATCTGAGGTAAGGGAGACATCCAAATAGTGTAAATCCATTTGTATTTATAATAATTATACTCTTCCTAAACTAGAAAAAAGAATTCACAATTATCCTCTCCTAACTCATATAAAGCAATTGTTTTCATAAAACAATATCCCAATAAATTCCCAACCTACACAATCTCATCCTAGAAGTGTCATGACCCACCTCCACACAAAGTGTACCCCTACTGGGCTAGAAATGTTAACAAAGAGATAATGATCCTTGAGTCCCACCTTTAGAAGGACTCAGGTTGGTGAGTAGAACTGAGGGTATAGTTAAAACATAGATGGGATGCATTAACCTATATGAGAACACATTCCAAAGGGAGAGAGATAAGACAGACACACCCAACTCCATCTCAGACAACAATATAAATGAAATCCCAACTACACATGTGTAATTTGATGAAAAGTTACTAGAACTGAAATGGGAAAACTGTAATTACCAAACGAAAGTAAAAATAGCAGCATCAACAAGCCAGAATGGCTAATGCATTCGAATTGTTGTAGAAATGATTCTGATCTCCAAGCTTCTCTAGGTGACCTGAAAATCAGTTTATATAAACATACGGTTAGTATAACATTATACTCAAGAGGATCCTCCCTGAATCCACTTGTGCAACAGTAAATAATGCATACTAAAGCATAGTGAACAAAACGTGAAACTATCTCATCACCTACAAAGGGACACTATATTCCGAGCCTCACCATGGATACTCTCACAAAGTAACACATACAAGTATATATAATATTATAAATAATATCTGGGTTACCCCACTACTACATCCCCACTAGTTTACCAATTTTCCCCAATATCGCACATCCTAAGCATCTATCTCCAAATAGGATTGCCCACTAACACCTGGGTGAAGCACAAAAACACGAACCTCATGCAAACAAATTACCATTTCCACACATGAAAAATATCCTGGTAGTTTTCTAGAGCCACCAGAGCTCACATAATGTGTATCATATGTTGAACATTATAACTCAATCCAATAGAGCTCATTCTCCGAGTAAGGATCATCATACCATCACATTTTATACAAGTTATACCTATATTAGTCCATAGGAAAATATATCCAAAATATATGTGTGTGAATAACCATAATCTATTACATCCCTCTACTCACACATATGTCGAAAACAAACCATTGTGCCTACCAGCACATGTAATTACCAAGATAAGATAGTGGGGCCAAAGGGGGTAGTTAGCCATCCATCCTCCCACCAGAATGTTGGGGAAAAAACCTATAAGGGCTCAGAATATATGGGGTGTTAGTTTTCCTAACTAATAGGGTGATGTATTATATAGAAACAAAAAAAGTATAGAATATACTATCGCTCACAACCACACTATGGGCATAACCTAGTCTTAGACTCAATTACAGCTAACGACTATCGGACTCCCGACTGCCACTTCTAAGACATGGTATGATATAATCACACAACCATCTAAAGAGATTAATTACATTAAATCATTCCCTTTTTATCATTCACACTTTATTTTAATTGATTCTTTAAACTTTAATTAACCATTAAGAATTCCACATTAAATTTCATTAGCATCACACCCAATGTCCACTGTCCATTTAAATTTTAATCTCGGCATTGCATCCCAGCAACTTCCAGCCCCTTGGGTTAACATCATTTATTCAGTCATTTATATACAAAATTACATTCCCATAATCGATGGATTCTTGATAACCATTTAATGATACTATTCTAAAGGGGTATCAACACAGTGAGTAGACAAACTGCTCGTCGAGTCGTTGCAACCTATAGAAAAAGAATAGACCCATCCTTCCTTAGGTAGATAAACCCGGAAAGCCTGTGGTATACCCCAAGTGTCATCACCGCTTTTGGATGGAGGGTAAGCCAAAAAAGTGTCCTTGAGAGGTGTGGAATATAAATTAGAAAAACAACCAACATGATCAACATGTATCCAAAAATTCACATCCAAGCCATTCTGTCATTCCCAGTCCTCGACAACCACATGCATAAAATGATACTTCTTGCCACTCTAGGCGTCAACTACTTCCACAAACAATAGTCTTCTATGTCCCCACATATTACAACATCCATCCAGGCTCACATCACACCACAAGAAATAGAAAAACAAACACCTTTTCCATTTGGCTCTTGGCCCTTAAACAACCAAGAGGGTAACTCAGAAACCTACAAGGAATTATCGTTTATTTAATAAAAATATCAATAATCCATATTGGATTAATAATTTTATTATTGGCAGTATCTATCCATGGAAAACCTAAATCGTATGCTAGCAAACATTGATTAAAAATTCTTATGGCATCAATTTGATTAGCATTAAATTAAAACTATAAAAATTGGATTCATTCACATGCCTCATTATCTATAGCCAATAAATTATAAATTTGTTCCTACATTATTTCCTATACCAATTTACATTATGAATGAAAATCTAAACAATGCAATCGGAGATATCAAACTTTCTAGAAAAATAATATGTAATAACATACGAAGGATATCAAATTATTTATCCAGATAAACTATTTATTATGTCAATTCTATTGTGATCCAGTGGTATAAAACATGGTAACTATAAAATTTCACATAGAAGAAAAGATAAACAATGAATCCCCTAGCACAATTGGTTCATGACGTTATTTATACGAGAATGTGCCAAACAACATGTTACGATCTCCTCCCTTGTGACAACTGTGTCCACCTGATGATGCAGGGACACCACCCCACCAGTCAACACCCATGAAAATCTCATTGGGAACATCGAGATATAATTATAATAAAGGGAAATGAGAATTATAAGGCGATGAACTGAAAATAACGATTATAGATCATACTTTATATCTGAGATTGATTGATATTTCTCAGTTGCATAAAAAACAATGGGGAACTAATCCAAGGATGAAATCTTGATTTCACTACTCCAACAAGAAGGGATGGTTGGTTTGAGTGTGTCACACCCGAGAACTTTGAGGAACTATTATGGAGGATGATATCTTATCCCTTTAGAAGATTTAATGGAGCAACGATTTAAGATACACTAGATTTTCTATTAAAAGAAGATCATGTAAAAGCACACAGTTTGACCATGTAAAAGCATAATGAGCCTTAGGGAAATTAATATAGGAGGTTTGGACTTTGCATTGGACTTAGATTCCTTAAAATGAGGCTTTAAATGCATTTTTCATCAAAGGAAATGTTGAAGGGGCGATATTGTAGGATTCTTGAAACACAGTTCAAGAACACGAAATTCGGAAAAGGAAAATAACTATTCATGAACCTGACCATTGAATCCTCACCATTCTTGAAACACTAATTATGAACGTCACTGTTGAAAACTAACTATTAGAACCTCACCGTTCTAGAAACACTATTCATGAACCACACCATTAAAAAATCACTATTGGAACTCAGCATTCTAGAAACACTTTTTATAAACCTCACCATTGAAAGATGATAATTTGAACCTCTCCATTCTAGAAAAACTATTCATGAACCTCACCAATGGAATTGTTCATCTCAACCTAACTGATGGAGCTATTCACATTGACCACTCTCATGGAACTTTCCGCGTTGACCTCACTGATGGAACTGTTCACATCAACCTCACTGATGAAACTATTCACCTCAACCACACCAATGGAACTGTTTACATTGGCCTCAACAATAGAACTGTACACATTGATCTCACTGATGGGACTGTTCACATCAACCTCATGAATAGAACTGTTCACAAAACTAGAAACACTGTTCATAGAACTAAAAATCTTGTAAATTGTTCATGTTAAGTCACCTTGCCTTCTGGAACATCTCAGACCACAGATTTTGGCAATGGAATGGACCAAAGAGGTCCAGAACAATACATCAGATACCTCCCAAAACACTCTCATCCCCGATAATTTAAAACCAACGTAAAATAGAATAGAAAAGTTGTCTGAATAACCACCAATCGAGATACCTCTCAAAAGAGAGAAAGCCACAATGAGCAATGAAAGAAATACATCTCTTAGACATGATTGATCTATAACCACAAAGGGGACACCATTACCTGGAAAGAGTAAAACATCAAACAACCCTAGTAACGGAGCACGTATTTGTGACTCATGTTCCCACATACTCCCCTACATTCTAGTGTGTCTCCACAAGACAGTAACCAAGGGAGATAAAAATCCCACACACCACCTTCCTCTTGTGGTCTCGGATCACCATAGGTCTCTCCTCAAAAGAAACATCATCATCAACATCGATCTCTCCCCAATCTATGACATGAGATTAATCATGAAGAAAACAATTGAGCTCTGACAAATGAAAAACATCGTGTATTCATTTTATCTATGGGGGGGAGTGCTACTTGATACGCCACTACTCCAACATGAGATAAAACCTCATAAGGCCCAACGAACCCAAGAGAAATATTACTCCCATGACTAATTCTTTGATGCCCAAAATGGGGAGTCACCTTTAGAATCACGAGATCCCTAACATAAAACTCTAAGGGTCTCATATTTTGTTCAACATATGATTTCTGACGATCTTGCACTGTCTTCATGCTATCATGAATCACCTGAACCATCTCTGTTTTATTCCTTACTAGTTTCAATCCGAGAATCAGTGACTCTCCAACCCTAGTCCAACACAAAGGAGAATGGCATTGCTGGTCATACATGGTTTTGAATGGCTCCATACCAATGTTGGAATGAAAACTATTGTTGTAAGATAACTCCACCAACGATAAGTTCATTATCCATGAACCACAAAAGTTCCAGACACAAGAGTCTAACATGTCTTCAATAGTTTGGATTGTTCTCTATGTCTGACCGTCCTTTCAAGGATGAAAAGTAGTGATAAGGCATAGCTGAGAACCAAAAGCGTGCTAGAGACCTCTCCACACCTTAGTGGTAAAAAGAGGATCTCAATCCGAAATGATCATCCTTATAACTCCCCGAAGTCCCACCACCTCTCCTAGATACTGCCTCGACAAAACATCCACTGAGATTTAATCCTTGATTTCTATGATGTGGGATGGTTTTTTTTAATGACCCACTACCTCCCAAATAGCATCATGTCCTCCCTGAGGTCGAGGTAAACTAGTAACAACGTCCATTGAGTTGTCCTCCACACATCCACTAAGGAACATCTAATGGCTAGAGAAGACCACCAGGACCATAGTGTTCGATCATCACCTTATGGTAGGCCAAACATCGAGACACAAACTCTTCTACCACATGCTTCATCCCAGACCACCAAAACATGCTACTCAAGGCTTGGTACATAATTTCTATGCAATGATGCACCACAAAAGAAGGCTATGAAACTCTCTGAGAACCTTCTCAGGATTTGTCAAAGTAACACAAATTCTTTCGTGATACAACAATTGGTGATGTTCATCCTCAAAACAACCATCAGGGCCCTCAACACAATCAACTTGATCTATCCATACCTCCACCTCTAGATCCCCCAACTAGGACTCTTCCACCTGCTGCACTAGAGGTGACTACACCTTCATCTAGAAACGAAATCCTCTACCCCCAACATTTCTCATATTGAGATATAATTATGAAAATTCTTCCATTACTCTCTAGGAGTCACTAGATTCACACACTGCATCACTATGTGGATTCTGACTCAATGAATCATCTGCAACATTCCCCTTTCTAGGTGTATACAATATTTTAATGTCATATTCTTGTAATAACTCCATCCACCGACACTATTGTAAGTTCAAGTCACGTTGGGAGAAAACATACCTCAAACTCTTATGATCACTGCAAACCACAATGTGCTCACCAATGAGGTAATGTCTTCCCAAATTCAGAACAAACACCATGGGTGACAACTCGTGATCATGGGTGGCATAGTTATGCTCATGGGGACAAAACTACTGAAATCCATAAGAAACAACTAAACTCTACTACATCATTACACAACCTAACTCCATATGTGATGCATCGCATAAAACATCAAATTGAACTCCAAAAATAATGTGTAGATTCTCTACATGCTCTCCCTAAGATGTATAGTACACAAGGATCTCATTGATGAAAACCACTATGAAATTTCTAAGAACACATGGAACACAACGTTCATAAATACCATGAACATAGATGGATCATTTTTCACACCGAACGGCATTAAAACAAACTCATAATGCCATTGACAACAACAGAATGCAGTCTTCAGGATAACCTCATCCTTCACACGCATCTGATGATATCCTAACCACAAGTCGATCTTTGAGAACCAACTTCCAAATTTCACTTGATCTAATAAATCATCAATATGCAGAATAGGATAGAAAATCATCACTGTCACATTATTTAAGTAACAATAATTGACACACAACTGCAAAATATCGTCAGCCTTCTTCATGACCAAACCCGGTGCACCCCACGGTGACACACTCATCTGAATAAAACTGCACTATAACAGACCATCATGCTGTATATGTAATTCTCGTAACACAGAAGGTGACATCCTATATAGATACATAGATATAGGATATGATCCTAGTTGAAGTTTAATCCCAAACTGAATCTCTCATCGAGGGGGTAATGGTACAAGTTCATTTGGAAAGTCATCAAGGAACTCTTCTATGACCCTGAGAAACAGAAATTGTTGATCCTCTAAAGAACTCAGCATCATCTCATCCATCATTTATGATAAGGATAAAACATGCCTCTAACCCATCTGAGGGTCTCACTCGCCAACAGACACCATTGGTTCTCCATCCTCATCAAATAACAAAACATACCTCCTGAAACTATCAATGATAGCCTACACTGAATACAACCAATCCATGCTGAGGATGAAATCATATGGTTTTATTTTTAAACATATGAAATCTCCCAAAGATCAGTTTTACAACAACACTATCTCACTGTCTCTACATATTTCAAACAATTCAGCTCGACCTCCAACTAGTGTTGTCAACACCAAGGGCACTAGAAGCCTCCCAACCTCATGTCCCAAACCATGGACAAGGTTGGTTATATGAATGATTACATAGATCCTGACTCAAACAAGGCATACACCAATGTATAAAACAAAAAAAATCCTCGAATGAAATTGGGATATCATGGGGCTGGCAATGATAAAACATGAAGCTGGCCACGACCTCCTCCACGACCTCTCTGACTCTGATGAAGACCACCACCATAACCATGAACCACTCTCTAAGGACCAGGACCATCACAAGGCTTCCCTCTATTTTCACCTTCTACCCTCAGCTAATCCAAAGCTAGTGCTGCCTAGGCTGGAACTTCCTCAACAGAGGATTCTAGAGCGGAGTACCTGGTGCACAATGATTGCTTTGAATGGTCGGGCACTCTCATTGCTGATGACCTCAACCACCATAATAAAAACAAGTTCCTAATACCTTTTCATAGACATGAGATATACTTCCTCTAGAGAAATTAAATCAAGAAGGCCAGGACCTACCCCTAGATAAACTAAAACTCATTTACCCTGAAAACCATGAACCCCAGACCACGGCTCTACATCGTGAGGAATCATGAAGAATCCCCTCTCGTGAGGATAATGTTCTAGCCAACATCCTCTCAACGACCTATGCCCTCACCAGTACCTCAAGATATGTCTTTAGCATAAATAGGGAGGCCTGACGCTAGTTCTCTAGATTCAAAACCTCCTCAAAATGCCTCTCCATGGACACCTCATCCGGAAATAGGTCTGAAAAAATCGTAAAAGGTTCCTTAAATGGATTCCAAACTCTCTCACACTATAGATCCCCTGTAAAAGGGTAGGAAGCTCATGGAAACTAGACAACTTCACAGTCATCAAAAAAACATTGACTCTAAACTTGCCTCAGAACTCCTCCCATGAGATCGTTAACTCCTCGTGATCCCCGAGGAAAAAGAACCCCACTGCCTCGCTGCTCCATATAGAATCATCATAACCAAGGACACCCAGTGCTACTTATGAGCACCGATCAAACTGGAGCCTATCTTAAACTACTCCAACCTGTCTTTTGATATTTCATTTGAAAGGGATTCCCCATACTTCAGTAAACTTTGGCTCTGAAACACTTAGAGTGTCCTCCACCACGTGACTTCATCATCAACCTCTACACTGCAGTGATCTTTTGGCACAACCTTCTATACATATTCTTTGAGATCCTGATGAGGACGTCGACCTAGAGCCATTCCTATATAATAACAAATAGTTAGAGCTCCTAATCCTGGAATAAAGAATACTAAGTACTAATTAATTAATTAATTTCAATTATTCATTTTAGGTTACCCTATACCAATGTCTACCCATTCAATCATAGACACAAGGAATAATGATTCATGATCCTTTACTAGGCCTCTACCCTACAACTACTATCACCTCGTTTTGTATACATTATAAATTTAATGGTATGTACATCAAATCATTGGGGTATTTAAACACCTATGTATCTGTAGGAATCCAGTGTTTACATCATTTTCTAAACATGACAGACACTATTTTCCTACCAATCCATGAAACCTCACATATGCCTAACTATAAACTCTATCCTATCCCTCAATCAGACCTTAGATACCACACTGTTTTAACCCCCCCCCAATGTGTACCCATTTTGGGCCGACAATGTGACAAGGGAGATAATGACCCCCGAGTCCCACCTCCAATAGGCCCTACGTTGGCGACTAGCACCAATGGTAAAGTAAGCACATATTTGGGAGGAATTATCCTATAAAAGAACACATGATAAAGAGAGATATATGATAGAAACCAACCAAATCCAACTCAGACAACAATATAAATGAAATCCCAAGTCTAGATATGTAATGTCATCCAAAATTACTACAACTGAAAGGAGAAAACTACAGTACCAAGGGAAATTTAAAACAACAGAAATGACAAGCCCGAACAACTCATGCATTACCAAGCTAGTAGATACCATCCTAATATCCATCCTTTTCAATGTGACCTAAAAACAGTGTATATAAACATAGGGTGAGTACAATAGTATACTTAGTCGGATCCTCCCTGAAGCCTCTCAGGATATAGTAAAGAAAACATGATAAAGCATAGTGAACAACAAGTGAAACTAACTCTTCACCTAAAAACGAAATATCATGTTCCCAACCTCACCATGTATACTCTCTCAAAGTAACACATAAAAGAGTATATAATTTAATAAAGAATATCAAGGGTACCCTGCTAATACATCCCCACTGGTTTTCCCCTTTTCCCCAATGTCCCACATCCTAAGCATCTCTCTATAAAAATGATTGATGGTAGACATTTGGGTGAAGGACAGAAATATGAACCTTGTTCCAAAAAACCACCATGTACACACATGAAATGTAACGAGGTAGTTTCCAGGAGCCACCACAGCTCGGATAATGTGTATCATACATCGGGCATTATACCTCAAGCCATTACAGCCCATACTTCGCGTAAGGATCCTCAATCAATCATAGTCTATACACATTATACCTATAGTAGTCCATAAGTAACAATATCCCAAATATATTTGTCTGAATAAACAAAAGCAATTATATCCCTCTACAGACATATATTGGGGAAAACTAGCTAGTGCGCCTACAAGTACAACTAACTACCCTGAGAAGAGACTAGGACGAATGGGGTAGTCATCCATCCTTCCTCTTGCAAGAATGTTGGGGAAAACACACCCCAGGGATCAGAATCCCTAGGGAGGAAGTTTCCCTAACTGATGGTGTGGATTATTGTATAGAAACACAAAATTTACAGAATATACTATATCTCACAACCACACTATGGGAATAACATAGTCTTAGACACAACTGCAGCTAATGTCTCTTGGACTCTCGGATTCCATTTATATAACTATGAATTATATATGGAAAAAACCATTTAAATATCTTAATTACATTACTTAATTAACTTTTTATCAGTTTCACTTTACGATAAATAATTTTTTAAACATTAACTAACCAATTAGAATTCCACATTAAATTTCATTAGCATCACACAGCTTGTCCACTGTCATAGTAAATTGTAACCTCAACATTGCATCCCTGAAAGCTCCAAACCCTTAGGTTTTCATCATTTATTAAATCATTTATTTACAACATTACTTTCATATATTCCTAGATATTATAGAAAAAAATTCTATGCTACAATACACATGGGGGATCAATACAGTGATTAGATGAACTTCCTATCGAGTCTTTGCCACCTTTAGCAATAGCACAACCCCATCCTTCCTTAGGAAGATAAACCCAAAAAGCATATGGAATACCCAATTCATATTTTCTCCTTTTGAAGGGTGGGTATGGAAAAACAGCTGGCTTGAGTAATTGGGAAAGTAAAGCAGATGGACAACCACTAAGATAACAAAGCATCCAAATATTCAAATCTAACACGTTCCATAATTCCTAGTGTCCTCCCCAACACCCACATGCATAATATTATGCATATCTATACTCTAGGAATCAACTACTACAAAAACCAATAGGCCTCCATGCCCCCACATATCACAACATCGATCCAGGATCATATCTCAACCCAAGCAGCAGTAGAAAAGACATCATATCTATTGGAATCTTGGCCCTTATATTTGAGAGAGGGTATCTTAGAACCCTAGAAAGAATTATCTTTTATCAAACCAACAATTTGTTAATCCATCATTATATAACCGATTTATTATTTTCAGGTTCCAACTATAGAAAAAATAAATAGTAAGCTATCACAAATTGATTCTACATTCTTACTGCAATAATTTGATTATCATTAAATTACAAAAAAAATAATCGATTCATTAACATGCCTCATTATCTTTATCCAAACAATTATCGATTAATTATAACCTTTACGTTCTTTAAAAATTTACATTAAGAAACAAAATCTAAACAAAGTAATCACAAATATTACACTATCAAGAAAATCAAGAGGAAATTACATATCATCGATATCAAATTTTATATCTGGTTAAAATATTTATTATGTCAATTTCATTATGATCAAGTGGTATAAAACATGCTAACTATATAGTTTCACGTAAAAGAAAAGTGAAGCAATGGATCCCCTACCACAAATAGTATTTGACGTTCATTTTATGAGAACAATCCAAATAATGCATTACGATATCCTCCCCCCATGACAACTGTGTCCACACGAGGATGCAGAGACACTACTACACTTGTCCACATCCAAGAAACATCCATTGGGAACATTGAGGTAGCATTCCAAAAAAAGGGAATGGAGAATTAGAAGGAGATGATCTCAAAATAATAATGAAAGCTCATACCTTATATCGAAGAATGATCGATATTACATGGTTGCATCAGAAATAGAGGGGAACTAAACAAGTGAAGAAAGAATAATTGCACAACTCCTATGGAAAGGAATGGCAGGTTTGAGCGTCTCACAGCCATGAATAAGAAGGAAGGATTTGGGGGGAAGATATCATGTCCCATTAGAAAATTTAATGGACCAGTGATTTAAGATAAGATGGATTTTCCACTAAAAGAGGATCGCATTAAACCATGTAGTTGGACCATGTAATATAATCATGGGCCTTAGGGAAATTAATATTTGAGTTATAGCCTTTTAATTGGACATATAATCCATAAAACGAGGCATTAAATTCATTTTTTATCAATGGAAGCATTGAATGGGTTAAACTGTAAGAAGCTAGAAGCACTGTTAATGATCTTGATATTTGGCAAAGAAAAACATTGTTCATGATCCTCACTGTTGAAACCACTCTATTAGAACCTCACCCTTCTAGAAACACTGTTCATTAACCTCACTGTAGGAACCTCAAAATTGGGACCTCACTGTTCTAGAAACACTGCTCAGGAACCTCGCCATTGAAACCTCACCGTTCTGGAAACATTGTTCATGAACCTCACATTTTAAGCCTCACCTTTGAAACCTCACTATTCTTGAAACACTACTCATGAACCTCATTGAATGAACTATTCACCTCAACCTGACCTATGGAATTTTTCAAATCAACCTCACCAATGAAACTGTTCACATCGTCCTCATTGATGAAACAGTTCACATCCACCTCACTAATGGAACTGTTCACCTTAACCTCACTGATAGAACTGTTCACATTGACCTCACCGATGGAACTATTGACATCAACCCCAAAGATGAAGCTTTTCACCAGAACCTCATCGATGGAACTGTTTAAATCGACCTCACCAAGGGAACTGTTCAAATGGACCTCACTAATGAACTATTCACATCAACCTCACTGAGGGAACTGTTCACAGAATGGGAAACACTGTTCATAGAATTGGAAATTTGGTAAAGTGTTGGGGATAAGTCACCTTGACCTCCAGGAACACCCCAGACACCATATTTTCATAAAGTAATTGACCAGGGATGTCCGAGCCATTACAAAATTCTTCACATTGGGATTAAATCCATCCAAGGTATACCTTTATGAAAACCAAACTGTGTTACTCGTGAAGGAGTCATGTTCTATAATGTGCATTAATGATGTATTTGTTTTTTAAAAAAATAAATTATTAATATTCCAATCATAAAAATTTATGTATGTATCCCAAATTTATAATTGTTTATAGAAGTTGTGGGATCCACCAACAAAAACACTCACACACCAATTAAATGGGAAAAAATTAATGTTCTTGTGTGTGGTGGACAATTGCCTCACAGAATGATGTTTTTCATTTATTTCGTTACATCCTCTCACGGTTGATAATTAATATGAAAATATTTTATATATGATATACGTGATATATATGTTTCCCTAATAATAATTTAGTTTTTATATTACACATAACTTTTTTATTGTAATTTATAGGTAATATGGTAACATTTTTTAAGGATGTGTGGAATAATGTCTCCTCAAAGTGATGTTATATGTTCACACATTAAATTGAATATATTAGGGATATTTTTTATTTAATAATCATGAAATAAATTAAATATATAATATATTAATTTAATATTTACCTTTAAGTTTAAAAAATTTATAATTTCATTAATTTCATTTTCACACACTGAAAAAGTGATTACTTTTTTCATAGATATGCGGAATAAAACCTTCTTGAACCGATATAATTCATTTTAATTAAAACAAATTATATATATAAGTATATATTATTAAATAATATTTTATATATGAAATAATTATTGTTTTAAAAAGATAAATGTTACTATCTTCTGTCCAAAACATTCAATAAAAATGGGAATGTTACCCATGAGTATGGACAACGTATTATCTGCATGATTCTAACAATAGTTCATGTTTCATAATAGTGATTGATTGTTATTTTTAAAATTATAATATATATATATATATATGAATATTGTGATTTGAATTTTATTCTAGATATTTTAATATAATGACCACCACGACCATAATATACCATCTTCAGTTATTTTGGAGCATAAATAAAATATGGTCAAAACACCCAATATAGACATAATTGTCTATATAGTTGTATAAAAAATTTTAATATACGAAATAAATCTAATAATAAACATGATAAAATTTGTTTAAAATGTAAATAATTAACATGTGTTTATTATTTATGAATATAAAGATGCATGTGTTGTGTTTGACTCAAGGTAAGGAATTTCAACTAAATCTACAATAATTCATTCGATTTATTATGTTATAAATCCACCTTAAATTATTATTTCTATATACAGACCAATTGACATATCATATGATGAATTTTTTAATTAGGGTGTTATTTAATGTTTTTAGTTGTCTTTTATTTATGTAGATTATGATATAAACGTATATCATGGTATGTGAAACATTTAATCTTTAAATATTTAGTAATCAAATATTTTCCCTATGTCAATATTAATGATATGATTTTACATATTTTTTTATTTATAAATAAATTATTTTTAATTATAATATTTTCCTATGTTTAATTTTATGATTTTTTTTCAAATAAAATCATTTTTAATGTTTTACAAAGAATGTTTTGATAAAAAGAAGCATAATACTTCAATTTATAACATACATACCACAATGAATATTATTTAATTTATTTTATCATTTAAATTATGTAATTATTTTATTAATTAAATATTTTTTTACATTTAATTATATTTTGGTATTGAAATTGGTTTCTCATATAATTTTTTTTTGGTATTAAAAATGTGTTTCAAAAAATTTACTTTTTATAAAAAAGTGATTTTGATTTTGGATTGAAAATATTTTATAAAAATATTTATTATTACAATAATTTATTAATGATATGATAATTGAGTATTTATTAAAAGAGGTTATCCTTTTACTAAATTTATGTTGGATGGCCACGATGGCGTCAGTTGTGGCCATTATATCTTGTACAATGGGCGACCTATGTGATTATTGGTGATCCTGCTATAGAAAATACATGGATTGTCCTAGATATCTCTCAGTGAGCCTATTATATCTTAATAGAAATGTTTTTCAATCATATCCCTCCAATACATTGGTTATATATGCCGACTATATGGATATTCCATTATTAATATATTTTTTTGGAATATTGTTGTATGATTACTCCAATAAAGAGTGTTTTGATAGTGTTTAATTATTATGATGATCAATGTTACCTAATGTATTTTTATTTTATTTCTAAAGGTTTTGAAGATTTATTTGGGATAATATATTCTTTTATTGTCATATTTTATTATTTAAAATTTTCCAAGGAATTTTTTGATAATGGTTAATATTATTTTAAAATTCTTTATTTATAGATCATAAATATATGTTTCCTTTTGTATCTGGTTTTGAGATTTTGTGTTCATTGAGTGTTTTCAAAATGATTTCATAGAATTTAAGGATGGGTAATGGAATCAGATAAGTAATGATGAATGTTTTGTAGATATTATATGAAAAGAATATAGGATTTATTTTATAACATTTATATTGTATGAAAAAATTGAAACTTATAGGAATTGTCCACATTTAATTTTATGGATTTTTTATGTTTGAGTTATGGCCTAATTATCTAAACCTCTAATCCTAAAATATATCTTGAATGTAAAAGATCTTAAAAATCATTAATGAACTCGATATTTTGTAATGTTTTTAGTCTAGTCCTTATTATTGGAATCAAATGAAAATATTAAACCAAATTAGATATTAGTGTATTATTAATATGATTCCAATAAGAGAATTTACATTATATATCAGTTGATATTATAATTTATTTCAATAAATTCTTATTTCTATATCTAAAATATTCCAATTCAGAATGTTTTAAATGTTGATTGAACCACAAACTTATAGTGGGAAAGAACATAGATGAATTTATCCTTCCAAAAAATCACCACGATATGGTTTGATTCATAAGATATAAGTTTTTTAGTTGTTTATCAGTTGAAACAAGAAATTAATGGTAGTGGAAACCATTATACAAAGGAACTCAATCTACTAAGGATAGACATGTCTATAGTGGATCATTTTTTAAGAAAACAACGCCATTTTTTATTGGATCATCTAACCTAGTCATAATTAAAGGATGGATCAATTCCCTATATAAGATGTTTTATGTAATGGGTTGTTTTGAATAAAAATGGTAACCTTATGAATTTATCATTTTCAATGTGAAGATAACAAATGGTTGTATTTGTTTAATAATAATATATAGAAACATGATCATGATTTCATAGAATTATAATCATTTAATAATCTATTACTTGAGAAATATTTCCCTATGATTGTTTCGGTTAGGTTACAAAAAATCATGGAACTAAAGAAATAACATGATCAATGGGTGTTTATGTATGAATAGAAATTCACAATATTGTCCAAGTATATTCATGATTATTTAGGATGTATTGATACTAAAAATTGTATAATCTAATTCATATTGAAATAATTCCAATGAAGATATTTAGCCTAAATGGAAATTAAATGTTGTGATAAGTTAGTTTGATGTGTTGAAAAATATAAAATATATTCTGTCGATACTTTTGTTCCTATTGTTTAAAAGAGTAAGAAATGGTCACTGTGGTTGGAAAAGTGAGGTAATGAACTAATAATGATTCAGGTAAAATCAAAACATATTCCATGTCACATAGAATAAATTTTAGTTAAAGTATGTTAGGATCTAGAATCACTCATCAATTTGGTCAGATTGGTCACATGGTTCATTACAATAAAAGGAAGAGTTATGAACAATATTGGAGTACGATAACAGATATCCAGACAATAGAGTTATGATATTGGTACAATGAGTTTAAACAATGTACTAACATTTTTTTGATGATACTTAGTCAAGGATTAAATCATCAGTATTAGAAACCAAAAGTTATGGGAATGTATTTTATATATAATTCATTGGATGTTTGTCTATCTGGTTAAGTGATGTAAGCTCTATGGATCTGATTATTTTTTGAATGTCAAAAATATATTTAAAATTTTTGTCACCCCAACAGTGGTTTTAAGTGATGTGATCAAAAGTTGATTAAAGATGTTTTGGGAGTTTTTTATAGGGTTTATTTTTATGTTTTTCTTTAGTTTAATAAGATGCATTCCTTTACATTAGGATATGAGTTTTAATGTATTGATAATATTTAGGGTTCATATGGTCATTGATTATTGAGGTTATTTTCAGGAATGGTCATCATATTTTTGGGAATTTTATAATGATGAAATTATTTTTATGGAAATATATGAGGTAAATATATTTCCATATATTGTATGGAAATTTAAAAAAAATCAAAAACCTTTGGAATATTATATTTTAATCCATGGTATTTTCTAATGTCCAAACATTGTTTTAAGAGATAATGTTCAAATTGCGAGGGTACGTTTTATAAGGGGATAGAATGTATCATCCTGAGATTTTAGGGAATATATTCATTCAGAATTTAATTAGAATATTTGATATATTTATATTCAGATAATTCAGAATTTATATTGTGTTTTACATAAAACCAAGTTTTTCATTCATTCAATGTAACAATTTTTTTATTTTTATATTACTTCTGTTACATGCTAGGTTGAGTGTTTCTGAACATTAAATTAAATTTTGATATTAATATTTAATAGATAATTAATCTCATTTTCAATATATTTGATGGGGTGAATAATAATTACTCTCATAAAATTTAATGATTTTTTTTAAATTGATCCATAAAAATGATCTATATAAGACGGGATTTAAGCTACTATTTCACTTGAAAGGATTTTTCTAGATAGAATTCCTATGACCTTTTAATGTAAAATTTATTTTAAAAATAAATTTTGAAATTTTATTACATTTTATTTAATAAAAAAACAAAATTATGGAAAATAAAATATTAAAATCTACATAGGGTATAATTTTGGTACTTTTTAAGGAATTTTTATATTTTGATAATAGTGAAAAACACTACATTTCAATTGAAATCTACCTTTTTTCAAATTTATTTATATTGATATATTATATATTAAATTATTTTAAAAGACTCAATATCTTAATTATAAATAAAAAATATAATTTGTTTCAATGGATTCAATTTCAATGTGAAATTTTATATACAATCCTTTCAACCTTTTGAACATTCCCCTGAAAACCTACTATCTCACATCATTTGTGGGATTAATTTAATATTGCATTCAGACATTTATATGAAATGAAATTTCAAAAATTTACATAAATATTTGTAATCATTATAAAATCATAGGGATAATAAGATCAACATAATTCCTCACATAAATTATTAGTGAAAATAGTTAAATATAATTACATAGATTAAAGTATGAATAAGCACACTTATTGATTAAAAAACAATATAAGGCTAATTAAATATCCAAAAAATTTACAAATCATGTTTTATAACCATATTTATACCATACACACATTATAATATTTTTTATGAGTTATTGGGATACAATTCACTATAACTACTCTATATAATATATTGTGAATGGGAAAAACAAAGAAAAGACCATTTCTTGCGTTTAACACATAAAAAGATTATGATTAGAAAAGAAGATACATTGTTTTTTCCTAAAAATTAATTTTCAAGATAAATGAGTTAATATTATTAAATAAACATTAATTTAAATTTTTGAGATGATATAATTATAATAAATTTTTATGAAAATCAAACACATAGATTATTTAGTTAATAATTAAATTAAATAAATGATATTTTATTAAATGATTTAAAATTACTAAAAACATATTTTTACAAATATATTTTTAATTTTAAATAATTATATAATATGGACCATTAATTGGTTAATATCTTTTTTATAATGTAAATGTTGTCCCATAATAAATAAAATCATTGTTAAAGAAATTGACGTTAGGGCATTGTGTTTTCATGTTTCTTTTGTGTCTATTGAAATTAAATTACAAAAAATATGGGATTTTAATTTATAAATTATATTTGATATTTAATTATTTATGCGTATAAAATTTAAAGACAATTCCCCCTTTAATTTAGACTTAATTTATTTATTACACTTGATAGAACAATATCTACTAAAATGGAAAACCAAATTGATAAATAATGAAACATAATGAAAAAGGAAAAACTGAAAACATACATTTATTTTGTGGACTATGTTTGGATTTACCATACATACCATTGAATATATTATGTGTTAATTTGGATAAACACAAGGAAAGGGAGTCCTCCGAACAATGTTTACCTTTTTGTATTTATAAGAATTATACACATTGACAACTATATAATAGAATTCACTAATACCATCTATTAAAAAATATCAAGCATTTTGGATTAAAAATACCCTAAAAATGAACTCTAATTCTCCCTCTAGTCATAATAGAAACCTAACATTCAGAGGAAAATAATACATGGAGGCCCTTATGTGTAAATCAAAAGGAGTTACCTAAAAAGATGCCAGATTCTTCAATGTGTATTTTTGTTTTTTAATATCTCAATAAACCTAAATTATTCCTATTAAAAAAATATATAACTAAATAATTGTCTTAAATATACTCATATTGTAATATTTTTAGGTTTTTACATACACCTTGGCACACATCCATTTAATTGATAATGAAATAATTAGTCATGTGCAGTGGATTACATTCTCACAAAACATTGTCATTTGTTATTTACATTACAACATATTATTCTGGGGAATTTTAATGTAGAAATAATTTTATATGATATATATTATATTTATGTATTATATATACTTCTATAATTTTTGTAGAGTATGTAACCTCAAACTTTCCATCTTGGGGGAATACGATAACATCAGTTGTGGATATGTGGGCTAATGCCTCATTAATATGATATGATACATTCACATGTTACATTGATTTTGTTATATATATTTATAATTAAAAATATTTTAAATAAATGAAATTTTTATTCTGTTAATTATATAATTTCATTTCTAGAAATATAATATATCTTTTTCACTATTAACATTTCATACACCGAAAAGGGGATAACAACATTTGTGGAGGTGTGAACTGTTGCACACTTGAAGTGATACTTTTCCTTTTACAGAAATGTAATTATATATATATATTTATCACTCATGAAAGAAAATATTTATATAACATCATTTCATATCATCCATTGAAGAAATGTGTATGTTTATCATGCGTACATATGACCTACCATATCCATGGTTGATAATCGGTAGATTTTTCATAACTATATTTGATGATTGATTTTAAATGAATATTTTATTTATAAATACGATAATTTTTTAATATTTATTTTCATATTTATGTTTATATAATGACATAATATTCCATAGAAAACCAACATTAGTTGTCTTGACATATACTCTAAATATGGCGAAAACACCTGACATATATCTAAATGTATATATAGTTGTTTAAAACCATGTAATATATGAAAAAAAAATGTAATTATAACCCTAATAATGGTTATAAATCATTTAAATTATTAACATATGAATTTTATTCATGAATATAATCCAATGTGTGTGAATTTGTACTCAATGTAAGGGATTTATTCTAATTATCCTTTCATTGATGAATATTTTGATTTTGTAGCCCCATCTTAATTTAAGAGGGTTATATACATTCTTTTTGGCATATATTAAAATTAATTAATTTATTATCATCTTATTTATTATGTTTGTAAATTTTATTCTTTTAGGGAGATTATGAACTAAATGTTCAAAGTAGTATATGACACATTTAGTGTTTAAATATTTAATTACGTCATATTTTTCTCTAATCCACTACTTTTTATATTATAGTAAATATTCATTTATATACATATAAAATTATTATTATAATAATTTTTATTACATTTTGAATTAAACTCAAATGTTTCTAACATTAATATTTTTATATGTTTTATAGAATTTTTTTTGACTCATGATAAAAAAGAATGTTTTCTTCTTAACTTACATAGTGAGAAGTAATTTTGTGCATCCATTAATATTTTTTTATTTATATATTATTGTTTGATATTAAATATTATAGTAAATGAAAATACATTTTTTATTTAATAGGTATTTTGGTATTGATTTTGGGTTTTCATAAAAAAGAGGGTTGTTGTTATAAATTGATTTTTATAAGAAAATGTTAATTTTAAATTATATTTATTCATTTTTTATTATAAATAATTTTTCAAATTTATTTATTATGAAATTGTATTATTAATTGTATTTTATGTGATAATTAAATGAAATGTGTTACGTCCCGGTCCGACTTACCAATAAATTGGTATCATGAATTGTTTCCACATGACCTTAAGTGCATCTCTACATATGGTAAAGGATTCCAACTAGTTGTTAGGGTGTAAAGATAGTTCATTAGTGAGACTATACAAATCAAACTTAGAGTGCACAATGTTAAAGATAGAAAAAATTAGATAACAACGAAAGTGGTATAGAGAAATAATTAAAGGAGAGGAAGAAAAATACAATATCAATAAAAAAATGTATTAGTACAAGAACAGTTAATATACTTCAAGAATGAAATATTATGAATCATTAAAGAAAAAATTATCTGACTGCATGCTTTAAATTTCATTATATAAATAAAGAAAGGAAAATAATGCCCAACTGGCGATCTCCATGAGAACCCTGAGATACAACTCAATCCTTTACTCCCAACATCTAGATATAATAAAGAGATCATGTGAAAGGTACGTATTCATGAAAACATGTAGGTATAATCAGGTAGTAATAGAACCTGATTAGGGTGTGGGAAATAAATCCCAGTAGGTTTTAACCCATATTTTGATGCCCAATCCAACCCGTGTTGTGAATCTCTAGCAGTTAAAGTTGATATAGAACAAGTAAAGAAGTACTCAAAAGTATAAATAATCGGTATGAAGGTAATCAGTTAATATCTATTTCATTTAATCAAAAAAAATAAAAAGTTCAACTAAATGAATTTATATGTCTCGAGATCCTGCTCAATATTGACATTCCCCATAGAACTGGTAGCATAAATAATTCCTTAGAAGGTAATTTGTATTATAGAATTATAAAATGAAAACATGTTTGTGCTTTGATTTGCAGAGGAATTCATATGTCACTTCCTAACAATAATAAATAATAACATGAGCCCATACTTGAAACTCTTAATCTAGAATTAATTTATCAATCTAGGTTCATTTTCTACCAGCACCCCACTAGCTCATCCTTATGATCATCTATGTAACCTAGTATCACTCTATTTGTGATATAAATTCACATCATTGAGATCATCCCTGATGTTACTATTGGGAATACCCAAGTATTACTAATGAAATATAGTAAAATGCCTCACGATCCCATCCATTAAATCCCTCAATGGATCCATTATTCACTCGAAATCTACGCATCACCACAAAGAGACTATCCATGGAATCCCTCAAAAAATCCATGATTCATACATGGTATAAGCACGTCCTTTATGAACTCATCAATGTAATCCATCAATTGGATCCAGGGTTCACCCATAGAATAGTCATATTTAACCCCTTGTGACCGTCCATGGAAATCTATGTTGAATCCATGATTTACAAAAGGTATAAAAGTACAATAGTCACATGAGACTATAAATGGAATTCTAATCTGAATCCATGATCCACTCAATGATATTTACTATTTAGTAATTCAAAACACTTTATACATTTCCTTAGACATGCAATGTTCAAACCAAAAGCAACAATTGTGACTTACCTCAAAAGGGAGACTCAAGCATGGACCAACCTCATAATGAATATAATTTCATTTATACATTATGGTAATTAAATTAAAAATCCATTAAATAATCACATGGATGATTTCAATATTATAAGCCTAACAAGACAATCAACATATCACATGGATTAGTTGTTATTTAATTAACATGGAAAATCATTATAATAAGCTTCTCGATTTTAATAACCTACTACGCTAGGTGGTAATATTAAGGTCACAAGGATATATCCACTCAAGTAAAATCATTATTAATTAAAAAATGATATAAAATAAAGTCCATGGGTCGTGGTCACTCATCCCTTACCATTAAATTCATTTAATTTTCAAATTTATATATGAATCAATTAAATTCCTAATATCTCCTAACATGGGGTAAAATGTCCCCCCTAATGGAATTAAAGTCCAAAGCCATTCATGTCATATTTAACAAGAATACCCATGAGGTGCTTCATGATTAACAATATATCCCAAAGGCATAGAAATAAATTATCTATTGTAGGAAAAAATAAATATATTTATCATTGATTTCATATTAACAACTAAATGGATGAGTCTTCATTTATCTTACGTTTAAAACATCATTTAAATAACATCAAAGGGGATATTCATTAACATTTCAAATACCAACACAAATAGAAATATATATTGAAAGATCAAACAAATAATAATCTTAAAATAACATTATCACTACTTTTTTGGTTTGAATGCAATGATCCTCCGACGGAAGGGTTTAATTTACAAACATGACTATATCAAACAACATTTAATTAGTCACATTTAATAGAATCAATAAAGCACTACATTTCCCTAGATTAGGGAAATCATAATTCCACTTATTTAAAGAAACACTAAAATAATTATTAAATAAAAATGATAAGGATAGGTATCCAACCTAAATGATAACCTAGAAAATGCTTGGCACATGATGATTTCATACAAAATATGTCATAAACTTACACACACACAAACACACACACACATACACACGTACATACATACATATATATATATATATATATATATATATATATCCTTAAACCAATTCACGTATTTATTTTTTCACAAGGGAATACAAAAATTGAGGATATAAATATTTATATACATTCATACCTTTTTATTTGTCTGCGAGTCATCCAAGGGAACCAAAAATCAATACACAAAAAACCCAAAACCCATTAAACCTTTTGAATTTCAAATTAAGGGTTTTAATACCAACAATGGTTATAATCCCTACCCTCATACAACATCAGTGAACTGAATGACCCTAAAATACCTCACCATTGGTGGCTGTTTGTAGAAAATAAACCAAAATTACTTGGGAGGCCATTTGAACAACCCTAAATTAGAATAACAATGAAAATATAATCAAACACTAATCCAGGGTTGCAGATAAAACATATAGTGATATGGAGTGCACTCAAATCAGCCAGAAATAAAGGGAAGATGGAAAATAATTACTCACCTTGATAATTCCACCATGATTTCTCAAAAATACATGATGAAAATGTCGCAAGAGGAGGATTCCATGAGTAGGGATGTGATTCACCTCAAAGGGGAGAAGGGGGTGGCTGGTGTCACAAGACCCACACATGG
Source organism: Viscum album (assembly GCA_963277665.1). Taxonomy (NCBI): domain Eukaryota; kingdom Viridiplantae; phylum Streptophyta; class Magnoliopsida; order Santalales; family Viscaceae; genus Viscum; species Viscum album. The sequence goes on from OY728145.1 coordinate 1,738,840,922, forward strand.
GAGAATAAACTACCTAAAAACCCCCTATAAAATAATTGTAATTAAATTTAAAATTATTTTACTATTATTTTATAAAATTTCTCATCACATGGTTTTGGAAACATTGTTTAATAGATTGTGTGTGGACCATGCTACCCTTTACTAGGAACTAATACACCATACATAGTTTGACCTGCACGGTTATACGACCGTGCACAAACCATGCGATGAATAGTCAATAACTACTACCTCTTCCACTAAGCATCTAGGATAGACAAAATGTTTGAATAATTCTGTGAAAAACAGTGGAAAAAACTCTTCCTCACTTTAAATAAGCTAAATAGTAACCACTATCAACCACAGAGTTTCATAGATATAGTGTTCCCACTATCGGTCCATTAAAATATTTCTTTCGCAGTCTGGTGCTCCCGAAACACCCCAGGATTCCCAGGGAAGTTACTAAAACTTCACCTAATTCCAAAAACATATCTTTTAATAAAAAACGCATAATTACATTCCTATGGTCTATTTTAAAAACAACTCATAAAGTAATTATAAAAAATTAATATTCGAGAGAATTTCATCTGGTTAAAAAAAGGATTCTTACAAATACCCCACATTAGAACATATCATCCCCAATAATCCTTGAAAAAAATAACGAAAACATTAACCAATAAATAAAGGTTTTGAATGATCATTTAAATGGATATCTCATGTTTCCAAATTCCCAACACACCTCAAATCACCCCGTAATTACACAACACTTATGCCATCTTAATAAATCCAATACTTGATTTCCATCTTAAACATCAAGAGGATCTAACCAGTGCCCGTATAACAAAATACACTATCACATCATCATCTTTTTATGCATCTTCGAATGGGTTCCTCCAATCATAGGATCTAATATAAGATAGAGAAAAGTTCCCAATCATGAATTTCATCCCATATCATTAATTACCTTTCGAGAATTCCCTTATGTTTTTTATAAAAAATGTGTCTGCCAAAGCTCACACCTGACATTCATAGACATTTCAGAAACATCCAAAACATGGAAATTTAAAATTTTCTTCCTATATAGAAATAATATGTGGACTAGTTCCACCCCACTATAACACAACCCACAATGAATTGCATTAAATCCAGAAAACATGTATGGGATAACCTTAGAGTCATCCCATGAGAGTCCCTAGAACTATCTCAATGAATCCCATGAAATATTATATGAGTAATATATTAGTAAAAGTATAAAATATCTACATAAGGACACATATTGAGCCTAGTGTGACACTCATAGAGAGGTCACATCAATAGAAATTTATGTTTTCCAAATGTCTGTCTAAGGGGTTCCATAGGGGATCCCATGTATCAGTTAGGGCTCACCAAAGGTCAAAAAAACCCAAGAATCCAACATACATCATAGAGGGAGATAAAAAAATATCTCAAAATCATTAATTAATTAGCATAGCATATAACCAATGCTCTTCTAGTGCATCCTAGAGGATGTCATGATAGGAAACAAGATCGTCTCATTCAGTAGTGTACACTAACTGTCATCCAAAGCTATCCCAGAAGATTAGTCAAACCACAGTTGGTAAACTATTTTCAACATGATTAGATCCACCTATTGACACATCATTAACAAAATCTCGATGGAAATAATATTCGAGGAATTACTTTTATTTCATTGCTACAATATAAACCCTTATAAGAAGAATAATGTTTCCCAATGTTTGAGAAAACCATCATCCTCATCAATGTTGTACTTCACAGAATGCACTGACACATAAGCTAGAAATGATGAGATGCTCCCCAAGACACAATCATGTATGCTAAAACACATGGCATGGAGGTTAAAATTAAATTGACTGGCATATAAAGCACCTAATTCCTATAAATACCTGTTAATTTGAAAGATGTTCATGTCTCCATAACAACTCAGTCAATCTACTATGGGGATGACACAAAATCATACACAATATCTCAAATCTCATTATTTCACCTAACTGAAATGAATCTTTTAAAAATTAACACATTGTGGTTATTGAGTATGTCCACACATACTACCTTGATACTATAAGAGTGAACAACACATCCTTAGTACTATCCATAGGCTATCATCCCAATAAAATCATGTATCATATAGATCACGTAGAAAATGGCTCAAAATAGCCACATCTTATTCATCCATATACGGGGATGATAATATAACATGTTGTCAACAACTTAAGAAAATAGTGGATCACATGAACTACTTATAATATGACAATGCCTCAGGCATGTTTAACCTTCTTGGGTTATAATTCATAAATTCTCACTTTAACATCATGGTTCAAGATACAAATACCACACATCCAGATAAGGTTTTCATTTTTAAAACCAAATTTACTTCTAGGAACAACAGAACTAAACGACACTGAATTTCTAAAATATCACCAAAAAAAATAAATACATTAAGATTAAAGGGTGATACCAACCATGAAGTAGCCCCTTATAAAGGATAAGCGTCGACCTTATCTCTTAGTCATGAACAAAAGACTCAACTAGGTTTAATAGACCCCTTCAATTATGTCATTTCTATAATAGAAAATCATACATATAAATGTTCACATTTTTATTCCATGTAATATCAGTGAAAACCATTAAACTACCCCAATATGCAGGTATATAAAAAAGAATTCCCATAAGGTTCAATGTTTTGATTATTTCATTAATTCACTTCAACCTTTATGTATTTGAATAAATATTATACAAATAAACAACTTAAATTCTATAAAACAAGGCACATGGTATACACTTTAGCTATCACCTCAATGAAAAAACATGAAACCCTCATAAAATTCATTTTTAAGCATTTAACATTCATTAAAATTATTTCAAAAATATGAAATTTGTTATATAAATATATTTTAACACATTAGGTGAACTCTGAGGGTCCCAGTAAAAAAACCATGATTTTTAAAAAAAGAAAAAAATAATAGTTGTTTAAAAATAGAAAATGTAACAACATAGTGGTTTATCTTATCACATCATGTCCCAACTGGCCTACTTATTTCTAATTGATCATTTTTTTTTTCAAAATATGACTAGCCATTCATGTTAAAATCTTAATAACTTTCAAATGTATTTTCCATCAATGATGAAATATGTTGTTGTTGTTAATGATTACTTACAAGGTATATTATCAAAGGATACCATTAATATTATTTCACAGGATAGTTTATGTATTGATGTTATTGTTTTCATGAATCCTATTACTTTTCAATGATATATTCTATGATGATGATTAAAACAACCATTCTGTTTCAGGATTTATTATGTGATGAATGGTTTATGATCTTGTCTAATATATATTTATATATATATATAAATATATTCATTGTTTTATTGGTGGGAAATTTATCTCCCTCAAAGGAATTGGGTACATATTTAAATCTCATGAGATTATTATGGGAGACAAATTGATTTTCTTGATCCACTATACAATGAAAGTGAAACCCAATCCACTATGTGATAATGAGAAAACCTGATCCACTATGAATAATTAATTCTATATGGGGATGGCGGTCTGTGCATACGAGTAGGTTCATCCACCATCAAGTTCAATGATCATTTTTGGAATGATACTTGACATACATAGAGTGATATTAAATTTTTTTATGTCTTCAACAAAATATATTTCTTATGCAAGTTTTACACTATCAGAGATCTGGGTCATTAATTACATTTTGATTCACGCATTATGAACTACCAATTCATAATTCCATGATTCAATAGTATGATATTTGATATATAATGTAATATTTTCAAATTTCATGCTTCTATTTATCCCCTTATATCATGTTATTATTATGTATCTTTCTTGCATCCCCTTATTGAGAATATGATATACATCATTCTTATGTTTCATTTACCCATGTTATAATGAATGGTTTGATGTATTATTTCTAGATGAGAATATTATAATTAGAGTTGGGGATGATATTTCCCCATATTAGATGAATGTGTTCCATGTTTATAAAGGAAATAAAATTTTATGATCCATTTTCATGTGTTTGTCTAATATAATAAATATTTATCTAAATAAATTAATATTTTTTTTGTAAATTCCAAGGTCATTATAGTCGGAATCAGATAAAATGTTTTCTTATTATTTATAAACTATTTATATAAATATTTAGTGATATCCCTTAGGGAAATACGATGTAATTGTTAAAATACTTGATTTTTGTTAATGGTCATGAATAACTAAGCAATAATCCTTATATGTTGTATATTTAATGTAATTATACTTCATTATGTGGTTTACATGTATTATTAATGTTACTAAAACTATTTTATTAAACAATGGATAAAAGTAGGAGAATTCACTCTAATGGTGAATATGATAGAAAAGTGGATGATCATACTCATGGGTAAAAAAATTCAATTGTTTTTGGATGGAGATTCATTTTTATTGTTACTAATAAAAATCTCATAATATAATCAATAATTTAAAATTTGGTCACTTTCCTTAAAAATTTAAAAAGAGAAATTTGGAGTCTCATGGTTACTGCGTAGGATAAGAAGTTATATTTTCCTCATGTGAATAATATATGGGGACTAATCAATGATAATGATTCAAAGCTAAAAAAATATTCATTGGGTGTAGAAAATAAGGAAACAAAGTAATTAATTGTAATGGAAAAGGTTCTGTTAATGAAATGCATAAATATAATGGTATTCACAAATAACAAACAATTCATTCAAGTTTTAAATGATAAATGTGTCAGATTTATGAAAATTAACTCCATATGGGTATAGATTATAAAGATCACCATGTTATTTATATGATTAATGATTTATTTATGATTATAGAAATAATACGATTGACATATAGATGAAATATGTGTTAAGACATAAAATTTTGAAACAATTATGATGGTTTAATAAATTTGTGGAATGTTTTATTTTTCATGTATTATAATTAAATCATAGTGTTGTAGCTGTAATTTTATGGTATTATGAAATAATTAATCATCTTATAATTTTCCCAAATAGTTTTTCCTGAATGTGTTACATTTATATGATGAATGGTATAAAAAACATTGAAAAGTGATTGAGGTGGTAAGGTGATATTTTTAGAATCCACAATATTATTAGAAGTATAACCCTTATTATTTGAATGATTTTGGGATAATGAAAAAATATATTTTTTATTGAGAGAAAATAAATAGTATAGTATTGATAAACTTCGGATATATAATATGATAATGGAATTTCTTATTTCAGGGATTGAGATTTTTAATTTATGGTGTTACAATGTCTTCATTTTTTATTGTGTAAATTTGTTGACTATGTTTTTATTGTAATAAAACATATTACTATATTTAATGTTAACACATTAGAATGTTTTTCACATTTTTGGTATGTAAAAATTTATATCTACATACTATTTTTCATAGATTAATTTTAGATTGGTTTTGAGTATGTTTTTCAATTTTTTTAAAATTTTTAATGTTGAAATGTGGACAAGGTAATCCATTTATAAAAAGGTACATTTTGATCCTTGAATAAGGTTTTTGAAATTAAAATTTTGTAATATGAATATTTATGAATATTGGATAAGATGTGATGACCATTTTGTTTCGTAGATAAAAATAGGAAGAAGGAATTACCTATCTTACCATTATGTATCTTATGATACACATGTTCATTAATAATTACTATTCCCACATCATATTTTCATGGAATAAGAAAAGAAGATTAAATTGATCCGTGACCTCTATCTCTGGAGACCCGTCTTTTCTAGGTATGAATCCATTTAACTAGGTTTGAAATATAAAAAATTTTGATAGAGATTATGGTTATGGTAGGTCTTGTGTTATATTTGAATATTTGGATTATTTTTTAGTATTGTTTTGTTTCATTGATATTCAGTTTGTGGATGTGCTGTTAAAATCATTTTCTGTGCCTCAAAAAATAGACTTCACTAGAAAACATTCCTTTGCTTATAAATAAATTCCATATAAATTGTTTGTAAATGTGCATGGTTTGATGAAATATTTTGAGACCATTGATTTTATTAAGAATTTAGAAAATAATTGATGTGATTTTTGTGTGAAATGTGTGTTTTTTAAATGAGTGTTTTATGGAAAATCATTCTAATTTGATAAGAATCCATTGGGATTTGTTTGCTAATTTCCTGTTTTTTGGAAAATTATTGGGATTTTTTTATTATTTTAAATCATTTGAATTGGTTTTCTGTAATAATTTTTTATTTTAAAAACCAATTAAGTTTTAAATGAATTTGGAACCCCATGGGGGGTTTGAAAAAAAAACTATTTTCATTTAATGAAATTGATATAGTAAATGTTTTTTACATTAATTAAATATTGAGATTTGAGAATATTATGTGGTATCAAGAAATGGTTGATAATGTTTTTGGATTTACGTATGAAATTTGGTTATTTTTCAAGAACATGTGTTATTTGAAAAGTTTATTTTTGGAAAATTCATTTTTTGAGGATGGTTTTTTATTCTATTGTGAATTTTATTGTTTTAAAAAAATTTATAGGGGAATGTGATGTTCCATTTAGGATGTTTTGGGATATCTTGGTGTGATTTTGGGGAAACAAGTACTTAAGGGTCTATGCTATAGTTTATTTGATGTGATCCCCCCCTCCAAAAAAGATCTATTATGAAATTAATGTGTTCATATTATGGGTTCTTCCAACTTTTTTAACCCTGTCTATGATCCAATTGGAGTGGTTGGTGTGGTTTCATTTTTGGGGGGATGTGATTTAGTTTACTTAATGAATCACATCATTAGTGGCTCTATTTGGGATTTTCTAGTCTTGTAGTTTATAAACTTGAACCTTGGAATAACTGTTAGATCAATGAGGATATGTTTTTCTTGGAGTCTACTAGGTCATAACATGGAATGATAAGCAGCAATGAGATTTTATAGAAAACATGGGAAAACATTTCCCTTTTTCCTAGTTCTAAACAAAAGTAGGTACATAATGTATATCAATCATAACTCAGAAATACAATCAGTACAAAATAAAATAAGTAGTAGTGGCATAAGTACCAAGGAACACCATAGTTTATACTAGAAGAATACTTATACCGTAATAAATCATGTGCACAATCCAGTTCATATAACACATTCCTAGGAAGAAGAGGAATACCCCATGAGTAAACCCCCTTGGAAATGCTAATAGTTGTCCCCTATAATAATGGGACTAGGAAACCAAGGAAATAACCATGATAAAACCTCATAATAATCACAAATCATGGACAATGGACTCAAGATAAACCTTCCACCTAAGTATTCAAGGTAACCTATGTGCTCATTTTCACAAATCAATTTCAATATTTTAAAAGTACCCATTTCATTTTCATTTATCAAAAATCTTGGAAAAACATTTCTCTCAGAAACCCCTTCTTAAACAAATGAAAATAATCATTCCAATTTGATAAATCAACTTATAAATTAAGAGAAATTAGGCTAATTATCATAGGCTAGAGATGGAACCACCTATCCAATGATGAAAATGAAGGCCCTAGAATATAATAAAAACATTAATATTGATATCAATTAGAAAATAAGGGGTTGGTGGAAAGGTAAAACACCAAATACCTCAAGAACAGACATCTGACGCACCACAAATAACCAAGGAATGACCTCCATAATGAGATCTCCCAAAGGATCTAGAATAATACAAAAAGATTCAAAAACAAAGGCCAGAAGATCTGATAATGTTACCCTAGGTTGCCACCATTATCAAGAGAAACGAAGATTCAGAAATATTTCATACCCAGAGAGATGCGCCACGACTATAATAAAAGATCGAATGTTGAATGGATCAATCTAGATGGAGCATAGTCTCCCAAAATAACCCGAGAAGATCTCTAGGTAGGGATCCAAGGGCCTGGAGAAAAGAACTGAAACCAAAATATCCACTCGCCTATTTTAAAAACTACACGATGGCCATTTGATGATGTGTAATACTATTACCTTCTGTGAAATCCATGGTGTTCTAGTATTTTGAAAAATCCTTCACCTTGAATTAAAAATCAATTATTTTAAAATTTACGATGTGAAACCACTCTTCCTGAGGTGTAAACATTCACAGCATGAATACCCATTCATGACTTGTATCTAGTAATAGTTACATGGTGTGTAACCTAGTTATACAGTGTGAAAGACTTCTTAATCATGTAGAAAAAGCTGGTTAATGATGAAAGTACAACAAATATATGAATTCACCATTTTAGGTATCTTACCAATTCCTTCCTATTCCTTTACAGACAATGGAATAAAGGAAAAACATGAAGAGGATAAAAAAAATACCTGATAGATCAGTAATAGGATCTTACAAACTCCCCACTATAAATAATTTTGGTCCTCAATAAGTCATCTAAAAGATGTAATCCATGGGAAAATATGAGTTCACTGCTCCTTCATCAACGACTCGTGTTCTCTGTCTCCAACTCAATGACACCCCCATGAGGATCTCATGGATGTTACAACCATGTAATATATATGGATAATAGATATATGAATATTTTTCATTGGTTTATGAGGATAAATGGGACAGAACCATTTAATTCTTTTAAAAAAATTACCATCACTCAAAATAAAAGATCACATGAACCATATTCTTATTATATAAATAAAAGGTACTTGATTTTATGTAATGAAAAGATAATAATTTATAGTAATGTTGATAAAGACCAAAAAAATAAAACTCATCTTTTTAATGAATGAAATAATCCTTTTCCATCTTTGAAGAATAGGTAATCATGACTAAATAAACGGTTAATAGATGAAAAAACATTGAAATTAAATGGGTAAATTATCATAATGTGTTATCACTGTGTTGGATCTCGTGAGAAGAATATTCATTGGCTTATAAAAAAGTATCAACATCATTGTTCAAATTATGAAACTAAATAAGGTAAAAAATATTCCATATTATTTTTATTAATCTATAATATTGATAAGTGAAGGTAATGATTATTAAACATAATTCAATGAGGGGAAACTCTAGAAATGGGAACCCATGCATTGGTATTCTATATTAGTGATTTTGGATTAATGTTATAAATTCCGACTGGTATCCCATTTCAAGATATGGAAAATAAAATAAAACATTTAATTGAGATGACCAAGCTCGTGAGTATATGAGATGTTCAGGAAAGTTGTAGTATTTTTTGTGAGGGTTTGGAAGTAATCTGAGTGGACCAATGTATCTCATTAATGTAGTGGGGATAGAAATTGTTTGAGGAATCATAAATGTGTGATTGATAGTGTTATGATAATTGTGTAACCTGATATTCTTACTCCTCCTCAATGAGGTGTTCATGCTATCTCCTAGGGACCAGACATTTTTGGTTTTTATTGGCATTCTAAGTAAGTGGTAAATGTGATCAATGGATCATATTTATTATATTATGCATACTTTATGATCAATGGGTAATTTTTATTAAATTATTATTCTGCAATATTACACTATCGTATATTTTGTATAGGCACATTGTGATATTCATGGATAAAAGTTGGATCACATTACCGAGGAACACACCTCAGTATGTTAAGGGTTTGAATGAGTTTTTAGATTTCGCGATTTCTAATCAATCCGTTGAAGAGAGAATAAAATTTCCATGTCCAAAATGTAAATTTAGAACATGGTTGAAGAGAGATGAGGTTTATGAACATTTAATACTGAAGCAATTCCCTGATCAATATTTGTGTTGGATTTGGCATGGAGAATTGAACATTACAGAATGATTGAGCACTGATGTTAATCCGTAGAATGTGGTCCCAAGTTCGTCGACAATGGAAAATGAAATGAAAAACCTAATAAATGATGCATTCGGAACTGCAAGGCACCACTATCAGCATCAAAACATATCAGAACAACCAGAAGAAGTTTCTACAAATTGCAATGTGACAAGTGATGTTATTGAGACTGTAACCAAGGCAGATCAAGATTTTCACATATCATTGGATCCTCCTCTTGATTCTGTGGAGCCAAATGTAAGAGAAAACTTCACTGAGGAAAATGTGTTTCATGATTTAGTTGACGATAGAAATCAAGAGTACTATTGTGGGTGTTTGAAATATTCAAAACATTCATTTCTGCTGAAGTTGTATCAAATCAAATGTCTATGTGGAATTACAAATAATGAAATTTCCATGATATTGGAATTGATACGTGATGCATTTCCTAAAGAAAAAATACTAGAATCTTTTTATGATATGAAAAAAGTTGTTAACAAGCTTGGTCTGAATTATACAAAAATACTTTCATGTCCCAATGATTGTATGCTTTGTTGGGGAGAGGATTTAAGTAGACATAATTGCAAGAAATGTTCTTCTTCTAGATGGCAGGCAAAGGGTGATGTTGGAATTCTGAATGAACATAATTTCATGGAGAATAAGAGGAAAAAGAGAACACCTTCAAAGGTTTTGCGTTACTTTCCTTTGAAGCCTCTATTTCAAAGATTATTCATGTCATCGAAAACCAATGAACACATAAAGTGGCATTCTGTAGATAATAACAATGATGTGTTAATGAGACATCCACAAGATTCGCAATCATGGAAGACATTTGATTCATTACATCCATATTTCTCAGCTGATCCTAGCAATGTTCGATTGGGATTGACTGCCGATGGATTCAACCCATTTGGGACTTTGAGTACAAGTTATAGCATTTTGCCAGTTGTTTTGATCCCTTATAATCTGCCTCTGTGGATGTGTATGCAACAATCATCTTTTATCATTTCAATGATGATTCCTAGAAAACAAATTCCTGGAAATGATATAGATGTATACTTGCAGCCTTTGATTGAATAATTGCAAGAGTTATGGAGTAACGATGTTGAGACATTTGATGTTTCTTCTAAAACAATGTTCAAAATGCATGCTGCTTTACTATGGACCATTAGTGACTTCCCTGGGCTTGGGAATTTATCCGTTTGGAACAGTTATATGGGTTTGGATTATCCCGTTTGTAACTTTGCTTTTGAGCCCAAACGAATACCTCATAGTAGAAAATGGTGCTTCTTATTCCATCGAAGATTTATTGATGCATCTCAAAGATTTCGGCTGAAAAAATCAAAATTTAATTGTTTCATTGATCGTAGACCACCTTTAAAGTTGTTAACCAGTTCTGAAATATTAACACAACTTGAAAATGTTGAAACAGAATTTGGGAAGGTTCATCATTTGAATGATAGCGGAAAATGGGTCTGAAGTGCATTGTCAAGTGAAATCAGAAGGCAACAATGGAAGAAAAAAAGTATATTCTTCAAACTTTTGTATTGGGAATTTAATTTGTTGCACCACAATCTTTATGTGATGCATATTGAAAAGATTTTATGTGATAATTTGATTTTCACATTACTTAATGAGCATGGAAAGTCGAGGGATCATCTTAATGCTCGCAAAGACTTACAAGTAATGAACATAAAACACAATCTCTGGCCAAATGAGAATGAAATGTATGCTCTGGCCATTTTTTCAATGAAAAATATGGATAAAGATACATTCCTTCAAATTTTAAAGAATGTAAAGGTATCTGATGGGTATTTGAGTAACATCATGAGGTGTGTTGACTTGAAGAATCGTAAGTTACATGGATTGAAAAGTCACGATTCACATATTTTGTTTCAGCAATTACTACCATTGGCATTGCGTACATTTTTACCTGAAAAAGTTACATCTGTTGTACTCCAATTCTGCACATTTTTCAGGCAATTATGTTCGAAGGTTGTACATCCATTTCGGCTTGACAACCTCCAGGAGAGGTTTATATTGACTCTTTATGCAATGGAGATGATCTTTCCTCCATCATATTTTACTATCATGATGCATTTAACTGTGCATTTGGTTGAATAAGCTAAATCAGGAGGCCCTGTTCATTATTGATGGATGTATTCAATTGATAGGTATTTTAATTATATGTTTTCTAGTCAAGTAATTTTTTTTTGACATTTACGTAATTGAATAATATTATTATTTTATTTCACAGATATCTTGGGCATTTGGAATCATACATGAGAAATAAAGATCCACCAGAAGGCTCTATTGCTGAAGGTTATTTGGTCGAGTAATGTCTTACATTTTTCTACAGGTATTTAGATTATATTGAGACAAGATTTAATCGAGTTGGACATGTTGACGAAATATTAACTCAATCTAAATTGCATCAGAAATCAAAAATATTTCCTGCTATTGTACGATCAGTTGGGAGGACCTCAAATGTGACACTGACAGAATTAGAATTATTACAGGCACATAGATATGTGTTGCTGAATAGTGAAATTTCATATCCATTTATTGAAGAGTTGAGGAAACAAACAAAGAGATTAATGAGAGGCTGAACACGAAATGAGAAAGATATACCGAAAGCTGTGAATAAAGAGATTGTAGAATGGTTTTCACGACGTGTAAGTTCATAAATATTTCAATAAATATCAATATTTGTTTGAAACATAAAATTTGTAAATCTATTAAATTATATTTCTTTTTTCAGATCATGAATACTGATACTCGAGCAGACTCGTCAAAATATTTTATGTTTCTTGCTAGAGTTCCTATAAAGCAAATTAGAAAGTTTTGCACTTATAATGTGAATGGCTTTAGATTTTGTACAGTCGATTGAGAAGTGGGTTTTAAAACACAGAATAGTGGTATATTTACATTTGATGATGTGGGATACTATGGAAATATGCATGATATTATTGAATTAAACTACCATGGACATTTTTCTGTTGTTTTATTCAAATGCAAATGGGTCGATATTATCAGAGGTGTTAAAAGAGATTCATTTCAATTTACTTCTGTGAACTTCTCTCGCTTGATGTATGTTGGTGATCGTGAAATGCATGATCCATATATCATTGAATCGCACGAAAAAATGGTATATTATGTGAATGATGTTGTGGATGAAGGGTGGAGTGTAGTTACTCACAAAATAGAAAGATATTTGTATGATATGGGTGATGAAGTGGAAGATGTGACCTATGAAATTGAATGTAATCAACAACAGGAAGTTGAATTATTTGTCCATCATGATATTGAAAATATTAGTCTTGCAAAGATGAATGAAGTGGATGAAGCAATGGAGTATGAAACTGACATGATTGAAGGGGAAAATGATAGTATGTACAGTTATTCATTCATACAGCACCACTTGTTTCATTTCAGCAGTCATTCATTATCATTATTATATATATTTTTTTTGTTAGTACTGGGCATCTATTGTCATTTTTAATTTTTTTTCTACATAATTTTATTGAAATATATATTCTGAACTTAATTTTATTTGATTAAATGACAGGAATTCCAAGGAGGAAGTGGTGTACCATTTCTTCTAGTTCTGTGACAGATGCCGATCCATCTGGGTTACTCCCCATGATATCTGAGGCACCAGCTGCCTACAGCCCCGCACCATCTCCCCCTGCACCATCTCTCACACCATCAGAGGTCCTCCCATTAGAGCTGAGTCGTCGAATCCCCCTACAGGTACCTCATCAGTTGGGCGGTTATAGACCCCTTCTTGTTCATCCCGGACATACTGGAGGGTCACAGTCATAGGTATACATTTTAATTAAATAAATTTATTACATTTTGTTTATACTAATTGTTTGCTCAATGAAGAGGAAAAAAATGAAACAGTGGAGAAACACATAAAAAGCTCAGATGATTGGAACATTAATGGAGAAAAGATAGTCGTTCCATTTGATTCTTATGGGGCCCCTGTGGATGATGCTGCAAGGTTACCTGGCCAGATTATAGGTCAGTTGGCAGCAGATCCCATTTCCCTCCCCATTTCATATGATTATTGGATACATATGCCTCCAAACATGAAAAATGAAGTTTTCAACTCTCAAATAAAGGTAATTTTATTACATTATGGTTTAATTGAATGTCATGTTACTAATATGTTCAAAATGAATTTCTGTAAATAGATGTTCTTCCACTTCACAGCTGCTTATGTGATAGCACAAAAGTGGACATTGAAAAATCATGGTAAAAAATGGAAAGATTCCAAATGGAGATTGTGGTGTGATGTCAACGATACTTCATTGAACTTGGAAAAATGTATGACAAGCTACCTAGTGGGGTACCGAAAGAGCAGTGGAAAGTTTTTTTGACAGGCATCGTGATGAGAGGCAGATGGTATTGAAATATATATTATTATATTATCCTCATTTTACATTAATACATGTTTATAAAGTGGAAATGGCATTTTATACATTACTGTTAAATTTCATTTTATTTATTTTAGGATCTCTCATGACAGAATGCATCAAACAGGTCGAAGAAAGACATCCCTCACACAGCGGGCTCAAAAAGCTTTTCTAGAAGCCGAATGTCATTGGTAATATTTTAAATATTTTAAATATATATAATACAATATTATCTATTTAATATATTGAATTTTTTATTTATCTTTGCTTAATGCAGTCATAGAGTTTAGGGCACGAAGCCTCCCGGACTGAACTGTGGTTGGATGTTCACAGAAAATCAGATGGCTCTTTTGTTGATGAGCCTACCAAAGAAGTTTGGGTATGAAGTCAAATTTTTATTATAATAACTTATTATCCGTTTTTACTGTATTAATATGTATTGATATTTGATTTAGAGGTAAAAATTAATGAAATATGGGATGCCAATCCTAGGCAGTCCTACTCAGTCTCCCAGGATGACCTGGTTGCTCAAGTCCTTGGGAAGGAGCATCCTGGTAGAGTGCACGGGATGGGTTTGGGACCCATAACATCTAAGGTCTTTAGCAGACCATCTGGGATTCCAGCCGCATCTACTCCAGGTTATAGTCAGCCCATAAATGAAGATGCTCAGAGGGAGATTTATTCTCTACGAGCCGCAGTTCATGACCAAGGGGTTCAGATATCCTCTAGGCAGAAAGTGTTGACTGATTTATATCAGCAGATGAGCAGATATGCCCCCAGTTGTAACGCCCCGACCCCAGCTACCCAGAGTCGGTGCATTATTACATAACATTGGCATGATCACAAGAAAGATCAAATCTCGAAAGACCGATTGGTTTAGTAGCCTTGGAAACACTAGATATATTCATAAGTTTTACATTACATCATTAAACGAAAAACTACTACAACAACATATTGTCTCCATAAACTACACTCATATCCCCACAAAATATCCCTGCAGGTCATTCATAACTTACTTCTTCACTTCCTGGGAAAAATAAAACATAGAAAATGGGTGAGCTCAAATGCCCAATAAGGATAACAATATAGTGGAAACTTTCATAAATAAGAATAAACATTTAAGGAAATGTATAACTAAAACAAAATCCTCTTAAACATGAACTTTCAACATGGTATGGCATAAATAGAATGAAATAATGCCATTTACTTATTCACATGGATATTCTACTAATCGAATAATCACATGCAAAAATCAATAACCACTTTCATAATTTTGGAATGCATAATGCCAGACTATCATAACCACATAGCCAAGGCCTCGTGCCAAGACTACAAATAATATTTTGTCAAGGCCTTGTGCCAAGACACTAGTTTGTCTCATGAGACCTACCGATGCATCGAGAAACTATAGAGGGATCCGCCTATCACATATTAAGTCCAATGCATTCCCATATGAAAAGGTTTAAACATAACATAAACATTCGTATTAAAACTAGCATACGAAATGTCAATACTTTCACCATAAACTACGAATGGTATAAAAAATAGCACATCCACAGTCAAACATATCACAATACAATATAGAATTTTTGTATCATAATAAATCAACCATAAATAATCTTAAAATCCATCAAAGGATGTTGACATAGATGAAATCAAAATTCTTTTTAAAGAAATATCTCCTTTTATTTTGAAATCATTTAAGATCCATATAAAATAAAACATTTTCTTTGAAAATATTCTTATAAGCTTTTAAGGGAACATTTGAAGATTTTATAACGGTGGAAAATAGCTACACCCGCCGTATAAGTTAAAAAAACATTCTTACCTTAATTTTGTCGAAAAGGATAAAAAGGACCTTGTTTTGAAAACGTCCGAAAGATTCCTTTATAAACCACTTATAAAAGTCAAAAAGGGTATAAATGACTTTAACTCATATTCTAGTAAATAGTAAAAATGTCTTGAAATACATTCTTAAGAAACATGGATGTGGATGATAAAGAGATCCCAGTAGATTATTACGTATAAACAACCTTGGATAATGAAGAGGTTGTGAAATAACCCTTACCTTGTACTTTTCCTTGGTTGGGTTAGGTTAACCTCCTGTATAATGGTGAAATAATTTTTATTAAATTATACAAGAATCATATACATTAATATGATATCATATATGATCTTTTAACATTGCTTTATTAATAATATCTTAGTATTATCGTCGTTTCAGGTGATAATCGATTCGTTCTTCTTAAATGTTTGGTTACGTAAGACATGTTTTTAAAGGATAAGTTGTATATTATTCAAATCCAGAATGGTATCAAGTCCTTAAACATCATTTTTAAGTCATCAAATGATAATTATACTTGAATGGATACGATGGAGAATGAATCTCATCGCGTTCGTGGAGACGGTAGTCCGTACGTACGCACGAACGCTACTTCCATTTAATTTTTAATTTAAAAGAATAGAATACAAATGATACATAGGTATATTACTATTCCAGTATAATATAATATTTTATACATGTTAGTTAAGTTCATTAACACCATCCTTTATACGTTCCATGTGTGGTATGAACGAGTCATATCATTTTAAGGGGGCGGTAGTCCTCACTTCCTCAAATGAAATTATCGTATGTATATACAACATGAAACGAATAATGGTATGAAATAAAATGGAATTACAGAAGCTTATATATAAAATATATATCATTAATATCATATTTAATTACAGTTCCATCATAATTGCCACCATGAGAGGCGGTAAGATGTATTTGAACAATCATCGTTTCGTGAGGCGTTAGTTTGCCATCCACAGAAACATTATGTTCATCATCCATTAGATAGAATTGTGTGTATGTGTAGTTTGAATCCTTCTTATAACAACATCCTAGTATATTGAGGATACTGGTGTTGTTACAAAAGAAAGGAAATAAAAAGAGTTTGGGGGTTGAAGAAGAAAAATAAATGAAAATAATTAATGAGAAATCGTTACCTTTAATTTAGGTAACTCACTTTGGATGGAACCAAAAGACTTCTTGAAATGCTTTCTGCCTAAGGGGAAGCTTCAAGGAGGAGGAGAGGGATGTGGGGAGATTAGTTGGGCAGAGTTTGGACGAGCCAATTGGCTTGAGAGGTGTGAGGAATGAGTAGAAGTGGTCTCCTTTTATAAGGGAGAGGAGGGGCTCTTTAGGAAAGAGTGAAAGTATTACTTTATAATATAATTATATTCGGTTTATAATGGTCCAAAAATCATTGAGGTCGAAGATAAGATGACTCATATTCTAAATAACATCAACCAATAAGAATTGGACAGGTTTTAGATAATATTTTAATCATTATAATCTTATTTATTTAAATGATTTATTAATGAGGTAAACATTGCATCATTATTGTGTCATTAATAATTTAAATTATTCGATGTCTAAAAATTATAAATAAAATATCATTATGTAGGAAATCTTTTTATCTTTCTAATGAATATTTATAATCGAAAATAAAACATGTATAACCCTATGTAAAAATTGTTCTTCTAAAATATGTAAGCTTATGCCATTTTTATTTTTATTTTAACTTTATTAATATAAAGTGTCCCTACCACATACAAGTGGCTCCAAGGGGTCCCCAAATTTACCCAAGGATGATCATGGTCGGGTATGTATCCACCAATAAGGTTAGGACACGTTTTAGGGTAATTTTGTATTATTATAATATTATTTTTTAACCCTTATTTACCGGATTTACCCTTAACCATGGTAAATAAAATATTTACCACAGTAATTATTCAAAATGTCTAAAAATAAAAGTTACCTATTTACAAAATTTGGACATCCTGATTCCAAATATGGAATACATTTTTCTAAATTCAAAACACAGAAGTGGCAGAAATTAATTTAAAATTAATTCCCACTGTCGAAACAAAAAGCGTGTTTTTAAGAGGTAATAACTATCAAAAGATTGACACTTGTTTATGTTCGGTTTAATTGTAAAATTATGTCCAATGACCAACATTATATTAAACGGTAAAAATATATTCTAAATATACTTTAAAACCACTCAAATTCATAATTTATCACTATTAATTATTTTGATTAAAAAAAGTTGTTTTTAATTAAAATTTAGTAATTTTCACTATTCATCAAAATATGAAAGTTATCTGAAAAGTACCAAAATTTCACCTTAGGCTAAATTCGATATTCCAAATCCAAAAATGAAGTCCATTTTAAAATATAAAATATATATAATTTCAAAATTTAGGTATTACTATTCATAACGGCTAGTTTGATTGGTTGTGGCGTGTGTTAAAACTCAAGGTTGCGTACAACACACGCTACTATTTTATTCAAAGGAAAGCATACCGTGGAAGCTTGGGATGTTTCATTTTAAATTTTTTTATCTCCCAATTTATTCAGATAGTTTAAAATATTTTATTTAAGAAATGTTTCACTATTAATGTTGATAAAAGTTCAATACTGAAAATGAATCTGTTCTTGCATTATGACTAAGAAACTCATAATAGGGATTCTAAAATTATAAGGATTATATAAAGTTCAAAATGTTGTTAATACTATTCATGACCTCTTTTAACGGATTTTTTTTGTACGTCATGGTGTGATTGAACTCGGTGTTGCGTGTAGTGCAAGTTATTGAATTATTTTTAAGAAATAACACACTATGAAATCCTGGGGTGTTACATTCTCCCTCCTTCAATAAATTGCGTCCTCGCAATTTGAAATTGGTCTTTGAAAATAAAAGGTTGAAAGTAGAAAATATATTTGTGGGAAAACCCACATCGGAAATTGGGTTACTAAAATTTAGTCTTAATATAAGGAAAAGAGAAATGAAAGGGTCACCACCAAATTATGATCTCGATTAGGAGAACATTGGTGGCAATTAGAGACATATAATTGGAGGAAAAACGTAAATATTTATAGGTAGTGATTGAGGTCATCAATCACAAACAAGTATGAAATTGAGGTCCTTAAATTCATCAATCTATGATGATTTGAAATACCATCGGTTCAACAAAACATAGGGTATTAGGATAACACATTTTTGACGTTTCAAAATATCTTAGTTGAAATCCCACATCGAAAAATGAATTAATGAGGCCTCTATTTAAAATAAAGAGTGGAAAGTATGAAGATTACCGAAAATAACACATACTAGGGTTCCATGTAGGAAAATATGGATATGGAGGAGAAATCTAACCATCAATTATCTGATGGAGAGTGGTAGAGAACATGGCTATGAAAAGGCCAAAAATCCCAAAGCCATAAATTAGTGATGATTTAAGGTACCATCTAGGACAAAATTTTTGTTCTAAGTTCCTTTTATTAATGTTGAGGAATTTATTTATGAGATCTGATAAGATCATAAATAGACATACTTACTTTATAATTAGAGTTTTATCCATTAATAAATTTCTACCACAAACTCATCTTTCACTCTAAAAGATAATAGAACGTAATTTTTTTTATTTATACTATTCGTACAGGGTTCCAAAATAAATGAATTTATAATTCATATACAATATCTTAAAAAAAAACTACATTATTTAATCCAGGACATCTCGTGGGCTAGTGGTAGGTGATACACCCTTGTCGCCCTTCGGTTGCTGGTTCAAGTCTTGCAGCCTTGCCGGACGCGACGGTTTGTCGCCCGACCTCCGGGTTGTCCTTTTATGGTAATCCAAAATAATCCAAACTAGAACTATCCAAAATACTTCTGTCCAAACCCACAGTCCGACATTTATAAGGAAGGTAAACATAATATAGATCCTTTTTACCCCATAATAGCATATGAATACCTTCATGTTGTATTCATTTAATAAACTGAAACATCTTGAATTACCATATTCCTTATTGATTACATTCATGCTCCCCTATTCCATATAGAATGCTGGATATACTTCATCAATCCAAAAATGTTTTAAACCCCAAAAAAATGATGGAATATACAAATCATCAATCAGTTTCAAGGTAGTCAAGAATATCCAATATAATTTATCCAAATAAATCATGTATTATTCTAAAATCACTAATTCGGTATCAGAACCATATTATGGTTTATCTTTCTCTCAACCATATATTTTCCAAAAATTTATCCTGATATTGAGTCACTTTTCTTTGTTCCACACAATCTCAATTCCTTAATGAAATTGTACTGCAGTACAATCCTTATATACTCAATAATTATTATAACAAGTACATTGTTTATACAACACTCAATTGACATAATCAACATAAGAACTCTAATCATTCCTCTTCATCTGTGGTAGTATCATAACATGATTATTATCCAATATCATCATTTGCGGCATAGTCTGATGACTGGGAAATAGGTTCGCGTAGTGTCCAAACTCCTTGCAAATGAAGCATTGTACATTTGAAACCATTTTTTTACCCTTGTAGTCATGTACTTTGTGCCCTTTTCCTCCACACTTATAACAAACTCCAATTCCTTTCAGGCAAGTTCCAGGGTTTTTCTTTCCACAGTTACCACATATGGGAAAATTCTTCTTTTCCCTCTTCCCTTTATCCATTTTTCTCTCTTCCATCCTTTTCTTCTCTTGCTTCCCTTCAAAGCCATATGACTCAGTAAACTCTTTACTTATCTTATCAACACATGATATTATTTCTTCATATGATGATAATACATGGGAGACTATTTCTCTTATAAATTCTAGCTTAAGACCATGAAAGATATGATCCTTCCTTCTCTTTGGATCATGTGCATTTCTGGAGTTCTCATTCCTTCTACTGGGCGCCATTTCTAAACAATGGCATAAACTAGATCATTTTATGAATCAAAAAAACATAATCCCAGACTTATAAAACACTTAACATAAATTGAACTATTTATGGATATAATCCATAATCATAAAAATGTTTTCTTTGAGGAATTATATACTCATAAACCCTTCATAATGATTTGTAAAGAAAATGAGAGTTATCCTAAGAATATCCCCCGGGAGTGTCGTAACCAAGAGTGCAGCAAGGCCCGTTGTCGTGCACCAGTTCCCGTTCGAGTCTAGCTCAAAGCGGTGTTTTCGGGTTTTACCCCTAGGTACATCTGTGCCAGAGCCGCCTCTACCTGCTCGTATCCAGACAGGGATGTATTGCTCGGAAAACTCACAAAATCTCTACAATACCAAAATTCTAGGAAGTTCTTCTATACTAATCCTCAAAGTTCATCTTAGGTCTACGTGCTCTAATCAGAGTTTATCTAAATCTAGCTTCCAAGGTTTGTACTAAACTTCCTCTGATACCAACTGTAACGCCCCGACCCCAGCTACCCAGAGTCGGTGCATTATTACATAACATTGGCATGATCACAAGAAAGATGAAATCTCGAAAGACCGATTGGTTTAGTAGCCTTGGAAACACTAGATATATTCATAAGTTTTACATTACATCATTAAACGAAAAACTACTACAACAACATATTGTCTCCATAATCTACACTCATATCCCCACAAAATATCCCTTCAGGTCATTCATAACTTACTTCTTCACTTCCTGGGAAAAATAAAACATAGAAAAGTGGTGAGCTCAAATGCCCAGTAAGGATAACAATATAGCGGAAACATTAATAAATAAGAATAAACATTTAAGGAAATGTATAACTAAAACAAAAGCCTCTTAAACATAAACTTTCAACATGGTATGGCATAAATAGAATGAAATAATGCCATTTACTTATTCACATGGATATTCTACTAATCGAATAATCACATGCAAAAATCAATAACCACTTTCATAATGTTGGAATGCATAATGCCAGACTATCATAACCGCAGAGCCAAGGCCTCGTGCCAAGACTACAAATAAGATTTTGTCAAGGCCTTGTGCCAAGACACTAGTTTGTCTCATGAGACCTACTGATGCATCGAGGAGCTATAGCGGGCTCCACCCGTCACATATTAAGTCCAATGCATTCCCATATGAAATGGTTTAAACATAACATAAACATTCGTATTAAAACTAGCATACGAAATGTCAATACTTTCACCATAAACTATGAATGGTATAAAAAATAGCACATCCACAGTCAAACATATCACAATACAATATAGAAGTTTTGTATCATAATAAATCAACCATAAATAATCTTAAAATCCATCAAAGGATGTTGACATAGATGAAATCAAAATTCTTTTTAAAGAAATATCTCCTTTTATTTTGAAATCATTTAAGATCCATATAAAATAAAACCTTTTCTTTGAAAATATTCTTATAAGCTTGTAAGGGAATCTTTGAAGATTTTATAACGGTGGAAAATAGCTGCACCCGCCGTATAAGTTAAAAAAACATTCTTACCTTAATTTTGTCGAAAAGGTTAAAAAGGACCTTGTTTTGAAAACGACCGAAAGATTCCTTTATAAACCACTTATAAAATTCAAAAAGGGTATAATTGACTTTAACTCATATTCTAGTAAATAGTAAAAATGTTTTGAAATACATTTTTAAGAAACATGGATGTGGATGATAAAGAGATCCCAGTAGATTATTACGTATAAACAACCTTGGATAATGAAGAGGTTGTGAAATAACCCTTACCTTGTACTTTTCCTTGGTTGGGGTAGGTTAACCTCCTGTATAATGGTGAAATAATTGTTATTAAAATATACAAGAATCATATACATTAATATGATATCATATATGATCTTTTAACATTGCTTTATTAATAATATCTTAGTATTATCGTCGTTTCAGGTGATAATCGATTCGTTCTTCTTAAATGTTTGGTTACGTAAGACATGTTTTTAAAGGATAAGTTGTATATTATTCAAATACAGAATGGTATAAAGTCCTTAAAAATCATTCTTAAATCATCAAATTATAATTATACTTGAATGGATACGATGGAGAATGAATCTCATCGCGTTCGTGGAGACGGTAGTCCGTACGTACGCACGAACGCTACTTCCATTTAATTTTTAATTTAAAAGAATAGAATACAAATGATACATAGGTATATTTCTATTCCAGTATAATATAATATTTTATACATGTTACTTAAGTTCATTAACACCATCCTTTATATGTTCCATGTGTGGTATGAACGAGTCATATCATTTTAAGGGGGCGGTAGTCCGCACTTCCTCAAATGAAATTATCGTATGTATATACAACATGAAACGAATAATGGTATGAAATAAAATGGAATTACAGAAGCTTATATATAAAATATATATCATTAATATCATATTTAATTACAGTGCCATCATAATGGCCACCATGAGAGGTGGTAAGATGTATTTGAACAATCATCGTTTCGTGAGGCGTTAGTTTGCCATCCACAGAAACATTATGTTCATCATCCATTAGATGGAGTTGTGTGTATGTGTAGTTTGAATCCTTCTTATAACAACATCCTAGTATATTGAGGATACTGTTGTTGTTACAAAAGAAAGGAAATAAAAAGAGTTTGGGGGTTGAAGAAGCAAAATAAATGAAAATAATTTAAGAGAAATCGTTACCTTTAATTTAGGTAACTCACTTTGGTTGGAACCAAAGGACTTCTTAAAATGCTTTCTGCCTAAGGGGAAGCTTCAAGGAGGAGGAGAGGGATGTGGGGAGATTAGTTGGGCAGAGTTTGGACGAGCCAAGTGCCTTGAGAGGTGTGAGGAATGAGTAGAAGTGGTCTCCTTTTATAAGAGAGAGGAGGGGCTCTTTAGGAAAGAGTGAAAGTATTACTTTATAATATAATTATATTCGGTTTATAATGGTCCAAAAATCATTGAGGTCGACGATAAGATGACTCATATTCTAAATAACATCAACCAATAAGAATTGGACAGGTTTTAGATAATATTTTATTCATTATAATCTTATTTATTTAAATGATTTATTAATGAGGTAAACATTGCATCATTATTGTGTCATTAATAATTTAAATTATTCGATGTCTACAAATTATGAATAAAATATTATTATCTAGGAAATCTTTTTAGCTTTCTAATGAATATTTATAATCGAAAATCCAACATGTATAACCCTATGTAAAAATTTTTCTTCTAAAAGATGTAAGCTTATGCCATTTTTATTTTTATTTTAACTTTATTAATATAAAGTGTCCCTACCACATACAAGTGGCTCCAAGGGGTCCCCAAATTTACACAAGGATGCTCATGGTCGGGTATGTATCCACCAATAAGGTTAGGACACGTTTTAGGGTAATTTTGTATTATTATAATATTATTTTTTAACCCTTATTTACCGGATTTACCCTTAACCATGGTAAATAAAATATTTACCACAGTAATTATTCAAAATGTCTAAAAATAAAAGTTACCTATTTACACAATTTGGACATCCTGATTCAAAATATGGAATCCATTTTTCTAAATTCAAAACACAGAAGTGGCAGAAATTAATTTAAAATTAATTCCCGCTGTCAAAACAAAAAGCGTGTTTTTAAGAGGTAATAACTATCAAAAGATTGACACTTGTTTATGTTCGGTTTAATTGTAAAATTATGTCCAATGACCAACATTATATTAAACGGTAAAAATATATTCTAAATATACTTTAAAACCACTCAAATTCATAATTTATCACTATTAATTATTTTGATTAAAAAAGGTGTTTTTAATTAAAATTTAGTAATATTCACTATTCATAAAAATATGAAAGTTATCCGAAAAGTACCAAAATTTCACCTTATGCTAAATTCGATATTCCGAATCCAAAAATGAAGTCCATTTTAAAATATAAAATATATATAATTTCAAAATTTAGGTATTACTATTCATAACGGCTAGTTTGACTGGTTGTGGCGTGTGTTAAAACTCAAGGTTGCGTACAACACACGCTACTATTTTTTTCAAAGGAAAGCGTACCGTGGAAGCTTGGGATGTTTCATTTTAAATTTTTTGATGTCCCAATTTATTCAGATAGTTAAAAATATTTTATTTAAGAAATGATTCACTATTAAAGTTGATAAAAGTTCAATACTGAAAATGAATCTGTTCTTGCATTACGACTAAGAAACTCATAATAGCGATTCTAAAATTATAAGGATTATATAAAGTTCAAAATGTTGTTAATACTATTAATGACCTCTTTTAATGGCTTTTTTTTGTACGTCATGGTGTGATTGAACTCGGTGTTGCGTGTAGTGCAAGTTATTGAATTATTTTTAAGAAATAACAC
The DNA here is from genome assembly GCA_963277665.1 of Viscum album. Classification (NCBI taxonomy): domain Eukaryota; kingdom Viridiplantae; phylum Streptophyta; class Magnoliopsida; order Santalales; family Viscaceae; genus Viscum; species Viscum album. The sequence continues at coordinate 1,738,866,246 of OY728145.1, forward strand.
ACTATGAAATCCTGGGGTGTTACACCAGTGGTAGTACACCGAGTGGTGGTGAGCAGGTAAATCACAAAAAATTAAAATAATTTAGTTTGAAAACTTTTATTGGTTTTATGTATAATTATAAATATGCAACAATATTTAATTTTCAATATAATGTTCTTACAGGTGGCAGTAGGAGATGGAGGTGGCGAGGGTGACGATGCATCATCGGACCATCAGTAGTATTGTTGATGTGTTGAACAAATATGGGAAAGGTTGGATTGTATATATAACATGTGTGGTGTATGGAACCTTTAAAAAACCATTGGTCTTGGAGGAGCTTCAGTGGATAACCTTGAATGATCACAATAACCCCAGGTGGTAAAGAGAATGATGTGTTTGTTTCATTGGTTAGATGATCTATGGTAATAGGCTCTTTGATGTTTCTGTTGTAAATTCAGCATTGGGGATTGGACTCATTAGGGTGCTGCATGTCCAAACAGCCATGTTGAATGGATATCACTAGATCAATATGGTTTTCTGAGGTGATTTTCATGATCATTAATAGTTTTTATGAGGCATGTAACCACATCACATGAAAACCAATGCAACTCCCTTCCCATGAAGCTTCCCTATTTTCTAACTTTTATTTTATGAACATATTGTGAGATTGTTAGATGACATGTCATATGATAAAAAAGAATATTCAAAGGGTTTTTACATGATTAATTGGGATATTTTTTTGGGCTTCACATGATTAGGAACAGATCACATGAATTGCATAACCCCTTTGCATGATGTTCCTAGGGTCATGTGATCATGAGCCTCATTGAAGTTCACATGGTCCTTGTGACCTAGTTGATTAATCTATATGTATACATGCTATAATTTTATTTCCTTTGGGTATATATTAATAGCTATTCTTTGGGTATTTCTTTGTTATTTAATATACAATGCTCATTTGGCTAGCGTCAAAAAATGCCCCCCCCCCCCACAAAAGTGATGTTCGACGGAACAAGGACTCAGTTATGAGGTAGGAAATGACTTCATGATTCTCTTATGCTTTCTCTGGTTGGAATTCAAAACATATTTTGGTCTTCTATAAGTCTATTCATATTCCTTGAGTTTCCCTATAAATAGGGGGTGAGAGGCTGGTCATTTGACCGGTTACATGAAGCTCCATAGCTCTCAAAACCTCCTCTCTCGTGCGATTGTTTTGCAAGACAACTTTGCATGACCTCATCACAAGAACCATACAAGAGACCTAATCATGTGATCATGTCACTTGACCTCTTTGTGTGATCACCTTGTCTAAATATCTCACTTAATCAATCCATTAACTAATCAGTGGTAATTTATTTGAACTTTGATGCACACCCTTGTCCATTAGTCTATCTTATGTGATTCGGTTGTCTCTTGAGGATTTTTTCATGATCTACTAATCTTTATGTGATTCATGTGACCCTCACATGGTAACATGATTATATGTATTAAGAAAAATCATGTTTTCAAAAGATGTTTTGTGGGTTATGTGATTTTCAAGACCCAGAATGGATCATGGGGTCCATGTAATGTTTTCCATGTTATGCAGTTATTTTGTTTGATTAGCACAACTGATTCTCTCTTAATGGTTACATATCTTCTAATATATTCTCTATTCTATTTAAATATGTCATCTATTTCTCAAATTTATTCTTATGTGGTATACTGGAGAGACCTTATTTCCTGGAACCATAATGTCAATCATCGATACAAAGTATTTTATAAAAGTGATGTTTTAAAGGTTCTTATTCTGACTAAACATCAACCCATTTAATCCTCGTTCCTACTCCTTATAGGACAAATGACTAGTAGTGTTCCCTCCACTCCCTTCTTTGGCACATTTTTATCCATACACTTTAATCCTTTATGTAATCAAATATTTTCAATTTTGATCATCTCTAAACATTAAGTATAAATCCATGTGATGACCAATCTCTTGTTTCATTTGATGTTATCTTATGTTTCATTCTAAATCCATAATTTTTGTTATTTTTTATGATTTTGGTATTCTTATTGAATTGGATCAACTTTTTCATCAACATTAAATGAAAGGGTGTTTATGAATATTGCGTAGGTGGTGCATAAATTTTCTCCTCATTATATATATGTTGTATGTTTTGTATGATACACAAGTGTAGAAGGGAAGGTAACAATGGATCAGGATGGAACAAAATTACATTTCCTCATAGATGAGATTCAGGAATGTTTTGTTAGGGCAGTGTAAGGTCCTCTAGTATTTAATTATTAATCATGTACATCCATGAATTAAATTTAAATTGTTGGTGGAACTTGGAATGATAACCAAGAGGGGTATGTATTAATGTGAAATGATAACATCTTAAAAGTTATTTAAAGAAATTCCTCAATGATGGTGAATTATATACAACATAATTGATAGTGGAGATCTTATCCAAGTAAGAGTGACTTGAGTAAAATGATGTGTATTCTTGGTTGGGTGTAATTAAATTCTTGTTATTACATGGTCCTTTAGTTGGGTTTCATTCCAATGATGTTTCTATATTATTAATTAGGTTTGGCATAATGCTAACCATTTCTTTGGCATGCTATATAGTATGGCTATTTTTTAACCATTTTGAACACTTTATAATAATTTGTATAAGATGCCAACTATCATTCTTATTGGTATATGGGTTGGGTTTGATTCCAACCAAATTTTTGTGGTTATGTAGGTTATACATGATTCTGACAATATATCTTGGTTTTTACATAGATTGGGCATAATTCCAAATATTCCTATGACTTTTTATATGTGTTCAGTGCAATTAAAACTATTGTTATTTTTAGTTACATGGGTTGAATGTAGTTCCAACTATTGTTATTATTTATTATATGGGTTGGGTGTAGTGTTAACCATTGTTATGTTTATGTATATATGTTGGCTGTAACACCAAACCTTCTCTTCTTTGATAGTTGTGTTGGGTGTGATTAAAACCATGAATGTTTTAGTACTTGTGTTGGTAGTGATGTTAACCTTGTTGGGTGTAACACCAAACCTTCTCTTCTTTGATAGTTTTGAATGATATTCATCATTACGAGGAGAGATATATTTTTTTAGTTTGTCATGTACCATAAACTATAAATCCATAGTGAGTTGATTAGTTGATGATTTCTAGGAACCAAAAATATTTATCTAGCCCATGGTGAGGTAGAAATTGTCCTATTAAATATTTTTAACCTTGGGGGAATACTTCTATTAGTGGAGACATATGATGAATTCCTTCCCGTTGAGAATTTTTGGCATGATAAATGGTTTTTGTTTGGTTTTTTTTCCAGGGTAGTGGTGCAGTATAAGCAGAAATGCTATTTTTTTTCAGGTCATCATTTTGAGGCGGTTTCAACCAGTGCTAATGTTTTACCACTTATACATTTAGTGGCGGTTTAAAATGCCGCTAAATGTATTCGTAAATACAATTTGCGGCCGTTAAAACCACCGTGAAATCTCGCCAGAATTAGCATTGGTTATAACCGCCGCTAAGCAGGCGCATGACACGCCTGAATTTCGCGGCGATTATAGACACCGCTAATTAAATAGCTCGTAAAACTGCTGCTAAATTTACCAAAAACTTCCGCGAAATGAGGTACTACGACACTTTTCTTTGACCACCGCGAAATGCATAAAATTTCTATTAATAGATTGCCGACGCCCAGTTTAGTGGCAGTTTCTCTAAACCTCATCTAAACCATATAGCAGCTGTTTAAACCACTAATATATGAAAAACAAACCACCGGTAAGAGGCGGATTTCTTGTAGTGTATCACTCTCCATACGAACCTGATGGTTTGAATTTTATTCCATAATCCGGTTATCATATTTCATTAATATACATGAAATAGAAATCCTTGTTAGGTTAAGATATTGACCATTCACTCTCTTTCTTTGTAAGAGGTTGTTTTAATGACCCTTTTCAAGGTGTTGGTTTCCCACAATGAAATTTTTTATGATCTATATTTTATTTATGAAGTGATATTTCATATTTCAAGGTCCAAATTGCCTTTTTAAACTCTGGATTATATCGTAATAGTTTCTTATCAATTGGCGCTTTCACTAAATATCCATCATGTTAATTATAGGTTCCATTTATCTCACTAATGAAGTACATACATGATCCTTCAATAGTACTAAACATAAAGGTCATACTGTCCTAGAAGGCTATTTCTGATGAAGTGAAAAGTGTATACATTTGTGATCATAGATAATAAGATCTAAAAATAAATATCACTAAGTGTGATAATGTTTTATGGATGAAAATTAGTTTGATAAATCTATATGGGAACTTGAGGATATGATGAGGCCTCAGTATCCACATTTCATCTATTAGAATAAAGTGTTTCGAAAATTAAAATTATTTTATAGGATAGAATGTAATGCCTATATTTTTTTGAAATATAATAAAAAAATTTATTATTATTATGATATAAGTATATTAAAATTATTTTATGGATTTTGTTGCATGTAACTCTAAGTTAATCTTTCACAACATACAATATCATCTTAGCCTAAATTACACACAACACATTATATCAATAGAACATCATTTTATTACAGTAATAACTACAAAAAGAAAATTAAAAAAGAGCTATTAGAATGAATGGGATGAAACAGATTAAATAAATTATAATAATATGGTTTATAAATTTATATATAATTAATTATATGGTGACCAATTAAATAAAAATAAAAATAATACTCTTTTTAAACTAAGTAGAAATGTTTTTCTAAATAATTAAATACGAATAAGTGTATTTTATTCTAGTAAATAATCATATCTATTTTTTATCATATCTATGATTTAGTATTTATCTTATGCATTGTTTAGAAATTATATTAGAAAAAATATGATTTTACATATAATATAAGTAGAATTATAAAAAATATTTTTCCACCTTTTTATGGTGCTTGTGATTTAAATATATTATTATCACTTTTATAAATTTTTTTTTAAAAATATACACTTTATAGAAAATTGGAATATAAAAATTTACTTTTTTTATGTTTTATGAACGTTTAATGTTTTGATGAATACTGGATAACACTGGATTAAAAATGAAAACAATTTTTTATTCAAAATAATTGATAGTGTCATATTATTTAACATATTAGTTTTAATGTATAATTAGTTCAATTTTATGTCAATTAATCTAATGTTGGTCATTGTAATCAATTTTACACTAAAATTGGGTATAAAAAATCATTATTTTGAAAAAATTATTTCAAAAACACATTATTTCATCCCTTTTGTCAGATTAATGTTAAATTAAATTTTACATAATTTTTATAATGAATTATAAAAAAATTATTAAATATTTGGAAATATAATAAACAATATATCATGTAAGTCAATTTTAAATTTATGAAACTTGAATAGAAACTTATTGAAATTTTTATTACCACATTTAAGGGTAAATTAGGTAATTAATAATTACAATAAAATTTGACACAACTTTATTGGATGAAAATAATTCTACCTTCACATATAATTATCTAAATTTATTTATTTAATGGAAACTTGTCCACCAAAATGACTTTGATATTATTAAAATCAATGATGGTGACAAAATGTCACACTCTTACTAATAATAAGAATAATATATTTAGTATGTGGTTTAATAAATGATATGATAAAATAGAAATATTATTCAGAAATATAAATGTATTATATATATATTTTAAATTTCTTTTTTATTTTTAATTAATACATAATTATCTTAAATAATTACACATGATAACGAATTAATTGTTTAATTAATTAAAAAATTATTTAAATGATAATAGAAATATTAAATAAAATTAAATTTTATTAATTGAGATGATTCCGGATTAATATTGGATAATATATCATGTTAAGGGTGTATTTAAATATTTTTTATAAACATTATTCTTCTATTTGTATTCATAATTTAATGCAATGAATAATGTCAAAAGTGATAATAATTATAATTTATGAAAATAAAATTTAATTAACAAACTAAATATAAAAGAATATTATATAAGGTAAAATTGTGTTATATATGGACTAAAAATAATAAATTAACTATTTATGGTCAATCTTATAATTTATATTTAATCATCTCAAATGCATAATAATTAGAAATGTTCTTAAAATGGTTAAGATTAAAATAGTTAAACTAAGTGTTATTCAAAAAGATACGGTTAAAAATAAAAGAAAAATATTATAGAATATATATTTTTATTATATTACAACCTAATAATATCCTAAATTCTAATTAATGTCCTTTTAAAGTATTTCAAAAGATATTTAATTTATTATAAATTAATATTTTGAGAAATTCCAAGAGTCCCCTCCCCTCTCTAGTAAAATGGACCATCATATTCTCATTTATTCACACATTAAAAAATATTTTGTTAAAAAATATATATTCATATATCCTCACAACATACATTCCTTAAACCTTGAGCAATTCATTTTGGCAGAAAGCTGGGCATGAAAGTCATTTGGTGAGAACCAAAATGGGATAGCTAAAGAAGATGTCACATTCATCAAAGAACAATTTTTTTAATTTATTCAACAAATAAAGAAAATAATTAATATTTCATGTTTATAAAATAACCTGAATATCATATATATATATTGAATTTTTATATTTAATTTTTAATAACTATAATTTCACACACATCCATTAAATTGGATACATAATCATCGTTCATTTGAATGGCAGACTATGACCTTGTGATATGACTTCGTTCATTCTTTGATTACCATATTTAATGGTTGTGAATAATGATGGTTTTAAATTTTATATAATTATATATATTAATTTTATGTTTTAATATTATTCTATATTTTTAATATCACACATACATTAATTCATTTCATTTTGTGATAATATGGTAATGTAGTTCGTGTATACTACAGACTACCAAAAAACACAGATATTGGTTTCATTCAAAGATTTCATGGAGTGTATTAAAAATGTTTTTTAAAAATATTTTATATATATGTCATAAAATTTAATCTTTAATAATAATATATCATATAATTTAAATTATTTTAACCTGACAACAAAATGAAAACATTGTTCTTGTGTACGCACAACCTACCGTCTCTATGGATGATGTTTTTCATTTTATAAATATAAATTTTATAAGTCACCAGAAAATAAATATATGAGGAATATACGATATATTTATTTCATTGGAATAATTATTTTGAGTATTAAATCAGGATCTATGTTAGGTGATAGTTAATAATAAATTAGAACATGTTTGAAAAAAAGAGGTTATTATCCAAAACATAACATTAACATGTAATTGTTAATCAGAGAGTAATATAAATTAATAATTAAATATTATATAGTGTTATATATAATAATATGGTACTATTTAATAATTGTAGGAAAATTTTATTTAATATATATTATCATTGATTATATTAAATATGTTATGTCTTATGTTAATGGATTTCTATTCTCACTTATATTTCTATAATACATATATTATATTCAACACTAAATTATTTTAGGGTATATAATGCACATGAATTTATTTTATTATATTTATATTTAATTTAATAGGTATTTACATGTACATTTATGATCTCACATTCATAGGTAATATAGTTAAAATGTTACCAAATCGATAAAGTAATATTGTATCAATTTTCATTCTTTGAGAAAAATGATATATTATGCACCTATATTACATTAGAAGGTGAATATACCACCCACATAAATATTTAATCTTGAATATAATTATTTTATTTATATTAAATGATTAATGTTGTTTGGTTCAACTCTGAATTAGAAATTTTTGTTCTATCAAAACAATACTTTCTAAGAATGTTTTAAATATCTGTTAAATGATTTGTTGTCTATTTTCAGGGAAATGGGTTTCAAATAATTTTAAAATTATTTTCAAAGATTAATTAATATTTTTAATGGTTATTTTAATGTAAAATGGTTTTATAAATGTTTAATGATTTAAAAAGTAATTTTCAAAGTGGATAGGATATTTTCATCAAGAAATGATTAAAAATGAATGTTCACAATTATTTTCCATATAAGATCAAATATGTTGATGTTACAGATGTATTACGGAGGATATGATCCATGTATATAATTTATATTAATTAAATAAATGGATTATATTTTTATGGAATGATATATATGAATCATGTTGCTTTTCATCAAGATATGATGTGATGAAATATTTATAAAAACCATTTTTTTAACGATATATGATGTTATGAATGGTTTATGATCTTGTTGAACATATATGTATGTTTTCATTATTTGATGGTTAGGAGAAATACTTCCCTCTAATGTATTAGGAAATGATTTATATAACATGATATATTTATGGAAATATATTTATAGGTTTGATTGATTACAGAGAGAAGGGGAAACCCAAGCCTCTATGGGAAGAGGTAGAAAAAAATCCACTATAAAGAAAGATTTTTTATAGAGGATATTGGTGTGTCCTACCTAGTAGGGATATCCCCATGAAGTGACCTGATATATTTTGTAAATTATCTTTGAATTATAGGGATTGATATTTTATATTTGCCTATAGCTGAAAAATACCACATTTTATGACATTATTATACTATATTGGCTCATGTATATTAATAATAATATTGTTAATATCTTATGAACTGCCAATGATTCGTTCATTGACTCATGATTAAGATAATTGATATAAATGGTATTATTTTAAACTGTTTTCCTCCTTTCTTCATACCCATATGATCATGTTACGCTTACATTTCTTCCATGTTTACACTTACTATGAATCTGAGCTCAACATATCATATGATTCATTACCCCAAGTTATATTGAATGGTTATATGCTTGAGTACTAAAGGGGGTGATATTCATGGGTTTTGTTGAATACCATTCAAAAAATTAAAATATAAATTTCCATATTTACAAAAGAAATGAAATATCATCATCATCATGTTTTTTATGTGTAATATAATGATTATTCATCTCAAAATATATAATATCCATGTTTGAAAATCTGGTTTCATTATAGTAAGCTCCATAATTGGATGGTTCCTCATACCGAATAGTATGTTTAATTTACCCGTACTTCACCATCCCCTATTTGAATCAGCCAATTCCAACAATAGGGGAAGTCCCATGTGAATGCCCAATAAAAGGTACTATATTCATCGGATCCAGTGGACCTCTCCACCATGCGTGTTTTCTACCAAATCCTTACATCCAACGAATAAGGACCCTTCAATTACTAAATGGGATCAGGACCTCATTCACTACATATGAATTATAGATTGACTCGATCAGTCACTAGCACAAATGACTACCATTATAGGCTAGATGGTGATAATTATTTTTATTATAGTGGAACCCTTGAACAATAATACAATATATAAGTATTCATCCCCACTCCGTATAATTTCATGACTGTCCTCCTAGAAAAATTCCCAGCTCAAGTGTATGTCCTTCCAACTTCATCAACAATAAAATCAAAGTTCCACCTTGCTTCCTCAAAAAAGGTTATGGATAATATCCACAATCTCTCACCACTACCCATCATGGAGGTCCTCCACATGTCATGACCCCTCATAGTGTATTATATCCACACTCATTCCACAATGAACATAGAGTCCATCCCCATATTCCCACCCACCAAAGCGGAGGCCTTACATGCTTCATAAAAAATCAATGAGGAGGTCATCTGAGGGATTTCTTTATCCAGTATAGTGGTCTTCTATGTATTCATATTCCGCAACATAGAGTTCCTCCATGCGTCCATTTAGACTAGTATGGAGTTCATCCCCCTTTTGTACCAAGACAAGGCATAGTTCCTTAATATATCATTGATAATTTGTATTGAGGTCCCCCTTTTACTCACTCATCCCAATACAGATATCCTTCCGTTGAACCAACTCATCAGATTTTAGGCCCTCCCCACTCTATAAACATTCAATGTGGAGTTCCTCCCCTTGTTCCCTCTAATGAAATAGGAGTTCCTCCACTCTCTATCAATAACCCCAATGAAGGGCCTCCCATTCTGTAATCCCCCAGAGAAGAACCCCCCTACATTACCACCCACTATTATAGAGGTCCTAAATAGGATAAAGATTTACCATGACATGATAAACGACCCACGATATGAACAAAAAATACTCACTATCAATGAAAAAATATAGGGATGCTACTTGTCGTCTTCTTTATCATCAATCTATCTAATTTTGAGGATATATTAGAAATGATAATGGGGTATCAGACAAAAAAATATTGCATTGAAGAATTTTATTGATAGATGATGTTTCACATATTGGAGGTTTATATTAACATAATCCCAAGATCCCTCTATAGTTACATGAAATTAGAGGATGTTTCCCCCTTACCAGTGGTCATGGTGTTGTAATATCTTTCATCGATTGTCTACATTTATACAACTACTTAGTAAATTAGAGATTTATTCTTGTCAGGGATAACTACTCAATATGATTATCATTATAAAAATTCACATATGAGAACTTCTACCCTCGAACATGAGGTAGTTGTAAAACAACAATTATATAATGACTCAATTATTCAATCTGTACATCCAAAATTAGGTGACCCAAAAAATATGTAACTTACATTGTGGATCCTCTTCTATATAACCAGTGATCAAACCAATCCACATTGAAGAAATATTCTATCTCAATGCTAACATTGATAATTTATTTAGCTAAATAAGGTATTGTGCCTTCCTTGGATCACAGAATCTTGTTGTGGTCTCTATCAACTGATAATTTTAAATCATTTTTTTATCCCAATGAATTTTCTAACATGAACATTCACTAATAACTAATTGTGTTCTAGGATGTGTACATCCACCAGATCATTCATGAAATGATTCACCACCTTTATGAAATCCAATTGGATTTCCCAAGAAGTTAGGGTAACCATGAAGACATTGATCTTATATGCCAAAAGATTGAGTTGGAAAATCTTATCATGCTTCATCACCCTAGATCCCATTGCTATTTATATAACCTACAACATAGATGCTTATGGATACTCATAGTGACCTATCAAATCATTTAAGTGGAATCATCAAATGATCATATTATTGGCTAGGGATAATACACTTTTCTCCACTTCATCCCAGACATATGAAATCCTTACATTCCCATCAATTAAAAACACTCTACCTTAAGGATTATAATATTGAGATTTTTTAATTCTATGTTTTCCAAGAAACATAATCCCAATTTAGGTTTTTTATGTTGAAAACCACCCCCTAGGGAACCAAAGTACAAGGTAGACCCTCACACAGGTGTCTATAATCACATGTTGAGCCAGACACACCGCCTTAGGGATCCCTCAACATCATATCCTTCCCATTAGAACACCAAAATGAGTATGTGAAAAGTATATACCTCTGATCAAAACAATAATAATTTGAAAATAACTATTAATCCCACCATATCCTTCTTACTCAATGATCTTTCACAATAGAAGAAGCTCCTCACATATTTAATGGAACATCATTTTCCATAATATGACACCACTCTATGAGATATATTTTCTCCCCCAATAGTGTAGAAGAAAGTCCTTGGGCATTTATTCGCCATCAATAAATGAAACCCTGTCCATTTAAGAAGAGATGGGGTATGATTTCATGAATGAAAACTATGATATGAGTAGTTTAATACCTTGAGTAGCATAATCAAGGACACTCCACTCCCAGATTTGATGATCCCACCTACCATATTGATGTGATTATCAACAAATTTATCGCTAGTTACCCCCATCAAAACTGAAACCCGCTTGAGGACCATTTGGTATCATTGATAACATACCAACTCATAGTCACAAATACACAAGATATGAAGATCCCACCTGATAGAATTCCAATCCTGGAAGGATTGGATGACCTATTAAAACCCTAGATATGGGTAACACTATATCTTTCCTATTCAATGATATGTGAAAACCACTAAAACATTTGGCACACATAATCTAGAGTTAATGGACAATGTTGAGAAACCTATATCATCTACAGTCCACCATGATTGGGTTATTTTTTACATACATTGGATGGCCCTTCATTTATCGAGTATGTCTAGTTTCCCATTTGGACCATTATTAGTTAAGAAGACCAGTATAGAGAATTCCATAGACATTTAATCTCTCCCACATGAATGATAAGAATGGAATACCTCTTCCTGTTTACAAAAAATACACACATTTGAGTTCTTATTTTTTTCGTTGTCTGTAAATGCCTCATGTATTCACACGACACGTCCTTAAATCAAGAGAAACTAATAAATAAGTGTGTGGGTAATTTCATGCCTGAACTGGTCTCTACTAGTATACTCAAAATTTTACATGTGTGTTCCATGATTTTTACATCGAGGACTATAATCAGGAAGATTCTATGCATTTGGATTAGAATGAATTTACATATCCTCCTCTACTTAACAAATGTCGTTCTACCATTGTAGATACTATCATCATAGATATGCTTGATTACCAATTTTTTTTTATTTTTTCATCTTTTCTAAAGGATCATCTTGGATTCAACCAACCATATCAAGATCAATATCACTAAAAATTGAACTGGTAGGTGCTTCACCACCGAGCCCAAAAGCTTAAAAGAGATAATATGGGTTAATCCCCTCATCGAGCTCTAGACCCACATCAAGGATAGTCTCCTCGAATTCTCTTCCTAGACAGAGTAAACATGAACTATTCCATTAAGGATGCACATTTTTTCACCAGTATCATGAATTCCATTGAGTAAGGGATTATGAAGCAGCCAGAGTGATATAAGCCCGATGATATTGGGAACACTCATCACCTTGAACATTTATCAAACTACGTGATCATTAGAAATACCATCATAAAATATTATGTGTTTATGTATTTCAACATGTTCTGTGTGGATAATGGTTCGATTTTGTTTGGAAACAACAATGAACATGAGGAACATTCCTTCTTAGGATGGCTTGAATATCCTGTGCTCTCCTTGCCTTCTCCAGCAAATATTTTTTCATCGACACCGCATAATTTCAAATACTAAAATATTTGCCTCAAGGGACTCATGGGAAACCGAATTCATCTTCTAACGCCAACCCAACCCATACTCTTGTTGATTTCATGCATATAATATTTTTTATTCATCACCATGTTTAACCCAATATTAGACACCACTATGATGATAAGTAAGACTATGTCTCTATGAATTTCAACATGTTGTGGGACTATTTAAAAATATATTATGACAATTAATTACCTACAAATATTCCACATTCTTTTAGATGATGCCATTGACGTAATAGAAAATTATGTTCAAATATTTATAATGATTAGTCCAATTCCTTAAATTGATCCTTTTATGTTGTAGAGACCATGTAGTAGGTTATATGTAGTGATTATCATGTAGAGTCTTTTCATCATATTCATTCTCACATGATGCCACAATTTATTATATTAACTGACCATGAAGATTAGAAGTGACTGCACTATGATAAACCACATATAGTTACTATTAATCCTTATACATCCTAAATTCAGTCAATTGTGGTTCTCGGAGGGATATCTGGTGAGTAACCGGATATTTCCAATACCAAATAGAACCCATTATATTAACTAGAGATACTCATTTTCTCATTTAATATGGAATTTCCCCCAATGGGAAGGATCATTCATCTAGAAGATATGTACGATGTGATAAGGAATATATAGGACATAACAACATGTATCTTGATCCTCAATGTCCTATGCTTTTAAGAATAAATGTTTCATTCCATCATAGATTGTGTAACAAGGACCCTCCATTTTTATGTAGAGGTAATAACCACTAATATTTATAATGCCAAGAATGCTAAGTGAGTGGAATGTATTGATGTCATGTTATTAATTGGATAGGATGATGGGTTTTTCATGCATGGGTTCATCCACCCTCTGTATATAATTATACAATTAAATAGTGTGGGAATCCATATATTATTGGCTGATGTAGGTTTTTTGATTAATTTCATCCCATCCATTCTTCTCTGGAATATTGGACTAATAGAAGAATATTTTATTCACTATGACATTTTGATTAAGGGATTTTCATAGGACTGGCATGAAACCATGTAGTATAATTCAAGTAAAGATCCTGTAAAGAGTCATGATATTTTTTTGGAATTCATCGTTATTTCCTAGGACACCGTATTAAACATGTTACAAATTTGGCCCTACCATCATCTGTATTCAAAAATCACCTTTTCATATTACTAGAACCATAAAAACTCCCTTAATGGTTGAGTATGGGTACATAGATCTGATCGATCCCACATGACACTTTTAAAGCCCAATATATTTATGTCATCAATTATAATATAATGGTTATTATAGTTTATACTATTGAGGTTGAGTGAACAAGAACCACAACCAATTAATGGTAAGACATAGAATATTCTTTTATACTCATTATTAATCAGTTGAATCCCACAACCATATTCAAGGGAAATTTCATTCTAATATCATATAAATTTTGATTTTATTTACCTAAAAACAATTAATGCCATAATATTACATCATACTCTTATACAATACATTTTCACGTGATACTAAAATATGATACCCCTATGAAAAATACTGATGTTCAGCATATGAACACCATTCCACGACACGCCAAATAGTTCTCTGGGGATAGGATGAATTGATAAAATATTACCCTCCTCAATTTATTTGAAATCTAGAATGGACCATATAGATGAAGGCCTGATGATATAGGCTCAACAGCCCCAATTTCCATGGTTTTGGTAGAGTATAAACCACTCTATAGAGATTTCAATACCTCTCAAGAAGGAATAACTGTTCTCATAGGATTATATTTTATAGATAATCCCCCTCATACTAATCCTATGTATTCATATTATGATGATGATTATGATGAATATCCACCTGCATTAGTAGAGGAATTATATACTATCTCTGATTTTATAATATAGGTGATCCTTTTTACCAAGGAAGACTCAGGGCTAATGTTCATTAGTGAATCAATGCCTCTAGAGGAACAATAGTATACTGTGGGTTTCCATAAGAAGCATCATGATGTATTATCATAGATATATGATGATATTTTAGTACTAGAGCCTAAATATTATTTCCACTATCTTTGTCTACTAGTGATTCATCATTGGATAATGTATCCTCTCAAAAAAAAAACTCACCATTCTCATGGTGCTATTTTTGAGGACATGGTTGAAAAATATATAAAATCCACCTTTTTTTGGGGATGTACAACATAGAAAAAAGATATCCAGAAAAAAACCATTCATGATGAAGAATAGTAAGATCAGAATCTACATCAATATCTTGGATCTCTACCACCATTTCCTGAAAGGTAATTTCATGCTTCTAATGATAGAGCTATTGATTGATACTAGAGCCAGGTTCCATTCTCTCTCTATGATGGATGGCTATTCCAGGTATAACTAGATCAATGTCGCTCCTAAATAACATGAGTTGAAAAATTTCACAGCTCCATAATGGACATTCATTTATCTAGTAATTACCCTTGTTCTGAAGAATAAAGGTTCAACTTATCAATAGTCCATGAACCAAATCATCAAGACAATCATCCAAATTATTTTAGAATGCAACATGGATGGTATGTATGTAAAATCATTCCCTTTTCAGGACCACTATAGATTCATAGAGATTTTATTTCATATTGTTTCTCAAATAGGATTTAAAGATAAACCCCTTTATCTTGTAATTAGATGTAACCTATGGGAGGTATCTTAACATATTTTTCAGAAAAAGAGGAATCAAGATCAAACAGGACAAAAGCAGGGCCATCATCCAAGTACATCCCCCAAAGAGGCTATAGGAGATCCAAGGAATTAATGGACACATATCATACATATGATTATTGATATTGAATATGACTGGAATGTTTAATCCTTTTTCCAGGATCATGAAGTAAGGCATTGTATACTAGTGGAATAGTTCCAAACTCTCTTTAAGGAAATAAATTATTATCTAATATAGCTACAATTTCTAATATCACCAGTCTCAAGAAAAAATATGGTCGTCCTTGTGACCTCCATGTAACAGTCACTTATTTCACTTCTAAACAAGATGAATAATGTGGGTAGTGAATTTTTTTTCATATCTATGTTATTTCATTCTCAACATGGAGTCAAGATACTCCCATATCAAGAAGAGTTACCTCACACCACTTTTATCAATTAAAATTTTCAGGAATTATATATATCATCACAAGAGATAGCGGGTGTCCCATTTGTATCCACTAAATTTTATCCTAAATTGCACCATGAGAAAAGGTTACCAGACACACTAGTTTGTGATAATTCATCAGTAAGTCATAAGGTGAATTATGTAGAATTTTGTAAAGGGACATCCATTTATCATACATTATTGTCTCCCATCTAGACCATGAGTAAAATATCATTGATGTTGATTTCGAAAATGATATTATATTAACATTGGACTAGTCTATTTGATGTTTGTATATGTACATTTTTGGTTATTCAAGGAGCCCAAACCATATAAGGATTGAATATACAAAGCATAATAGAGTAGAAATGGGGATCATCTTCTTGACTTTGACACAAGGTGTCCTTCCCTACTCATTGGTGTTGTTAGAAGGCTTCATAAAAACAAGGTATAGTATCTGGATATAATTATTTGTATCATAATATACCTCTATGTCGATGTCCCTTGATTTCATGTGAATGGAGAATGTAATTTAGTAATTACAAATATTAATGTTAATTACATTGTTATGTGGTCCGAACATGTTCACCCTCCAATAGTAGTCTCATCAAATTATGGATGAGTTCCCTTAATAGATGAATGGGACCCATGTAAATTAGTCATATAATTCTTAGGATGATTCCTTGACACTACTAGCCCCATATCCCAAATATCCTGACCAGGATTACATGTTCATTAATGTGATATATCAGATATTCATCTCTCCCTTAATAATAGATTTTGAAAATAGGAAGCAAAAAAACTATCTGTCATCTAGGTAATCCATGTTATCCCCCCCCCCCGTCCACACCCCACCATAGCAGATGAAGCCCCCTATTAAAAAATTAATTTTTTTAGAGAATATCTATCATGACACTATCCTATTATACCATGCCAAATGTGAGAAATTGTATCATCCCATTATGCAATTTACCCTCCAGGGATAGCCTAATCATGAATCCACAATATATAGAGGTGGTTATCATTCATATATACTATATTACAAAAACGAATATGGGATTCCTCAGGTTATGCAGGATGTTATTGTTGGTTCATTTGGTCCCCATTAAAAAACATTGAATTTTCCCCATTATATTTGGAGTTTAGGCTATATCAATTAGCACTATGGTGCACAATTTTATAGAGAATTCCAAGAGGCTTCAGGAAATACTGATCCCGGAAAAAAATTATGAATTAACAACCAGAGCCCCTCCACTACACCATGTATTGATGGAACATTGATCATTGTGGACACAATATTTTGGAATTGTATCAACTTGAAAAATTTCACTAGTGTAGGTTAAGTGAAACCATGAATGATTTATTTTCGAAGCTGGAAAAATGGATTCCCCTAAATAGTGTATTGGATCAATTTATGTTTCAATATTTGATATCCCTCATCACCCATTGATTTGAATTTCATCATGCCATTCTCACTGATAGTGTTTCTAGATTCTAGTCCAATAATTTGAAGAAATTTTTGATCAATTAGAACAACCAATCAATTGAAACATTTGACTATACTTTTTGAGAATATGTATAGATCGTGAAATAAAATTACACTCTCTATAAACTTTTGTAGAATATGGTATTCTATAACAAGAACAGTTTTCTAGAAATAGACATAATTAATTTTTACCTTATCATATTATGAATTAGAATTACACCCACGTAACTTCATATTCCCTATTGTATGGAATATATGTCCTCATTTACATTTAGGTTTAGAGACCATAAATTTTAATATCGATCAATGTCTATATTAATCCATAAATAATGAAATAATTCAGTTTTGATGACATGGAATCCCCAAAATAACATCCTTTAAAAAATAAACAATATAGAGAGGAATAAAAAAGTGATATCAATTACATTTAATAAGTAGGGCTTCCATAATTCTATTCCCTAGTGTGATATGATACTAGATAATACACTGGTCATTATACCTAGAAAGAAGAAACCAATATTGGATCCCATGTGTGACAGACCATACATTATTCAAAATGTTTCCACTAATACCTCATACACATTGATCATCATGGTTGGAGATAACATAACACCACCCACCAATTCTATGTTTATAATGATATACATCATCTGAAAGATCTTCTTACACTTAAAATTAGTAATTTAAAATGCATGATGAATTCTCTAAGGAGTTGTTTTTGTGTTTAATGGTCTCCTTAGAACACATTTAAATCAGGTAATTCATGACACCTCACTACACATATCCACATGAGAAGATTTATACATACAGATTGAACACAATATTATTAAACTATAATCATATTTATTAGGGAAAAAGAATTAAATTGATCACCTTGTATAAAATCCATGACCATAAAATGAGGGTCCGAGTCCTGTTATTATGACATTAAATTGTGTGTTAATCTCCTCAGGAGTGTGTCATGTTTTGTGGCACTCTGTGGTACTCATCCAAGCCATGTTATTCATGTTGCACCACAAATGTATTTTTTGGATTGATAATCTAGTCCATGTTCTAAATTCATTGACCATATACAAAAATCTAATGTTTAAGGAACATGAAATTAAAAATTGTGCTTGGTACGAACTACATTACAATGAACCATGATACCATGTCTATGAATTAAGAATCTAAATCATATGCATGTACTCTTTGAAATATGTTGTATGAAACTAGGCTGTATAGGCCCTCATTCACACTAGGTTTTTTACAATTCCTTTGTACACATTTCATTTTGAGATGACCTCTCCCCATGGTTGGAAATTTATGAAATTAAAATAAGAGACCCGTATCCTATAATTATTACTTTAAATTGTATATGAGTTCTTCTCAAGAATGAGTTGTGTGGATTTGGGCCTCCTATGATCTCATTAACGTCGATATTCCCTGTTCATCGCACTCTACATATTAAATTTATAATACGAATACCCACGGTCCAAACATTATAACATTAAACTATGATCTCAAATCCCAAGAACTATGACTCTAATCTATGTGTGAGTACTTACTAGGAATGTGTTGTATAATGTTGAGTCTCCTTGGCCCTCAATCCCATTATGATTATAAGAATCCATGTGGAACATATCCTTTTGAGAAACTTCTCCCAATAGTCTAAACCATGTGAACATAATATAAAAGTGTCATTGGTATGAGTATTATGACCTTAAACAAGTATACATATAATAATCATTGAAACCTGGCCATAAGCTAAGTGGAGTATGTCCCAAAAATTTGACATTGTACTATTTATATCCCTTATAGTTTGAGTTGTATGATATTAAATAGTGAATTATAGATTCCTTAATTCCTAAAATCAAACAATAATTCTACCCCCAAAAATTGGGACTCATCTTAATAGAATATTTGTTTTAAACTATCTCAAATCATGAAGATTCATATGATAATTATGGTATGATCGACAGAACATATCCCACATCTCGAACATGGGAAACCCCACGATAATAGTGGGATCCACAAAATTCCAACATTATGAGGGATTATCCTTACAATCATAAGTATTATACAACACTATGTTATAGAACTATATCTTTCTTAAATTCCATCCTTATGGTATATATGTACAATCACAAACTCATTGTCTCCAGGACCATTCATAAATTCATTAACCCATTAGACACATGTCATCGTTATAGCTCCATGAATCATGAGCCTAAACCATGTTCGATTTCCTCATAATACTTCTTTTGGTATATTTCCTAATTGGACTATTCAAATCGAGTTTTAACTATTTCATTCGTCCCAAAAATACATGTATCCAACACCTTTTTCCTTCCATACATCACATCATTAAATGGATTTTACTATGTACATGGAACATGGATGTAATATAGTGTCAATAGTCTTTAATATATGATCTTAAACTAGGTTTAGAATGCTTCAAAATTTCATGATGTGGCTGAGATCCCCTTGGAATCATTTATTTCACATTTTAACTATAACACTATCTGAACCTCCATGAATGCCACTCTAACTTGGGTAACATTCATATAATATTATACTATGTGAATTCACTTCATATACTATGTGTATCAATATTCCTATCCACACATGATACATAGTGAGCCATAAATATCCTTTATCTGGTACCATCAGTAGATTCACCACAAAACCATATATTTTTTACCACGAAACCATATATTGTTTAAGGTACAATAACTCCAAAATTTTCCACGATTATTATTTCACACATAACCTATTCCAAATACCTTAACTCTATAGTGGTTAATAATTACCTCAAACCATAACACATGGATAAAGCATCCTCATCCCATTATGTTAATCAATAGTCTCACCCTATATGATTTTTGTATTCCAAATATTCAGCTATTAGTTGATTCAATGCTATATGTTGAGAAGGTTTCCCCTACTAGTGTCAGTCTTCTCCTATGATGTGTTTCATAACTATATATGTCTTGATTACAACCCTTAGGGTATTTATATTGACTCCTAGATATTTTATCATGGGTATATCCCCTTAAATAATCTTTCATGGGTCTTTCCCCATCCTGAGATATTGATATTGACACAAGCTGGTATTCGTTAGGAATTTTGTGGTTTATAGTTCGTTTGACCCTCCATTTTGGATGTGTTATAACAATTTTATCCACAAAAGTCTCATTCTTATCACACCTATTCCCTTATGACCCAATAAATATGAACTTATAATATTGAAAACTATCCCATCTGTTTGATATTTTTGAAATCAAACTATGAAAAAATCATAAGTCAAAATATCATGAATTTAATCATTTTGTGATTTTCTCTAGGATGTTTTATTCTTCATCAAGTAGACTCTTAGGATATTCCATTCAATTTAGATAATTTTTCTTCGATGTTGTATAAGATCCCTCGAGAAACATCCCCACTTATTCTATACAACATGAATATAAACTATTCTCCATGGTCCATTCGATACGACATTAAACAATGTGCAATGTCCCAATCACATGTCATTATTCTATGATATGTATCATGATCACACGACATTAAAATTTTTGATACAAACATCCCCACCACATAACATAAAACTAATACTCTATCATCCTCATTTCATGATGTAAACTACTTGGAATTCTAGGATCATGATTATGAGGCCCTTTTCCTTTGATGTTTTCTATCTGCCCCATCATTTTCATTTTTTTCTATCACTTGGCATCCAAGATTATGCTCTACTAGAAGATGAGTTTGACATTTTTTTGAGAAATATGCCTTCACCAATGTGATCCAATCCATGTTATAGAGTATTTAAAAAAGATTTAAAATACATTTGAACATTCCAACACATTTTGTACATGATTTAGATGACATATATTTACATTATCATCATCTTCCAAGTCTCAAGGGACACCTATAATCATGGTTCCTAGAAAGGTTTAACATAAAATCCTAGGACAAACCCCCATTATATAGTTAATGTAATTTTGAGATAGGTCCAATATTTCAAATATGGTCAGTGGTTGACCCTCATTAGTTTTTACCCATTCCAGGGTAAGTAATATAGATGTCATGTTATTAACATGGTCAATAATAACCTCATATCATGACATCACTATGAGTGTGTTATTGATTTGGGGCACTATGATTGAAACATTACATTACCCATTTTTTAGATATAATTCAATGCCCCTGATGTAATACCAAATGGTCACTATATCATTTGGAAAGATAATTAAGATATTTCAACATCCCAATTATCTATCCATATCCTCTCTCTACCTAAGAACTCTCAATTCAACAATATCATACCTCAAGAGTTCATTCATTATCTGAAACTATCAGATAGATTAGAAATATTATGGTATTCAATTTTTACAAACAATGGGCATGACTCACATGAGTTAATGTATTGTTCATTGGATTTTACACCAAAAATAATGAATTTTTTAATTAAATAGTGGAATAAATAAAATAATTTTGTTAATGAAAAAATAATTATTTAATAAAGTAGTAGAATTGTACAGGGTTATCTAAATTTTTAAACCTCTATTGAGTCTTAGAAAATTGTCCAGAAGGCTTTGTAAGGGGTAATTGATGTTATAGCTCTTCCAACTTCTATAATGTTATTTAAAATTCCTTCAATCACTTATAATGATCTAAATAACCGTCTAATGCCTCGATAAGATGTTTTTATACATAATTCACACTCGGGGCCACTTATCCTGATTCTAGACTATTAGAGTTATCTATTGACTCATATACTTCTTAGCATCCTCCAGACGAGCGCACAGTTGTCATTGAACCTATAATTGAGCATTGAGGAAGGTTGAATCCTGGTTCAGTACGTTCTAATGGTGATGGGATTCAAGATCAAATTCATATATATTTTTAATTTTTTTCATTCAAATAATGGTTCCATGAAACCTATAAATGACAGTTTCCTTCAAAAAACCACTCAGCAAAGAAATCCAAATGCAGTACATGGAGACTGTGAGCATATAATAATCTAGGGATCCCGTTACATTTTTAGTGATGTAGAGACCCAACCCAACACACTAGTTCTGGGTCCCATGTTTTTGTGATAAAATGTTTTTTTTCTATATAACCCCACTCTTGATTATATGATTTTTTTCATCGGCCTCATTCCTGAAATACTGTCCCTCCTCCGGAGTTATAAGATCATAATTGGGGAGTCCTTCTAGAGAAGAAGTAGTGGGGTCATCAACTATCATTCTCTTTGATGAAATAGGATATGTATCATGAGGATAGTTATCCCTTATTAACACGTCCTAAATAGATCCACACCCAAAACCTCAAGATATATATTACAAGTCACATCACTTATAGCCATAATATATTTTTCACCTAGAAATAATTTTAGATCAACATTATAGTACAATTTCTCATGGAACATTTATTTTTTTAGAGATGAACCGTAGATTTTCCTGTGACAGCCAATAGTGGATCCTATAACCTTTTAAAAACAAATCAGAACATGAAAACATAATTTAATTATATCTTAAAATATCCATGTAAAATAATATGAAATTGATTTACTTAAAGAGGATGAGCATCATCAGATTAGGCCATTTCTTACAATAGGGACATCCACGACAAAAGAACATTGAACACATGTTGGTACATTAAAAGCTGATGTTGGCTCATCATTTACTGATAGAGCAGAAGATTCATGAAAAAGACAAACACATTAATGTAAAAGATCATAGAATGTTCTAAAATATTCGATGGAAGTGGGATAAAATGTTACATTGGGAAAGAGTAGTTTTAATGTCAGCCCACCCTAGGTAAGTAACTTTAACAATATTCAGTGTAGAAATTGGAATACAATGGTGAAGACCCCCATATTTTGTTATGGTAACCTGAAACTATGAGGTCATCACCCTAAATTCCTCTTTTGGCCAAGAAATTCGTCATTCATTCTGAATAGACTATATAGAGTTCACTACTATGATTAGTGGTAATCATTCACCCCCTCTAGTAGGGGATCATTGCTTCTCTCCTGGAATTTCATGTACAAAAAATGTTTCAATTAGATATTATAGATAATGTATGTTTAA
The DNA here is from genome assembly GCA_963277665.1 of Viscum album. Lineage (NCBI taxonomy): Eukaryota > Viridiplantae > Streptophyta > Magnoliopsida > Santalales > Viscaceae > Viscum > Viscum album. The sequence goes on from OY728145.1 coordinate 1,738,890,002, forward strand.
AAATTCAATAAGGGAAACTATGTGAAGACATACATCTATAAAATAAACCATATATCTATCATTGGTATTGATTTGACTACTTTTATAGGTTATACCATGATTAGAGTCTAATCCACATGATTCTTCCTCTCTAGAGTGATGTTTTTCCTCATATTTTCACTCCTCAAACAATTCATTGATGGGTAGTGTCTCCTCCTAAAATGGTTTATAGCTAAACAAAACCCAACCAAGGGTAGAATAAGGCCATACTCTCCATGAAGGAATTAATAGTAATTCATGGAAATTAGATACATGTAACTATAATGGAATCTCATAATGACCAAAACATTGACATGCCCGAACTCTAGAAACTCGATTCTATATTGGGTTAGATGTCTCCACAAGTCATCCATTAAAATTGATTCCATAAAATCATATAAGAAACCAAGAGAGAGGTGAATATAAGATTAGTAGCTCCAAAGAAATAATTCCACAACTTCTTCTTAGAAGATCCTTAGTTCCACTCATCCCGTTTTGGGAGCCCCATGTTTTCCCCCATGTCATTTCCAAAACCAGTTTCCGATAAGGGTTGGTGGTGAAATTATTCTTTGAGCTATCCCCATTATATCTCCTGATCCATATAACCATGATTTATAGATCTGTCCCTTAAATGAATCCCGATGACTATCATGTTGTTCTGACACACTTATCTTTCTTCCAATCACTTGAGTACCATATAGATATATTTCCATCTGATATGTTTCCACTGAGTGTCTAGAATATTCCATTAATAAGTTTACATTGATGTTTGATAGAGGTACAAAAATTGATCCCCCTTAACCTAGAATCACCATCGTACACCCAATATGAAGAAGGATATTGGAATTCTAAACCTCATAGACCCCATGTAGACTCAGTTTTTAACTGTCCCGAGGTACCCAAATTACATGATGAATTTGGATGTTGTATAAGATTCATTGTTGTTATGGTTATCAATCCTTGCTTTTGAAACTCCACCATCGAATCTGTACAAGAACTTATTTTGTTCCCATGTCCCATATATGTTTTCCACTATCAGAGAAAATAGAGTTGAAGGGGGATGATTGATTATTTTCTCATGGTCTCCAATCTGAATAATGATTCTGACATCATCAGGTATCTCCAACTGAACACTGTAGATGTAGAGGAGGAATGGCCAAAAACCAAAATTTTTAGTACTTGAATTCATATCCCACATTGTGTGATACAATCTATCCATGTAATAACTTTAATTGAACATAGATAAGACTCATAATGCTTCCTCTCACCACATGGTAGAGTTAACCAATGATATGATCAAATACATGCACCCCAAGGTTGAATCTTTTTTTAGACAACAGAATTGGTACCATAAAAAATGTACCTCATCATAGGTCCACCAAAATTTCTCTGACTGTTATCATCCAACCAGTAAATAACATAGCATGAAATTTAGTGTTTTGGATTAGTGGATCCAATACTTATTCTACGGTATACCACCATTTAAAAAAATTCCATTATTATATGATCAACTAGTATGATCATGTCCTTCATATTTGTGGTGCTTCCATGATCTATTTCCCAACACCAGCATCCTCAATTCGAGATCCTTCATCAGAAACATGTCAAAAAATACAAATAATTGGATGACTCAAGGGATGTTAGTAGCATGTTTCAGCTTCTAATTTAGTGCCTCGAAAAGATTCTCCACTAGGGGATGAGTTTTCGTAAAATCATTCATAGGTTTATCTAATATAATGAATTCATCATACTCAAATAAATGTAGTAGAATTCCAAAAATGTATTAGATGTCCTAGAAATTGAGGATTACATCAAATGATGAAGATGTATAGTATTTATATCTGGGTACCACTTATTGAGGATATCTTGAACCATCTTCTTTTGATGGTTGTAGTGGAACTATTATGTCCACTTTATATCATACAAACCAATATGTGGAAGCGAAATCCCATGATATATGAAATTTTTTTGTACTCAGTACATTTGGGACAATTCACTTTTGATGTTTCATCTTGACCGAAGGTCCGAATCCTTTTTACATAACATTCAATCACCATTAATGTTTCTATTAAAACCAACAGCATAGTTAGAAGGAAATTATTCTTCCTTTGGCTCCTCCCTAATGAAAATCTTGTTTCACCTATATAGGACATAGAAAGTTATATCTCTATGATCCATAATAGGATAGATGTGAATAGGGTTGTTCTAGTGATTCATATCATCCATACATGTGATCCCTTATCATGACATGTTTACCAAATGTGATGATACGTTAACTTCCTCTACCAACTCAAAACTCTACAATGTGAGATTTTTTCACATTGGACAGTTCATATGTGTCTCTAGAAATAACAAAACAAGATCTTAGCTGTCTGAGATGACCCACCTATCATAATGGGACTATTTATTTCCACCTATTTATAGGTGTTCACTAGCTCCATGAGTGACACACAAGTCTCTTGTGCCCCACCGCCACAAAATTTGAGAACACCCATGGGAATGGACATTCATCGGCATTTCCGTTTGATCTAAGCCTCATAGACCCCTATCATCATTAATTCGTAGGGAGGAATTTGATGAAACAAGAATATCCTATGATATATAAATAGTCAACTTTTTATGAACCATCCTATAAGAGATGCCAAATAATCATTCTAGGACCCTAAAAATTTATGTTCCATGTTACAATGGGTGAGATAAAGTTTTAATTTTATGTGAATAATTCCTCATCACAAAAAATGTATGGATTTTACATCAATTTTAACAAGTATATGTTATTCTACAATGATTGGGTGCACTATTTTGATTATTTTCTCATATGAATTATTTTCTATGTGAAAGAACATTTTTTCACATAGAAACACATTGTGCACCAAAAATGACATCTATACCGATCCATGCATTGTTGAATCACAATAGATGATCATTAATGATATCACAACACACAAGTCTCACAAAATAATTATTCAAAAACAACCCACAATTATTGGTATAATTAAGAGTTCACCCTAACCCCCCTTCAGACATCCCTCAAATTGATGACTTATCACTCTGTAGCAGGTAAAAATGATATTCATCCATAGTATACATCATGGATCTCATATTGTAAATACTAATACCTTATAAAACACCTATGGTCCCAAAAATTATGTTTCCCACAGTTGAATAATACTCAAATAACACCTTTAATGAATAAGACTGATGTGCTCAAAGTTATTACTTGTGAACAAACCACACTATGCACACATATCCTGATCATTTGTTAAACTGTGCCCTTAGGCTCTATGACCAGTATAAGTTCTGGATCCCCATCCTCATATAACTCTTGCATGAAACCCTCCAAACATGCACAAAACAACATTTGAGTCTCCCCCACCAATAGAAAAATCTTACTCTATTTCACTAATTATTATACATTATACATATTAACATGGGAACCCTAACCACAATTTCTTAAGAGATTGAGGGCTCAAACATGTACCTTTTGAGGAATGAGTACTCCCATCATTATACCCAGTTATTTCCATGACTATCCACTCCGAAAGATATATGATATATGGTTAAATAATCTATAGGGGGTATAGAGTCACTCCACCAATGTAATTGATACATGTCATAAAACTACATATATCATATATAGGGCATACAATGTTAAACAAAATTGAAATATCCACCAAAAATGACATTAAATATAGTCTAAAACTATGAAAATAGCATTGGATTCCCCATGTATGATCATTATGAGATTCCACTCATATCCTTTCAGAGGGTGACTCACATTTTCTACTACCCCGAGTTATATTCCATACATAATTCCTTCATAACCTGCACATCATGCACATGATTCTATGTGTATGGGTGTAATGGGATTAACTCTAATAATATGTCCCATTTACCACTCACATGGAATAAGTTCCTCCTCAGTCACCTTCCATGAATAATCCCCACCCACATCGTTTTTAAGTTTTCAAAGAACAACCTTATTTGTCTACTAGTGGAAAATGTGTACAATGTGATCTTCATATCTACTATAACAACTTATATCTCACATTGATCATAAATCATGTGGTTTTAGAGGTTAGTGGATATAATGTAATATTCACAATCCCATGAATTTATGCTGGACTCATATTTGGTAAAATCCCTAACACATCCAAACTAAATGGGGTTTTATTCCAATATAGCTATGAAAAAATTGAAACATTATGATGTCCAAACCAACACAAATTTTACAACAATGTTATTAGGTCAAAAACCATTGTATGATCATGCCCCTCACCATGGATACCATATCTATTCAGGTATCTCATGAAGCTCGATGTGTATTCCCAACACAAACACTAAATAAGAGAAATCATCATGTGAAGGGAGTGATTCAAATGTAGGAACCACACCATCCCTCTACGATGTTACTTTTATGAAATGATAATCCATACAGATTGGCATTAAAATTCATGAATCAATATTGTCACATGGACTCACACTATGACATCAATCTCTGTGTGATTTATTCACTATCATCAAAATAGGGTACTTAGGATGCCTCTTTGTAGTTCAATCACAACCATTGGTAAACATAGGTTCTCCCTCCCAGTGAGATACCTACCTTGTTGTAACTGAACATGGTGTTACATCCAAACATCCAGGTTCCCCCTACATGGGGTGTTAGTTCCAACTATCCAATTTTTTCCTCTACTGGGCACATCCAACACTCAGTAAACCTTTAAAGTGTGACATCTTCCCTCACAGTCACACACCTCCTTTATCCACTTCAATAATGCATTCTAATTAATTGCATCCCATATTCACAAGAAGATAAACTGGTTTCATGATTAGTATTTTCCATCCATTCCAATCCATCTTCATGTCATATTATACATGGGACATCGAAGAAAATTAATATGTCATACATAAAAGGAAAGACATGGGGTGAAATTCTTTGATGATATACTCCCATGGATTTTGAAACTACATGAAATAAATGGGATTCCAAATGTGAAAAACCTATGATGATTTATTCCCTTGGTGGTATTACCTCATGGTTGACATAGGATACCATGGGATCCATGCATATGATGTCTCACTTGAGATGCACTCTCAAGTGGAAGAATATTGGAGCCAAATGCACAAATCCTCCATACATTCCAGCAATTCCCAAAATGACTACTCTCTCGACTAATGGTTTAAACCGTATAAATACTGAATCCTAATTTCTAGACTAATGTAGTGTAATTAATAAGCATAGAACATGGGTTTATACCAATAATTATTTCCATGACCATGAAATAAATCTATGAAGGATATAAATAATATGCGATGAGTTCCATGGATGAATACATGGTTGTAGGAACAAACATCCCAACATCTCATTTAGATCAAAGACATTTCATTTCTGTCAAATGTGATAAAATGTACCTGGGTTTCGAGTGATGGAATGTCAGGTAACATCTACACTCGCACACATGCCACCTTACAGAGACATGTGGTAACACCATGGAGAAAAAATAATAAACAATATCATTTAATATTTTTTATCTTACTGGAATATGTGAAAATATTTTTTTGGATTCCACGATCTGAAATATCATAAATAAATATTTATCAAGATTGTATTGAGAAATAATAATATGGTGTTATTTTTGTAAGACTAATAATCCAATGAAGTATCACATATCCCAAAAAAATAGAAATATCAATTTTATTTATTTATTTTCATATTCCATAAAAAAGAACTAGTATATTGATTTCATCAAAATATATTAATACAGTAAGAGTTATAAATATCATTTGTTTGATATCAATGTTGTTCGCGACTATTAATTCTACATATTCATATACATTAAAACAACTATCCAACAATTAATACCATTCAAATGATGCCTTATAGGACCCATATATTTCCCCTCTCAATATTCAAAACGTTTATCCATAATAAACATGAAAAACCCTCATAATCTTCTCAATATATACTACTTATTCCAGCTAGATATTTTTTTAAGGAATAATTTATATCCATTTGGTAATGTACATACTAACTATGGGTTGTAACTATAAGGAATACACATCGATGAAAAAATTTTCAACTAGGATGGTAGTATATTGAAAATAAAAAACATGAAATTTATTGAATATAATGTTAAGAAGAAATTATTTTTTAAGACTTTATAATTATCATTAATCCTTTTCATGAATACAATCTTTTTCCAATAAAATTTTTTCAATCTACTACAGTGATCATAAAATGTGATTAAATAAAAAACACAGTGATTGGATTTATTTATCATGAGTCCAAATGAATTTTAATTTATCATTTAAAGTGCATTTATGGTTTATGTTTACACCCATTCTTACTTCCTTTGGTAATTCTTAATGTTTCCCATTATTCAAAATATATTTCTTTCATGATTGAGGCGAGATAATTTTCCCAAAACTACACCATTATAATTTTTTCCTAAGAATGTTTTACAATGGTATCCCAATATTCTGCTATATATATTTCTGTCATCTTTTTAACTCTAATATAATGAAATTATAAACAATCTATCCAAGAAAATATTACCCCTGTATTTTTCACCAGTGATGGTAAATTATTAATCAATTAATATTAAGATGAATGATATTTATACCCCCATAATAAATTAATTTCCCTTATAACCTAACATACTCAATCATAAAATGTAATTATTGAATGAATAAAAAAATAAAAAATATTTTCATATCAATTTTTTATATTTATACCTTAGATTATACAATTATATTCATTTTAAATGACCTATTAATAAAATCTATCACATAAAATATATCATGTTATTTAATATTTTTTCAATCCCCGGTATCCCTTGACACATATGATATGTAGAAACTCTCTAATATCCACTATTTTCTCTTAATTTTTCCATTGAGTTCCAAAACCTCTAAGAATGGAATTGTCATATTAATTATACCATAATTATTCTTACCTTCACCATCCTATTTAATTATTCCTTCCATTATCTATATATTCATTTATTTTAATGACCATATACATGGTATAACTGTCCATGAAATCTATAATATGGATGCGAAAATTCAGACACCGTGAGTATTTATGTATTATTTTTTTATAAAATAATCTTATTATATAGCCTACATTAGTAGAGACACTAATTTATGATATACCAATATTTAAAACTATGATAAACATTCATTATATGTTACACTGGGTTCATATGTGTTATACATGACACCAAATTTTGACAAAACCCCGATATATTGTTAATGTTGTTATTTAAAGGTGGTTTTTATAACATATCCATTGAAATTAATGATATAAAATCTAATAAATACATTTCAAATGTAAAATATAATTTTATTATATAATAAAAACATGTAGATATAAAATTTACATAATTTTCATAATTGTCTATATATGTTTTGAAAATAATATTTTATCAAAAAATAATTTTTATAATGAATAATAAAATTTAATATTTCGTTAAATTATCTTGTTAAAATAATCTTAAATTTTTTAGTTATAATTTGAATAATACCATTGGGTGAATTTTTCATATTTCTTTGAAATGATGAAATTTTTTATGAATTTTTTGAAAATATATAATTTTAATTGAAACATTATCTTTTTTGTTTTATTTATAAAATTATTTTACATTTTAAAATATTTTTAAATTTAAAATATTTCAATTTTACATATTTTAATCCAATTTATTCCATTTCAATAATATTTCTTTATTTTTCATACAAAAATAATTCAAACTTATGAAATATTTCATTAAAAAACATTCATTATTTTATTAATTATGAGATTAATTTTAAATTAATGGTTTCCAATTAAATTAACATGACATTTAATGATTTCCTTTATATTTTAAATAAGAATAATATATTATATTAAATGTTGAAAATTTAATTATTGACCTATATTTATAGTAAAAATAGTTCAAATTAATTACCACTAATAAGGAATTAAATATTTTACCATGGGGTTAAAATAAACTGATATGTTTACAAATACCCTTTAAAAAATATAATTTACAGGATGAACATATTTAGACTATATAATGTCTAATTTCATAATTCGATCTTTATTTGTACACATGGTACATATACGAAATGTCGATGTGATTTTTTCCAAAAATATTATGAGTGTGCTACTCTCATCACTTATAAATGGCCACCATTCCTCACTTATTACCTCTATAAAACCGTTTGGGTTTAGAAAATACATAAAAATATTAGTATAAAAATTAACTTTCTATTAACTTTGAATAATGTTATTGGATTGAAATCTAATTGAGGAGGATTTGAATAAAATCCTAGGGAGGACTCCAAATGAGGAGGTAATGTTATTCAACAATCATTTTGGTTTTTTATTTCTCTCCATCCATAAATCAGTATTTTAATATTATGATATTATAAAATCATAATACAACAGATAATCATAATTGATTATCTTTTAATTAAAATATACATCCATCTCCACTTCCCTCAAATGGGTTATGAAATCAAAATTCATGTCTACGGAGGACTACCAACTCATAAACTGATGTCATTCATTTTTCCATTAAAACCACTGATGTATCATTATAATGATAGTATAATTGTATATATATATATATATATTATGTTTATGATAAAATTATTAATCTATTATTATTATTTACACATTACTTAATGATTACTATTTTTTATGAATATGAAAATGCTGATCTTGTGTACGAAGAAAAACCACCTCAAGAAGTGATATGGTTCCTTCACGCATTCTATATAATATAATAAAGAATGGGTAAATAATAATATGTTATATATATGAAATACAAAATATTTTTAAATTATAATATATATTTTATATTTATTTATTTTAATTTAACAAGAAAATGGAAACAGTGTTCATCCGTATGTATAACATACCATCTCCAAGAATAATGTTTTTAATTTTCTAATTCTTAATTTTATTAATAAATAAAATACTCATAAAATTAATATATATTATTTATAAAACATGGTTAAAAATATTTATATGTTAAAATCAAGATAAAATTAAGATGAGAAACATTTAAAAATCAAAACATATATGAAAAACATATTGGTTGTCACCCAAAACGTAACATTAATATTAAATTATTAGAAAATAGATATTGAAGGGTACCAAGATAATAATTAATGGTTTGATATATATTATTATATTATAGATATATTATATATATATATTTAAAATATAGAATATTTTAATGTTATGTTGTAAATTGATACTTACAGTAATGGATCTTTTTCCAAATTTTCATTCATTGAGAAATATGTTATGTTGTGTACAAATAATTTATATGATTTGCGTATATATACCATATTAAATTTAATATCAGTAATTTATTTATCCTCATGATATTTTAAGAAAAATGAAAAGATATTTCCTATTGGGTATTATGTTTCAATGTTACTATATTGGTGTATAATTTATGTTTTTATATAATGAGTTATAAGATTTTCTATGATTTGTTTCTTTTTATAGAATATAATTATCCATCTCTAAACAAACTGATGAATTTATTTCTCCTAATGTAATTTAATGAGAATAATTTTTTCCATTAACTTTTTTATCATTATATAATTTTGATTCAATAAAGAACGTTTTTATAAAAAATAATTTGTTTTCAATCCAACAACCCTTTGCTGACAAGACCATGTTTTTTAAAAATTATTGTAAAATGTTTAATGTTTTAAAAATTGTTTTCTTATGTTAATGAAATAATCATAAAAAATATTATTAAATAGTTTTTAAATATCCCCTTATATGTATTCATCTTTATTTTAATGTAAATTATTTCCAAAATTTATTATTTTTTTTAAAAAAAATAAAAGAAAATATATTTTTCCATAATAAAAAGTTCCATGTTAACTATTTACATCATTTTCCCTCTAATATAACATCTATGATGTAGCTTATACATTTCAATGGATATAAACAAAGGATACCTTTTTTCAAAATTTATTATATTTAAATGGAGATTATGAATCCTTTTTCAATTACATTAGTAATACCGTGATATATTTTTATAAAACCCATTTATCTTCCCAGGGTTATGATATCATGAAATGATAAATTGTTTATGAAACCCATTTATTCATCTACATGTTATGATAGGATGAAATGTTGTGTGAAACCCATTTCTTTTCATTGGTTATTATATGATTAATTTTAAATGATCTTATGGAACAAAAATGCATGTATTATTTATTTGGTAGTACCTATATCTCAATATAATAAATTGGGAAATAGTTAATGTTATAAGTTCACATAGGGAACATGGTAGGACATCCCAAGCTTGAAAAAGTTTACACATGAGGTCACCCCATTCTCAATGAATGTACATAGTTAATTTTTCCAATCCTAATGTTTTATGACTATCTTGGGGTATATCCATGAATTAAAATTTTCAGTGCATATTTGTATGGAAAAAATAAATGTCTAATGATAATGTTATTCAATCATGGATCATGTTATCAGATTAACATAAGATTAAAATCATGATATCATTTATACATTATTACATGTCCTAGTATTTTGGTATTTCATATTGAAGGAATGATTTAAAATTTAATTCTTAAATTTTATTACAATATAATTTATGTAGTACTTATGTATATACCATGGTTATTCTTAACATGAATATAATATCACACATTCTTATGATTCCATTCCCTTTTTATGATGAAATATACTATATATGATATTTATATAAATGGTATATATTATGAAATTCAAACTCGTATATGGTTTGGATTTATTATGGACTATTTATTTTGTGTCCATAGTTCAAAATATCGTAAACTATTACCAGGTGTATGAAAATAATGCTTGATAGACAAAAGATGTGTTTTTTAGGGGGATATTATTTTTATACTTACACACTTTTTACAATACATCATGAATTATTTTAATAGATATTGATTATAAATAAACTAGAATAAACCTAACATGTCATATATTAATAACGGATCCATGATTTGGTTATCATATAAGATATTTCCCATGATTATGTGGTTTCCCATCATGATTATTGTTTCTTTTCTACACTTTATTGTTTTCATCAATAGTTGGAACATGAAAGAATCATGTTATTATTGTGTGCAAATATCAATGAAATGATCGTCCATCTAAATATCTAATTATTATCTTCTCTCAAATGTAAAATCTATTTATTATTCCCAAAAAAAATTCTTAGCCCTTGATTCATGGTAGATGTCCACACTAGAAAAGGATGTAACATCATTCAGTAAAGTATATTTTGAGGAAATTCTGATAGTCCTTTTGGGGGTCATCTAATACAATAGGTTCTAAACATTGGATCAGAACTCTTGAAATCACATTTAATATTTTCTTGTATTCGGAACCTAAATATTTAATTTTTGTATCAACCATTTGTATGTTAGAGAGTATTAATAGAAGGCTCTGTTATGAATTTTAGGAAACAAAGGAAATTGAAAACATATATTATTATGAGATCAATATTTTTTATATGTTAACTCATCATATTCGTCATATGAAAATAGAGAATGAGTTTTTTTTGAGATAATGAAAAAGGATTGATAATTTATTAGTAATAGTGGGAAAAATCATATAGGATATGTGAGTTACAATTATGGTATTATCGTTCTTTTTTAGTAAGTTATTATATTATTTAGTGTCATAAATTTTTTAAACAAATTTAATTAGAACTAATAGACATTAGTATTTGTAAAACCCCAAAACATCATAGTAAGTTATTTTCTTTAAAGTAATTCAATAGTTTGCGCTACTCATAACAATGAGTTCGAGTGCACCACGACTTACCAAACTAGCCATTAGAAAGTGGTTATGAATAGTATTAACTGAATTTATAATTTTATATATTCCATATAATTTTAGAATCTATATTATGTGTCTCTTAAACATAATATAAGAAAAAATCCTTTTTTTCAGATAAAAGAAGTATTTTTCAAAAAAAGAAATTTTACCACATATTTATGGAAAACCATTTTTAAAACTAGTATTTGAAACTTTTATATATTAAATTTAAATAAATTAAATTATTATTTAGAAATAGGATATAAAAAAAATTTGGATAAATTTTTGGTACTTTTCAAATAAATTTTATATTCTGATGAGTACAGAAAAATATTAAATTTTAATTGAAAACAACATTTTAATTGAAATAATTTATAATGTTAAATTATGTATTTGAATGTTTTATAATTATAATTAGATTTTATTTTTATCATTTAATACAATTTAGGTTATTATAAATAATTTCACATTTAAATTTGACATAAACACGTGTCAATCTTTTGATAGTTTTTTCTTTCTAAAAAACCACAATTCTGTTTTGACGGCGGGAATTAATTTTAAATAAATTAATGAAACTTTATGTTTTTAATTTTATAAAATATAATTCATTTTTTAATTTGGAATATCAAAATTATAATTGGGTGAATTTTTTGTATTTTTCTGAAACCATTTAATTTTTGATGAATTGTGAAAAACACTTTGTTATAGTTTAAAATTGATTTTTTATTTAAATAATTATTTATTTTAGTTAAATTTACTTTAATTAAAAATAGATATATAATACCTATATATGTTCAATTTGACTCATTTGAGTTATTTTATAATATAATTATATGTATAAAATTATATTGATCTTTTTACTGTCTTTTTCCCACCTCCTTGGAGCATTTGAATATTCGCATAAAACATAATTTTACCACTTCTGTGAGTGGAATTTCAAATATCTGAGAGACATAATTGATATCAGTAAGAAAAATATGGTTAAATAAAATGAAAATAATATTTTATTAATAGCATCTTCTTACTTTTATTTACCATGATTAAAAGTAAATAGGGTAATTAAGGGTAAAAATGATGTCATAATTACCCCAAAACATGTACTAATTCTATTGGATAAGTGTAATTCTACCAAAAACTAACTTAGGAATAAAATGTTATCCCTTATGTCCACATGTTTTAGATTAGGACATTTATTATTATTTTATTTAAAGAATAGTTAAAAGAGTTAAAATCAAATTTTAATAACTAAACCATTTTAAATATAGAGTTATACATAAGATAAATTTGTCTATAAATATTCATTAGAAATATAAAACAATTTTCTATATAATTATATTTTATTTATATTTTTTATTCATTGAAGAATTTAATTTATTAATGACACACTATTGATGCAGTAATTACCTTAGTAATGAAAAATTAAAATAATTGATATTATAAATATAAAAATAAATGTAATTTGAGACTAATAATAAATTACAATAATTTACTAGGATAATATGAAATGTTATTAATGATTAAATGTATTTAATTATAAGTAATAAAGTTTTTAGAACATAAAAAATCAATTATTTAATAATGTGAATATTGACATAAATGAGTTTTTAAAACAAATACAATATTATTGGTTGATATAATAATCCTAAAAATATAAATATTAGACAAAAGTCTTATATAATGATATTAGTCTCACTAATGAACCACTTGGTCTTATTTTGGAGGTTTATAATATTTTTATTAACCATATAATATAACAATACAAAGAGACATGGTAAATGTAAAACTATTTAACTATGAGTTAAATATAAAGGATAAGGTTAATATAGTGACCCAACCTGTCTAAAACCTATTGGTTGATAGATTTTTGACCCATCCCCACCTTAGACTTTAAATTATAAATTTTGGAGAAATTAGAAACCGTATATGATTTTATTATAAAATAATATTTCAATCTTTTACTAAGGTTCACCTCACACCTCTTATAAAAGAATACTTCCCCTTCTCTCAAATTCACAAATTAAATTCCATTTGGATCAACCAAAACCTGCCCAAATATTCTCTTATCTATCCTCCCTTGATCCTAGAGGCCTAACTTTATTAAAAAATCCAGCCTAAGGATCCCTTTTGATCAAATCAAAAGGGAGAACCCAAAGAAGAGGTAAATATTTCATCACCTCTTTCAAGTTTATTTCTTCTTCCACTTCCTCTTTCTTTGTTGTTTCCATTATAAAATAATAACTCCAAAATCTTCAATATACTTTAATGTTATTATAAATATGGTACAACCGTATTCTTTCATGACTCGTCCTCTGGGCTCGTGCCGTGACTACCCCATGTCCGCTTTCCATTGGCCATGGGGTGGCGACTAACACTAAAGGCATAAATCCCCATAAAATGGAATGCATTGCCTTTATATAAGTAAACAAACACAACTGTGTCTTCAAAGTGAAGTAAACACTATGTAAACTGAGTACAAAAGTATGTGCTGGAATGTAAATGGGTAGTATAAAAACCCAACTGAAAGTACTATACAACTGAGAAAAGTAAAATACAACAGGTGAAAAGTAAAGCAGCAAACATTGAGACATCCTCTGGGAATTCCCACCTGAAGGGTGGGTAAAGATAGTCTCATAGGCTCCTTGGGATCGGCCGTCCACTCTGAGTATGTCCCGCCAGATAGTCCACCTCCATATACCGTCCCGCCCCACAAGCATCAACCATGATCAGAGCTGTCCATCATCTTCATCCAACACAACGTAGTACGGGCATAGCCCATGTATGGGTGAGTATACGATACTCAGTAGGGACCCCAAGACCCCCGAAGGTCTCCCAAAATCACAAAGTATATACCAAAGGAAATATACAAACATGAAGTATCAATCGTCTCTACTTAGGTATATGCCCGTACATATACCTAAGTCATCAATTACAGTTCTTCTCCAACTCACGATCCCATGTACAACCCAGTCCACACAGGAAAACACAACCCAGTCCACACAGGAAAGCAAGAAAATCATATAGAACATAATGATTAAATGTCAAGAATCAGCTCTCACTGGTATTCTACACATGAAGTGGGGTGGAGATGATTAGATGCAGCCTCTGAATCATCTCCTCTACCGAACCCATGTAGGATCCAAGTACTGAAGTTGTCGCTGCCGAACCCATGTATGATCCAAGTACAGTAACCATCACTACCGAACCCATGTAGTATCCAAGTACAGTCTTCATCACTTCTGAACCCACGGAGGTTCCAAGTACAGTCTTCTTTGCTGCCTAACCCGTGTAGGATCCAAGTATAGTCGCCATCGTAGTCGCAATCGCAGCCCGCTCTAGGGTTCCCACACACAGCATGATCAATTCCATGAGGGTCTGCTGCATGATACAAGGGGGTGTTTATACATCAAATATCAAAAAGTATAGATATGATGTATCACAAAGTTCCATCTCTTCAATAGGAACTCAACGCGACAGAGGGCGCGTCAATCAGACGATCAGTCTGAGAGTTATTGGTTTTTCCATCCCAGGGGCCTGGTTGGTTTTTAAGCTAAACTAACCTAACCATACTCTAGTTGCATCCAAAATTCGAGTGGATTAAGACAAAAGAACCGTCTCACTCTGAGGAAATCAACGTAATTGACGGCACGTCATTCGGATGTCCGGTTGTTATGTTATAAGCGTTTTCGCTCTAAGGGCCCGATTGGTTTCACGTTCGAACCATCCCGGTCATAACAAAACTTCACTAAAACCTCGAGTTTAATATAACTAAATGACTTTCTCGATCTTTGGATCCCTACGCAACTGACGGTGTGTCGATCGTAGTTTCGTAGCTCATTTTATGCGTTTTTGAACAAACCTGGTCCGAAAAATGGGGGTATGGGCCCGGTCCGACCCGCCCCAATACCCCCTGGGTTGACCCGAACCGGGTCATCCCGACCCAGTTCCAGGTCCGGCCCGATTGGCCGTGGGCCGGCTCAAGTGGTGTGGCTTGACCTGGGTGTGCGCGGCTTCCCCAGCCCATGCGGCCAGCGGCCCGGCTCGCAAGCCGGCTACGGCTCAGCGCTTACCGAGCGGGGCACAAAGGGTGGCACCACCCCATTGTTTCCGAAATGGCCGGCCTTGGTGTAACTGCACTACCCCCTCAGGTCCCGCCACCAGGTGAAGCCGGCAGCCGGAAATTCCGGGTTCCCCTTGGAAATCCACCGCCGCCATAGGCCGCGGCTCCTTCTCGCCCGACGTCGCGCCCCTCCGCCACGACCCGCTCCTGGCTGCGGTCTCCTTCGGCCTCACTGTCATGGCATGACAACACCGCGCACCACCACCGCATCCCTCTCCGGTCGTGGTCCTCTTCATCCCCGCGTAGTGCAATGGAACCACCCTGCCTTCTCCATAATCATCAACGAAGATGAACAAAAAAATTGGGAGGAGAAATCAGCCGTGTTTGTGTGGTCTGATCTCCTCCCATTACGATGATAACATTCGGCCAAATTATAAGATATACTCAACGACAAAAAAAGAAAAATTTTAATTCATTAAAATTTAACATAACCCCTACCTCAACAAACGATTACGAATGTCAGCGTTGCGGTTGACGGCGTCACATGGTGAGGTTTCGTAGACATCGACAGAGAGCGTCCAAGGAGGAAGCGATGTCTCGCCTTTTTATCACAGAGAGAACAAAGAGTGATGTCATTAGAGAATTCCCATGTCATTGTTTCCTTCTATACCATGGAGGAGGAAAAGGATAAAGTATTCGGGGACTCCGAGTAGATTTTATTCGTCGGAGTCTTGGCTTTCTTCAACAAAGGATATGAAGTTCTTCAAGTCTCAAGAGCTCTCTTCCCTTTCTCTCAACACAACAAGCCCACCAAACAAAATAAAATAATGCTTCCCCTTATTTTATTAATCCATGCCATGCATTTAAAATTTTTAAAATCAAACACATAATTAAATTAATTTTTTAAGTTCAATTAATTAATTAAATGTGTGTTGGAAAGCATTAAATTGAGAGAGTGGGGAGAGGAAGGGTCACCCACTTAAAAGGGAAGTTTATCAAGTTAAGATGAGTTACAAATTTTAAAGAGAAAGTTTCGAAAAGTTTTAAGGAATGTGAAGGGGTGGGGCTCATGTGGTCCCCAACTCACAAATATCCACACATGGGTAGTTAGGGGCTTGTGGGTCCCACCCAGCTACCCCATGAAGGATATAACCACTTGTATAAGAATAAAATTTGTTCCACAATTTTTATTCAATTCTTCATTAATCCATAATTTTTAAATTATCCCGTGAAAAGGAAATCATGATAAAGGACCCCTCAAACAATTACCATCGCTACAGTATCATCGGTGCCCTTGGATTTCAATTCCATGAACCGGTTCAAAATATAGAAAAACCCGCTCGTTCGTTCACTGAACGTACCTGAGCTAAAATTTAGAAATTGATTCCGAGCACACTGGGTCTTGGAATCTGGTGCTGTCAGAAATTTAATACTCGAAAAATCCCAAAATATTTATGAAAAAAAATTCCCTGAAATTTACGGTTCATTACATATTCATTATTCTATCCATCATATAAATGACAAAGTCACCATACGTGTGTCAGTACAGATTACCGTCTCCACGTCGTGGTGAAGTTTTTTATTCAAACACTTCATCATTCGAATGGGTATAATAATTTGTATAAATGTTTTAAATAATAAATATAACATGATAATTATTCTTAATATATTATATACCATTTAATTATATATGATTTTAATATCAAATGAATGGTATTGTCGCTTGTGCGTACGTACGGATTACCATCTCCAAGAATGTGATGAGATTCATTCCCCATCGTAATCATTAAAGAATAATTTTAATTTTATGATGAATTTTTTTATGAAAATAATATCATTCTGTATAAAAATCATATAAATCCTATTCATAACAAACATGACTTACGTAAGAAATCATATAAATGAAAATGAATCAGTTAACACATAAAACGATGATACTACAAAAATTTTATTAACAAAGAAATATTAAAGGATAATATATGATATCATATTTATGTATATAGTTTTTGTATAATTTAGAAACAATGATTTAACTATTATACAGGATGGTAACGTACCATTGACCAAAGAAAAGTAAAAGGTATGGTGTTTTCATCTCACTTTTTTTCCCATGAGATTCATGTTATATTTTCCACTAATACCTTTTGTGTGGTGTATGTACTAGAATGATTTTATTTTTTTGTAATATAATTTAATTTATGGGTATTTAAATCATCATTGCATGGTCCTTCTTTCATGGGGTGTCTGTTTTGTATGTTACTAAATCAATAAGGGTATTTAAAATATCAATTTCCACTCATTCAGTTTTACACAAACTTCATTGATTACTTTACCCCAATATTATATGTGAAATTAAAACTTATTTACTT
The DNA here is from genome assembly GCA_963277665.1 of Viscum album. NCBI lineage: Eukaryota > Viridiplantae > Streptophyta > Magnoliopsida > Santalales > Viscaceae > Viscum > Viscum album. Next base: position 1,738,908,267 of record OY728145.1, read on the forward strand.
ATGTAGTAATTTACACTCTCCTTTGTCTGGATATAAATTTGATACAAATAATCTCTCCATTTATAATTTCTCAAGTCATCGTTATAAAATTGATAAGAGTAATTTAACACAATTTATATTCATTGATTTAAACATCAAAGTCGTTGGTGTCATTTTTATAAGAATATGTGTGAATTTCCTCTGATTGATTTACAATGAATATCCAATAATGTTGAGTTTATTTATATTTTTCACACATAATTATTTCATTTATTTATCCTTAACCTAAGGATACATTCTTTATAAAGGAATTCATCTCATCTTAAATTCCATTGAGACTTCTATGTTGTTATGGGCCAATCAAATTTTATTTGGTGTATATACATTACTTTGACATTGTATATCATGAATCAATTTATTCTCATGATATAATATATTTTTGATTACAACAATTATTTGTATTCAATCTTCTCCCATTTGGATAGGAACTCAAACTAAAATATCAATTTAATTGTTTTAAAAATTTATTCTTCTAAATAATTCTCATTAATGTACATGTTTTAAAAATGGTTTTAAAGTTTTATTTATATAGACATTCATGTTTAAAAATTAAAATTACATTAAAAAGATTCAAATAGGTATGGGAATCTGTGATTTAATAATCTATTTTAAACAGCTTTTTGATAATTAGTGAGACTTTTAAATGTTTTAAATAAAAGGGGGATATTTCTCTCAAATAGTATTGATGATTAACTTAACCTATGTCAATATCCATCATTATTATCAATTTAGATTTATTTATTATAATAAAATGTCACATATTGTATTTATTGAGTTATTTTTGACTGTGGATGTGTTATTTTTATACCATTCATGGTTTATGGATAAATTATTGACATTTTTTATTCTGGTTTTAATATGAATGTTTATGTTATAATTAATCCTTTTCAAATGAGGAATTCATTGAACATAGTAAGTGATGGGTGGAGCCCGCTATAGCACCTTGATGTATAGGTAGGTCACAATAGACAAACTAGTGTCTTAGCACAAGTCCATGAAAAAATATTATTTGTATTCTTGGAACAAAGCCTTGACTATGTGGTTATGAATTCTGGAATTATGAATTCCATCATTATGACAGTGGATATTGATATTTCATGTGATTATTTGACATGTAGAATATCCTTGTGAATATGTAAATGGACTTATTTGATTTTATCTTTTATATATTATGTTGATGTTTAAGTTTAAAAGGATTTTGTTTTATTCTTATACATTGGCTTAAATGTTTATGCTTATTTATGAAATATTCCGCTATATTGTTTTCCATACTCAGCATCAGAGCTCACCCATTTCTATGTGTTATTTTTCCCAGGATGTGATGAAGTATTTTATGGTTGACCTGAAGGGATAGGATAAGGATAAAAGTGTGTTTAAAAAGGGGATAAAATGTTGTTGATGATTTTATTTAATAATGTAATGTAAAACTTATTATAGTATCTATTACTGACAAGGCTACTAAACTGATTGGTCTTTTGGGACATGATTCCTTGAATCATGCCATGGTTATGTAATAATGCACCGACTCTAGGTAGATGGGGTTGGGGTGTTATAGTTAGTATCAGAGGAAAATTAGTACAAACCTTGGAAGCAAGATTTAGAAAAACTCATATTAGAAAGCACATCCCTAAGATAGACTTTGAGGAATAATATAGAAGAACATCCAAAAATTTTGGTAATTTAAATATTATGTGGGTTTTATAAACAATAAATCCATTTCTAGATACGAGCAGGTAGAGGCAGCTCTGGCACATATGTACCTAGGAGTGACAACCTTGACAAGGAGTTTCAGGCTTGACCCGAGGTATCTTGGTACCCATCAATGGTCCTTTTTTCACTCTTTGTTATGACACTCCTGGGGGATATGCTTAGGATAATTCACATTCTACATAAAAACCAATTTGAAGGATTTTAATATAAGATGATAATAAAAAACTATCATTAATCATAAGGTGTATTAAATTGAAAATAATGTTTTATGATATTCTCTAAATGATTTTATGACTCACACTATAATTTATTGTGTTAGTTAATGGTTGGATTTCAAGGAAGTCATAGTATCAATAAAAATTATGTAAAAGGGGGCACGACATTGGAAATGAGAATTTGAAGAGAATGTTGATATGTGTAAAATATTTTTTGTTCTTTCTAAATTAGTTTTCCGAAAATATTATCAACAACATTTATATTAACCAACCCTCAGAATCAACAAAAAAGATAAAGTTAGTGAATGATAAGTTCTCCAACAGTTGAGACCATGGTTAAAAGAAAGCTTAATTTCCATATTGCATGAAATGTGGAAGGAGACACCTAGGGAAGTTTCTCAATGAAACAAAGAAATTCTTTATGTGTGGGAAAGAAAGACATAATGTAAATAATTTCTGAGTAAAATTTAAGAGTACTATGGAAGAAAATTAAAAAAAATCCCTACAATCCATTTATATTCATTTATTGTAAATGCAAGGGACCTGGGAATTAATCGATCGAATTCCCTATTCTATATAATAACACCGCGGTCATGGGAAACCCTATGTGGAAATAAATGGATGATGAAGATTTTAAAATTATTAGTGCTCTTTGTTTATGGGATTACATTGGAAGACTTTTCTCTTATGTGTAACCCTGACGTTTGTTATGTCAAAATTCCATTTTAGGATGAATTTTGTTTTCTATTATTGATATAGCTATAAATAAACATTTGGGTTTATTTGATCATTGAATTTGTGGCAATTTCATTTTATTAAATTTTGGGGATGAAAGTGTGAGGTATGTGAAAATATTTATGGTTATATTATGTTATATTTATTTTGAGAAATTTATCTCATTTTTGGAAAATTATAAAATATATATTTTGAAAAAGGAAAACACACAGACTATGTGACAACTCGCCACATCGGACAAAGTTACATGAATTGAAGACACAACCATAGTACAATTGGGATTTATCACCTGTCACTGGACTACATGAAGTCCCTGGTTAGTGTGACTATTTTTTTAGATAAATTATTCTATTTGATCAATAATAAGTTGATATGGGATCTTATGTCTTAACAAATTGATATCCTTAGTATATGAATTTTTTTTGGGGATTACAAGATAAATTTTATTTTATAAGATGTTAGATCTTTTAGGAATACTATATACCTAAGGAAAATATAATACTATGGGATTTCATTTGAGGATTAATGGGGGATTTTTATATATGTTTTTATTGTGGATTTATAGAAATTTGGGTTATTTATATAAATGATTATCCTATAATAGAGAATATGTGATTAGGTTATTTACTTTTATGTATGTGACTTTAAGAATAGTATATGTTCTTTGGAAATATAATATAACATGGAAGACAGTGTAATCAAATTCTTTTATGTTTTCTGTTTCAATATTAGTTTGGATTATATTGATTTATTTTAAGGATATTTGTTTATTTAATGGTATTTATCAAACTATGGGAATTGTTGGTTTAATTTTAGAAATTAAGATAAGTATTTATTTCTCTAATGGATTATCCTTTTTGGGGATCATCTGATATTGTACTATCCATTTTGGTTTTTTGTTAATCTCTAAAGACAAGGTAAATATATAAAGTTTACCCTTTTTGGATTATGTGATTCTCTACAAGTTGATTCTAGCGCTTCAAGTGTAACCAAGTCATCTTGAATACTTATCGTTAGAAAAAAAGATCAGTTAGTCATAGAAATTTATTAAATAAAGAAACTCTACTTAAAAAGTAATTACATCACTTTATGTTCTTAGTCATTCTCATAAATAAATTCCAAAACATTATGAAATGAATATTAAAACAAAAAACATTATCCATTTACTTTTGCAACTAGTAAACTGATGAACGTTTATCTTATCATAAGTTTGTGGTTTTCCTTTTGTCAATGTTCTCTTAATCATGTTTTATATCACTCTCCAGCAAGAACATGGCACTTATTTTATCTTCCATATCCATGTTTTCCTACATGGAATCCTAGTGTGGGTTATCTTGGGTGACCTTTGTACTTATATTTCTTTTTTTTAAAGAGATTGTTTTATTGACCCTTTTTCCGATGTGGGACTTTCAATGAAGTTCCCAAGACCAATTTTAATATTTTGAGGACTAAATTTCCAAAAAAAATCGGAAGAATGTTATACCCCAAGATTTCATAGTAAGTTATTTTCTTTAAAGTAAATCAATAGCTTGCGGTACACGCAACACTGAGTTCAAGCGCACCACGAATTACCAAAATAGCCATTCAATAGCGGTTATGAATTGTATTAACTAAATGTTTAATTTTATATACTCCATATAATTTTAGAATCCATATTATGTGGCTATTAGAAAAAATATATGAAAAAATTCAATTTTTTCAGATAAAAGAATCATTTTTCAAAAAAATCAATTTTACCACCTTTTAATGGAAAACCCTTTTTAAAAACGATATTGGACAGTTTATATATTTAATTTAATGAAATTAAAATCTACTTTATAATTGGTACATAAAAGTTTTTTTTGGACTATTTTTGTGTACTTTTCTAATAACTTTTATATTTTGATGAATACTGAAAAAAACTAAATTTTAATTCAAAAAAACAGTTTTAATAAAAAAATTTATACTATTAAATTATATATTTGAATGGTTTAGAAGTATAATTAGATTATATTTTTATCATTTAATACAATTTAGGTGATTATATGTAATTTCACATTTAAATTTGACATAAACACATGTCAATCTTTAGATAGTTTTTACTTTTTATAAACCAACTTTTTGTTTTTGACAATGGGAATTAATTTTAAAATAATTAATGAATCTTATATGTTTTTGAATTTGGTAAAATATAATTCATTTTGAATTATGATTATCAAAATTATCTTAGGGTAATGTTTTGGTAATTTTCTAAAAACATTTACTTTTTTATGAATACTGAAAAACACAATGTTATAGTTTAAAACTGACTTTTTATTTAAAAAATTATTTATTTTAATTAAATTTATTTTAATTCAATATATATATATATTTATAATACCTATAAAATTTCAATGTCATCCATTGCATTCATTTTATAATAAAATTAGATGTATAAAATTTTATTGAACATTTTACCGTCTTTTACCAAACTCTTAAGTGCATTTGAAAATCTACATAAAACACAATTTTACCACTTATGTGACTGAAATTTAAAAAACCCGAGAGACACTGTTGATATCATTAATAAAAATGTGGTTCAATATGATTAATTTTTTTTTGAATAGTAAATTTTTACTTTATTTACCAAAGTTAAAAGTAAATAGGGTGATAAAGGTAAAAATGATATCATAGTTACCCCAACAGAAGTCCTAATTCTATTGGATAATTTTAATTCAATAAAAAACAACCTTAGGAATAAAATATGATCCTTTAGGCCCAAATATAATATATTAGGACATTTATTATTATATTTTTTAAAGAAGAGTTAAAATAGATATAATAAAAGTTTAATAATTAAACAAGTTTTAATATAGTGTTATATATAAGATAAATTCTATTATAAAAATTTATTATAAAGCTAAAATGATTTTCTAAATAATGATATTTTATTTATAATTTTTATACATTAAAAAATTTAATTTATTTATGACACACTAATGACCCAATAATTACCTTAATAATGAAATATTAAAATAATTGATATTATAAATATAAAAATAAATGTAATTTGAGACTTTTAATAAATTCCACTAATATTATAGATTAATAAGACATGTTAGGGTTGATAAAATGAATTTTTTTTTATTAAAAACGTTGTTAGGAATTTAACAAAAATAAATTATTATATAATATCAGAATTGACATAAATACATTTTTAAAACAAAAACAATATTTTTTGTTGATATAATAATTCTAAAAATATATGGTTCAGACAAAATACATATATAATTATAGATGTGGAATTAATAAACCACATTGGGATCTCTTGGAAGTTTATAGTATGTTTATTAACCATATAATAGAAAAATCCATAGAGGCATGGTAAATGTCAAACTATTTAACTAAGAGTTAAATATATTTGATAAGGTTAATATAGTGACCCCAACCTATCTAAAACAAATTGGTTGAGAGTTTTTTGGCCTATAATCCCTTTATCCTCTAAATAATTCATTTTTATGCCATTATAAATAGAAAATAATTTTATTATAAAATAATAATACAATATTTTCCTAAGGTGCCCCTCACCCCTCTTATAAAATGGCACTTCCCCTTATCTCAAATTCACACCTTAAAAGTCATTTTCCTCAGCCATCCCCTGCCCAATTATCCCCTCAACTATCCTCCCTTCATCTTAGAGTCCTTTAATCAGAAAGGCAACCTAATGTGCCTTTTTGATCAAATCAATTGGAAGAACCCAAAGAATAAGTAAATATTTCATCACATCATTCAAGTTCCTTTCTTCTTCCACTTCCTCTTTCTCTGTTGTATCCATTATAAAATAATAAATCCTGCATATTCAATATTATGTGATGTTATTATATATATTGTAAAACCATATTCATTATTTTATCAATCCTATAAATGACAATGTTACCATAAGTGCGTACGTTCAGATTACCGCCCCCACGTCGTGGTGAAGATTGTTATTCAAACACATAATCATTTTGATGGGTATAATAATTATTATAAATGATTTAAATAATAAATATAACAAGATAATGATTCATTATGTATGATATAAAATTTAATTATATACAATTTTTATATCAAAAGAATGATATTGTCTATCGTGCGAACGTACAAATTACAGTCTCCACGAAAAAGATGAGATTCATTACCCATCGTAATCATTAAATAATAATTTTTATTATATGATTAAAAATAATGTTTTTGAACATAATAGAATTTTGTATATGAATAAAATACATCCAATCCATAGAAAACACGGATAATGTAACCAAGAATATAAAGGAAAATGAACTAGTTAACACCCAGAACGATTATACTACTAAAATATTGTTAAAAAAGAAATATTAGAGGATCGTACATGCTATCATATTTATGCATATAGTTCTTGTAAAATTTAATAAAAATGAATTAGATATTATGTAGGTGTTTGACGTACCCTTTACCAAAGAAAAGTGCATGGTAAGGGGATTTCATCTAAATTTTATTCTTGTGAGATTCATGCTATATTTACCAATGCTGACTTTTTTGTGGTGTATGTACTACCCATGATTGTATTGTTTGTGTAATAAAATTTAATTTATTGGTATTGTGGTACATCTTTCATGGGGTGTATTTTTTTTATGTTACCAAATCAATAATGGGAATTTCAAATTTCAATTTCCACTCATTCAGGTTTACGCAAACTTCATTGATTATTTTAACCCAATATTATGTGTGAAATAACAATTTATTTACTTATGTTTTAATCCCCACTCCCCATTTCATTGATATACTTTTTATAAACATAATCACTCCATTGATAAATTCTCAAGTCGTCGATATAATATTGATAAGAGTAATTTTAACTCAATTTCTATTAATTGAGTTAAACATCCAAATCATTGGTGTTGTTTTTACAAGAATATATTTGATTTCCCTCAGATTGATTTACACTGAATATACAATCATATTGAGTGTATTTATATTTGTCACACATAATTATTTCATTGATTAATCCTTAACCTAAGGATACATTATTTATAAAGGAATTCATCCCATCTCACATTCTATTGAGACTTCATTGTTGTTATAGGAAAATCCACTTTTATTTGGTGTTTATACATTACATTGACATTGCATATCATGAATCCCTTTATTCTCAAGATATTATAAATTTTTTATTACATCAATTATTTTTAATCATGTGTCTCCATTTGTTTATGAACTCTAACAAAAATATCATTTTAAATGTTTTAAAATTTTATTCTTTTAAATCATTCTCAATAATTTCCATCTTTTAAAAATGTTTTTTATGTTTAATTTATATAGAAATTAATGTTTTAAAAATAAAATTATTTTAAAATATTCCAACATTATATTGGACACGTTGATTCTAAAATCTATTTTAAACAGATTTTTGAGAAATAGTGAGACTTTTTAATGTTTTAACGAAAAAGGGGGATATTTATCTCAAATAGTATTGATGATTAACTTAATCTATGTCAATATCCTTCATTATTCTCAATTGTGGTTGATTTATTATAATAAAATATTCCATATTTTATTGAATGAGTTATGTTTGACTTTGGATGTGTTATTTTAAAACTATTAATGGTTTATTGATAAAGTATTGACATTTTATATGATAGTTTTAAAATGAATGTTTATGTTACGTTTAAAAATTTTAATATGAGGAATGAATTGGACAGAGTAAGTCATTGGTGGTGCCCTCTATAGATTCTCAATGCATCAGTCAGTCTCATGAGACATACTAGTGTCTTGGAACTAGGCCTTGAAAAATTATTATCTGTAGTCTTGGTACAAGGCCTCGACTATGTGGTTATGAAGACTATAATTATACATTATATAATTATGAATGTGGCTATTGATATTGCATGTACATATTCGACTAGTAGAATATTCATGTGAATAAGTAAATGTAATTATTTTATTTTATCTTTGACATATTATACTGATGTTTATGTTTAAAAGGCTTTTTTTAGTATTACACATTGACTTAAATGTTTATGCTCATTTATGTGGTTTCGGCTATATTTTTATCCTTACTGAGCATCCATGCTCACCCATTTCTATGTTTTATTTTTCCTAGGATTTGATGAAGTATTTTATGGTTGACCTGTATGGGTAGACTATGGATATAAATGTGTTTGAAGAAGTATTTTAATGTTTTTGATGCTTTTATTTCATAACGTAATGTAAAACATATGAATGTATCAAGTACTTCCAAGGCTACTAAACTGATTGGTCTTTTAGGACATGATTCCTTGTATCAAGCCAATGTTATATAATAATTCACTTACTCATGGTAACCGGGGTGGGGTGTTACAATAGATATAGAGAAATTTTATGATTTACAAACATGGTGGAATGGGAGGATAGAGTTATATATAAATCTCATGGTTATAATGAGAATTGAAATTTTTAGTTCAATAAATATTCTAAGAACAATGGAGAGAATAATATGATATTTACCTTATGCTCAATGTCATGGAAGAATAAATTAGGTAATTTTCATATGGGGACTACTATTTATTTATATGTGAAAGGATGGTTATTGAGCTGTTGAATGATGAAGTGATATAAATAATATGAGAAGTGATACAAATAAGTATAAAGAACAATACAATAAAGAAAAAACCCTCTACTATGTAAAAATAAAAGCGTATGGGAATTATGATAACATATTTAGAAATGTTAGGGTTAATGAAGGTGATCCATAGTAGAAGCCACTTAAGATAAAGGACAAGGAGAAATATCATGTGATCGGTATTTGTGAGGAGTGTTAAAATTTTATTGTGGAAGTTACATGTACCATCCACAATAGAACATGTAATAATTTATTTGACACAAAATCTAAGAATTCGTTCATTTCTAAATAATTTAAAATTTTTTAAACATTCCACCAATATTATTAAAGGTTGAATTATAGTAAAAACCTCCAATTGTAGGGATATCACATCTCAATTATATTATTCCTCTCTAGATGGTGTTAGCCAAAATGTGTTCCCAACAAATATTTCGAGTCATCCTCATGTGGAATTGGATTTTATCTTGGGAATTGTTTTGGATTTCTCTAAATAAATCCAATATTAATTTTCATGGAAGGGAATTTAGATTGATATTCCAAAATAAACAATGACCAGAAATCAATGTGGTGATAAGTAAAAACATTACACAAAAATTACATCATTGTTATGGGTTTTAATTACCATTTTAAATGGGTGTTTATCTAAGATGATTATGGATAGAATTGACCTAAATGATATTCCTAATGTTCTGGAATTTTTTGAAGACTATATGAATTTTATTCCTAACATTCAACAAAAAAATTAGGTTTATATCTAAATAGATCACATATATAGTTTCGAAACAATTTCAATGACTCCCTATAGGGTGACCCAAATTATTTGGTAAAGACTAAAGAATGGACTATAAGAAAAAAACTACATTGTTTTTAGTCATCCTTGTGTTTCACTATAGGGTGCACCTATTTTTTACTAAAAACAAATTTTGACCATGGTGACTCAATGTTAGTTATCAAGATCAAAAAAATATAACTGCAAACAAGTTGTACCATCTTCCCTGTACTATTTTCATATAGGGTCAAATGTGAGGACCTAAATAATTTTCCATGATTGATGTTCATTCTAGATATAGTAAATAGGTATAAAATAATAATGATATACCTAATATAATATTCCATTAATGGTATGCATAAATTTATATTTATTTATTATATTTAGTCTTACCATTCTCAAGACTGCGATAATGGATGTAATCAATAGAATCATTTAATATTACCTTGATATATTTTTGTAGTACATACAGAAGTTATTTTAGTTTATTCAAAGGGAATGGATGATCTTTCATACCACATATGAATTTTACTAATGACCATTGGGTGTAAAAATATATATAAAAAAATTATAATGTTATAACTTTGGATGAAAAAAAGTTCAATTTTGGATCATATATTCCCAAGGGAGGGTATATCGACAAATAATTAATGAATTAGGCTTTTAAATTTTTTCCATAAATATTATGGTGATTGAGATCCATTTTTTTATTCTATTATATAGATATTATTAGTTTTTCTTTTTTAATTTCTATTAAAATTTATTATTCAGACCCAATTTACTTAGAAGGGAGACAAGTTCCTATATGTAGATAAATATGAGGACAAATTTAAGGAACAGAAGAAAGGATTAGTTTGAAAAAAAATTATTTAATTTCCTTTTAGTGGAGAATGGTTTATAATTTATTGATGAATCTAGAAAGGGACATATATGATTTATTTTGAATAATGGAAATGTTATATCATATTCCCCATGAGAATTTAATATTGATGAGATCAATTTCCAAAATCATTTTTTGTATTTATTAATGGTAATATTTTATGAATGACATAGAATAATTTTATTTTTCAAGAACTGTGTGATATATTTTATGATCATAAATGTATAATGTATTTATTCGAATTGAAGCATATGGATATATTCTAAAGAAAATTGTTAGAGATGATTAATGATTATGAATACTCAACTAATAAACACGCATGGAAGGAATACATGGAGGCTGATGCTTTGTGTCGAAAGGATAATACTAGCATATCTCAGATATGGATTAAGAAAGATAAAATATTTATAAATTTGATAATTGTGGAACATAAAATCCAATATAAGATACAATAATCGTATATTTTATAGTCAAATTCTCTACCATCGATCCATGTGATTACTAAGGAGGTGAATATGTAATTTGTAGAGTTTACAAGATGGTTAGAAAGCTTATTGAATTTATCCATGATCTTGATGAAATTAGAAGGATTAGAAACCATGTGTTAGTTATATCCATTCCATATTTGAATATTGCGTTTTTAGAGGAATAAAATTATTCTTCAATATATATTCTTAATGGAATTCCAAATATTTATAGAGATTTTAAAGACTCTTTCAGGTGATATGGAATGATGAGAGATATTATAGAGTTTTTATCCAATTCATGGTATTTATTTATGTTGAGGAATTGATAAAAAAATTAGGGGATGTTACATCTATTTAACATTGTAGAATTAAAATTGGAAAAAAACTCCATGTATTATTTCATTAGACTACATAAAATTTATAATAGACATAAGGTCATATGGGTTACATTTTATCACCTTAAAAATTCAACATTATTCATAAATATGGAGAAATAATTCCATCTAGATCAAAAATTTATGATATAAATTAATCAAATGGTACGGTTATATGGACTTGACCATTCCACATTGTCTGGTTTGTGACTGTGGCTTACCACAAACTTCCAGTGAAGTCATTAGCAAGATCTTCATATAGTGTTGAGTCTCATTATTTTATATCATCATAATATAGAAGGTTATCCTAAATAAATATATATATATATTAAAATATATATTGAGATAATTTTATCTAAATATCAATGTAATTCTCCAACCCCATTTACCCAGAGTCGGTGCGTTATTTTAATTAATTTTCATGATTAAAAGGAATCATGTCCCGAATTACTAATCAGTTTAGCAACCATGGAAAATAGATTATAGACATGAAGTTCAACATTTCAACTTGAAAAGAAAAACAACAACAATTTATTCCATTAGAAATTTCCAAGCCTCCTAGATTATGCCTACAAGTAACTCATAACTAACTTCTTCAAATCCTGGGAATAAAAAACATAAGAAATGGGTAATATCAGATTCTTATTAAGGGAAAATAATTTAGCAAAAGCTATAATCATTTAAGGAAAGACGTGTAATAAGAACTACATCCTTTCATGCATAAATTTGAACATAATATGGAACAAAATAAATCAAATATTACCATATAAACTTGCACATGGATAATATACAAGTCATGTAATCACATGTAATAACTAATTTCATAATGAGGGAATGTATAGTCTCAAAATTAAATTCCTGTTTCAAGGCCTCATGCCAGGACATAAGGGCTAACTGTAACCGGACCCCAACCTGGAGAGCCTCTGTAACCGGACCCCAACCCGGAGAGCCTCTATAACCAGACCCCAACCCGGAGAGCCTCTGTAACCGGAATCCAACCAAGAGGGTCTGCTATAACCACACCCAACCTTGAGGGATTACTTTTACTGGTCCCCAACCAATAACATACCAGTCCAATACATTAATCTTAAGAAAATGTTTAAATATAACATAAACATTCATATTAACACTAGTATATGAAATGTAAATACTTTAACCATAAACCATGAATGGAATAAAAATAACTCATAGACAGTAAAAAATATCACAAATCCTGAAATACAATATAGTAGATTTGCATGCTAATAAATCAACCTCGTTCAAGAATAATATCATGTAAAGGATGTTGACATAGTTGAAAATGATCAGTAAAAATCCTTTAGAGGAATTTCCCTTTTTCATGAAATCACTTAAAAATCATATAAAGGAAGTCATTTATAATATATTTTTGAATCAAAGTGTCCCATACCAATTTTTACATTTTTAAAGGTATCAACATTTTAAAACATTCATTTCCATATAAATAAATCCTTAAAAACATTTTGAAAACCTTCACATTAATGAGAAAGGATTGGAAGTATAAATATTTAAAACATTTAATATGATGTTTTAGTAAAAGGTCCCTTAAAAATAGTCCCTTTGAAAAAAATTATCAAAAATTTACATTTACTATAAATGTTTTCCAATATATACTTACGTAAAAACATCATCAGATAATAATGATATTGTGAAATTAACCCTTACCTTGCACATTTCTTTGGTTGAGGGTACGTTTAACCTCTTGTATAATGACCATTATATGTTATTAGATTATACCAGAACCATATTCATATTTATTATATCATACATGATTCATTTATGACATTATACTACCAATTTAACAATTATTTGCAAGTTTAATTAACATTTCATGTAATAATCGCTTTCTTAATCGTATGTATTTTAACTTGTAATTCTTGATCGTATAATTTAGATCATGATTTATATACTTCTAGAATATAATATTTGATTTATATATCATATCTTTTTAGAATATAAATATTTATAATAGATAGATATTTGAAATTGAAAACACCATTTATGGAGACGGTAGGCCATACGTATGCATAAACGGTGTTTCTGTTTTCATATCGTATTGAACTGAAGTAAGTGAATAAGATATATGTAAGTACACACACACACAGATATATATATATATATATATTATCATTATTATGTCATATATTACATAATTATTAGTAATATATATTTTTATAATCGTTGATGAATGATGAATGTGGAAATGAATCTCATCGCGTCGTGGAGACTGTAATCTGTGCGTACGCACGAGCGCCAATATCATTCCATCAATGGTGTGGAATTGAATGGTATATTAATTTTATAGATACATTCGCATGTTATTTTAAATATTTATTTACATATTACTCATCATTTTATTTATCCAAATAACAGTGTTGAATAACAAATTACACCATAATGTGGAGACGTTAAGCCGTACGTACGCACGCATGGTGACATTATGATTCATAGGATGGATAGACTAATGAATATGTTTGTGAATGATTTATAATAAAATCATAGTATATATAAGGTAATGTATTAATTATTTGGGTATTTTAATAATAAATAATGCGTTAGTGGAAGAGGAAAATTACTTGAAAGAGGGTGGAGAAAACATTACCACTTCTCCATGTTCTTCTTTTTCATTTGATCAAAAGGGCTCTTTAGGCTGGCTTTATGACCAAAGTAAGGCCTCTAAGATGAAGGCAGGATAGTTTCAAGGATATTTTTCCAGCGTTTGGCCAGGACAAATGGCAATGTAGGTGTGGATTTTAGAGAAGGGGATGTACCCTTTGATAAGAGTGGTGAGGGGAACCTAAGGAAAAACTTAAAATAATATTTTATAAAAAACTTATTATCGATTTATAATGCCACAAAAATGAATTATTTAAAGTGTAAGGTGGGGAGGCGTCATAAAACACTCATCAAATAAGATATATAGACTTGGGTCACTATATTAACATTATCATTTATATTTCACTATTAGTTAAAATGTTTGACATTTACCATATCGCTTTGTATTTTTATAATATATTGTTAATAAAAATACTATAAACATCCAATCAAAACCAAAGTGGTTCATTAATAAAATATCTAATTTTATTTAATCCCTCTTTCTGATCCTTATATTTTTAGGAATAGAATACCAATTAATAAAATAATCTTTTTTTAAAAACACTTTTTTGTTAATTTTGACACTATGTGGTATTTTATTTTTTTAATTCATAAAAACATTATTACTTCCAAAAGAATTATTTTAATCAACTATAACTTGTCATATTAACTTATAAAATTATTTTATTTCATATAAAGTTTCAAATTAAATTTATTTGTGTATTTATAATATAATTTATTTGATTGTATCATTAATAAGAATAATAGTTCATCATTATTGTGTCACATATAAATATATATATTTTCTGTCTAAAAATTATAAATAACTATCCTGAGGTAGGAAATTAATTTATCTTTAAAATGACTATTTATTGTCTAATAGATTAATTATATAACCTCATATAATTTTTTTACTAAAAAATATTTTCTTTGTTATTCTTGTCTTTACTTTAGATTATTTAATATAAAATCTCCTTATCACTCCCAAGTGGCTCCATGGGTTCCCAAAATAAAGCCAAAGATCTTCCGGGTCATATATGTATCAGAAAATAGGGTTAAGATATGAATTAGTGTAATTTAATATTAATATAATATTATTATTTAACCATATTTATTGGATTTACCCCTTTAAGCACGATAAATAAAATATTTACTGAAGTAAATATTCATAATGTATAAAAATAAAATTTACATACATAAAGAATTTGAAACTATTGATTTCAAAAATGAAATCTATTTTTTAAAATTCAAAACAAATAAAGGTAATAAATTAAGTTATAATTAATTCCCATTGTGAAAACTAAAGGCATTTTTATTGTATAATAACTATCAAAAGATTGACACTTGTATATGTCAAATTTAAATGTGGAATTACATATAAAGAAAAAAATATATTAAATGATAAAAATATAATCTAATTATACTTCTAAAACACTAAAATTCAAAATTTATCATTATTAATTATTTCGATTAAAAAAGTTGTTTTTAATTAAAATTTATTAATTTTAACAATTCATCAAAATATGAAAGTTATCTGAAAAGTAAAAAAAATTATCTGAAATAAAATTTTATGTCTTTATTCTAATGAATAATTTAATTTAATTAAATATAATATATAAAATTTTAAAATATTAGTTTTTAAAAGGTGTTTCTATTAAAAGGTGGTAAAATTGTATTTTTTTAAAAAATACTTATTTTATCCAAAAAATGAATTTGTTCCTATATTATGTCTATGAAACACATGATATGGATATTAAAATTAATTAGAGTATATAAGACTCATAATTAAGTTAAATCTATTCATAACCACTTTTTAAACGATTAATTTAGTATGTTGTGGTGCGCTCGAACTCGGTGTTGCCTGTTGTGCAGGCTATTGAATTACTTTAATGAGATAACGTATTATTAAATACAGGGGTGTTACACTCTCCCCTACTTTCTTTGAAAATAATATTTTAAAAATAAATAAATATCCTTGTGAAAACCCCACATCAGAAATTGGTTTATAAAATTTAGTCCTTATAAGAGGGAACCACAAAATTATGATCTCAATTTGGAGAAAATTGGTAGGAAATAGAGAAAAATAAATGTAGGGAAATGTAAATATTTATTGGGATAGATTGATGCTATCAATCAAAAAAAAGTGTAAAATTGATGGCATCAAAGCTGAAGATCTAAGAAGATGTAAAATATCAACAGTTCAAAAAAACATATGGTATTTAAATATCAAATTTTTGTTTTAAAGATCCCTTACCTAAATTTTAAGAATTAATTTATTTATAGAATAAGTTTGAATATATATTTTCATACTTGAAAAGTTGAGTTTCATCCTTCAACTAATTCCTACCACAAACTCATCTTTTACTGTAAAAGATAATAGAATTCAAAAATATTTTATTTATCATAATCCTATAGGGTTCCAAAAAAATGAATTAATAATTAATCTATTATAACATTTAAAAAGGATACATTATACAAGTTAGGACATTACATAGTCTAGTGGTAGGTGATGTACCCTTGTCACCCTTTGGTTGCGGGTTCAAGTCTCGTGGCCTTGCAAGATGTGACTGGTTGTCGCCCGACCTCAGGGTTCTCCATCTATAAAAAATAAAAAAAATACTCTTAAGAAAGTCTTTTACCTTAACAATAGAATCCAATGTGCATCTTAATCCATTCCATCCTTTATACATATCTGAAATACTTATTTCCAAACTCACAGTCCAAAATTTATAAAGATGTAAAACAAAATGAGGATCCTTTTATCCACGTAATAACATGTGAATACCATCATCATGTATTCTTTGAAAAGATTCTAATACCCTGAATTACCATAAAACATTATTGATTACATTCATTCTTCCTTATTTTTTATAGAATACTAGATATATTCCTTATATCCAAAAAATTTTAATACTCCGACAATGTATTTTCCAAAAAATTGACTTTTTGTTGAGTCAGTTTTCATAAAACAATATAATCTCAAATACTCAATGAAATAGTACAATATTACAATCCTTATTTAATTAATTAATTAATTAATATAACTGGTATATCATCGATACATAACTTAAATGATATAATCATTTAACAAAAATATAATAACACTAGTCATTCTTCTTCATATGAGGTAGTATCATATCTTGATTATTATCCAATAGAATCATTTATAGTATACTCTGATGACGGGGAAATTTATTCAAATAGTGTCTCAATGACTTGCACATAAATCATTTTATATTCGAAACCTTTTTATACCCTTTTAGTCATGTAATAGGTGTCCTTTTTCTTTACACTTATAACAAACTCCCATTCCATTCAAGTATTTACCAAGGTTATTATTTCCACATTCATCACATGTGGGAAAATCATTCTTTCCCCTATTCCATTTATACACATTTCTATGTACCATACTTTTCTTATCTTTCTTCTGTTCAAAGCCATAGGAATCATAATATTATTTACATATCTTACTAACCCATGATATTATTTCATTATATGTAAAGAATACCTTGGAGACTGTTTCCCTTCTAAATGTTGGCTTAATACCATGAATGATATGACCTTTCCTACTCATTGGTTCATACATATTGCTGGAGTTCTCAGTCTGTCTACTTTGTTGCATTTATAAAAAATGGCATACACGTGGTCAGTTTATGAGTCACAATTCATAATTACAAACATGTAAAATCCCTAATGTAAATTAAATAGTTTATGAATATAATCCATAATCACATAAAATGTTTTCATTGATGAGGTATATACTCATAAACCATTCATAGTGGTTTTTAAAGAAAACTAGAATCATCCTAAAAATATCCCCTGGGAGTGTCATAAAGAAAAGTGCAGTAAGGCTTGTTGTTGTGCACCAATTCTCATTCAAGTCTAGCTCAAAGTAATGTTTTTAGGTTTTACAACTAGGTCCATCTGCGCTAGAGCAACCAATACCTGCTCATATTTAGACAGGGATGTATTTCTTCGAAATCTCACAAATTCTCTACAGTACAAAAATTTTAAAAATCTCTTCTATACTAATCCTCAAAGTCTATCTTAAGGAAGTATTCTCTAATCAAAGTTTTTCTAAATCTAGTTTCCAAGGTTATTACTAATTTTCCACTTATATTAACTGTAACGCTCTGAACCTAGTTACCCAATGTCAGTGCATTAATTTAATACATTGGAATGATTACAATGAATCATTTCCCAAAGGATTGATTGGTTTAGCAGTCATGGAAAATATATTACATACATGATGTTCAACATTTCAACTTTAAAATAAAAACAACAGTAATTAATTCCATTATAAATGTCCAAGCCTCCATGATTATGCCTGAAATTCAATCATAACTATCTTCTTCATATAATGGTAAAATAAAACATAACAAAATGGTGAGATAAGATGCTCAGTAAGGGTAAATAAATTAACAGAAGCTATAAACATGTAAGTCATGATGTGTAATAAAAACAACATCCATTGAAACATAATCTTGAAAAAAATATGAAAAACATATATCAAAAAATACCATATAAACATGAATATGGATGTTCTACTTGTTGAATAATCACATGTAATAACTGATTTCATAATGAAGGAATGTACAGTACCATGCCATAATTTCTATGTCAAGGACTCGTGCCAGGACCTAGGTGCTAACTTTAACCGGACCCCATCCCAGAGAGTCTCTTTAACCAGACTCCAACCCGGAGAGCCTCTGTAATAGGACTCTAACCCAGAGAGCCTATATAAACAGACTCTAACCCAGAGGTTTTTCTGAAACTAGAACCCAACCTGGACATCTTACTTTTACTGTTCCCCAACCAAGAACATAATATTCCAATAAATTCATCTTGAAAAAAGGGTGAAATATAACATAAACATTTGTATTAAAACTAGCATAAAAAATGTTAATACATTAACCATAAACCGCGAATGGCATAATAATAACTCATCCACATTAAAACATATCACAATACCTTAAATACAATATGAAATATTTGTATCATAATAAACTAACCTCATCCAATAATAATAACTCGTAAAGTATGCTGATATATTTGAAAATGATCAGTAAAAATCATTGAGTGAAATATCCATTTTTCATGAAATCATTTAAAATTAATATAAATGATGTCATTTAAAATATAGTTTTTAATCAAACTGTCTCAAACCACTTTTAATCTTTTTAAATGAATTAACACTTTAAAACTTTCACGTCCATATAAATAATTCCTTGATACCATTTTGAAAACATGGACATTAATTAGAAAGGTTTAGAAGAATAAATATTTAAAAATTTTAAAATGATTTTTTAGTAAAAATTCCCTTAAAGATAATCCCTTTGAAAATAATTTTATGATACATGGACATAGAAAATAAATATGTCCCCACAGATAGTTAAGTAAAAATAACTTCGGATAATAATGTGATTGTGAAATTAACTGTTACCATGCACATTCCTTTGGTTGAGGGTAAGTTTAAACTTCTATATAATACCATTTTATTTTATTAGATTATAACAGAATCATATTAATATTTATTATATCACACATGATTCATTTATGACTTTATACTACCCATTTAATAATGATGTTCATGTTAAATTAACATTTCGGGTAATAATCGCTTTCTTTATCGTGCATATTTTAACTTGTTATTCTTGGTTGTATCATTTAGATCATGATTTAAATACATCCTTAATATAATAATTGAATTATATATCATATATATTTAGAGTATAAATATTTATAATAGATAGATATATTAAATGGAAAACAATTTTTATGGAGATAGTTGGTCATACGTACGTATAAACGCTGTTTAAGATTTCATATCTTATTGAACAGAAGTAAGTGAATAAGATATATTTAAGTACATATATATATATATATATCCATTATAATTATTATTTAATATATTACATACTTATTATTAATATATATTTTTATAATCGATGATGAATGGTGAACGTGGAAATGAATCCCATCTCATTGTGGAGACGGTAATATGTATGTACGCACGAGCGACAATATAATTTCCTTAACTTTTTGGAATTAGAAGGTAAATTAATTTTCCAGATATGGTAGAATTTTATTTTCATTATATATATACATATTAATCATCAATATATCTATCCAAATAACAAATCTTTGAATAAAAAATTACACCACGACGTTGAGATGGCAAATTGTACGTACGCACGCATGGTGACATTATAATTCATAGGATGGATATAATAATGAATATGGTTGTGACATAATTATAATAACATCATAGTATATATAAGGTACATGATTAATTATTTTTTTATGGTAATAACAAAGAAAGGGTTAGTGGAAGAAGAAAAAAACTCGATAGAGGTTGGTGAAATCATTACCTCTTCTTTGTGTTCATTCTTATGAATTGATCTAACAAGTTATTTAGGTTGGAATTATGACCAAAATAATTCCTCTAGAATAAATTTAGGATAGTTGGGAGGATATTTAGGCAGGATTTGGCCCAGAAAAATTGCTTTGGAGGTGTGAATATGAGATAAGGGGAAGTCCTCTTTTATAAGAAGGGTGAGGGGCACCTTAGGAAAAAATTAAAATTTTATTTTTTAATAAAATCATTTTCGGTTTCTAATGGCTCAAAAATAAATTATTTAAAGGATAATGTGGGTATGGGTTGATAAACACACAACCAATAGCTTTTATATTGGTTTGGGTCACTATATTAACCTTGTATTTTAGATTTAACTCGTAGTTAAATAGTTTAAAATTTGTCATATCCCTTTTTATTTTTATATTATATTGTTAATAAACATTATATAAACATTAAAGACAACAACAAGTGGTAAATTAATGGAATATATAATATTATTTAACCCTGTTGGATAAACCTTTTAGTTTTATTAATTAATACAAATTAAAAATTTAATATTTGTTTTAAAAACACTTTTATGTCAATTTTGACACTATTCTGTTTTTTATTCTTGCTAAATTCATAACAGCATTATTAATTCCAAAAGTAATAATTTAATCAACCATAACATGTCATATTAACCAATATATTCATTATAATTCATAAAAAGTTTTAAATTACATTTATTTGGGTATTTATAATATCATTTATTTGATTAGTTTATTAATAAGGAAAATACTGCATCATTATTGTGTCATATATATATTTATATATTATGTCTAAAAATTATAAATAAAATATCATGACTTAGGAAATATTTTCCTATATTAAATGATAATTTATAGTCAAATATAACAATTATATAACATTATATAAAATTGTTTTAATAAAAGATAGTTTCTTTTTTTATTTTTGTCATTACTTTCGATTATTTAACATAAAATGTCATTATCAATCCAAAGTGGATCCATGTGGTCCCTAAATCGAGTCAATAATTCCCATGGTGAGAAAAGTATTATAAATTTTTTTAGGATACATTTTAGGGTAATTTTAAATTTTTTAACCTTATTTACTGGATTTACACCTTTAACCACTATAAATAAAATATTTACTGAAGTAAATATTTCTAATATCTAAATAAAGTTAAATATTTAAAAAAAATAGGACTTAGTGATTACAAATATTGAATCCAATTTTCAATTTTCATAACACAGAAGTGGAAGAAATAAATTTAAATTAATTCCTGTTGTCATAACAAAATGCGTGTTTTTATGAAATAATAACTATCAAAAGATTGACAGTTGTTTGTGTCAAATTTAAATGTGAAATTACTTATAATTACCTAAATATTATTAAATGATAAAAATATAATATAATTATACTTCCAGCCAATTCAAATTCATAATTCATCACTATAAATTATTTCGATTAAAACGGTTTTTTAATTAAAATGTTGTAATTTTCACTATTCATCAAAATATGAATGTTTTCAGAAAATTACCAAAAATTTATCCAAACTAAATTTTTATCTCCCTATTATAATGAATAATTTAATTTCATTTTGTTGAATATATAAAAATGTCAAATATTGGTTTGAAAAAGGGTTTTCTATTAAAAGGTTGTAAAATTTCATTTTTTAAAAAATTCTTATTTTATCCGAAAAAATGAATTTGTTCTTATATTATGTTATGAAAGACAAAATATGGATTTTAAAAATATATAGAGTATATATGACTCAATATGATTTTAATTATATTCATAACCATATTTTGAATGATTAGTTTAGTACGATGTGGTGCACTCGAACTCGGTGTTACCTATTGTGCAAGTTATTGAATTACTTTAATGAGATAACATACTATGAAATCCTGGGGTGTTAAATTCAAAGGCACTAGGGATACACAAATTCCACTAGTTTTATTTCTTAAAACAATATAGTTTAGTAAATAATTAAGATATATCCTTTTGAATCAATCTAATGAATTAAATGTAGATTATCCACATAATATAAATATGTTGGAAAAATAATGTTACTGGTTCCTCAAATAGATAATGATATGGAAGATAATGTTAAATCAACTCAGAAACACATCACGGAAATATAGAGTCAGTAAAAATGTTATGCCGAAAATCACTTACATTTTCTATAATTTAATGTTGTTGGACTGTATTTTCTACAAATTTCCCCATAGAATAAGTATATGTGATCCCGGAAGGAATTAAATCAATGAACTTGCTATATCAATATATTTTAAATTCATGAGAATATATGAATGGTAACCCATCAGTAGGTTCTTCAACCAAACCTATCTATAGTACATGGTTTGTAAAATATATATATGTTGAGGGATAACATACCCAACCCATAAAATGTACTTATCATATAGGTAATGCCCTTGTAGAAAGAGTATTCTTATCTAGAACAACTGATGGATTTTCTAAATCATTTAAATAATGTTCAATTAAAATAGTATACTCTCACAGTCATATTTTTTTTTAAAAAAATACTAGTTTTATAAATATATGGGGGAACTCGTGGATATTATGATCCTTAAGTATCATCATTTTTCATCATAATGATGAATTTTTATTGGGTAAATCATTCTAAATGGGGTCAAAGGACCACCTTGTTTCTTAATGAATAATTCATTTCTTGAATATCTTTATTTTATTTATAACATCAATTAAATGAGAAACCATTTTATTCAAGAACTATATATTAAATCAATTTATTCTTGTACTACATATATAACTAGGTTATTTTGTGTGAAACATGTCCAATTTTTATAACGAAAAATGTGATATATTTTAAATATAGATATTTAAATTAAACTGTCATAACTTACCCATTAAACATAGTGATATAAATATTAATAGCTATTATTTAAATTTTAATTATACTGGTTTTATTTAAATTTATTATATTGATAAAAAATGTACTTTATTTTTGTTAAATACATTATATTTTTCAATATTTATATTTTTGAAAAAAATTACATTTTAACTCATAAGAAAATAAAAATTTTATATTATTCAAAATTAAAATCAAAAAATAAATTTTTTTATTGAAATTATCATCTAATAAATATATTTCATTGAAATATTCCGAGTTTTTGGAAAATTGAAATATTTTTATTAATATTAAAGATAAACAAAATTTTAATGAAATACTACATTTTGGATTTAAATTTTTATAAATTAAATTTATATTATAAATTAAATTTAATGTTTCATTATTTCAATTATATATCCAAAAATCCAATTTTTTTTTTTTAATTAATTTTTTATTGAATTTTGATATAAATATATTTCAAATAATTGATATATATTTTAACCCAAATTTCTTGTAAAATCTATTACATTAATTTTATATTATTTATTTCCACATTTATGAATGAAATTTTTAAAAAATGTATTGAATATTTGGAATTTTAATAGTTTATATAGTCTAATATTTTCACTTTAGTTGATATCCAATATTTATAGTTATAATATTATACATTATTTATCATTGTTAAGGAAAAAATTGGATTTCCATGTTGTTAAACTAAAATTTATAAGGATTAAAATGGCTTATAAAATTTTAAAATATATATATCTTTGGTCATATATCGACATTATAATTCCTATGTATAAAACATTATGAATTATTTACTCTTTTTATATGTAATAAATGTTGGCAATCTTTTTTCATTATAAAATATAAATTTTTTCACTCACATAACTTATAAATTCCCTCTCACAATCCACTTATCATGACACCATTAAACACTTTTTTTGGGAAAGACATGGGGGATAATTTTAAAAACTACCTCTCCATGTATTATAAGTCCTATTTGGGACATAAATCCAACAAATGAAGGATTTTGGTATATACCTAAGGTGGATACCAAAAAAGAGGTGATGTTCCACAATGAGGATTTTTGTTTTATTTTTTCATCAAACTCCTTAAATTATTAATATAAAATTATTCTAGAAAAAACCAATATCACATATTTACAAATATGTTTTAATGTAAGGGGAATAACATATAATTATCTTTATTTTCAATGAATGGTTTATAAAACCATCGTTCGCAGGTATGGTTGATTGTCGTCTCCCTAAAAAAAGTCATTTGTTTTTTACATTATAACATATCAGATATAGTAATAATGTCAAATTAATTATTTTGATGTGATAGTTTTGATATTATTAATATTTATTGAATAACTATGTCATAAATGAAATTCTCTTTTCTTGTTTGTGTGAATACGATAATGTCACTACTGTGTGTGTCTGACCACAACATCCCAAATAGATGTTATTCATTCGAAATCTACATAGATGGTGATAAGGATGTTACTAATGAAAATTTTCAACATATATGAAATAATAAAGATTATTTAATGATGAAATTTCATTTACCTTCCATTTTTTACTCCCTAAATAAAATGCAAATATTAATCATGCATATGTATGGCTTGATGTCTCAATGAAGATTGAATTAAATTCTTGATCAATATCATTTTTGGATTACAATATATATATATATAATAACATGTATAAAATATATATCGTCGATAACATTATAGGGATAATGAATACATGGTCAAATTAATAGGACCAATAAAAAAACATATTTTAAAAACAAAGATGTTGAAACCTAAACATAACTTTATAATAAATGAATAAATAATTAGTTAAAATGATCATAAAGATCATGTATGGTTTGATATATTTTAGTATATAATATATTTGACTTAAACATATGTTTATTATATTATACTATTTAAAGCGTATGATATATTTCAAGACATATGTTAAGTGTTTATTGTCACTATTTTCATTCGTCAATACATATGCTATATTATGCATGTATATTATTGTATGAAGTTTATATGTTGGATAGATTAAATATAATATAAAAAATTAATTTAACATCATGATATTTTATATTTTATTAATTTATATACCATCAAGTGTCAAATATTTCAATGTTACTAACGTGGTAATGATTTTATGTTATAAACTCGTAGTATACTAGGATTTTTGTTGATTATGTTTATCATTATAGCATGTTATGTTACATATATCAAAAACCTCATGATTTTCTTTATGATCTACTTATATCAAAAAAAAATATGTTTTATCATCAAATTATTCACTTTATGTGATTTTTTGTTAATAAATAATGTTCATTCTATGATTTTTTTGGGTTAGAAAATGCTTTTCTAAAAAATGATACATTCTGAAATTGTTTTCAAAATGTTTTATATTTTAAAAATTGACTTATACGAGGAAATGTAATTTTCCAAAGCAAATATTTTTAGAAATATTTAAATTATCAATTATAGGTTTTAAATATAAATTTATATGAAAAGGATTTAATTTTTTTTATGATTTACTAATAGAGTTTCAATGAAATGTTATTTTTTTAAATAAATTTTCCATCTGAACATTGAAAATAATCTTCCAAATTTAATGGAATCCATTGATATAACGTATCCCTTTATAGGGTTATGAACTAAGGATATTGCTCTTATTCAATCACCGAAGATTTTATAATGAATATATGTTGATGACACTCTTTTATAATCCACATGTTAGGATTTTAATATAATATTATGAAATCCCATTTTATTCCATTGATTATGTTTTGAAAAAAGATAAAATTATTATGAAACTAGTTTCTTTTCAATGGGTTATGTTATGAGTAAATGAATTGTTGAATATATTCCATTTCATGGGTTCTAATATGATAAATTTATTATGATATTATGCTACTTAAATTTATGCATTATGTAATGTGTGGTACATTTATCCCCCTCTAATTCATTGGGTAATGATTAATGTTATATGAGCTAAAAGGGAACACATGATGTTAACCATGACTAAAAAATATTACAATGATGGTCATCCAAAGGCTTAAACATGTAACTGGGTGGGTACACCAAGTCAAACATGTTATAAATATCTTTATGGGTATCCTTATCTTAATAAATTCTATAAATATCTGTATTTCACTAAGATATATCTTATTCCAATTTCATTACCTCATTGATCTTGATCTCTTTTGAAATTATGATTTCTCTTTCATATTAACTAATAGTAATTATTCTATGAATCAATATGATGATAAATTATATGCAAGGTACATTTTTCAAATGTTATTCTTCTATTATTATACCTATGTGTTCATGTTATTCTTAAATATATCCCTTGTTTACCGATACAATGAATATGAAATCACCCTTTCTTATATCTCCTTTCACCTAGTTATGTATCAATATATTACGTATGATTTTTCTAAATGTTTTTTAATTATTACTAACATATTGGGATTGATTTATTTTACCAGGGGCTAATTTTTTATGTTTTCATGTTTCCAAAACCACTATTCTATTAGGGACCTTAGGCATGAGTTTGAGTAATGTTATATTTATTTATAATAAATTACGTAATATTGATATATATAATAAAAATGGGTTTCAATAGATAAAACTGTTCTAACTATTCATGTTCCCTAGAAAGACCATAATTTTTAGATATAATTAGTATAGTCATATGAATTTCTTTTTGAGTAATATTTATATAAAATATTAATTGACTACTATAAAACCATAGTAAAATAGTAAAATCTACCTAAGTATCATAATGATACTCTCACTGGTGCCCATTCATTGAATTAAGTTATTAAGTATATGAACATGATCGTACATTAATATTATATTAATCAAAATGAATTTACTAATGTATTAGTTGGTAAATATAATCAGGAAATGTGTTAAATATTTCATATATGTCGTTAAGATTGTTTTCAAATAATATTAAATAATACTTGTATATTGATGGTGGCACATAAATATATGAATATGTGTGAAAATAATTATATAAATCACATGATTTGTAAATTCAAAATATTTTTAAATTTAATGATTAACTTAAGAGAAACATTACATTGTTAAATTTTAATTGAAATGATTTAATAATATGGGACAATTAAATGGAAATCTAAAAAGGTATAAATTTATTAATGAATTAATTATCATAAATATAAAAAATATGAGGTTATCTAATCCTTGTTCCAATATGTTTTTTTATTGAAAAATATATATTAAAAAGATTCTTGAAAAATTAATTTTTTGAATGAAAAAATTAATGTTAATATGAAATATTCATATTATAATTTGTAGAAAAATAATAATTATGATTTTGGTCATTTTATTTAATATATTATAGGATAATAATGTGATATAACGGAATAAATAAATGTGAATAATCATGATTTATTAGTGAAAAACCAATAATATATTTACATGTCTATTGATCATCCTCATGTAATATGTAATTAATTTAGAAAGGTCAACAATAAAATAATTATGATTTATTCCTAGATAGAATAATAAGTCAAATAACAACAATTAAAAGAGTGAAATAATAGTTATATGTAGTTGTAATGAACATTTGAATTCAGTTGATGATTCTTGTTCATAAAAGGAAATAGCCAATCTAATATTGATGGATATATTGAATTGAATAAGTGAGGCATATTATTAATATATCAATTTAATTTTAAGTATCATTTTATATGTTAATATTATCATTAAATTGAAATGTCACATAATTATATTATTAAAAATGTAAAAATACACATGGAACAGAAGCATATGTTCAAAATCATATTAATGAAAATATTTTCACTCTTGTGTAATGTGAGAATTTATGACATTCTGATTCTTATTTCATGTCAGGATCTTAATATATGTGTATCATATTAAAAAAATTATATAAAATATGGAATATATTATTAATATTATTAATGACTCTCAAAATCTAAAATTTAATTATTTTCTTAATAGAAATTTCAATCATAAAATTGAAATTGAAATTTTGAAACATGTTTGTCATAATTTTTTCATGGAAGTTAAACATATTGAAATAGTGTAACATTGAGAAAAATTAAATAATTAAAAACCACTCTTGGTTTTAAATATACATTACCAATAATGAAAATGATTTTTTTTGTAAAAAATTCAAACATAAGTGTTTCAATAGATTTCTACGTTAAAAATAGAAATAAATAGAAATATATAGTTGAGAATTCAATAAAAAAAATTTCAAACTTGAGTATAAACATGTTTTATTAGGTAAAATTTTTCATAATATGAAATTGTATTTAATAAATGTACAAAATTAACAAAGTTTCCAAAAAATCTCACTCTAACCCAATAGGACATATGTTTTCCCAGGCACCAAAGACGTCTTTCATATATTTTGTTATGATGTGTTACTAAAATGTTTTAGAAAAGAAACTCGGTATATGTTCCATCAAATTTTTGGACATATGGTACATGATGCTATAAAATTTCAATCATTAAATAAATTTAAAGGAGGAAACATACCATCAATTATTATTTAATATGGTTTGTTGATGTTTGAATTTTTAATTTAACTATAATTTAAAAAGTTTTCTGTTTTAATGGTTAAAAAAATAATTATAATCACATAGTAGTGTGATGATGGAATGTATGTTAAATACTAAAATCATAAATATTTAATTTTTAATAATAGATATATATCAATTTATTCCAATTGGACGAACAATATATATTATTAAATTTTTTAAATTTCACAACAAATAAATTCATGTTTATTAATATTCTACTAATGGAAATTGTTATATCAAATTAGGGGTTAAGAAATTCCAATTCCAGGTTTTTTAGATGTTTTAAAAATCTAAAAATGGTTTATAGTATCATGTAACAATAGTATAAAACACTGATATGTGTGACTCATTTATGAAATGTAATTACATTAATCATTATTTATATCAAATTATGAAATTACATATGATTTGGTCTTTAAAAAATTATTATCATGATATAATTGTATCGATATCATCAATTTTTATTGGGTGAATGAGATATTTGTTTATAATCACTGCAGAATTCTGTCAATCTTCATAGGGGAACCTTCTAAATAATAAATCTTATTTTTTTTAATAAAAATTAATTATAAATTTATTCTAATTTAATGAAATTATATTTCATTTTTTATATGAATTTATTGTTGAGTTAAATTTATTATTTGATTATTTGAAAAATTATATGAAGAAAATATATATTTCTATGTTTTTTCATCAATGGTAACACCATAAAATTATATATTTGTGGAAAATAATAATTTTAGCATTATATAAAATTTCAATAACAAATATAAATTATTTTAAAAATCCAAAATAATAATAATAATAATAATAATAATATAAATTTATATCTTGGTGTGTATCAAATATATATTCTTTATATATATTTTTAGAAATCATATATTTAACATTTGGAAGGATAAAAAACTATATTTATTTATATATGATTATCCTGGTGTCCTAATTATATTCTAACCACTAAATCCTATTTTTATAAATTGGATTAAAAATTAGATAAAGGAGTGTTTTTATGATTTTAAAACTCATGAAAATCATATAATATCTACATTAAAATATAGATAATAATTAAATATTCAATTCAATTTAATTTTGAGGAAAATTCCACCAATATGAATGATGATTTACATCAACATGCTGTAGAATTTGGATAATATAATTTTAGAGAGAATGAAACACTAAATATTAATGAAAATGGTAAGTGGGTGTTTATCCTCATGTTATGTTATTGAACTAACATGAATATCAAATTTTAGATAATAAGGATAGAAATATTGATTTAACAAATCAATCAATAAATTCAAAATATAATTTATACTATCAAAATTTAATTTATTTTAATTTTAATCATATAAGTATTTGTGAATCATTAAATTATTTTAAAAATAATATTTCAATAGAATAAGTGTTAAAATATTTATTTAATAAAAAAAATTAGATTTCTTTTATCATCCTAAGGACTCTTAATTCAATGGTAATAAATGAATTTTTTGGAAGAAGCATGATAATTATGAGAATATTTTTAATAAAAACATTTAAATAGTTTCATAATGTTATTTCCAAAGATAATGGAAAATTTTTATTAATTATATTTCTAGTTTTTCTAGAAAAAAAATCTATATAAATATTACTAACATTTACATGTAAGGACATGACCATAAACAAAACATATTCTAGTTTTTTGAACTAAAATAGACATTTAATGTTCTAGTCAGAGTAAAGCACTCAAGATGGGGTGAATTGAGTTCAAATAAAAAAAATTAGCTAATAAAATTATTAAAAATATCCTCAATTTTGAAAAAAAATATACCATTTAACTAATGATGTATATTTATAAATGTTTTGAAATTAAAAAATATTTCTCAAAGAGTGATTAGTTCATAGTTAAATTAATATGAATTATTATTTTATCTTTTTAAATACATATAGTAAATTAAATTATGATATAAAAACTATATATGATTAAATCGCAAATTAATGTTATGTTTGTTATTGTGAATAAAAATATTGATAAAACTAAAGTTCGTAGGAAAAACAGAATATAAAATATGTTTTTCAATCTCAAGTAGATACATAATACGATCCATGTGGAGATAAAATGCCACCAAGGAGTTTATATATAAAGTAAAATTGATCCACACCCTATATCATGTTAAAAATTAGTATACATAGTGTCCATGTAAACTAGACATCTTCCATAATTTTCATGGGAGTACTAAAATAACTAGGCCACAATGTGACCTCTTGCAATGATATCTGTGGTTGTGAAGTTATAAAAAATAAGGTTTTTGGAGATATTAAACTATCATTATGTTATTCACATGAGTTAATGTGATTTTATAAAAAATAGGCATACACACCATTAATAATGTACAAAAAATACACAAGGAGAGTAAAACTAGATAATGGATTTTAGAAGGATCTATGTGGTTTTCTATGTAGTTTACAACACTTGAAGGATGTGTTAGGAAGAAACTTCAGTCAGATCCTAGAAATAGACATAAAAAAGTGTTTTCTAAGAGATTCAGTTTTCTATATCCCTTATGGTTTATTATTTATAAAATAAACTTTCTTATTTCTTATTATGTTATTGTAAGAAATTATGCAGTTTTTATTATCAGCAAATTTTTTTCATGTATCAATTATTTTTATTTCATGAGTTTCTCTTAGGCTCAAAAGTAGCTCAATATATTTTTTTAGGTTGTACTTTTCTTTTTATTTTGTCATAGATTTATAGAAAACAACATACAAGGAACATATACTTAATACCTCATTCTTTATTTTGACATCCTTTAAATGTTGTTAAAAAAAGACAAAAAAATAATTAAAATAATTAATGATAATATGTTTTATAAATATGACCGTTAGAAATAAATTTGAATTTAAATGGAAACAGATGGAAGGATAGTTTATCAGGACTTTAGGATAATAATGGAGAATTAGAAGCAGTGTCTTCGAATTAGGGAATTATAGAATTTTGAATTCAAATTCGAGTAGTGGGGACTTATGAACGGTAGCTTAGGAATGGTGATTCCATATCGGTATTTTTGTATTTTGGTAGGACTATGTGAAGGTAGGTTAACAATTGTTATCTCATTGTGATAGTTTCTTGTCCTTTGCAAAAAAAATCTCTGTTGATATATGGATAGGATGATGCCTTGGTGAATCATAGTTTTCAAAAATTATGATTCCATGGGTAGCACAACCTAAATTTAACTTTATCCCAATGGTGATATGTACAATAGAGAGTTTACTCTCTTAGTGACTCACACATAGCATTGTTAGTGGTTTCCATATCAACATTAACTCAACCTTAAATGTTTCCCATTCTGAGTCCTAAATTTGAAACATGTCTTATGTTATGAAATACTAAAATAAAATAGTGAGCTTATATGTGATCTTAATTAAGCCTTAGTATACAATAATTTTGTTAATTGAACATAATTAATCATGAGTTTTTATAAATATATCTATATGATTCCAAAAATCTCTCCATTTCGATGAATCAAAATCATATCATTAATTATCCATACATTATAACAAAATACCCAACTAAAAATATTCTAATTAACATATCATACTGATCATGTGAGATTAAATTATGATAATAGACATAGTGAAATTAAATAATATGAAAATCCCATATAGCAAGAAACTATCATCTCATATTTCTCACCCTTTTGGGATTATCAAAAATGAAAATAAAATAATTAGATGAAAAGGAGTAAATTACAAGTGATTAATTACATTGAATACAAAAAAATAGATAATTTATTTAATGATAAAAGGAAAATGCAGTAGATGAGAAAAAAAAAATCACTATAAATATTTATCCTAATAACGTTTTCTCTATGGAAGTATCCATTGGTGTCCTAATCTTATCAGAAGTATCATATGGAGGAACAGCAGGTATAAAAGGATCAAAGTTATATAGCTGATTAATAAGAACATTAAAGTGTATATTAGGTGTATGAATTGATTATAAGTTATATTAATTGTATATTTCCTATGGTTAATGGGTATTAGATAACTATGATCCAGTACTGAAGACTTGGTGAATTATTTAAGGGTTAAATAAAAATGAGAAAAAGGATTAATGGTCACAAAAACTCTAAACTAGGGACAACTAAAAAGTAGATTGATCCTAAAGGAAACATCTCAGTCAGAATTTAAATTGTGAATGCCTCTAGTGCTACAATGGTAGTACTACGAGGATGAAGGTAAGTCATAAAAAGGTTTATAAAACCTATTTTTATCTTCCCACCATTTTATATAACCTTCATAAAATCATTCTTATTCACCATAATTTATTTTAGGGTCGTATTTAGCTCCATGATCTATTTAACATATTCCATGAAGTTCCGTGTAACATGAGGAATCATCATATTTTCATCAAATTAAATTAAATGATTGTATATCTTATACATTTTATAAATCTATTTAATGTAGTATGTAACTTTTTTTGTAATATACTTTTGATATTAGTGGTCCATTTCATGAAAAAAATCCCCATATCATATATATGGTAACAATTCAGTCAAATATATCATAGGTTTTCTTGATTTGTTCCAACCATAATGGTATATAGTTAACCTCTTACTACAGTTAGAATAAATTAAATTTCAAAAGTCTATATAGTAAAAGTAGTATAGGTTGAGGCATTGTTACAAGTATCTTTGAAAACAGATGTTATAATATCCTGATCAAGATTTGGGGGAGGATAATCATCTTTTAGAGACGCAAAAGGGGTGCCTCCAAGTCTTTTTAGATCATTTTATAAAGATGATATATATTCAATGATCAAAATGTTAATTGTAGAAATAATAAAAAATAATTAACAAGTCAACTATTTATATTCATTTACAACAAATTCAATCAATGAAAGAATGTTTTGTTGAATTAGATTAACAACCTTTTCTAAAAGTGTAACTACATCAGTTTCATTGAGACTTGCAACATGAGATGGTTGATGTGGAAGGAACAATCTAACTACTACGCATAACTATTTCATAAATTTTTTGAATCATTATGAGTCACATAAGCTACTAGTACAGGTGCACCAGTAGGAGTAGAAACATGAGAAGGAGCTACTGCTAGAGTAAGTGCTATTTACAGACTTGTTCCAACTACAACTCTTTGAGAATGACATAATAATACAAACATAGATACATTAGGATAAGATTCATTATCATTTGAACCAGGATATTCTAATCCAGAAGTGACATACCTAGGATGAATTTCCAATTCCACATATATCACTTTATAATGAATGATAGTATCAACTATTACCCTTTTTTTACATTTCCCCCATCAATATATACATTCCTTCTATAATAAACCTTTTCATTAATAGGAGATACTATAATTTCAACTTAAACATGACCTTCTTCATGGATATGAACTTCAATATCTCTTTACTCAAACACAATTTACTCAGGAGCTTCATGGGATTCTGAAAGTAATTCATGATCCACTAAATCATTTTTTGAAGGATTTATAGACTCAAAGGATATATATTATGATTATTATGTTGTTAAACAATTCCTCGATCATCATTAGGATGGTTGGATATTCTATTAGATTCACGACTTCCTCCTTTATCCTCATTATTTTCATCACCTTCATCATTTTACACTTTATCACTATCAATCTCTACATCTTCATCACCATTAGACTCATAATCTTCCTCAAATCCACAATTACTAAAATATTCAACATTATGTAATTAATTAGTGTCATCATGATCATCATCTGGAAGGAGAGGTTAGATTGTATAAAAAGGATTAGGAAGGACAATAGGTTCATAGGTTATTGTTTTTGGACTTCATTCAACATTTGGGTAACCTCTATAATACATATGATATTATTCTCCTGGATTTTCTTCATTTTCATATTCTTCTTATTCATTCAAATAATTCAATTCATCATGTGGTCCTAGCCTAGGATCAACCATGTATCTTGGACTAAAGGGGTTCCTACACTACCAGAAAAAATGGCTTTTGCGCCTGCCGAAACAGGTGATCGCCATTGGCGGTCGCTATAGAGAGTATTAGCGACTGCCATTGGAGGCTGCTAATGTCGACATAAACTGGGCGGGAATTTTCCCGCCCCCCTCCTTCCCCTACCGCTGCATTTTCCCGCCCCCGCCTTCCCCCGCCGCTGCAACGCCCCAAACGCCGTGAGACCTCCCCCGCCGCCGCCATGCCGCCCTTGGTCACCCCCATAAAAACTGTGAATCACCTCCCGTAGCCTTTCCTTACCCGCTGTGAGAACTCCCCCATTGCTTCCTTGCCACCCAATCCCTCACCGACGCACCTACCACTCACTCCGGCAACCGTAGATCCGCCATGGCCGGCGACCCGAGCTCACATCCACTGGTCATCCCGGAGGGTTCATCACGCCGCACACACCTACTGTCCCGCAGGTATGAAATCTATATTTTTTAAACGGACCAAGAGAGACCTCCATTGGTGGTCTCTATTGTTCTTTACCGACGAAGCAACAGCGACCGCCAAAAGCGGTCGCAAGGCGGCCGCTACAGCCCTTTAGCGACCACTTTTGGCGGTCAATAAATGTCTTTATTCTAGTAGTGCTAACAGGATAAAATACCTCATAAATCTTATTGTTGTCTTCAACCCGCTATTTCTTCCAAGAATTTAAATTTACCTTCATCCTCTACCAAATGACCATTGTAAATGAAAACCCATCACATTCAATTACTGATTCATCATCCTCATTCACCAAACCTTTTAATTTAGTCACTGTAGAAATAAACATTGGATGAAAAAAGGGATTTGACATGGATTGGGGTTTTATCATTTACTTTATATTCACAAATATTAAGCCAAAAAGCTGAATAATATGTTCTTCCTGCATCAGTTATAACAAATATATATCTTGGTATTTGAGAAAGGAAAAAAATCCCATTTTCATGGATAAAACTAGTTCTTAATTTTTTTTAACAATAACAATTTTTCACAATTACGCTACGTAGATGTTGGTATTATAGAAACTCTATTTCTAGTATGGTATATAAATGATTTCTAAAAACTAAAAATATAACTATGATGAGGTGCATACCTTTATAATCATTGAAAATACATTGATTAGGCACATTCAAATATTCAGCCCACTACATTGAAGAAAATGAAATTCTGGTACTATTTATCTAAACTTTAATCCAAAATTATTCTATTCTTTAAATTATAAAATCCATATACAAATAAAAATCATTAACAAGATTAGGATAAAATAGTCTCTTTTTGTAATAAAACCATTCCAACCACCGTTGTTCTTCCAAAACATTCATCATGAGAGTCTTTCTTGGAAATTTCCATTCAGAAGGAACATAATTTTTAGAAATGATGATTTAGCTCGAGATTTCAGGATTGATAAGTTTTGGATTAGGTTTACTGGATTCACATTAATACTTATTAGAAGTATGTGAATCATCCAATGACTTCTGAAAGACATGATTAACACAATCCATTAGTTATATTTGAATGTTTCAGTTAAATGGAGAAGGATGACATTTTATTAGAGAAGAATATGAGAGATGGAGTGTGAGAGTAGCCATGTGATTTGGATTGATATGAGTATTTTAAATAATTGAATTATAAATTTAAAAATAATAAATTAAGTCTAATAAAATATGAAACAAATAATGTTGAAACATTTTAATTTCTATATTAGAAATTAAGAAAGTATAAAATGGTGGGACACAATGGCGAGTCCTATCGATGAGTCATCAATGATGAGATATTAATAGTGAGCCATAAATGGTGATTAATCAAAAGTGAGTCATCAATAGTGATTCATCAATTGTGAGTCATCAACATAAAGACAACAATGATGAGTCACTCATATTTGATCATCCAAAACACATGTCTGATGTAACTCATTATTTATAAATTTAATGACTTAATAAAAATATCCCCAATCTAATGTTCAGTTTCAATGAATTATACATATATATAACCATTTTTATGATGATCTCTAAAAATGTGATGTCTTACATCTATATGTTTTCTCTGTCAATGTGAATTTTTATTCTTAAAAATAATTAATAGAACTTGTCTCATCATTGTTTATAAGGATCTGTCTAAATTGATTACCATATTCTTGTAACGTGTGTTTTATCTAAATTATTTGAGAAAAATAACTACTAATAGCTATGTATTCAGCATTTAAAGTAGTTAATTGAAGTTATATTTTATTCTATCTACACTAGGAAATGAGAGACGTTCCAAAAAAGTTAAATGTTCCATTGGTTCTTTTTCTATCTAACATGTAACCACGAAAATCATCATTACAATAACTAACATAGATAAATAGTCATCTTCAATGGTATAATAGTATTAATATGGTATTATAGATAAGATATTTCTAAACTCTTTTAATAGATTGTAAATTTATCTCTTTTTGGTTTTCTAGAAAATGAGCAGACATGCATGCGTAAACACAATATCATATTCTCTCGCTATTAGGTAGGTAAAATATCTAATAATTACATAATATTTTCATTGGTCTAAAAATATTTTATCTTCATCAAGATATCATTTAAAGGTGGTATGCATTGGAATATCAATACATTTAGTTATATCCAATATTAAACATTTTAAAGAGTATATAGTATAAGTACATTGATATAATATAAAATCTTCATCATTTTAAAAAATTTGAAATCCAAGAAATAATTTTATTTCACCCATTAAACTAATCTAAAAAAACATTTTATTTATTCATGAAAAATACATACATAATGAGTTTTTTTAAGAACCAAAAATAATACCATCAAAAAATATTTGATGAACTTAAAAATATTTAGAAACAGAGTTGTATCATAAATCTATTTAGTAAAACCACTAGAAATAAGAAAAGTAATGATACTATCATACCAAGCTCTTAGAGCATATTTTAAACCATAAAATACTTTTTCTAATTTAAAAAAATTATTTAGAGAATGAGGGTTTTTATAACCCAGGTTTGTTCAAAAAAATAAATTCTTCAACAATATAACTCTTTGGGAATTCACTTTAGACATCCATTTGGTAATGTTTTAACTTTATAAGTGTTCCATAAACAATATGTATTTTATTTGATTCATGTTAGGATATAGGTTCAAAAAAATCCTCATAGTATATTCCTTGGTCATGAACATAACAACGGGAAACATGTCCAGATTTATTTCTTACTATAGTACCAGTATCATCCACTATTTTTCTCAGCACCCAATTAGTTGCTATGATAAAGGATTCTATAAAACTATTGAAAAGTTTCCATACAATGTTTCTTTCAAATTGGTTTAATTATTCATTCAAAAACATCAATCAAACATTATCATTAATGTTCTTAGGCTCAAGAATTGACTAAAATACTTGATGTTCAACCTGGTTTCGTAGAGATGCTCTACTTTTTTTCCTTTTTCGAGGTCACCAATTACTGCATCTAGAGGATGGATTTTATGGGTTATAACAGATCTATAGAAATAAGAGTTTGTTACTTCATGGTCCATAAACATCTTCATAATACATTTTCATAGAATCTGGAGATTTTGTTGAGATGAATTTTTATAATTATTCAATAGTAGAATCATAAGATTTGGGATTTATGTATAGACTAGATAGGCAATTTTCAATATTTACTAGGAAGGTTTTAGAACCATGTGGATCAGTTTTAGAAAACATAAAATGATCATATTCTTCTACACACATGGTTCTCTAATTAAAGACTCCAATGTATTTACTAGAATTTGAATACACTATGAAAATACCATCATCATTCTTGGAGGAAAAATTATAAATATGGTCTTTTGTATTGATAGAAAATACATTGAAACCAAAAACAGCGATGTAATTAACCAAGGGTTTCCTATTTATCCATATATAATAGAATGTTTTAATTATGATAGGTCTAATTATAACTATATTTATTATATAACAAGTTGTGTTCAGAGCATCTACCCAAAAATAAATAGGTAGATCATATTCATTATTCATAGTTAGAGCTATTTATTATAAGGTTATATTTCCCTTTTTATACACACTATTCTACAAGGGATTCAAAGGAATATAAAAGTTGGGAATACCACCATATTTTGAGAAATATTATTATAACTATTTATTTTCAAACACACAGAAATTATAACTTCATAAGGATTTTCTCCTATGTCCACTTATGATTTTACTAATCGAGAAAACATGGTGATATAAAATATAGCCTAACTTTTATGAGTTAAAAATGAGGTCCAATTATTCCTAGGAATGTTATATACTATAAATAAGACATAGTGCTTCCCATTTAAACATGAAACTCTAGAAGTTCCAAACAAATCCATGTGAACCAACTCCAGAGGTTGAAAATTTGAAACCTTTTTCATTGGTTTGAATGATATTTTATTCTATTTTTCTTTTTTTAAAAGGATTATTAACTTTATCATTCCTAAACTCTAGTTTAGGTAGATCCTTTACTAATTCTTTTACAGTAATCATTATTTGAGAATGACTGTTATGATTTCATATTCTTCTATTCTAGGGCCAAGACTATTTTTGAAATGATCTTAATAAATAAACATTTAGCTAGATAGAATAATCCAAATTAACAACATATATATTTTCATTCCTAAAAGCAGTGATGAATAAATCATTTTTAGGAATGAAAACATTAGAAGCATCTTTTTTAAATTTTAAATGAAATATATCATCACATAACTAAGAAATACTATGAATATTTAACATTAGACCATCAATAAATAGAAATTTAGAAATTAAAATCAAGTTAGTGTTATTGATATTTTTAAGGCTAGTATTTTAACATTTTGCATTGTCAACAAATGTGACATGTCCACCTACAATATTGATATAGTTCTTGAAAAAAGTGTAGTACCATGTCATGTGTATTTTACACCCACAGTCTAAGTACCATAAGATTTTATAGGAACTCTTCATGCATCTTTCCTAAAAATAAAATTTTACCAATAAAGGACATTGATAACCAGATATGTTTGGGTCTAGTAAAATTATTAATTAAAAATTAAAGAAAAAATATTTTCATCATCAGTTTCATATTAGTAGTTTGTAAATTTTTTTAGAAAATATACTATATCATGTTCAAAATAACTAGTAGTAGTATAAGATGTTCCACACCTAGAACATGCATTAAATTTTCCTAAACTATAAATAAAATGGAATTTTCCTGATTTGGATACAACATTATTTTTTAACAAAATTATTCCCTATGTTAATTGAAAATACTAGTAGTATAATAAGGGGAAAATTAGATACCAATAATTTAAACTACGGTACCTTTACCATTTTTAAATTTCAATAAATCCATTTTAACTTTTCCTTTATATTTTTTTGTTCTTTATTCTCATTAATTATATGAGCATTATTTTTCTATTTAATAGTATTTTCATATTTAATAGTAGCTGAAATATAATTCTATTTTATGAGTGACTAATATTTATCCTTCACCATATTTCAGGTATCCTAAAGAATTTTATAATATTCAAACATTTAATCACTAGTTATATTTTCAAAATCAGATTCACATTCATCTCATGAATAATAATAATTATTTGTAGAAGATTACAGGGTTTCATTGGATGTGTTTTGAGTAAAGTACGTGTTAGCTTAGTCACCCTTTTCATCATGAGATGATTCAGATTCACTAGAGGTACCATTATAAGAACTCCAGTTAGCCTTCATATTCTTTTTTCTCAGATTATTTGGATTATATTATTTCTTTTTAACCATAGATTGGGATAGTCATTATTTACATGTCTTCTTGAGAACTCTTATAAATGCTCTCATTGGTTTAATTATTCATTTTCAACTTCTTTTTTAGTTAGGTTTGTTGTTATACTTCCATCTATTTCTAGGATTTCTATAAAACATATTATTTTGGAAAATATTCATAAATATTATGGATAGTTGATCAATTTACACCTCTCTAACACTTGATGAATCTTAACTATTGTAACATTCAGTAGAAATATGACTTTTCCATTTTTGTTGGATGAAGTGGTTTTGAAATACAATTAATTTCTTTTTGGTTCATCATATTCTCTTTTTTTTATCATTTATCTCTTCTTCATATGTCATTAGTTTTCCAATAAGATCCTTAAAATTTGTGAATTTATGTCACAAGACTCTCTAATTGATACGAATATCCATCTCCACCATTTTGGAAGACATCTCAGGATCCTCATGATTTATTCTATTTTAGTAACTATATTTCCCAGTGATATCATTGCATTTAATATCTCATTGAACGTGAGATACATGTCAATGATTGGATCATCTATATATTTTTCGATATTACTATATTTAATTGTTTATATGTTAAGCCTCATTTCCATAACATTAGTGGTCCGTTCATGTGAAACAACTATTGTATACCATATTTCAATGGCTATTTTACATGAAAAAACAAATAGATTTATTCGTCAATGAGAGAACAATATAATGAATTCCAAAATTTTAAATTACTATTTTAGTCTTCCTTAGTGGTGTAATCCCATGAATTTCTAGAATATTCATCAATATTATATTCATCAATTATAAT
This sequence comes from Viscum album, assembly GCA_963277665.1. NCBI lineage: Eukaryota > Viridiplantae > Streptophyta > Magnoliopsida > Santalales > Viscaceae > Viscum > Viscum album. Next base: position 1,738,950,032 of record OY728145.1, read on the forward strand.
ATAGTAGATTTCAAATCCCATGTTTTCAATATGCATTTCCATTTTGTGTTTCAACTGAGCATTCTTTGTGACATTAAAATAGGGTGGTATATTAGTAGCAACAAAATCATTTATATTATACATGTTAAGAATAAAATAAAGTTACAATAAACTATAAATGTGGAAGTGACAAGAATTTTGGTATCCTAAAAAACTAAAATCACAGTTGAAAATAATTAAGATGATGGAAAATATTGAAACTCAGAATGTACGAAACCATTTGATACCAATTTGTTTTAATATTATGACACTCAAGAGTGGGGTAAATTTAGTTCCAATATAAAATTTTCTATAAAACACATATTTCAAAAATCCAAAATTTTTAAATACAAAAAAATAGACTTTCTAGCCAAAGTAGTGGATTTATAAAATTTTTTGTCTTTTAAAATATTATTTAAAAAGTGATTAGTTCTTAGTTAATGTAATATGAATTATTATTTAAACATTGTAAATCAATATTCATAATCAAATATTGATATAAATAATGTCTAAGAAAAATTGTCAACATAAATTGAAGTTTTATGAAGTGAATAATTAATAGAGAGAAAAATAAACATTGTTGGAACACTGAAATTTAAAAATAGAGGTTCAGTATTATGTAGAGACATAATCCACTCCACTTGATGATCACCTAACACCAAGCATTTTATATATAAATTAACTCTGATCCACAACCTGGATTATGTTAAAAAAAAGTATACACGATGTTCATGTCAACTAGACCTCTTTCCCAATTTTCATGGGAGCTCCATAATAACCTTTCCACTCATGGACCTCTTCTACTCTTATCTGTGTGAGTAAAGATTTAAAAACAATATTTGTGATGATTTTATTTTATCATCCATTTATTCATATATGTTAGTTAGTGTTTATAAAAAAAGACACACACACTTTATATTCGTAATGTAATAACGATTCACAAGTATATAAAATATATATATATATAAGAGTTTATAATGAACTGTGAGATTTTCTATGTAGATTGCAACTCTTAAGGGATGTGCTGAGAATAATCATTAGTCGTCTTCTGTAAATACAAAGAAAAATAGAGTGTCATGAGAGAATCTATTTTCTATATCTAGCGTGGTTAATGAATTGTGTGATGAGATCTACTTATTTAATAGTATGTTTCTCAAATAATTTATTTCATTTTATTTCTTAGAAACTATTATATGTGAATCTACACCATGATGTTCTTGATTTATTTGCCGGCACATGAGAAACTCAGTTTAATTTTCAATTCATACTTTTCTTTTGACCTTGTCATAGCTTTATACACTACAGCACAAACGGAGCATGTATCTCATACCTCGTAATATATTATGAAATATATTAAATGATTTCTAAAAAATATAAACAATTTCATTAAAATAAAGGAGGGTACTGAGTTTCATAAATATAACCATTGGAAATAATTTTTAAATTAGATAATAAATGAAGGAATGATGGTGTCTCAAATCGGTAGGTCAGGAATGGAAACTTAGATCCAGTGTCTAAGACATAGATAATTTTTCTATCTTGAACAGAAAGTTGATACTATTGACATACTAAACATAGCTCAGGTACGGTGAGTTAGGATAGGTAGTTCGGTTTGTTTGTGTGTCGATGTGGTAGTATGTCAACTATAGGTAGCTCATTATGTTTTTGTCTCATCATTTACAAAAAATAATCGTTGATATATTGGTTGGATGATTTATTAGTGTCTCATAGTTTTATAAAATTCTAATGCTTTTAGTAGCTCATCATATCAGTATGTTGATGCCAATGGTGAGATATCTCACATTAATATATCTATATGGGTGACTCATACATATCTTTGGCAGTGAGTCCATATCAATGGTAAATCAACCTTAAAATATTCCCATCATAAGTGAAGAATTGGAAACCAATCTTAGGTTATTAAAAACAAATATAAATTATTAATATTATTTGTAAACATAATTAAACCCGAGTAAACATAATTTAACTTAATTGAAGATAATTTTGTGTGGTTTGTGAGCATTAATACTAGAGGAGTTGAAGAAAATGACTATTTCATATTTTAGTGTAAAATAATAAGTAAAATATCTTCAAATGTAAACCCACAATTTATATGGGGACACATATAAAGTATGTTTTCACACTAATGTAATCCTTATTAAAATAAAACATTGTTTATTTTTATAAATAATATGCTCAATTATCCCCTCGACCCCGTACATTTCATTACTCCCCATTAAAAACATTATTTTAATTAATAATTAGTATGAGAAGAAAGTAATATATAGTAAATTAAATTATTTCAACTTTTATTCTATTTAAAAATCATATAAAATATTTTTCATATCATTCCATTTTACATATTAAAAGTATTCATCATTTAAATAATAACATTTACATACAGTTTAAAAATAATGTTATTCTCATAAAAATCATAAGAAAACTTATTAGATATATTTATGTAACATGGAAAATCATTTTACATATCACTATTATATATAATTTATCACTCTTGACTACATATATGGTAAACATCATATTTTCATTTCGATTACCCAAAACATTACATTTCGTTAATCTCATAGGAGAAACATTATCAGTTAACTACATATCATTACCCAATCTGTTAGAGATGTATAATTGGATAAACATTTGATGGTTTATCATGAAACCATTAATGCTAATAAAAATTTTCTAAGAAAAATAACATAATATTATCACAAGAAGATTTCATAAAATAGTCATTCTCAAGGGACATAAATTTTCCATTATGAATTCATTTCTCGTTTTAATGAAGTTGTGCACTCATAAATGAAAACATATTATTTGAAAATAAAATATAAAAATGTACTACGAATATATAAACATTAAATATTCATGAAATTGGGATATTTATTTCTTTCATATATTAAAAATAAAAAAAATTCATTTGGATTTACTAAAAATGGTTGAATGAGTAACTATAAAAGGTAACTTTAAAAGAAATTTACTTTCCTTGAGTCTGAATCATCATGTCTAATATTTATCTCCCTGAATAAAGAAAACTATATAATAATTTACTTTTCTATGAACATTTATAAAATTAATTATTTATTTTATATCACTTATGAGAATATTATAACAATCCTTAAATTATTTATGTTCATGTCATACAATTGGATGATATTCGATACATGAGTCCAAAATTGATTTTGTATGTTTTTAATAGTTAAAGTGCTCATAATTAAATGATCATAATAATAATATTCAAGAAATTGTTATTATTATTTTACATAAATTATAAATTTAAATCCATCCAAATAATAGGGATATGAAAAATGAACTATGTTACAATCACTGAGATTGTGAGATGTATGTCAGAATTAATAACGTTTCTATTTTTCATTAATGACTATAGAATAAAGGCATGTATCATTTAAACGTTCCAAAATTATCATAATTTAATTTATATCATGTTAATTAATTATTAATACTTATATATTTCAATTTTTATATGGGGTGAAGAAAAATGGAAAATATCACTTTGTAGAGGTGATAATTAACAAATACACATGAGTGTCATTATCATTTTTCTGTGCATTGAATGTTAAAAAATAAAACGATATAATATCTTTTTATATAGATAAATATTTCATTTATAAAATATAGTAACATTAATTGCATCATTATCAGTTGTTCTGAATAATGGTGATTGAATATGAATTATATTGGTCTGTGAGGTGGTAGTTCTCCATAAATAACAATGATAACTTCTTTTCCCATTTGATTGAAGTGGAGATGGATTTAATTGATGATATTGAAAAAATAAAATATATATATATATTAATTATACATCATTTTCTATTTCATCTTTGTGAACACTATTATTTGGTGTTGGAATAAGAATCAATATATAAATTGTTAATTAAAAAGATGCATTTCATTATGAAAATTGCCTTTTCATAACACCTTAGTACAAAAATTGACATCATTCTATATAACAATATTCACTATAATTTGGGAATAAATACTAGGAAGGAATTTTGTAAGATACTGGATGAAGAAATAGGTTTTAATGTGTAAAAGAATGGAATAATAGGTTACCATTTATATAAGGGTGGAGGGGCACTTTTGGAAGTCCTCGAAATATTAAATATATATAAAATATTTTTCAATTTCATAAGAACCCAATTGGTTTATTTTAAAAAATTTATGATTTTGGGTTGAATTAATTTCATTGAATGATAATTGGACATGTATTTACTATTTTTTAATCTTTACATTTTGACTTTAACCCCTATTTATCATTTTTAACTCTTACCATGAACACATCTATTATTACATGTTTTTGGTCAATATAGATACTATAAAATGAAAAATGAACAATAAAAAAATCATAGATGAAATTTCCAAAAGTCTAACAACAATTTTTCATATTTTAAGTTTTTAATGAAATTTATTTCATTTAATAAAATATTTTTTATTTTAACAAATGATTAATGTCGATTTTGACACTATTCATTACATGACTTTTTGAAAATATTTTAATAACAATATATATTTTAAAAAAATTACACATCCATAATAAGTAAATTTCATCAATAAAAATCATTTATGACACCAATTATATAAATAATAATTATTTTAATATTTTTACTCTCATTTATTTGATATATCAATTAATTAAAAAATTATAGTATCATCATTATGTTATTTTTGAGGTCATTATTTATTCAGATAAAATTATGAAATACATTTACATGATCAATATAAATATATATGAATTAAAATTTATATCTATAGAAGAATATATCCCCTATATTAACCAATATTAAAAATATTTCACTTCATAAAACTAGAGTATGACAAGCTTGATTCTTTTAAAAAAAATATTATATAATTTATAATGTTATCCATTAGACTATAAATGATCACACAACCAATAATTGAATAATTAAGGAAGAAAAATAACAATCTAATAATGTTATGAAATTACTATGGTCATTTTATAATAATTATTAATGGTTCAGACCTCTTCGGTCCATTGCATTGATTAAATCTAGTGTTATAGATGTTCTAGTAAGTCATGGTATCTTATTCCCCACACATTGCCAAATTTCTTGTTCATAAATAGTGTTTCTAGAATAGTAGGCTATTTATAACATTAGTCTTCTAACACCAGACTTCCAATAGTAGCCATCCAACAACAACCATCCAACAACAGCCTTCCAACAATAGCTTTTCATCATGAACATTTTTCCTATTCCAAATTTGTATTCCATGAATAGTGTTTCCATAATAGTAGGCTATTTCAAATAATAGACTTCCAACATCTGCCTTCCAACAACATCCTTTTTCCTTTACCAAATTTTTAGTTCAAGAAAATAGTTGCTAGACCAGTGAGGTTCTACAATGTATCCAGACCGATGAGGTTTTCAGACCAGTGAGGTTCTACAATGTTTCCAGACTGATGAGGTTTCCAGACCAATGAGGTTCTACAGTGTTTTCAGATCGATGGGGATTCCAGACCAGTGAGGTTCTATAGTTTTTCCAAAACAATGAATTTTTTTGACGAGTGATGTTCTATAGTGTTTCCAAATCAGTGAGATTTGCAGACCAGTGAGGTTCTACAGTATTTCCAGACCAGTGAGGTTTCCAAAACAATGATGATCTATATTGTTTCTAGACCAGTGAGGTTTCTAGAACAGTGAGGTTCTACATTTCTTTTAGACCAGTGATGTTTCTAGACAAGTGAGGTTCTAAAATATTTGATGAACAGTGAGGTTTCTAGATCAATGAGGTTCTATAGAGTTTCCAGAATAGTGAGGTTTCTTGATCATTGAGGTTCTATATATTTCCAGACCAGTGAGGTTCAATAGTGTTTCTAGCCTGGTGAGGTTTCTAGACTAGCGAGGTTCTATAGTGCTTCTAGACCGGTGTGGTTATATAATGTTTCTATAACAGTGAGGTTTCTAGACCATTGTGGTTCTACAGTGTTTCCACACCAGTGAGGTTTCCAGAACAGTGAGGTTCTATAGTATTTCTAGACTAGTAAGGTTTCAATAATGGTGAGACATCTTACACTTTTTAAAACATCATGTTCGGTGTAGAATGTTTCTAGCTTCCCACAGTTTCACCCCTTTGACGTTTCATTTGACATAAAATACATTTTGGCCTCATTTTAAGGGCTTTAAGGCCGAATCAAATACCATAACTCCTATATTAATTTTCATAAGGGTCAGGATTCTTTTACATGGTCAAACCGCATGGTTTAATGTGATCTTATTTTAATGTTAAATCCAATGTACCTTTAATCAACTATGTAAATATTTTAGAGGGACAACATATCTTTCTCCATTATTTTACATTCTTTTTTACCATGTGAATTATTCTCAAACCTCTCTTTCTTCCCCTTAGATTGGTGCGATCAAACCGTAATCATCATATCATTTCCCCTTTGAAGTTTCTTCCTACTGCATGTGCACCCCCTTTTTGATGTAGGTAGAAAGTGTCGATCCATCATTGATAGAAGGTATGATCTACCTCTATTTTTTCTTTTCTTAAATCCTTCCTTTCCTATTTCTCCTTAACATTATATATCATCTGATCTCCATGACTCTAATTGAGTTTTATTCAAGGTCAGATGGTGCGATCATGTTACGAAATACATTGGTGGATACAGTTGTCACGTGGGAGGATATCATAATCCTTTGTGTGAATTGTTCTCATCTAATGAAAATAAAGAAATGTCTGAGGTACGGGACTCATTACTTCTCTATTATTTTATATGAAAATATAGATGCATCATGTTTTATTCTACTGGATCACAATGTAATGGACATATTAAATTTTAGAACCAGATAAATAAATTATTATCGATTATATTTTATTACCTCTTTTTTCATGATTTTGTGATATATATTCTCTTTCTGTTTAGATTTTTGTTCTTGATGAAAATTGGTAATGAATGAAAATCTGGAATTAATTGATAAATTTTTGGCTAATAAACAAGAGGAATGTAAATGAATCTGGTTTTGGTCATTGTAATTTAATGGTAATCAAATTGATGTAGTAAGCCTGTTTAATCAATTTGTGATAGATTATATTTTAGGCTACCCATATTTGGAACCTTAAAATAATAAATTTGTTAACTCAAGATTAATTAATGAACATTATATTTGATAAAAATATAATTCCTTATAGGATTCTGAGTAACCCACTTTCTTAAAAAGGTCATGAGCCTTATTCATGGAGCTGTGAGAGCTCATTTTGTTTAAAGGTTGGATGCCTTGTTTGAGGTTCTAGATCCCAATTTATATGTTGTTTGTTTTCATACTTCTTGTGTTTTTATTTGAGCCTGTACGGTTGTTGTGATATGTGGGGGAAGGGAGGCCTAATGGATTTGGTAGCAATTGATGCCTAGAGTGGAAAGATGCATCAGTTTATGCATGTGGGTGTCAGGGAGGACACCATAGATGATGGAACAGGTTGGATGTGAATGTTTGGATGATTTATATTTCATGTTGGTTGTTTATCTTCTATATTTTCCCTAGTTCTCAAGTAAGATGGGTTGACTACCCTCCTCACAAAAGGGGAGAAGACGCATGTTGTATGCCATGTGCTTTATGTGTTTAGCTTGTTGATGGAGGATGTGCCTACACTCTTGCAATAGGTGTAAAGGGCTCGGTAGGTAGTTTATCTACTCACCGTGTTGATCCCCCTTGTGTTTAGTAGCTTAGAATTTTTTTCTAAAATACCTAAGAATATGGGAAATTAGTAAAGTTGTTAATAAATGATTGAATAAATGATGTTATCTCATGGGGTTGGAGCATGCAGAGATGAAAAGATTATGTAGCAATTTAATGGAATAGTTGACTCTGGTTGTGATTCTAATGAAATATAATGTGAAAATTGTTAATAGTTAATTAATGTTTAAATAATTATTGAACGTTATGTGAAACTGATAAAAAGGGAATGGAGGAATGTAATCAATCTCTTTAAAATGGTTGTGTGCTTATAGGATGCCTAATATTAGAAGTGGCAACTGAGTTTCCAAGATACATTAACTATAAATGAGTGTAAGACCAGGTTATTCCCATAGTATGTTTGTGAGATATAGTATATTCTATATTTTTGTGTTTATATATTCTACTCCACCCCATCAGTTAGGGAAACTGACACCCCATGGATTCTAAGGCCTGGGGGTGTTTTCCCCATAATTCTGACTAAAGGATGGATGAATGAATAACCCATTTGTCCACACTCCCTTCTATTGATAATTACATGCATTTGTAGAAAATATTAGTTAGTTGTCTCGATATATGTGTGTAGAGGGCTGTAATGGCATGTGGTTATTCACGCACATATATTCTAGATATAGTTTCCTATTTACTACTATAGTTATAACGTGTATAGGCTGTGATGGCTTCAAGATCCTTACATAGAGAATGGGCTATAATGGCTTGATGAATAATTCACATTGTATGACACACATTATGTGAGCTTTGGTTTCTCTAGAAAACTCCCTGGTTACATTTCATGTGTGGAAGTTATGTTTTGTGGCATGAGGTGCATGTTGTGGTGCTCTCCTCAGGTGTTTGTGGGCAAGACTTTTTGGAGAGGGATGATTTGGACGTGCGACATTGGAGAAAAGTGAAGAAATAGGAGGGATGTAGGAGCTGGGAACCCTTGATATTATTTATTATATTATATACCCCTGAATTGGATACATTGTTAGAGTATCCATGGTGAGGTTGGGAACATAGTTTACCTATTTATGTGATGAGTTGGTTTCACATGTTATTCACCGTGCTTTAGCATGCATTCATTACATTTTCACGATAGGCTTCAGGGAGGATCCTATTGAGTATATTGTTATACTCATCATAAATATATAAACTATTTTTCAGGACACTTGGAGAAGGTTGGAGATCAAGCTAGTTTTTACTTTCTTTGGGTTGCAGGAGATGTTCAGGCTTGTGGTTGATGTTGTTTTACTTTCCATTGGTACATTCAGTTTTCCTATTTAGTTATAGTAGTTTTTCATGAAGTTATATATGTGTACTTGGAATTTTCATTTATATTGTTGTCTGAGATGGAGTTAGTTGCTTTATATCTTATTTCTCTCTTTTACATGTCTTCTCTTAGAGGTTAATTCCTCCCATTTGTGTGTTTAAAATTTCCTTAATCCTAGTTTCCAACCTGGGGACTACTAGAGGTTGTACTTAGGGGGTCATTATCTCTTTTCTCACATTTATGACTCCAGGAGTGGTACACCTTATTGGGACAGGGTCGTGACAAAGTGGTATAAGAGGTCAGGTTGAGGGATATGATGAATTTTGGTGTTAGGCACATGCGAGGTTGCATGGGATGGTCGGGAAATGGTGTAAGTCATGTTTATAAACTATTGTAAACACTAGTGACTTGATGAGACATAGGAATTTAGGACCCCTTATGATCAGATGCATGATCCTTTAAGTTTACAATTGCTACATGATGAGGTGATACTAATTTTAGGGTAAAGGCCTAAGAATGGATCACACATCATTTCTCATTATGTCAGTGATTTAAGGAGTGGACCTTGGGATAGGTTAACCTAAAATGAATAAAATGAATAAAAGGAAAAATTAATTAATTAATGCTAGTCTTCCATATTCTAGGTTTAAGAGTTCTAACTATTTGTTATTTTTTAGGTATGGATCCGAGTCTAAGTCCCCGTCAGGTTCTCATAGAAGATGTCTAGATGGCTTTGCCAAAATATCGTCGTAGTGTAGATATTGACGATGATGACACTCGGAGGAGGTCACTCTGAGAGTTTCAGTGACACAATATGCAGAAGTAAAAGGGATCTTTTTCTAATGAAGTTAACGAGGACTGGTTGGAGGAGGCTGAGATAGGCTTCATTATGATCCTTGATAGAAAGGTTTATTGGGTTCTTTGGTTATGACAATTCTTTGTAGAGTAGTGAGGTAGTGGTGGTTCTTGTTCATTGAGGATCATGAGGATTCAGTGATCTCATTGGAGGAGTTCCAATACATTTTTAGAGTCAATTTTCTTTCTTGGACCACGAATGCACCCAGTCGTATGGAGGTTCTTACCCTTCAATAGGGGAGCTCTAGTGTGCAACAGTTTGTAATCCATTTCAAGAACATTTTAAGATATAATTTGGACTTGTTTCATGATGAGGAGGCCGATGCAAGGATTTTTGGGGAGCCTTTTTGACCACAGATCTAGCACTAGGTCCCAAAATTGAAGTTAAAGATATATTATGAGGTGCCGGTGAGGGCAATGGTCATTGATGGGACATTGGCTAGAACCCGATCATCACGAGAGAGAGTCATCAAGATTCCTCACGAAGAAGAGTTGTGGTGTGGGGATCATGATTTTTAGGAAGAAGTGTTTCCATTCATCTGGGGGTAGGTCCTAGCCCTCAACATCTTGTTTCTATGGGATGGTAGCTCTTAGGCCTATGCAAAGGGACCAGGAACATGTTTTTCATCTGGAGGGTTAGGTCATTAGTAGTGAGAGTGCCTGACGTTTCTGAGAAGTCATCGTGCACCAGGTGTTCCGCTCCACATTCCTCTTCTAGGGATGATTCTACCGAGGAAGCAGCAACATTTTCCCCCAACATTGGGTCAGAAGAGAGCAGATAGGGAAGGAAGATAACTACCCCGTGATGCTCCTCATCTATAGAGAGTAGAGTGCATCCATGGTGGTGGTCTTCCTTATGGTCATATATGTCATGGAGGGGGTCACGGTCAGCATTATGAATTAGTGTTTCCAATGACCGACGAGCTAGACATCATTCAAGGTAACCTTGTCTTGTATTCTACTTGGGTGTATGCCTTGTTTTATTTAGGTGGGACAGACTCTTTCATATCACCTGCCCTTTTCCATGATTTGGGACATGATGTAGAGAGGCTTCATGTGCCCTTGGGGCTTACTATGTCAATTGGAGGTCGAGCTAACTTGTTTAATATATGTAGAGATAGTGACCTAGTTCTTTTGATGAACTTATCTTGGATCCATTTCCTATGGTTATAGATAAAACCAATGATGTCATCCTTGGCATGGATTAGTTTTATTTGGTGCAGGATATCGGGGATTTCTTCATGTGGTAAGTGGTATTCATTAATGTAGATGGAGAGCAAGAGGTGTTTTTTTGCGAGCGAGTCAGTCAGATGGGTCAGAGGTGTGTTTCGTCCTTATCACCCACAATGGATTTTCTGATGTTGTGTTCTTCATAGGTTCATCAGTTTTAGTTTCCTAGGGTGGTAGAAGACTAACCAGATATTTTTCAAGAATAGGTTGTATCATTTTCCCCATAATGAGATATCGAGTTTGGGATCGAGAATCAACCAGGAGCATATCCTATCTCTATGTCTCTATATAGTATTCCCCCTTCAGAGTTATGAGATCTACATATATTGCTCGATGGCCTATTACAGTGATGGTGTGTTTGGCAGACTTTGTCACTGAGAGGTTCACCTTTTTTGTTCATGAAGAAGGTTGAAGGAAGTTTGTGGTTGTGTATCGATTATCATCGCTAAAACAATGTGACAGTGAAGAATCACTATCCTCTTCCACAGATTGATGTTCAATTTGATCAAATAAAGGTTAATGTTGGTTCTAAATGATCTAATTGGGTTTAGGATATCATCAGATGCATGTGAAGGATGAGGATATCATGAATACTATTTTCTGTTGTAGTCAAGGGCATTATGAGTACATTGTAATGATTTCAGGTGTGACGAATGCTCAAGCTATGTTCATGAGAATGAAGAACACTTCTTTTAGTGACTTCCTAGATAAGTTGATGGTGGTTTTCAAAGATGAAATCCAGGTGTACTATACCTCGGAGGAGGATCATGAAGTGAATATACATGCCATTTTGGGAGTTCTTCATCTATGTAATCTATTTGGGATGTTGTCGGTCTGTGAGTTTTGGGCCTAATAAGTCAATTTAATGGGCCATGTTTTGTCTCAGCAGGGAGTAGTTGTGGATCCATAAAAGATTGAAATAGTTTGTGTCTTGATAATCCCCCAATATAGTGGCAGAGGTGTAATGTTTCCTTGGTCTTCTAGGATACTACAAGAGTTTTTAGCCGATTTCTCTCAGGTTTTAAAACACTGAAAGCATTGACCAGGAACGATCAGGGGATTATGTGGATTGATCATTGTCAAGAAGATTTCGAGTATCTAAAGGTGGAGTTATTAATTTCTCCAGTTTATTATCTTCTAGTAGAGGGAGATCAGTTTAATTTTTTCTAGGATGATTCATATTTGGTATTATGCTATGTTCTGATGTAGTTGTGATTTGTTGTTTTTTGGGTCTAAGAAGTTGTGTCCTCATGAACGTAACTATGCCACACATGAACTTGAGTTTTCATCCATCGTGTTTTCAATGAAGTTGTGGAAACATTACCTCATTTGTGATCTCACTGTGGGTTTCATCATTCATAAGAGTCTCATTTATGTTTTCTATTAGCGTGACATGAACTTAAAACATCGTTAGTGGATGAAGTTATTCATGGAATGTTACATTGACATATTGAATACCCATGGAAAGGATAATTTTATAGATGATACACTAAGGAGGAACTCACGTAATGATAAAAAGTGTGAATATGGTGATTCCTGGAGAGTAATCAAAGAACGTTCAGCATTAAATCTTGATTTGAGAAAATTTGGGGGCATATGTTGTCTTTTTTAGATGCATGTTCATCCATCTCTAGTGCAGTAGGTGGAATAGTCCTAGTTGGGGGATTTAGAGGTGGAGGTTTAGAGAGACTGATTTGTATGTGGCGAGGCCTCTAATTGTTGGTTTGAGGATGAATGACATCGAGGGTTGTATCTCAAAAGGATATTTTTTTCTTTTTCATTGCACAATGGTTCTAAAAGAGTTCCATATTTCACCTATAATGGTTTATCATGGAATGAAAAAGATTTTCTAAGCCTTGAGGGGTATTTTTTGTTGGTCTGGGATGAAACGTGCAGTTTCAGAGTTTGTGTCTCAATGTTTGGTATGACAGAAGGTCAAGGCTAAGCATAGTGTCCATGATGGTTTACTCCATACATTAGATATTCCTCAGTGGATGTGAGAGGAAATATCAATGGGCTTTGTTATTGATTTACCTCAAGCTCCTGGAAGAAATAATGTAATTTGGGTTATATTGGACCATTTAACAAAATCATCCCACTTTATAGCAATCAAGGAGTCGAGCTCAGTGGACGTTTTGTCCAGGAAGTATCTAGAGGTGGTGGTCAGACTCCATGGTGTTTTGAGGATGATCATTCTTGATTGAGATATGAATTTTACCTCTAGGGTGTAAAGAGGTCTCCAACATGCTTTTGGTTCTCAACTAAGCCTTAGAACTGATTTTCATCCGCAGACAGATGGTCACACAGAGCAAACAATCGAAACTATTAAAGAAATTTAATTCTCGTTTTACTAGGATTTTGGAGGTATGTGGTTGAGGCACTCACCCTTGGTATATTTCACTTATAAAAAAAGTATTCACTCCACCATCGGTATGGAACCATTTAAAGACTTGTATGGTGCTCCTTCTAATTATTCATTGTGTGTGACTAGGGTCAGAGGGTTAGCAATTTTCAGACAAGAAAAAGTATAGAATACAACAAAGATGGTTAATGAGATTTTGGAGAGGTTGAAGAAAGGGATTGATCATTAGAAATCCTATGTTGATCAAAGGAGGAGACCATTAGAGTTTGATGTTGGGAATCACGTGTTTCAAATGGTCAATACCCTTTGTGGGCAGTGATGGTTTGGTTGTAGGGGTAAGTATTCTCCTAGATTTATTGGCCCTTTAGCAGTGTTGGCTCATGTTGGATCAAGGTCATATCGAGTAGCACTTCTCTTGTAGACGAGCTATGTATATGATGTTTTACATGTGTCACAGCTCCGTTGTTATCTTCATGATGACTCACAAATCATTGATTGGAGCGAGATTGATATTGATGATGATGCATCCTTGCAGGAGCGACCAGTATATGCATATGACCACAAAAGGAAAGTGTTGCATGTGAAATATATTCCATTGGTTCGTGTCTTATGGAGACACGATGGATTCGAAGAGAGTACAAGGGTGTGAGAGACCGAGATGTGTGTCTTGTAACCATAGTTATTTTAAGTTGTTTTGATGTGTTTTTCTTTGATGCTTTTTTTTGTACCTTTCATGTGATGTTATGCTTGAATTTTTAGATATAGAATGATTGATCCCTTGTTCTCATATATCCTGGTTTTTTTCCATCTTTCTAACAACTCTAGACGGTTTTCCCCTAAAAGGTATCTTACAGGGTGGTTGTTCGGACCCCTTTTTTTCTTTTGGGTTGGTCCATTACATTTCCAAAACTACTGTTAGAGGTGTTCTGGGAGGTCAAGGTGACTTATTCCCAACACTTGGGAAAATTTCCTATTTATGAACAGTGTTTCTAGAATAATAGGTTAACACCGACAGCTGCCTTCCAATATCATCCTACTTCAATTTCCAAATTTCTTATTCATGAATAGTGTTTCCAGAACTGTAGTTTAATTCCAGCATAGCCATCCAATAGTAGCATTCCAACAACATCCTTCCATCATCTTCCTTCCAATATCAAGCTTTTTTACTTTTCTATTTTTCTAGTTCATGAACAATGCTTTCATACCTGTGAGTTTCTATAGTGTTTCTATACTGGTGAGGTTTCAATACCAGTGAGGTTCTATAGTGTTTCCAGACCAGCAAGGTTTCCAAACTAGTGAGGTTCTATAATGTTTCAATACCAGAGAAGTTTCTAGACTTGTGAGGTTCTATAATTTTACAAAACCAGTAAGGATTCTAGACTAGTGAGGTAATATAGTGTATCCAGACTAGTGAGGTTTCCCAACCAGGGAGGTTATACAATGTTTATAGATCGGTGTGGTTTCTAGACCAGTGTGGTTCTAAAGTATTTCCAGACTAGTGAGGATTCTAGACCAATGAGGTTTAAATGTTATTCTAGACTAGTGAGGATTCCAAACCAGTGAGGTTCTATAGTTTTTATAGACCATTGAGTTTTCAAAAACAGTGTAGGTTCTAAAGTGTTTCCAGACTGGTGAGGTTTCAAGACTAGTGTGGTTCTACAAAGTTTCCAAACTAGTGAAGATTTCTGACCAATGAAGTTCTACATTGTTTCTATACTAGTTACATTCTATATTGTTTCCGAACCTATGGGGTTTCCAGACCAGTGAGGTTCTACAAAGTTTCCACACCCATGAGGTTTTCATACCAGTAGGGTTCTAATGTGTTTCCAAACTAGTGAGACATCCACACCAGTGCGGTTTCTAGAATACTGAGTCAACCAACACTTTGTCAAATGTCACGTTTGGTAAACAGTGTTTCCAGCTTCAAAAAGTATCACACGTTTGATGTTTCCCTT
Organism: Viscum album; assembly: GCA_963277665.1. Classification (NCBI taxonomy): domain Eukaryota; kingdom Viridiplantae; phylum Streptophyta; class Magnoliopsida; order Santalales; family Viscaceae; genus Viscum; species Viscum album. The sequence continues at coordinate 1,738,965,446 of OY728145.1, forward strand.
GATGTATAATGCATTTAAGGCCTTGTTTTCAGGGATTAAAGGCCGCATAAATTCCCATAACTCCAATATTACTTTTATAATGGCTCAGGATGCTTTTATTTGGTCAAACCACATGGTTTAATGTGATCTATGTTTAATGGAAAACAGAATGTATTTTAACCTACTCTGTAAATCATCAAAAGGGATGACATATATTCCTAACTTATTTTATCTTCTTGTTCCTTGGTGTGAAACGCTCAAACCTTTCTTTCTTGCTATAGGAGTTATGTGATTGATCGTTAATCCTCGGATTGTTATCCCTTTAATTTTTTTACTGTATTTGGACCCCTTTTAGTGCATATAGAAAGTGTAGATCATTCATCAATAGAAGGAATGATCTACTCTATTCTTGTGTTTTATATAGTCATTATCCTTCTATTTATCCATTCAATGTTATGCCATCTGATCTCCAAGAATCTAATGTATTTTTCATATATTTCAAATAGTGCGGTCATACCACAGTGTCCTCAGGTGGATAAAGTTTTCAATTGGGAGTATATCATGATATGTTGTGTTGCTTATTCCCATATAAATAACGTGAAAACCCGTTTCAGGTAGGGGATTCATTATTTCTTGATTATTTTTCAGGCAAATGTAGAGTTAGTTTATTTCATCCCACTGGATAATAATGGAATTGACATATTACATATTTTAATCAGATTAATAAATTGATATCGATCATATGTTATTGTGTATTGTTTTGATAGATAGTGTGATATCTATGATTTCTTGGTTAATATATTCGTTCTTTATGGAAATTGGTAGTGAAGGTAAAGTTGGAATTAATTTATAATTGTTTGAGTAAATATTAAAGTGCATGTAAATGAATCTAGTTGTAGTTGTTGTAATTTGATGTTAATCATGTTGATGTAGTAATAATGTCTAATCAATTTGTGGTATAATATTGTTTAGGTTACCCATTGTGGGAAACAAAAAATAATAAATCGGTTAATTATAGATGGATTAAATATCTAGTTATTTGATAAAAATATAATGTCTCATTGGTTTTTGAGTTACCCTATTTCATATAATGGCCAAGATCCTTATGCATGGAGCTATGAGAGCTCATTGTTTTTGAATGATGGATGCATTGATTAAGGAAAAAGATAATAATTGATATGATTATTTTTTACTAGATTCTTGTTTTGTGATGTGATACTGGAAGGTTGTTTTGATATGTGGGGGTAGGGAGGCCTATTGGTTTTGTTATCATATGATGCCTATAGTAGAAACATGCATTAATTTATGCATGTGGGTGTTAGGGATGACAGCAGAGATGATTGTACGAGTGGGATGTAAATGTTTGGATTCTTGCAGTTTCATGTTGGTTTGTTATCTTTCATACATTCCCCACCACTAAAGGTAGCTGGTTTGTTTACCCTCCTTCCAAAAGGGCGGAAGACGCACTGGGTATGCCATGTGCATTTCGTGTTTATCATCCTAAGGGAGGATGGGTCTACGCTCTTGCTATAGGTAGCAAGGACTCAACCTGTAGTTCATCAACTCACCGTGTTGATCCACCTTATGTTTAGTAGATTAGAATCATTTTCTATAATACTATGAAATATGGGAACATAATAATTTTGTCAATAAATGATTGAATAAATTATTTAAACCCATGTGGTTTGAGCTTGTTGAGAGGTAATGTTGAGGATTCAATTTAATGGAAAAGTGGACTTTGGGTGTGATGCTAAAGAAATATAAAGTGGAAATTTATTGTATTTATCTATTTTTTAATTAATTAATGAACATAAAGTGAAACTGACAAAAATTTAATGAAGGAATGTAATCAAGAACTTTATATGGTAGTGTGTTTATGTGATGCCTAGTCTTAGAAGTGGTAGTCGTGAGTTTGAGAGACGTTAGCTGCAGTTGAGTCTATGACTAGGTTATTCCCATAATATTGTTTTGAGCTATAATATATTCTGTAAATTTTATGTTTCTATATGATACACTACCCCATATATTATTACAACTAACACCCCATAGATTCTGATCCCTAGGGGCTGTTTTCCCCAACATTCTGATGGTAGGATGGATGGCTAACCACCCTGTTTTGCTCTTATATCTTCTCTTGGTAATTACTTGTGTTGAAAGGAACAACCGTTTGTTTTCTCCACATATGTGTGTAGAGGGCTATAATGTCTTGTGGTTATTCAGACACATATATTCAAGATATCTTTTTTTATAGAATATTATAGTTTTAACATGTATAGGTTGTGACAGCTTGATGATCCTTACCCGGTGTGTGGGATATAATGGATTGAAGTATAATAACCGATGTATGATTCATAGTATGTGATTTGTGGTGGATCCTGGAAACTACCTAGTTACCTTGATTACATGGATGTGATGGTTTTTTTTGGATGAGGTGCATGTTGTGGTGCTTGGCCTAGGTGTCTATAGGCAATCCATTTCATGGAGAGATGTCTTAGGATGTACGATGTTGGGGAAAAGCGGCTAACAAGGGGGGAAGTAGTAGCAGGGTACACTTGTTATTATTTATTATATTATATACTCTTGTATGTGATACTTGGTTAGTTTATAATCATTGAGGCTGGGAACTCATTATACATGTTTAGGTGACAAGTTAGCATCGCTTGTTGTACACTGTGATTTATCAAGCTTTTGTTTACATTTTCCGAGATTTTCTAGGGAGGATCCTACTGAGTATACTGTTATACTCACACTATTTATATATAAAATGTATTTCAGGTCACTTGGAGATGATTGAGATAAATCTAGTTTCTACCAGCTTTGGCATGTAGGCGCTGTTTGGGCTTGTGGTTAATGTTGTTTTTACATTCCTTTGGTACTTGCAGTTTTAACCTTTCAGTTGTAGTATATTTTCATGACATTACATATGTATACTTGGGATTTTATTTTATATTAATTTATGAGATGGAGTTGGTTGGTTTATGTCTTAACTCTTTATTTCGCATGTGTTCTCATTGAGGATAATGCCTCCCATTTGTGTATTTAATATACTCTCAGTGCTCGTCACCAACACATGACCTACTGGAGGTGGGAATCAAGGATCATTATCTATCTTCTCACACTTTCAATCCAGGAGGGGTACACCTTGTGGGTAGGGGGTCTTGGAATATTTATAATATTATTTTTTCCTTTAATTACCTGATTTAATAGTAACTTTTTTAATCAAATCAATATGTTTACTATTCTTGTTATAAAAAAATAAAGGGTCCAATTTAAATATTTATACCATAAAATTTTAAATATGGATTCCATTTTCCAAAATTCAAAATATATAATTTGACAGAAATAATTTAAAATTAATTTCATTTATGTAATAAGAAAAAAAAAATTAATGCGAAAACATTGAGATGATTGAAATGTTATTATATCCAATTTTAATGTGAAATTGATTCCATCATCCTAAATTAAATAAAAATATTTTGAATTTTCCAAATTATACTTTAAAAAATCATAAATATAATTTAACACTATAATTTATTTAGAAAAAAATGTCGTTTTTATTTAAAATTCATGATTTTCACTATTTATTAGTATAGAAACATTTCAAAAAACCAAAAATCAAGAAAATAAAATTTTAATTTTTTTTAATAATGACTTTATTTTGTCAAATACCAATAATAAAATTCTAAAAAACAAGATCTAAAACATGTTCTCTATAAAAAGTGGTAAAATTGCTATTTGAAAAATACTATTTTTAAGTGTAAAATTAGATTTTTTATTCTATCATGTATTAAAAACACACATGATAAATGATAAATTTTTTTTAATATATTATATATTAATTATAGAAAAATATTACAAAATTTTAATTATTTTAATTTTCCTATAAAGTACACATGTACATATTAAAATGGTTTTTCCAAAATATTATTTCCTTTTGTTTTCAAGGAGGGTTTTATTTTCATTTGTAATTAATTAATCACCAAATAAATAATTATATTTTATTACTTTATATATATTTTTATAATTTAGTTAACCATGTTCATTCCCTCTATTCTAATGGCATAGTAATAATTATAACATATAGATAATAAAATTTAGTTGTTCATTTAAGGTCAATCAGTCATATCATGTATGATATTGAACATACTATTTCCATTTTAAACATGTGGTGTCACATCCCACCCCAATAATATGTGTAATCCTAAAATGTTTCTCTCAATCCTTTTATACAGGGTTTTCTCTTTCATCATACTTTAATCGAAATCCATCATAGAAAAAGTATTTAATAAATAAACCATTTTGATAAGAGATGATGTAATTTAAAAAGGTCAAATAAGGTAACAAATAATATGATTCCAAGTAGGAGAATTTTTTAATGTTATAGATAAATATCTATAATGTTCTAATGGAGTGTGATAGTTAACAAGGAATTATAATGTTATCCATCACAAAAATATACACATGTGATGGGTAGAAGGATAATTTTTACATAGTTAGAATAGTAAGTAGATACATTTTTTGACTCAGTTTTCTTTACATAAATATTATGAATAGTTTTAATTCCCAAATTAAGAACATAATTAAACATACATACTTGAATTGAATAGTTTAATACTTTAATAAAAATTCTTCCAAAACACATCTTTTTTCCAATAATGTATATTCAAGATTAAATTTTCACACATGAATAACTCCAATCATAATAAAAAAATATTAAATACTTACTTTTAATGTCATTAGACATCAACGAAATCCATAATAGTTTATATAAAATAATACAATTCTCCGAAAAGAATAAAATGTTATATGATGAAATACTACATTAATATCCAAAATTGAATACTTATACCTAATGTTCTATGTTCTATATTAAGCTATATTCCAAAAAAAAATTAGACGGATTTGATCACATAGTCTTCTATGATATTATATTTTCTAAAAATAATATAAATGAATATAAATGTCTCATACAAAGAAAAAATTTCATAAATAAAATAATATCTAATATTTTATAACCATTTACATAAATAAACTAAATTATCATATAATAAAAATAAATTTATATATTAATTTTAATATATATTTACCTCTTTTATTCAAATAAAATCACATTGTAGTCTGTTTACCTTGATCATGTGGATTTACCAAATAGGTTAACAACATCATAAAAAAATTAATCACGTAATCACAAAATCATCCTCCAATACGATGGACATAAACATTATCTATTAAATAGTTTGAATAAAGAAAATCATTATCACCCAGACATCAAGTAGGATACTGGTTGGAAATGATCCCTATTATCCCTTTAGAAGTAGACAAGATTCCTGAGTCCTTGATGGACACAATGGGTTTTCACCAATACTATATGATAATTTTCTTATAAAACTATACTAATAGAATCTATATAAAAATTATAAAAATGAAACACATCCTTAAAAATAACCTATAAATGTTTTGGCCTCAAACATTATCTCAAACAATTAAAATTAGTTTCACAAAAAGAAATTTAATTCATAATCAAATAACATTTTCACATGAAATAAAAAATAGTTACATAAAACTCAATCATAAAAAATCATCCAATTTATTCACTTTATCAAAAGATTATTAACACTTTAAATCATTTCATCATCCTTAAATATACAATAACTATAGAATCCTTTATATTTTTACATCTAAATAATTATGTATTTTTATAATCCCATAACTATTATTTTCTATCGTATTCAATAAAACTTGTTACATACCAATAAAACAAGATTAATAACTTAAGACATAATAATGTAAAGACATGACTGAATACATAATCAATGAAATTAATATGTTATTTGATGTGTCATCATCTTTAATTTTAATGGGATTGTGAATTTTAAAACAGATATATACATGGACGTGTTGATCCCATACACGATCCTTATTCCGAAGGCATTTGTTTTAAAAGTGGCCATTCTCCCAAAATCCAAAATATTCAATTGATTATTATGTAATAATATGTTTCCCTTTTATAGATTCAGAAGAAATATTATATTATCCTCATGATATTATTACTTTCTGTCCATCTTTTCCATATTTTAAACCTCTTCTAGTCTATTTTAGTAATTTTCCTATGTGTTTCATTACACATAATAGAAAAATATTTCATTAAATTTATTTACCTGTATGATCATAATTACCAAATCATTCATAGGGATTCATTTATCTTATACATGATTTGTTATAAGACTCAATAATGTTCATGTGGTTATTATTACTCATGATAGATTGCTCAGAATAACAACAAGAGTTCTCATTATATATACAACTTAATTCATGTTCTTATTCATACAACTACCACATTTTACTTCATACCACTAATATTTTGGTTTCATCATGGTCAGTCCATTTAATAAAACCAAAAATTGTAGTGTGTGATTATAAATAAAATCATCATACACTATCTTATTAGGATGATAATACAATAATATCTGTATTCATATTATCTCAAAATATTTTAATATATACAACATAATAATAAATATCTATATCATTGTAATAATGTTTTTATAAATGACTTATAATTAAAATAACATCATAACAATTAATGTTATCTAAACTATCCTCTAATACTGACTGTAAGGATCTAAAATTAAACATTAAGTATTCTAATATTTTTGATCTATAATTTATATTCTTGGATCATTTCATTTCATAGTATTATAGAATTATTACAATCAATTGTAGTGTACAATCAAATATAAAAAGTAAAAAATTATACTTAGTCTCAAATTTTCTAGAAATTGATATGATTTTTAGATAAAACATGGTTTCTTATAAAGTAAAATCATAAAAATTATCCCTTCATATCCTTATTTTCTCTATTACCCCTTAAATCATGTGAAGTATATTTAAATCGTTTAGATGAGAAAAAAAGAATAATAATGGACATAAAAAAACGATACATATAGTCTATTTAAAAAAATAAATTAATTTTCTTAAAAACATACTCTTTTACATCGAAAAAGTGATTATAATTTCAAAAATATCTATTTTATACCTTTTTAAAATCATGTGATTTTCTTAAAAACACACAAAAAACCTCATAAAATATATAATTATTTAAGATTTTACATCAATTTCAATATCACTATGACGTATACTATATCTCTCTCCACTATACAAGGGACGACCATATGTGTTATTTTTGGAATAACCACTATAGTATATTCTCTTAATATATTAGCTGAAACTATACCAGTAAAATACATCTCATTACCCAATTAATTATAGAGCTACAAAAGGCTCATATTCAATTAGTTTATCATAAAACCAAACACACTCATATTTATTTTACAGAAACATAAATTATGAGTAACTTATAATGAATTCATATTAGAATCATTTTTTAGGGAAATAAATTTAATATTTTGAATTTATTTTTCATCTTTACAAAGACATGATCTCATAAAAGAAATCATTTTACATGAAAATAAAATAGAAAAAAATTAATTAAATCAAAAGCATAATAAATTTTCCTTTTAAAGGGAAATTATTTTCATTAAATATTTAAAAAAATAATCTTTTTTTATAAAAATATATGAACGAGTAACTTTAAAAGTGTTTTTTTTAATAAAATCATTTGCCTTGATTCTGAATCATTTAATATATTATTTATAATCGACTATAATAAACATAGGATAATTTTTCAATTTAATGAGAACCTTTTTAATCAGTATTATCTTGTTTACATTACTTATGATAATTTTATAACAATAACATAATTATTTATATTCATGTCAAATGTTTTGTCGATATTTGGTACTTATGTCCAAAATGAATTTGGTATTATGTAAATTGTTTAAGTGATCACAAGTCAATAATAAAAACAATATTCATGAAATTTTTTTATTATTATACATCAATAATAATATATTATCCATCCATTAAATTTAAATAAATAAATAAACTATGTAACAATCATGGATATGGTAAGCTATACGTATGCTTGAGTAATGTTTCCATTTTTCAGTGATCATTATTGAATGATGGTAAGTATTAATTTATATTTTCATAATAAAATTTATATAATTAATATCATATATTATATTTAAATTTACTTATATATATCATCCGTGTGATGTGTTAATGAAAAAAGAGTTTATCGCTTCGTGGAGGTGATAATTCACACACACGCACGAGCGATGTTATAACTCTTCTATGCATGAAATGGTAATAAAAAATGATATATTATATTTTAATATTTATATATATTTCATTATCAACATATATAAACCATAATTTCTTCATTGTTAACAGTCTTGAATTACTGTAATGGAAAATGAATTATATTGGTTCCTGATGTGGTAATGCATTGTTACACAAATGATAACATTATTCCCATATGATGGAAGTGGGTGTGGATTATCATGGTGAGGATAACATAACTACATATAATTATATAGATTATAATAGATTGGATTTTTCAACATGAATTAATATGATTTTATGGAGTTGGAAGAAGAAAAAATATAAACACATAATAAAAATGATACCTTTTATTTAGAAAATCTATTTTTTCGTAACACATTAATGCAACAAAGGATGTTGTTCTACCTTAGTAAGAGATATATTAATTGGTAATTGATTATAAGATGGGATATTTTTAGATAATTACCTATTCAAATGTGATTTTATTTGTGACTAAAAGAGACATGTTAACATTTTATAAAAGTGGGGATGGGAACTATTAGAATTCCTCAAACTATTAAATTAATATAAATTAGTTTTTTAATGCAAATCCCTAAAAAATAATTTTATTATAAGATAATATGATTATGAGAAGATAATTAGTTTTCAATTAATAATAAAACATGTTTTCAGTAATATTTTATTTCATATATTTTTGGCATAATGAATAATTTAAGCTCTTTGACAACTACGACAAAAAGATATGTTTTCATTCATTGTAGGTTACTATATTTGTTATAAAATGAAAACAATTCATAAATAAATCATGAATTATCATTTAATCCATTTCAGAATAAATTTTATGAATTTAAGATAATTATTCTTTTAAATCATTTAATGAATTTTTATTTTCTCTAAAAAATAAATATTCTCAATTTTGACATAATATTTTGATTTAATTTCTAAAAATATCATTACAATAGTATATATTAATAAATATTCTTTTAAAACATAAATAATATGTATTTTTAGTAATTATAATTCTTGTATGAAACATTTTATATAAAATGATTTTTACTTTCATATTTTTACTATCATTTATTTGATATTTACATTAATTACTAAATTATTTCATCATCATTTTATAATTATTTAATGTAATTATTTCGTTATAGTAAAATAAAAACATATAAATTTTTAATATTATTGTTTTATATTTAAAAATAATGTTTATATTTGATCATATCCTTCATATAACCCCATCTTATAAACATTTAACTTGCTAATACAAGAGTACAATAAATTTGATTATTTTTTGAACAAAATATTTTAAAATTTATAATATCATACAAAAGACCACATATGGTAATATAATTTGGTGAAAAATCCTTTATGGTATCTTTGAAGAATTTTTGAGGTGATTGTGTTTGTTGACAAAGTGGACATCTGAGAGGTGATTGTTGAAAAAGAAAAATGATGACATACATATTTGTTCACAAAGAGGATTTCATAGTGGAATGTCGAGTTCAAGAGCTGTGTTCAACGATCCATGTTTGATTCAAGAACGTAGAAATTGGAATGGATGATCTGGAGGTGGTAGAAAAGAACAGATACAAGGTGGTGCCTTTTTCCAGTGTTTTCGAATTTTTTGTCCCTGAAAATCGACAAATGAATAAAAGTGTTTTTGGCAAAGGGACTTGCACGCCGAGAACTTTGAGTATAGTAAACTTCCATGCCAAATGTTTTTCAAGATCAAAAGATCAATATATGGGTAAGGAAACATATTTGCGCAAGTTTGGGAGTTGGTCGCGCAAGTGTCAAAGAGGACAGAAGACTTGCGCGCCGAGACTGGGTCGCACAGGTGACTTGTGCGTCGTTGCGCAGGGTGGTCAATTTGCCTATAAATACTGGACCAACCCTCTTCATTATTTACCAGAGTTCAACTCTTTGAGAAATCCTAGCTCTCTTCATGCTGTTGTGGTGGTCGCGTAAGTGGTGTGAGGGTCGCGAAGTGAAGTTCCACGTCGGTGGTTGATGTTCTGCGCCAGTGTGAGAAGTTGCGCGCCAGTTGGCAGTTGCGCTCCAATATTGGGATGGGAATAAGAGGAAGAGAGTCACAAAATTTTGGAGTTGGGGAAGATTTTTTCAAGCAAGTGTCTGAGGTGGACATGCATGCCTGTTGTGACTTGCGCACTGATACTTGCGCACCGAGATTGACTTGTACGCTAAGTAAGGTTTTGTTCAAGTAGTGATTTTAGGACTGCGTGGAAGCTGGTAGGTTTCCCGATACCTTCGGTGCAATGGGATATTCATCTACAGGTGAAATTTGTACTTCAACAGAGCAACTATATACAAATAAATATGCATTCATTCATGCAAATGAAGAGAGCTATAGGTCTATAAACTGTTAGTGGATCCCTACCAAGAGCAGTGAGAAAAGGAAGAGAAAGATGGTGATCCTCCCCACCGGTAGTGAGCCAAAGAGAGAGAAACAGGGAGTGACCCTTGGGAAAGTTGTGAGATGACCCTAAACATGTAAAGGTAGTGATCCTGGGCTTAGAAGTGATCTAGCTCGAACCTTGTAATCCACAACTAGTGAAGATTAGTAGAATTTGGTACGACCGAAAAATTGTCGGTGTAGACTCCTTGCACGTAGCCATTTGCGGTGAACCAAGTAAAATTGATGTGTCATGTGCATACTTTACTTTCTATTTGATTAGTGTAATAGTAAAAAGAGAGAAGAGAGTTTTTTTTAACAGCTAAACAAGATTACAACACACATTAATTTTAAATTAGTCATACCCGGATTCACCCCCCCTCTCAGGGTATTCATCCTTGTGGACCTAACATATAACTAATACGTTAAATCTTATGGATGAAAAAATAAATCAATAAAAAATTTGGTGAGTCCTAGTATCATTGGGTAATATGTTTTATATTATTTTTACCATTTATTACCAGATTTACCAATAATTATGGAAATACAATTAATAAGAATACTATTAATATTTGAAAAAGGGGGAAAATTTACTCAATTTTTACCTTATAATTAATAATACTGAATAAATTTATCAAAATTTAAAACATGTAATTGGTTAATAATTTTAAAATTATTCTCATTGATGAAACAAAAAAAATTGTATTTTAATGTAAAAACCTCCAAAATCTTAAAATGGTTTTTATATCCAAATTCAATGAGAATTTATTTTAAATGACCGGAATTAAATTTACAGATAAAACTTTTATGTAATGATACTTTAAAACCACTACTAAATATAATTTAATAATATAAAGTATTTAGATGAAAAAGTTTTTTTCAATTAAAATTCAATATTTTACACTATTCATCACGACATGAAACATTTCAGAAAAATACAAAAAGGTAAACTAATTTAAATTTTGATGTAACTTTTAAAAAAAATATGTTTATTTTTTTCAAATATAATTTTCTAATGTGAAAAAATAATGATAAAATAAGTGATCCATCAAAATTTGGTAAAACAACATTTTAGAAAAAAAAATTATTAGTGTAAAACATGATTTATTTTTACATCATATCTATAAAACACATAGAATGAGTTGTAAATTTAATATTGAATATATTATATATTTAGATAATTAATTTAGTACAAAAATTGTGAACTGTTTATTTTATTATTATAAAACACAGTTTTTCTCCTTTTAATAGTTCTTCTGAAAAATTATATTATTTTTAAAGGATTGTTTTATTTTAATTTATAATTAGTTGATTGTAAAATTATTTATTATTTATACATGTTTAAAAAATATATTGATAATATATCTAATCATATTTATACTATCATTACTAATAGACTGGTTATACCTGTAACGTTTAAATATTAATATTCAGTTGTTCATTTAAACTTGATGTGGAGTATCATGTACACTCATGAACATAATATTTCATATTAATACTATGTATGCTAAATTTCATGATGTCATGGTTTTGAATTAATTTTCATGGATGTAAAAAAGTTAATTTACATGTAAATATTTTTTATAATGTATATTTTAGTCAAACTCCCTTTATGAATGTGAATATTATCCTAATTATTTGGTATAGATTTTTAGAAATCTTTACGGATGTTAAAAATCAAATAGTATATTATCCATATAGGGTTATGAATGAAAATAAAGACAATACCTAATAATATAAAGTATATTCATAACTAATATTAATCAAATGTAAAAATATTATTATTTAAATATCACCACTATAAACATTCAATATAATTGACAAGAATTAATTTGATTAAAAAAATTAAGATATTATATATAAAGGTGATAGTAAAAATATTATTATTTTTTATTTGGATATAATCCCTTTTATCAATAATCTAATTTTATTTTTTGGAAATACATTTTCTTCCTAAATTTTTCATATTTATTATAATGAGTGGATATTATAATTAATCTATGATACAATTAAAATTTGTATTTAATAATTATTATATCCTCTTCTAAATCATCATTTATAAAATAGATTATGGTGATATTTTTATAATATTCTTATAAGTTTGTTTTTTCAATTAATACTTAAAAATAATAATTTATATTGAAAACAATCTGTGTTTTATATTTTATATATATGAAAATTAAATTTATTATTATTATAAAAATTTCAATAGTTCATTGGAATTTAAAATAATTGATTAATGGTTTATAATATTATTCCGATACATTTATTTAGTATAAAATAATTTTAAATTATTTATAAAATAACTATTTATTTTAATGTTAGAAGGGTTAATAAAGTTTTACAACAACAAGATAAGTGTATAATTTTCACCAATACATGTTAATATTTAATTTTATCTGATTCTTTTTACATATAATAATAATATATTCCATGTTTAGAAATATCTATCAATATATACATCATATAAATTTTATGATATTTCATTTTTCTAATAATATTAATGTCATATATTTCATTTTTTACGTCATATGTGTAACAAATAACCTTCCAAATAAACTATATTAAATTTTTATTTTAATATATTTTTAGTTTTCCCCACACATTGCTTCTAAAAGGGAACATATTCATCAAATTTTTTAATTCATAAAAATTCACATTTTTCATCAAATGACTAAAAAATCTATTCCAAAAACATCTCAACCATTTTTGGAATTATTATTATTAGGATAATACTATTATTATATGTCTTATGGTATAAGTAAAATTATGCTATCAGAAGATGGTGTATAATTCTTACCAAAGAACCTTCATTTTATTTATTTATCGACAAAAAATATATTCATTAACCATGGTGAGTAAATAACATATGTATCTTACATGTACTATAATGTTTTTAGAGTCATGAAATATATCTTAGTCCAACATACATTAAATGTAAAATGAATACATCATTCTTCTGCACATTGGACTACTACCTTGTAGACTGATATAATAATTTTTCAATCACCACCTTCATTTTATGGTTATAATTATAGAATTAATATTTAAATATTATAGTAATTACATACATGAAGTTCTTAATATATTATATATAATAGGATTTCTTATAATTTTATTAAATTAAAAGCCATTATCATGTTCATGTGTAAGTAAGAAATACAACTTCCATGAAGTTATGTGATTTATTTTTCATCACCCCATGACATCAAAGATATATATAAGATGATATTATTTTTTAAATGATATATAAAACAATACATCCTTCTTCGCTTAGTGATAATTTAAAAATAGAAATGTTACAAATGAGTATAAACAAGCCACCATCACCTTGATTGTAATATAGTTAATTTATCATATTAATATTTTATGGTTAGTTTTAAAAGTAAAACTAATATAATAAAATGATAAATCTTTCTTAATTATAATTATTTATATGATGGAACTATGCACCGTTTTTACAATTTTTGATGCACAAAATCTATTTTTAACGTATGGACCAAACATACTCAATGTACTCAATGTGGACTTAACTAAAATATTATAAAGTTTATAATTAATTTAAAATTATCTAATATATTATGGTTAATGTATTAGAGAAAATATATTTTCATCAAAGAATTAATATGTTTTCATGATATAAGGGTTATTGGAAAGCAATATAATACCTCGACTCATGGTAATGTGTTTCATCTCAATTTATGATCATTGGGAAACATTTAATTATTATGAATACAATTTCATATATATATATATATAGTGTATATAAATAAACATATATGGGTAATCTCTTGAAATAAACATTCTTCATGATTTGTTTTAAATTTTAATTATTTCATACATTATTATTAGACATTATAGTTACCATGTGGTATAGGTTTTCATAACCCTATTTCTTGTAATTCGATTGTAATTATTTTCATTGACTTTATTATTCAATGATTATGTTTAACATACTATATAAATATTTTTACAGTATATTTTCATTTTTTATGGATTCAAATTAGTTATATATAATCAATCAATTAAATAACTATCAATTTAATGATATGATATTTGTAAGGTTTATTCAGCTAAACATAAAATTCCTTAGGATATATTTTTTTTATATGAACCTATCTAATTATATAAATTTTATATACTTGAAATTTTTCATTTTATATAATGATTACCATTATTTTCATTGTATATTCTGTCCCATTTTAGGATATTTTTATATGTAACTTATTATTTAATTATTTCCAAGGTGGAAATGGATTTTCTTATAATCTATTATCATTTAGTTATTGTTTATGTTTAATATTATATAAAATGAAACTATATAGTATTTTATTCATTAATAACTTATAATTTATTCTCATATCATTATTAAATGTGGAGAACATATTTAATTTCAATTTACAACCATATTGACAAAAAAAATCAATAAAACAATTTTTAACTGATGTAATATGGTATATCTTGTCCCATCGACTGTCTTTATCTTCTGTATCTATTTTTTTAAAATTTTGTCGAAAAATGATATATTATTGTCACAAATTTTTCCATAGAGTTATTTTACATCTTAAAATTTATTAAAATAAAATTTCGTAATGTATTCCAAATGGGGAACTATTGACTAAATTTTGAAAATGATTAAAAATATTTCATATATTTAAAAATTTCAACGTCAATGGATTTTATATACATTATTAACATTATATTCATTGAATATTACATTTTAGATTTAAAATTATATTTTCAATGAAATTCATAATAAAATTATTATATCTAATATTTTAGTTCATAAAAGTGATTTTCAATGCATAAAGTATATTTTCCACATGATGGTTCTTAATGGTAGTTTAACAGTATTTCTATTAAGAAATTTCAGAAACCCTTGATGTTATATACACTCTACTAAAGATATGTCATAATGAAACCTCCATTATTCATTCTCTAGATGGATTATAATATTTTCATAGTACTTATTTTTTTTTTCCAAATTTCAATCAATCATTGAATTATACTTGTTTATTTTTATTATTGAAAATATTATTCTTCAAAAGGTTTTATTCAATAATTATAGCTAGAAATTATTTATGATGAATTGGGGAGCCTGATATAGATTATAAGAATGGGTGATGCCAATTAGAGAAAATGTAATACTATTTACCATGATAAATCAAACATTATTGATGGAGTATATGCCACACATTGAAATGGGTATATTTTTTTGTATTTATAGTAATGCAATAATTTGTTTTTATGTTTTTTCATATATATATTTAATTGGACTTTTTTATTATCACATTGGAATAAAAGGGTTATGTAGATAACCTACCATGTTACCAATATTTTTTTATGTTTTTATTGGTTCAAAATATTTCCATTGATTAATATTAACATCACATGAATCATGATTGTTGATTAAAATTCATATTCCATTTATTAAATCTTTTTTCCATATTTTATGGATGGTGATCCAAGTATTTAAGTGTATGATTTCTCATATATTATGCTCATGAACATTTTTATGTCATCATACCTTTATTCACATAGTATTCTGAAAAATGATATTTAATTTTTAATTCTTATGCTAACCCTTAAAAAGCATTTAGGTTGACCATTGTTATGTTTCCGAATACTAAGGTTAACAATAATGTTGTTGAATTTTTTATAAAGGATTAATATGTGATAAATTTAATCGGAGACTTCTATGTCTTAATATTTAATGTTAAAATCTATTTATATTTGAAAAAAATATAATATACCTTTCAATGGTATTGTTTATGTTTGAAATTTCCTGATACTACAAAACACTAATAATTAAATATCATTTTGTATATATATGATTTAATATTTCCTTTTTGTGTTCTATGTTTCGGATGATAAAATTTTCTATACATTTATTAGTTTAATAAACAAAAATTTAATGTCAATATTTTTCTCACTTTATTTAAGAGTGTTTGTTTGGGGGTCATGTATTTAGTATTAAAGGACAATTTTAAAAACAAATCAAGATTAACTATTTTCACAAAAAGATAATATAGAATTTATGAATACCATTATAGGTTTATAAGTTAAATATTGATCATATATTTAAAGTATTAGAAACCCCTTTAAGGTTTTCGGTGAAGGTATTATATGGTTAATAATGATATTTTTGGATATTATTGAATGGTTTGAGGTTTTCTCAACCATTTTAATTAACAGTAAGTATAATATCAGTACTCTAGGTTTATTTACCATTGGGACAAATGTATGATCATAATGTGTTTTTATAGTGATACAATTTATTTTGGAAAATAATTACTATATTTTTGTGAGAATATGACCAAAATATATAACCTTTTCTATATCTTAATTTATATTACAAGAAATATAATATTTTATTACAAAATCACTTTTATGTGTAAAGTGAGAAACCTCACTAGAGTGTTAGGGCATTCATTAAACATAGAATGAATTTAAAAAATAAATAAATACAAGACTAAAATTAATAAAACCAATGAAAATATATAATCCCCATTGTAAACCTATTACATTAGTATCAGGGTATTTCTTTTTCATTTATTTAATGTTTTTAGCCAACTTGTTTGATGTATCAATTTATTACTCCATTAATATGATATTATTAGGCACTGATGTTTGATGAATATGTGATCAAATCCTACTAATATTTGGGTTTCATTCTTGGTAGGTAATATTTTTATAAATTTTAAGGAATATAATTTATTTAATGATTTATTTGAAAGTTATGTTTTACTATTGAATTTTGGATATTAAGGTATTATTTCATTTTTTTTAAATATTTTTTGGAGTTATCATATCATATGATAATTATGTTATAATTTATATATAAATGTTGAGTGAATTGATATATTTTTATGGAATTATGAGATCTATTATAATTTAATTACTATAAAATTGACATGAAAAAATAATCATTAATACTATTTGTTTGGAGAAAAATAAGAGATTACAGTTGAAATTTATTTTCAGATAAAATTCTAAATGGAATACATTTATATACCATTATGTTACTTATTTATAATATAATGTAATTCCTTAACTTTGGGAAAAGGATCCTAATACCAAAATTTTATCCTTTTATAATTATCACTAATGAATTAATGTTCAATTTAATTATCATTAATATTACTCTGATTAATTATTTCTATTAGTCAGAATATTTAATTGGAAATAAAATTTTTATAAAATATTCACATGCTCTCTTACCACAAATTTTATAGTATCACACACTTATTATACATAGAATTTTCATAATTTTGATGATATTTTTATTATAATACACAAACATAAGATTGGGGTCTCAAATATTATAATGACTTTGGAGTCATGGAAACAGAAGATACTAGTCCATAGGTGAACTAAATCACCTCTCCCTATGATCATCGAAACTAGAATCATTTATATAAATATCATACATAATGTAGTTATTCAAAACCTGGGGAATAATAATCGTAAGTAAGGGTCATCTCATATGCTTAGTGATTGTACACAAAGGAGATATGTAATCCAATTATTAAAAAGTTAATTATAACAAGAGAATGGACGTTTGAAAACCATACCCTACATTTCAATTATCGTAAACATGGTTCATGGAGTTAATATTATCAGCTCATAAGGACTTAATTATACTAGAATCATTAATCATGATAAATTATGGAATAACAATATAATAGGGAATAAAAGTGTTGAATACTCATAATCTATAGAATACAATGACATAAATACACACCAGTACATCCATATAATTAATGGACTATGCTAACCACTAGTGTTCCAGGTGTTGTGTTTAGATTACATCTTATAGAACCAATATTTGGCTTGAGATAACCCCTCATCTACCCTTTCATTTAATATATCATTAAAAATTAACAAATAAATTTGTGAGAGATATAGTTCCCTATCATCATATAATAAATATCATAACTATATCATTTACATGGTCATAATCATTTATAAAATAATATACCCTTAAATTTAATTGGTTTTATTAACATTTAATCATAATATTACATGGTGAATGAAGATTGTTTTAATAATCATTTCACCATTTAATCATATAAAAACACATATAGTAGAATTGTGTATCATATGAATTATATGAAAGCAAAACAAAGGGAAGTGAAATGGGCTTCATAAACATCATGTTATCCTAATCATAATCTATTTTTATAATGAATGTGAATTATATCCATGGATTAAAACCCCAATAAATATTGCTGACAACAATAGATGTCATCATAGATGGGATATTATTGTGAAAAATCTTTTAAAACAATTCTTGCGAAAAAATATCTATTCAACAATGAGAAGAACACTTTTCACAACATATTTTTTTTGAAAAATATATAATTTGAAAATATAATTAATAACATTGAATATAAATTAAAATAAAATAATGTCCATGATAATGTGATGTATATTTCATGTTGTACATGTTAAAAAAATTCCAATCACATTTTCAGAAAATGAAAAATGGGAAATGATAGGAATTTGACATGAGAAATAATTTAAATGTATTTTATAAAATGTAATACAAGGGTGAAAATGAATTTTAAATATGATATGAAAATAATAAAACATTTTTGAAACTTTTTCAGAAAATATGGTCTTGGAAGAAATAAATTTAGCCATACTTTACTAAAATTACTATAGATTATTTGAATTAAATATCCTTGAAAAATTTACTAATACTATAAAATAACATTAATAACAACTAGAGAGTAAAAATAATTTGTTTTTTAGAGTTGTAACATAATATTTTATAATTTGAAACATAACCATAAATAAATCTAAAAAGGCCTTCACATTGTAACAAAAATTAATTACCACTTTGGAATACTTGAATTATAATCCCTATAAAGTAACAATATAAAAGGGAAAATAAAATATCATATGATAAATAAAATAAATATATATCATGTTAATGTGTCTGTATATACAACACGTTAAATAATATTATTGTATAACATAATTTTTGTGTCAAAGAAAAAAAATTGACCCAAAAAATCCCTTCACATTAGTCGTGACTACTGTCATACATATTTAAAATAGTAAAATAATAAATTTATATTTATTAATAATATATTAAATTAAAAATATATATATATATATATATATATTCTACTATATATTTTTTCTTATCAACATGTTTTTCCCATTTGTTTGTCAATTCTAGGTAAATGTAACGTTTTAACGAATAAATAATTTTTTCATATAGGTTTTGATTTGTTATTTATTCATCTATATAATGATCATGGTTTCATAACATATAGAATTTAATCCATAATATAAATATAAAATATGATTATCATATACGTATTAATAGGATACTATATAAGATTTATATTTAAAATTTAATAAATAATTCTTGAAGATAGTAGGTAGTATGTAGACATGAAAATCACTTCCATTGTATTGATATATTATGAAAAGTTAAATAAAATGTTCTATACTCATTATAAAATAATTATTATCTAAAATATGTGATATATTTTAAAAAATTATATCCTTATTTCCATCCACGTAACGTGTGAACCAATTTTTTCCCTTCATGTGGTGGTAGTCCCCGTATACATGAGTGACATTATCACTTTCACAGAATATTGATATCATTATGGAATATCAGATAAAATAATTCCAAAATAATGATAATATCATATATATCATATATATACTATAAATGAATAATTAATTTCAACATTTACGGGTGTTAAAGGAAACAATAATGGCATCGGTTTGTGTTGTCTTTTTCCACGATAAACATGTATGATGATTTTGAAATCCATTTAATGCATGGTGAGAATGTTTTAGGTCATTAAATTAATATTTTAATGTATAAGTAAATGAGATATTTTGATATTATTATATCATAATGTTATAATAATAATTTAATGGGGTTTATGATACATTAAAAAAATACTCATTGGTATTACATCTTGTTCAGATATCCTCTTTAGTTTTTTCACAAAAAGCAATCCTAGGATGCATTAAAGTCCAAAATATGGATTCTAAAATGAGAGAAGGGATGCTGGGAATTGTTATTTTTATGTGTTGGATAAATTTAAAGGGTCCTACAATGTGTATATTATAGGAGAATGGGTGACCTTTAATGAGTAAGTTGAGTGAAAAAATATAATTCTTTTAGATGAATGAGTTCTAGACATGTTTCATCGATTTCATAAAGAAAAAATAGTGGAAAATTATATATAATATATGTAATATGATCTAAATAATTCTATATAATGGGCGGTGGAATTTTTTTTAATATTCAACCTATTTTTTTTAACCCCCTCCTAATTAACCGATTTTTATCTTAACCGTGGAAAATATTTTTTTTTATTTTTATGATTCATTTTGTTAAAAATAATATGTTTAATTTATTATATAATATAATTAATTATTCATTATAATATGTATTTAATTTTTTAAAATTAAATATATAGATTTTGATAATTTTAGTTTAACAAAAATCCCATATATGTGGTGAGAAATCGGGCATTTAACTAGTGCATATTAAAATTCATAATTTTTTTATTTTGATATTAACTATTAAATTGAAATCAATGAAATAAATTGAATTAATAGAAGTATAATTTAAATATTAATTCTTTAAGATTAGTTTGAAATATAATTTAACATTTTAAATAAACTAATCAAAATGGAAATAATTCATTAAAATTCAGTATTTTTCACCTTCCATCAAAGAATGAAACATTTTATGAAAATAAAAAAATAATTATCCAAATATATGCTTGAAATTATTATTTGTATAATGATATTATTTTTCATATTAGATATCAATTACTGTTAAAAATTAATTATCTTAATGTTCTAAAAATTAAATAAGAACCATTATTTTAGAGAATTTATTTTTTGAAAAATATAATAGCATTACGAAAAAATGAAACACATATTATCAATATGATTCCATGATATAAAAAAAATATAAAAAATATTTAATAATAATGTATTTCTCATAATGTAATTAGGTTTTATTTCTAGGTTATATTGATCGATTTTATATGACTATATTAATAATATGTCACGGTTTTTAAAAAAATATTTGATATATGTAACACATGATAAAAATTTATTGAATATAATGTAAGAGTAACATGTTGTTGGGGTTAATGAAAGATATTAATGATATATAATGTATTTAATAAATAATAATTAATGAAAATTCACATTTTTACATTAAACCCCCCATAATATAAATTTTATTATATAAATTCATCACACTAATACAGATAAATGGGGACACTTATACCACATCATATAACCAAGATCCATTTTAACTAATTTAAACTGAGTGTTTCTCCAAAAAACAATTACCAAGTGAGTTTTTTTTTTGTAGAACATTAATTGTATGGAAAATTTTCTCTGTAGGTTCTCTTTCATAAAAAACATCTTCCCCTTGTGGTAAGACCTCTAATATTAGTATACATAAAGGTTCACATATCAACTAACATCAGAGAGATACCTAGAACAATTAATTTTCATGATATAGGTTTTTTAATGTTCCCATCGATAAGATTCCATATTTGTATGATCACAAATTTAAAATTCACCAATATAGCTAAATCCAAGATTCACATAATATCAAAATATAATAAAATAAATCCATTGAAGTGTTCCTAGAAACACCATTATACCATCATCAAATTAATGATCAATGTTTTAATTATCAATATTCTTTTTCTATGGACTCCAAGAATCCTTGATGTGTTTTTGAATGGATAGAACCATCTCTCTAATTTATTTACTTATATGATGTCCAAATATAATTACTTCACCAAAATTTTTATAGCACATTGGATATCTATATTTCTTTAAAAAAATTTGCACCATTATGAGACATAAGAATAACTGATTAGAACAGTTAAAGGAAAAAAACTCTACTTGAAGAAGGTATTAATACTAAATTCCTTTATATTCCAAATAGAGGATCTTCTAAAACATATATAGCATTATTCCCTTTAGATGTATTGGAGGGTTCAACAACAAAATCAATGGTGAATTCTCACACTTCTATTCTAGTTTGTGTAATGGATTTAGCATCCCCTTCAACTATTTTGATTCTTTCATAGCATGCCAACTTTCTATGTATTGAGAAAATATGTATTAAATATATCTCCTCATTCCAAACCTCTTGAAGTGATCCATGAAATCTTTTAAAATCATAAGACATTACAAATTAATTGAAAATGAATCTCTATGAGATATTTCTAATAACTACTTCATCAACTCTAGTATAGAAGAAAAATATACTTGGTTCTTATAAATCAAAATTAAACTAGGATCTCTAGTAAAATAAATTTAATTTAATACATAGTATGTTAACATTGCACCATACTTTGGTTCCTTATTAATCACAACATGAAAAAGTGGATGAATATTCAATTAAGCATGATAATATTTTTCCCCATCATTCTGGATTTCCTAATCAATATGAATCAAATCTAGAGATGTTCTCATTTTTTTAATCCTCTTCATGGATACCTAGAATTTTCATTTTTACACACTGCATTGGCCACCCAGTTTTACTTCATATGATGCATATATGTTGAGAATAAAAAATCATTAATCAGATCAATCCACCATCTATGGTTCATATATAACTCCTTCAGATCGAATATATAAATTTAAAATATATAGTGGGTATATATATTACTATTATTTAAAACGGTAATACTTTTACATTATTATTTAAATTAATATCATAAATAAATCAAAATATTATTATGGGTATTTTTTCTCATAAATAATCAATTTTTATGGGTAATAATCAATTAAAATGTCATTATATATAAGAATAAAATCCAATATCTTTTGGATAAATCATTATAGATTAGTAATGCTTCTCAAGTATTGGGTTATGTAACCATATGTAACCTACTAATATTTTCTTAGGTTCCTAAGTGATTTCCAAAAATATTCAAACAAGATGAAATTTTCGCACTTATAAGATAAATAATCATAATATTAGATAATAATGATAAATTTTCCAAAACTTGAAAACTATATCTTTCTAAAACATGAAAATTATATACTCCATACACAATTGTTTATCTGGTCTATTATTCAATAGCTTTCATATTTTATTGCTCTACCAATATACATTCTATTGAGTTAATATGAACCAATAGTGAATCCATTTACATCCAAAAATCACACATTGAAAATTTCTCATATATTTTGACATTACATAGTGTATATAGTAATATTTTCATAAGATCATTTTGATATTACTTTTTCATTTAATAGAAAATAATATATCCTTTAAAGAATAACTTGAAATAATCAATGTAATCTAAAAAGAATCTATTCATTAAATCCATATAGATTACAATGGAGCTAGTATGAACATATTGAATAACTATTTATTCATAGTTTCCAAAACATTATTGAATTATATCGTGGGTTGATCTTCTACAATGGACATCAATCATTGATAATAATAATAAAGATTAATCATTGAATAGTATATAGATCTACAAAGTTGATCAAACAAGCCAAACAAATACGGGAAAGTCAATATTTGTTATTATTTGTGAATTTTTTAGATCCCAATAATCCTTGTAGAGACTCATAAATCTATATTAATTTTTACTGAAAAGTATATTCCCACCAAAATTTCACACACATGGAAAAATTAATCCTTTATCATTGTGTTTCATTTGTAATTCCCCTGAAAAATCAGTTCCATTCTAGATGGAGTCTTTGAAATTTTAATTGTAGTATTTATAAGGATTATTGATAATTAAAAATCACATTCTCCTATAGTGTTAAAATCTATTCCTTAAGTGTATCAAAAAAATAACACACAATAATTATATCATCAACTCTGAGTTTATCAACAATAATTTAAGATAACGATAATTTTTAATGTATATTATGATACAAAAAAGTGATTATATCCTCATTTTATTTTCATAAATAAAGTCACATTGTTGTATGAATATAGTTTGGTCTGGAATATCAAATTTAACATCATGTAAATAAAAATTAATATGGGTATTATATAGAAATATCTAATCAAATCCATTGAAAAATTTTAATTTATCTAGATGATGACTGACAAGATTTATAAAAAGAAAAATTATTTCAACATCCACAATAAAGGAATTATAAAAATTATATTTGATCATCATACAATTAGAAGCGTACACTATTAATTCTATATCATATTTATTTCGCTGGAATCTCAATAAAATTAATATTTTTATTCGATAATGATGAATTGGAAGTTGTAAACTGAAACAAGAAATTAAAAAATCATAGAGTGGATGTTATGTGTATCATTTAACATTTGGTTATCACTACCTCATTAAAAATAATTATTGCATGAGATTTCCCATTATCCATTGTCTTATAGGATACTAATGTTGGTCACCATCATTAACTATTGGATTTTATCGTTTTTTAGGAAAATTTCAAAAGCATTACAATTAAATTACATGAGTATGTGTGATGCATTCCCTGGAGAATTATAGTTATTCTTATCATTATCATATTTCGTCAACTCACTCAGTAATGTATAAATTTAATTAAATTCCCTTCCACCCCAATATAATTTAGTAGTCCCTTATGAATACTTCCACAATTATTAAGCACACACATTAAATATAAAAAATCAAATATTTTTCTCTCCATGATGATATATATTCCGTTAAAATATATTTTTATCTTCAAGTAAAAACACTTTTATTGATACATTACTCCAAACTCCATTTTACCATGATATCACATAGAAAAAATTATTCCTAAGAACTATATTATCTTATGGATAACACCTTCATAAACTTTATTTTAAGACACTGATTAATCGATCAACATTACATTAAGTTTATATGATATTACATTAGTCATACGTCAGGATTGAAGTAATATTTTTCTCTTATGTACTAAAAATTCATTTTCTATTATTATTTGGTCATGGAGATATTTATCATTATTCTTATGAATAATATAAGGAATGAATATTTTAAAAATTTATCAACTGAAATAATCTCAATAAATGGAGTCAATTTCATCAAGTTACCTTATATTATTCATTAAATTATTTCCTTGATATGATTCACCTTACAAATTGTAGAGATCAAACATGATGCTTTAATGTTCTTAATAATAGAAAATGGAATGTGTATTTTTATTAGTGCTAATCGATTATCCAGAAACTAGTGAACAAAATTTCCCACTGAAAGAAGGAGGGAATTTCCACATGAAGTACATAACATAATATCATTTATTACTTTTATCATTTGGAAATATAGAGTGATTCAGATATTCAAAATAAATTATAATAGAATTTATATTTTTTATTTCATATCCCATAATAGTTAGATGCTCATGAAAGAAATAATTTCCTTTTTCATTTCACCCAGCATCAACATGGTCACTTTGGGTTATATCTGATCACTAAAAAAAGTCTTTATTTATGAAAAAATATTCATGATGGGTATCCTAACAATTGTTGAGATATCACTTATAAGATGTATAAATCTAGACAAATTAATAAATCTATAACACCTTAAGATTATCCTTGGTGAGTCACATATATAATCTATTTAAATATTTCATGATAGTTCATAATGTATTTGTGAATTTAAAATGAATATTCCTTGAGATATTCAAATGTTTTTGGACATAATGAATTATTTTGCACACTATGTGTAGAATTTTATATCTAAATGATCCCTTTTTACATTTTTACTGCATGATACCTCTGCTTTAGGTAAACATTTACATGTAGTATCTGCACATGGAGTTAATACAATATAAATCACTTGCCCAATCATATAAAAATTAGTATGGAAATTTTCATATACGTTGACTCATCCTTTGACTTATAAATATAAATTTCTTTAGGTATCACACTATGATTTTATCATACTAGATTCTAAATTATAACTAAAACTACCCTCCAATTCCAACTATAAAGACATATGGTAATCATACATTGATATTACAATATTTATTGGATATTAACTACATTAAAAACACATTTGACGATCGTAAATAGTGTAGTGTCTTTGTACACCTCAAAAAAAACAACTTTTAAATACATAAACAATATCACATACCACTGTGATCTTCATAAATAGTTCCTTTCATAGAAATTTAATAATAAATACTTATCAATATAAAGTATGAAAAGTAATAACAACAATGGGTGAGATTAGCTACATAGTAAGCGTATATAAAGTAAATATGTAATAATTACATAATCAAATTATATGATAACATGAACATAATATTGGATGAACATTTCCTATTTATCATCTATCAAAACATTGAGTCGTATAATAATGATTGTATGTTAAGAATAAATCAATCATGAGGGAATCAAAGAACCTGATCCATGAGGGAATAATAGTATAAAAAGGGAAAAAATTATGGCATACATGTAACCATGAACATTATTATCCCAATGTTAATGACCAATAAATTAATAACATGTTATAAATTTTCTAATAAAACATTTACATAGATCGATATTTGGATACAATATTCTGTACCCTCTTTCATTATTTGGGTACAATACCTTGCATGCATTGAGATCATATAACATTAATATTTACCCAATTTAGTGGAGTCAAATATTTTTCCCACCTATCACAAAATCAAAATCTTTTATATGTGTTCCAAAAAATATGAAATCATTCATTGTATCAAAAAACATGAAATGAAATGGGATTCATGAATATTAATTCATATATTAACTTGTGGAAATGTGACAGGATATATAATCATTTCCCTATTTCATCAACAAATATATCATGAAAAAATAAATGGGTTTTATTATAATTCTATCATTTATTAAACATTATAAGAGAAAAATATTTCATAAATATCATTTTTTTCATAAATATTAACCATTTTATGAAAGAATAAGAACTTTGTATATTGATCATACAGCCTAAAATAATAATTAACATCAAAAAATTTCATCATAGATGGAAAATATTTTTAATGATCCTATAAAACCTACCATGAGGAAAATATTCATTACACATTGGAAATACTACTTTATAAATTATTAATATTTTTTAAAATCATTTTCATTGAAGATAACCTTAAAAAAATAATGGGAAAATCAGATAAAATAATAGTTATGATGACGTGATGTTTTATTAATTTAATACATGATTAAAAAATTATTATGTTTAAATTTTTAGTCATACCAAAATGGGAATAGTTTGGATGAAAATATTAAAATTCCTTTGTTAATGTATTATAAAAATTAAAAAAATCGTACAGATTTAAATAAAATTCAACTGTATAATAAAAAACATTATTATAACGTTTTTAGAAAATAGTGATTTTTAAGAATATATATTTGCTACCTATGAGATATATAATGTCATATAATATTAATAACTTTTTATCAATTATTTTATGTACCTGTGATTTGATAAATTGTACCATTAATAGTATATATATAACGAATAAATAACAGAGAATAAAATTCATGGGTTTAATAAGATATATATCATACGATTTTTTCATTGGACACATAATCATAAATAATCCTGATAAATGATGATATTTTACCATAACATCATTACAACATTATTGTCTTTGAATCTTAAGCCACATCAAGTGATAACATAAAATGGAAATAAAAATATCATGTGGGAAAATAAATTGATAATATTACATGTAAAATGTGGTTTATATACACATCATTATATAATATTGGTGAATAACAAAAGGTGCATCTAAAAGAATGAAAATTGAGACAAAACCGTATTATACTATGTTTTGGTTTCTATAATAAAAATTCCTACCTAAGCTATAAAAATTATATTATTATTATACATATATTACATAATAATATTCATATTTATCAAAGCATATATGTTTTTCTTATATATTATTATTATAATTTTTTTCACAATTCCATATTAATGATACGTTTGGTGAAATACCTATTTTGTTTTTAAAATATGTTTTGATTTGTTATTTTTTCAATATATCAATTTTATGGGTTATATGATCCATGTAATTCTATAATTGATATAAATATCATATATATTCAGTATATATGTTTTAATTTAAAAATATAATTGATATATATTGGAAATTATATAAACCCTTCAATGAGATAATATACAGTATGTACAAATGAACACTATTACAATTATAATAATTTATTTATAGAAATAAATATAAATTTCATATAAGTATTCTAGAATAATATATATTTCATATATATAACATACTTTATTTAGAAACATTCTTATTTATTTCTATGATAAGTATTAACAAATCACTTCACTTCATGAGGAAATAGACCACAATAAATTCAACTAACATTATCATATTCCCTTGAAATATAATTCTTAAAGGTATGTGTGATATAATAATTCACGAGGCTTAAAAATTTAACAAATATCAGACTCAATAAATAAATACAATTTTTTTTCAAAATTAGATCAATCTTAATGAAAATAGAATGTCAATGATTATTGTTGTGGAAGACATCCATACAAGGGATTGATGATTTTATAAACCATTTGATCGATGTTGAGATGGTATTAGTTATTCCAAATAATATAAAAATATATAACAATTGGGATGATAATGATGTTATTATATCATATTGATATAATAATAATTTATGGAGGTGGATGAATAAATTAAGCAAAAATTATCATTGATGAAAACCACTGATTTCACGGGTGTCCTCCTTAAGATTTCACAAAATGAATTACTAGGATAGATTATTGTCCCAAAATTGACATGTAAAAATAGAGGAGGAAATTTGGAAGATTATTTTTGAATGTATTTTCTTAAGAAAATGGGATTTATAGTGTGAATATGAGAGGAAAATTAGTGGTTTCTAATAATAGAGGGTTGTGGGAAACCTGTTTTGAATGAAGGAATTCCAACCACAATTTTTCATGTCACAATGCTAAAAGATAATTGACAATTTAAAGAAAATAATATATATGGTCAATATATGATCAAAAAATCAATGTTCCAAATTTTATTTTTTATTTTTTACCCTTTCAATTATAAATTTCCCATACTATAACCTAATCAAGCTTAACAAATGTAATTTTTTTTACTATTCATAATATTCAATTTTCACAAAAATAAACTTATCCAAATAATATAATATTATTATTCTGATTCCAAATACTGAATTGATTATTTCTATTTTCATTTATAGTAATTAAAAAATACAAGTTTTTTCCAATCATATAGACATGATTATAATATGGAGTTTTAAAGAGAAATTGATTAAAAATTTTATACATTTTAATATCAAAATTAACAATGAAATTCATTCCAATGACCTAAATTTGATTAATAAATTTATACTTGATGTAATTGTATATTAAGAAGAAATTAATTTTTTTTAACATTATCAAAAAATTAAATAAAAATGAGGTCTTAAATTAAAAATCAATTTTTTTACTACTCATCAAAAAGAGAAAATCATAAAAAATAATTATAAGATATTGATGAAATTATTATTTCAATAATGATGTTTATTTTATAAAAATAATTTATTATATGTGTTATTTTTAAATAAATTCCCTAAAAATAATTTAAACTTGTTTTAGAAAGTATATAATTCCAATGATATATATAAACATAATAGAAAATTATGTTATCATTCATCAATATGTATCTCAAATATTAAACAATAGTAATTTTCTCTCAGAAATTACTTATAATAATCTTATATATATTTCTAATAGATTTTTATATGTGTGATGTTTAAATATATAAATTTTTTATATAATTTTATTCTATAAAAACATAGTGTTGTTTGTAACAAAACATAAACAATTGTTGTGTGTACTGCATGTTTAACATGGTGTTTAATGTAACACTAGCTAGAAATATAATTCATATTAATTTTTATGGGTGGGTAATATAAATACATTATAATTAATCTAGAAATGCAATTTTATAAAAGATATATAATTTCTAATATAGTTGTACATAATTATCTTATTGTAATATTTTGAGATTTTTTGGAAGAGTATGATATTTTAATGAATGGGGAATAATTGCCGTTTATATTACAATCTAAAATATATATTAAATTATAAATAAAATATATATAAAATTAAAAATTTATTTAAAATTATATTATATATTTTTTTGTTTAAATATTAATTTTTTTAAATTATTTTAATACATGAATTTAGAATAAAACCTGTTTTATATTTAAAAGAGAATCTTTTTGAAAAATTATTTTCCTCATGTTTTCATGATTGAGTTTATATTATGCTAATACATTTCTAAATATTGGAATTTGAAAATTGTATTATATATTTCTCATTATGTGGTTAAAATTTGTAAAATAGGAAACATTATTTTAGTCAATATAAGTAGTAAGCATTTTAATTGTTTTACTATAGAAATTGAAAATAGGGAAATCACGGTATAAAAATAATATTATAAGTTCTAAAAATTAATATAATAAATTAATTGTTTTTTATTATATAATTTAGTCCATACTCTTTTGTTATTTCTTATATGTCCATTTTTCATATAAAGTTTATTATTAGATTAATATTATTTTATGTAACAAAAAGTATATAAAATCAATGTCTTATTTCTATAATTATAATATTTATATCATGGAAATTAACAGAGGATATGAATTTTATGAATAATACAAAGAAAAATAGATTATTTATATTCATCAGTGTAAATTATTTTTAAACTTTAGTTTACAAAAAATTTCTTTAAATTATTACACACTACTAACATTAAAATTATTCTATTAAGTGGATCATAAAATAAATTACATTAAAAATATTAAAAGTAATATAAATTTAATTTATAAATTATATATAAATTTTTCATAGAAAATATATAATTGAATTAATGAGTAAAAAAATATTCTTATTATATTTTATTACAGATATCATTAATCTGATAGTATATGAGTAGTTTTAAAATTTATATTATTGAAATTTTAAGAAAAAAATAATTTATCAATTTTTATATAATGACTAAAAATAATGATATATTTCAAATTTTTAGTATATGTTTGTATATAACATCCATGGTATATTTCTCATTTATTCAACCATTTTTAGTTTTTATCACGTCTCACAATGAGGGAAAACATTCATGTTGTGGTAAGTGTCTAATGGGGTAACTTCGAGTTCAAAGAATAGGACAGTGACAAATATGATATAAAAATTTTTAAAAATATTATGTCTGAGTGTATATTCATTCTTATAGATATTATATTTGGATATAATAATTTGGGGTCACTTTTTACCCAATTTAAATTCTATTTATTTAATATTTTAATAGATTCGTAGAGTGACACTCCAATATCTTATAAAGGTTCTTATCTAAATCTCTTTTAATCTCATTAATAATGGATTTATCCTCATACAAGTCTAAACCAAATATATAAATCACATACAAACATATATTATAGTGTTCTTATATTTGGTATAACATCATTGATAGAGGGCTTAAGTAGTATTTAAAAGGATGTTGTCTGAAAAAAATGTATAGTTATTGAAACATAGTTTTCATTTAATTTTATCTTATATCTCCTTAAAATATTTTGAAACTACGATGATATGTGAAAATAATTGTCTTACATATTTTTTTATGTTATTATAATATTCTAATAACCTATATCTCTCTCGATCCTCCACATAATGCGAAACAAAATTCATTCATTTGTAAAACATACTATTTCATCATGGAATGAAGTAATTCATTATACATAATTACATATAATGGATGGTCATAATTATGGAATTAATTATTATATATGGTATTAATGAAAAAAATTTCATTCATAATAGGTATTGTAACATATTTTTTCTTACCATTCAATTCAAAAAGTAATGAAAATATAATTTCATGTATGTGTGGTCAACAACCTCCATGATAGAATGTGATTAACATTTACTCACCACATCACATGGATGATATATATATATCAATATAATATTTAATTTAATATAAAATGAGAGTTATGTAAATATAATGTAATACTTATCGTTGTCTCATAATAATCATCAATAAATGGAAGCGTTGCACTTCTACACATACGACCTACAATGTCTATGATTATAAATAATTCATTATTCATTAAAATCACACATTGATGGTTTTAAAAAATGTAATTATAATATAAATTTGATAATTATTTCGTTATTAATATAATTAAT
This sequence comes from Viscum album, assembly GCA_963277665.1. Taxonomy (NCBI): domain Eukaryota; kingdom Viridiplantae; phylum Streptophyta; class Magnoliopsida; order Santalales; family Viscaceae; genus Viscum; species Viscum album. The sequence continues at coordinate 1,738,998,215 of OY728145.1, forward strand.
ATTATTGAATAATGAATCCTTAGGACCATGGTCACGTCATCGAATCTATTCAGAAATTATCGACAAAACGTTCACATTGTACATGATACAAACTTAACTGGTTATGTAATTAATTATGTCTTTAAAATACATGAGATAAATAGAATATGTATAAAGGGTTACACATTAAATATTTTATAAATAAAAAATTATTTGATTTTATTATATTGTATATAAAAGATATACATGGAAAATATGGACTTGAGGTAGTAGATATCATCTCAATTTTCATTTACTATGAAATATTTTATTAATATGAAATAAATTTCATATCTTTGTTTTATATAAAACCCTCATAAATTATAAATAATTAATAAAATATAATTAATTATGTTTAAATTTAAATTTTAACTATTTAATCCAAGGAGACATAAACTGATTGTCAGCATGGGGTAATGGGGTTCTTATCTAATGATTGATTAATTTGATTAGAAAAAATTATATTTAACATTATTATTCCATGATTATGTCTGAGAGGATCTATAATTTTTTAATATTATATTTGAACATTATTTTTATATTTATAGTTTCTACAAACAATATATAAATTTATCAACTCTTGTGTAAACGATATGTTCTCCGTATGAGATATTCATCAAAATTTTATTCTCATTAGGACATACATATATAATATGAACATATAATACTTTATAAAGGGTCTATAATAACCCAATGAAATATTATATCATAAATATTATTCTCTTCATGAAATTTAATCATTCATTTCATTAAATTATTTTATAAGGGTTGTGAATGAATAATAGTGAATTTAGAAATTGTATTACATTACAATATCCTTTTTTTCAGAACATTTTATGTTAAACGATCATTGGGGGAAATTATATGGTATTATTTTAATAAATTAAATCTATATTTTTCTCTTATTGTTATGAAATATTGTTTAATTTCAATTTTAGTCATTGTTTATTTTTAATCCATTATGAAGTATATTGTATGTGATACCGTTATTGAATTTTATATTTTAATTAAAATAAATTATTTATATCAATGTTTTCTAAAACATTATAAAAAATTATATTTTTGAAAAATAAATTATTAATTAATTTTATTTAAAATTATATTTAATATTCTATTATGTGTTTTTAAAATGGAGCTTGTGATCATTTTCCCATTGGGCATCTTTTAACTAAATTTTCAAAAAAATTAGATTGATTTGCGTATTTTGATTTTTTAAAAGATGACTCGATTTTACCACATCTAAAACCATTAATTTAATTGAAGAATGATTTAGAATATTTGAAGGATATTTTAAAGGAAATTAAAATGCCTAATATTTTTCGAATTTTCAATTTTTAAAATATATTTTCAAATTTGAAATATTATTTTCATCATGTATGTATTTAATGACCATTGATTGGTATTCCCATTCATCAACATCAACTGTATATGATATTACACAAACAAAACTAGGTATAAAATTTAATTACTCCATTATTATTATATATTAAAATATATTACAATATTCTAATTTATATCGATTATTTTTTTAGGACAAATAATTATATTAAAAAAAATTATTACTATTAAAAAGTGGAGGTTTATAAATGTTTTCTTCTTAAATGGTATTTGGACATTGGTGTTGAATAATAATATATGGTAATATAGTTTATATAAGCGGTTTATACCAATTATTTAACATTAATTATGGTTGAGACCAGTATAGGTTATATGTTTTTGTGTCCATATAGCGCACAAATAAATTTAGTAATGTTCATTGTCTTTATATTCATATGAAGGGAAGATATACCAATGGTTTCTCCAATTGATTAAATTAGGTTCCATTTATTTCTAAAATTGGGTATAAATGGGTTATGGTGGTAATTTTACGATATACATAAATGTTTTCTTTATGATTTAAATGGTTTGACTATATTTATACTCATGATGATTGATATCATGTGGCCGATGATTTTTTAAGATGATGGATAACTATATTGTAAAAGGTTTATTATCAATATTGTGACTAATTATCCATGTTTTAATGGGTATGAATTAACATATGTTATTCTCATTCACATTGATTATGTCATTATACATATATTGTTATATTAATTCCCAAAATTAAATTCAATATTTAATGGTTTTATCTAAACTTACTAATTATCAGAGATCACCCTTCTTGTGTTTGTAACTCTGTGATTTGAATAATGAGGTTAATCTTTTTTATTTTTGAAAATTATTCCTAGTTAAATAAATTTGTAATACATTTTCAAGATGTAACATTGAATAATATAATATAGGTATAATGGGGACAATACTAACTATATTTCATTTGTGTTATTTTTGTATGAGTAAGTCGTAATTCCAAAAAACAATTTTTTTTATATATTACTAATATAATATTTACTTTAATTATATTCATGTTTTAGATTTTAAAAATTGGGTAACATTTATCTACATTAAAGAATTAAATAAAATCATCTTGTGTCTTTGGTCTAGATATGGGTGTAGCTTCATAGATCATACACCAAGGAAATTCTATTAATGGTTTCAAATTTTTTTTTATATAATTGTTTTTATTGGAATTCTTATTGATTCATTGTTTATAATTAATTTTATAATTAATTTTGTTTCAAATATATGTATAATGTATCGTTTTTATCTTTAAATGATGCATTAATTTTTTTTTAAAATTACTATCCGAAAATTTGTATACGAGATCTATTGATGAGTAAAAATCCAACAATGTACTTCTTATTTTTCAATGTGTGTATGTGATTTTATTTAATAGTTTAATTTATCATATAGAGTTAGTAAAATAATTTTACTTTTACTGACGTAAAATAAGAAAAAATACACTTACAAATACACGAAATTTATATAAATGAGTCTATAAAATTTGTTTATAACAAAAATTATTATGTTGTGATAGTTATCTTATTTTATTTATCTACTTTTAACCATGTTTTAATTTTTTTAATTTTCCTTTTGTGCACGATATACATGTTACACTAAATAAAGTCACAAAAAAATATAATAAATATTCAATGAATTTTATTATACTATTATTATTGGACTATTTTATGATAAAATCATGGGTTTTGATTAAATAATTTTTATAATAATTTATTGCAGTTTTATTAAAATATGAATAAAAATAATATGTGGAATATTTCATTTTCAAAAAAACATTTAATCTATTTGGCATGTATGAAAAATAAATTAAGTACTATAGAAGCATAATACGTTACTATTGTTAATTATTACAAAAAATCATTTTAGATTATGGTAATTTTTTTGATCTTATTGTATACATTATATGTAAAATATTTTTCTAATAATTATTCGTATTTTAAAATATCAGGGAATATTTTTCATCATTAAAGGGAAAACATTAAAAAATAAATATTTTTTATTAGTGAAAAGTTTTAAAAAGGATAATTTTGATTGAAATCTATTCCAATTTATTTTCAAATTACTAAAGAATTATTGTAACACTATATTCAATAAGGTCTTCTCAAATAAAATATGAACTTGGAATGTTATCAGTTTTGAATTGAAATTTGACAAAAAATTATTTGAATTTTATTATATTAGATTTTTTGGAATTATTATTCCTTATATGCATCATATCTCTTGCATATTATCAAATAATGAATATATTATAAATTTGGTTTTCAAAATATCTTTGAATTTTTTTTACTTTTGATCAATAATTATTCAAATCAGTTTTTTCATATCTAGTCACTATGCATAATTATTATGTTATATTATATGGCTCACTAGTATGTTCTTTCAATGTTTTGAACTATTTAATTAATTTCCAATCAATTTTTATCATTCCATGAATTTCAAAACATATTTTTTGGATTATGTTATATTTCAATAATATTATTTATTACTATATTTTTAATGCTATTACAATTAGGTTATAAAATCTACATACATTTTATAAGATGTATAAATTTAAATAAATTAGAAAATAATAAATTAAGGGAAAATTTCTAATTTTATTAATACTTCATAAATTTTATATTTTATATTTATTTATAAAGTTATAATATATATATAATTTGAGACTTTATGGGTCTCGTCCATATTTAAATGTTATATGTCTTGTAATTTACATCTAAATATTTTATAAAAAAGGTTTCAAAAATTTTATGAACATTTAGAAATATTAATATTGAAATATTTTTGAAACATATCGTATTTTCATTCCTCCCTGATAACTTTTGATGTATTTGAAGATTTAATGAAAATAATTAATTATTTTATTATGCATGTTTCTTAATATGAGGATTAAATATTTTAGTAATAATATTATTTGTATCAAAGGGGTAAAATATAGGCTTTAATGGATTAATTTTATTCTTTTTTATTACATAAAAATTAAAGTTAATTATTTGAACGTGTAAATATATTGTTAATTATTAAAAATGATCAAATGAGTGATTATCTCTTTTATACAATAGTTAATAATGATATTATAATTCAATGTACACCTTATATATTTATTCTGAATTACATTTTCTATTTTATTAAATCTAACATGTGTATATAAATGTTTTCTAACTTCAACTAATTATAAAATAATAATACGCTATGATATTATATACAAATTCAATCTTCTCATGTGTATGTTACATATGAACAAATTTTAGTGGGAATAAAATTTAGTATGAGTTGGGTTAACTCTCACATACTGCATATTTCGTAATTAAACATTTATAATTCCACATAGAATTGTCTAAATAATAGAATAATTATAATTATTATTTTTATTACATATTAATTTATTTATTTATTTATTTTTCTTTATATATATTTCGGGCAGGGTTTTTAAAATTTCTAATGAAAAAATGACACATCTTCAAATTCACATGTACTTAGTATATGATAATAAATGACTCATACGAATCTAATTTAGTTATAAATTAATTAGGTGTGAGATTATTCATATGAAAAAAAAATTGCACATGAATAATTTATAATCATAGTAATGAATAAATAATAAATTTTATAGTGAAATGTATTTAAAACACATGACACATATAGAATGAGTCATGTGTAGTATAAATTAATCATACATATGATAAATGTAACTCCTTGTAAGAATTCTATTAGGTATTTTTAAATTTAACCTTTTAGTTTCTTTTTCTGGAGAGTATTTATGAACAGGTGTTGAGAGGATAACGATAATTTTGATGTTAATGATTTTTTGGAATATTCAGAACAAACATGGATCTTATTAGATTTATTGGGATGTTACATGATGTGTGTTTGTATTACACAACATATATTAGACACTAATCAAATCCTGTGAACCAAATACACTACATGAGAATTATTCACATCATGTAACTATTTCACATCATTTAATGTAAAAAATTAGATTTTAATTAGAATGGACACACATAATTTCATATAGAAAATTGGATAAATTCATGGTGTGTATGTTATTATCTGCTAAGTAATTAATCTAGTTGAAGCTTTTATGGTGTCATTTCAGTTATTGAGGATTCTTTATGTCTTTCAACCTTATTCATTTGGACATAGCTCTTACCCTAGGAATTTTTTGATGACACATTTACCACTAGATCGCAACATTGAACAATTGATTAGAATTTCTAGTTGGTTCATCTCTTCATGTAACACTTCCTATCAGTTCCACTACCCATTTTATGGTTAGGACATCATTTACAGTATGTATTGATATTCCGATCATGTTTTTTATCAATATTTTTTTTTGGTTATCATGTATTGTCTTCTAAACTAAGATCTTTATAATTGCATTCCCCATTTTCAAAAGCGGTTAGTTTTTTTATGTCATTGAGGATGGTATTTTTTTTAAAGTCTTCCAATTTCATAAATTTTTTTATTCTTCTAATTATTTCGCTTGAAATTAAAATTTAATTACATGTGTTGAAATTAAGAAAACGTAATGTATTATGTTTTAAAGGGGTATGTAATTTAAAAATATAATTTCCATTATTATGAAATAAATTCGATTTCAACCATTGATGATGATTTTCATAAAATTGAATTCATTTTATTGATATTACAGAGTGGTTTTAAATATTGAAATTGACAAAGATTCCACATCAATAACATTTTTTTGTCAATATAGAGACAAAGGTATCCTTATGATACATGAGACCACTAGGATGTAACCTATTTTTTATTGATATACTATGGAAAGAGATGATATTATTTTTAGCCAACCATATTCCTTTCTAGGCTTTTGAATTTATCATATGTATTAAACCATTTTCTTGAGCCCAACTAGTAGGCCCATTGTTGTTTCTTATTGGTTATTATTGGGTAGTTTATATCATGGACGTTTGATCACAGGTATATAAATATTATTATTTTTACATATATTTTTTCATAAATGAAATTTTTATAGATTTTAAAATAGGATAAAAATTTTATGGAATAAAATGGGATTTTTTTATAAATGTTTTCATATTTATTTATTATAAAAATTAATTCCAACTATTTTTTTAAATATAGAACTTGGGTATAATTTTAAATTATGACATATATAGATTATTTGGTGGTTTCATATAAGGATCTGTTGTTTTATCAATAATTTTGACTTTATGGAACGTTATTTGAAGGATATTGTTAATTATAACGGAATTATTTATCATGTTAGCATCTTGTTAGGTTGTTTTTTTCTGTTTGAGTCTCCTTGTAGGGGGATAGTTGGAAACTTGATACTTTTTTTCCTAGAATTATCATACTTCTCTGTTTAGCCTATTTGGTGTATCCATATCCCTATTTGGATTCCACATTTTAAAGAGTTTTTATTTATTATTTTCTAATATTTAATACCTATTTTATATCTTCTTTATACCTCACATCCTAATGTGTTGGCGGTGGTGGATAGTCTGGTTGAAATGGTTTGGTATATTACAATATATTATTAGAGGGTTACTCATCCTAATGTGTTTCATCATTACCTATGTTGTTATAGTGTGTTGTATACATATTTGTAAGATCATTATAATTAATATAGTAGGAAAATAAAATGGGACTTTTCATTTTTTTCACCAACTGATTTTGAGTTTCAATGGGTGTTAAGAAGTTCATAATATGTTTTAGACCAATTTAATAGGTTTCATTGAATTAATTATATGATAAATTTATATAATATGACATATCTTATAATTACAGGGGCTTGGTGGGTCTAATTATGTTCAAATAATCAAAATGGAGAGTTTATTTAGGTGGGTATATTTGTTTATTATTTTTTTCATTTTTTGAATTAAAACATAATTTCCAGTTAATTATTATTATTTTAAAGCATTGTCTTAGATTCTAATTTTTTTTAATATTTTAGAATATTATATTGACTAATTGGTTATTTTTTTGGATTAAGAGATATTTTGTCCTAGAAGTGGATATCCAAGTTAATGGGGGGATCTATGAGGATTGTTATGTAATAATATCCTCTTTTAGAATCTTCTTCTGTAGTTTCAGTCATTCGTATCATTCTAGATTCAGATTTAGTTAACTATATGAATCAATGAAAAGTAAAGTATTATGTATTTGAGATAATCAATAATCATCAACCAATATTACATTGTAAAAAAGGACCATAAGAATTAGATTAGTGGATTGAAAATATTGAGAGGATATTAATCTTTGGGAAGAGTCTTGGATATACTCATATGGTTTTTTCTGTGTGAATGGTCATCAGGAGATTTAGAAGATAGTGAAACATAATATTGAAGAATAATAATCATAGGGGAATTAAATGGGTTTCATTGAAGGAAATATTCCCTGAGATGTTTTATACCAAAACATTTCATGTGATAAAGACCAAACTGTTTATGACATTGGATCAAGGGTATTGTAACATTATAGAGAACTCCATCTATTTTTCTGATTTGGAGATTCTGGATCTATATAATGTTACAAATAATTACATTATGGATCAACAGATCGAGATTGTGCTGAGGGAAGATATTCATCCTATGATTGTTCATTTTTTCCTTACATACACTGGGGAGGTAGTGAATTAAGTAAATTTGAATGAGGGAGAACTATATGGAAGGATGTGATTGGGTGGAACATTATTTTTTATATTGGTTATACATGGTGTATCTTCTAGTAAAAAAATGAACTATAAGAGTGGTCAATTTTATAAATGTCTAGTCTTAGGGGATTATTTATGGAAAATAGATTATCCATTTATAATTTGGGAGGCGTAGTTATTATTGGCCTCATTTGGTAGAGGATTGTATGAATTTTCAAATTCATGGATGATATAGCCATATGAAACGTTTTTGTAACATGATTTCCAAAGGAAGTAAGGTTGGATATACCCTCACCATGGGATATTATGAACATTTTGATTGTCCAAAATAATATTGATCTCAATATCATTCTGAGGGGGATGTTATTTTAGGGATGTTTAGAAGACATTATGTTGATTATTTTTTACAAGAGTAATCTAATGTGTGGCCATCTATTTTCAGATTTATGGTATTCATTTCATTTTTTATGGTGCTAGGTTTGATTGATATAGGTTCTACTCATTCATTTATAACAAAAATATTAGTTAACATATTGGGATTGAATTTTGATATTATATTGTTCATTTTGGATATTTTGATGCCATTTTTAAAGAGATTCGTACATGATTTTATGCACCTAGTGTGTTAGGTGATGATAGTTATCTTTGAGAATGTTGGGTGCATCTTAGTGATCTATCATAGAATATTTGACATTATTATCAGCAATGATTGTATGATTAGTCTAATGGTACAAATATAATATTACCAATATTCTGTACATTTTTCATCTACCGATGGGTCACTCATGTTTTCCATGGTGAGTGGGACACTAGATCCGAAATGAATGGAAAATAGTTCATATAGTTTGTATAATATCATACAAGATGGTAGAAATGATTCTAGATTAATTATAACCATTATTGGTTTTCTAAATACATATTTTTTTTGTATATACCTAGAGTAATTTCTATATGTTTTTGTTTGTCTTTAGAAATAATGATAGATTGAGATTACTATTGACATCAACCTAGAATGATGCGCATTCATATTTCATCCTATCAAATAAAACCTACTGTACCGGTGGAACATATATATATTCTTAAGGAAATAAAGGTGAAATGATTTATTTATCCTATCATGTAACTGTGGGATTCCCAAGTATTAATTTATCTGAAATAATCCAATATACTAATGATTTTTTTACCAAAGAATGTTCGATTGGGAACCCGTTAAAAAATAACCCTTTACATAGAATTTATGATCTCTATTATAATATTAATGGAGATCACTGATTTTTTATGATTTACATGCATCTAGGGTAACATAATTTGACCTTTTGAGATTAGAAAGAACCTAAGTATGTGTTTCAGAGTCGATGTGATAATTTTGAGTTTCGGGTTTTGCCATTAGGACTCATTGATTCCCCATTTGTATTTATGTATTTGATGAACTCGATCATTCATTGGTTTATATACCCTTTGTTTATTCTTTTTATATTTTTTATGATAGTGTACCACAATTCAATGAATGAGAATGTTGAGAATTTGGATTTCATTTTTTGAACCATTAATGAAAATTATCTGTATGATATTCCTTCTATGTTAGAGTTTTTGAATGATGAGTTGATGTGTCAGGGAAATGTGATATTTGATAGGGGATTCCCACTAAATCCAGAAATTATTGGGTAGTTATGATATGTTAAAATCTATTAAACATGTTTGAGCTCAAAGGGTGCATAGTGTGTGGTGGTTAATATGGGCACTTGATTTGGGAATTCTCTTAGAATTCACCTATTATGAATACTTTCACCCCTAATATTGTAATTATTTAGGGGTATAAAATTGTTAGATATCTTTTTAGTAAATGAAATTAAGGATGAACTCAAAACCAATGTAGAGTTCCTAGAACAAATTCCGGGTTATGATTTATTTATGATTGTTTTTATAAGATTTTTGGGTTATTCCTTGATTAATGGGAAACATTTTATGGAATATAGTTCGTTCTAAATAGTCTGTAATGATATTAGATACCTTAAAATTGATCATTACTTTCTAAAATATATGCAAATTGTCAAGATGTGGTTTCATGATTTTTTTGGGTGATGTTTTCTATTTATTATGATCACAAAATCCCGATAAATATTTTCAGTTTGAGAGATTTTATATTTTGACAGAAACTCTGTGTTGAGTATAATTAAGTCTTTTTATTTGATATTGATTATACCCTTAATAAGGAAACATAGTTTATGTCACAATGAGAATAAATTTAATAAAATAAGAAATTAAAGTATTATCTTATTAGTGGTATCTGATGAGTTTGTTTACTGAGATGTGATTTCATGTGAAATACGTTGGTGGAAAGGTGTTCCTAGATTAAATAATGGTGGAATCTTCTTATTATGAGTGATTTAAACATGATATAACACTAAATAGTAATAACCAACAATTCTTAGAAATCCTTAATGTTGGGTTGACATCAGAATTGTGGTCTTAGTCTCCGGGTGGAGCATTATGATTTCCAAACAAGTTGGTTGATTATTTTTCCTTGAGAATGAGCTATTAGACCATTCAAACTATCCATGTTGGTATATGAAACCATGGGCTACATATATGTTCCATGATTTGAGACATTAATTTTCAGGGTAGGGAATTTGGCTTCCAATCATAGATTTTATGTGGTGGTGGCTCATTATGTAATGAGTTAAGAAATAACACCAGAGACATGTAGGTTTTTTATAGCCATTAAATGTTCTATTATGGATGTTGGAATAAATTTACATGTATTTAATCATTGGTTTTCAACATAATGTTCAAGGGAATTATTATATTTCTGTGATTATTAGAATAATCCATTAATCAATGCATTTAATACGAATAATTAAAATGATGACAATGATGAAACATAGGGACTTTTATGTCTGATATATTGGGATAATGAAAGGGATTCCCTATGTGGTTGTTTCAGAAAACGACTTTATTTTCATGTTTATATTAAGTAAAGGTTTTTATGAAAAAATGTGTTCAAAATTGAAATTAACCACAGATTATCATCTACATATGGATGGATGGAAAAATAAGGTTTCCAATGTGCTTGAAGACATGCTTTGGGATTGCCTACATGATTTTGGTGGAACATTGGAAACTAATTTTCCATTATAATAGTTTTACTTTAATATTTTTGTTAGTAATTTACTATGATGCCTCATATCAAGTCTTTGTAAGGGTGGTCATGTTGAGATAAAATATGCTTGAAAGTGTTAGGATAACAGTCCTTGGTTAGACTTAGTTAATATTAGGATATAAAGGAGCTTGTGCAGTTGATCCATTGGAATTTTATCACTATATATAGATGTTATAAATATTATGTGGAACATCATTACCAGCTACTAGATTTTTTGATCGGTGATAAGGGTTTCCTCAAAGTTCTACATCACTTGGCATATCATTATTTTGGGTTATTTGGATATGGTTTTAATATGTTTTTAGTCCACATTGAAATTATTGAGTTACTAATGAGGGTGGCCCATAATTACATATTTTGGTCATTTTTTACTTCTATCCATTATGTGTTTCATGTTTCCCAGTTGAGGGGTATATAAGATATCATTGTTATGTTATTTAATTTGAGTATGATGATCGCTAACTCTATTGACAACTGTTAGTATCTACATTATATTATTAAATTATAGGATAAGGTACTACATGGTAAGATTATCCCTCTGATTTCGGTTTTGTGGCAATGTTGATACAATTTCTACGGGACAAGGGAGTGGCAGTGCTTTATGATGAAAAAGTGGATTGATATTTTCTCAAATAATAGATCTTGATTGAAATATTGGATATAAATACTTTATGGTGGAGATATTGAATCACCATGTTAGCTTTTAACATGCATGTTAAAATTTTAATTTTTATTTAATTTTTTGGGATTAATTCAAACCATCAATTATGGGGATACATGTAATTTTGATGTACAAGATTTGTTGGAATTTCATAATAAACCTAAAATTTATGTGGATTGCAGGTAAGTTACATAACATGTATTGTAATTAGATGATGTCTTTTGGTTACCAGATAGATCCCATGAACTGAATACTTAATGTGATATTTATACACCTATTATAAGTATTTCACATCATAAAAATTAAAAAATATGATTCTGTTTAAAAAATAATTTATTTTTTTGTGTAACAAAAAATGGGATAAATTCATGTTGTGTACGGTATTAAAGAATGGGATATTCTATAAGATACAAATTTTATGGTTTTATTCATGTTATTCATGATTTATTCGATTTTTTATCCTTCTACTCTCAACTATAGCTCTTATCCTAGTAATTTTTGAGTAACTATATTCACTTTGGATTTCTCTTTTCAGTGTTTTATTAGAAGTAACATGAGTTTAATCTATTTAGTTGATCCTATTTTATAAATTATAGTGTTTTATATCAATTATTTTTAGTTTCTTATAGCGACTGATCTTTCAATGGTGTATAATATGGTTTTCAATCACCATTGTCATAGGTGGTTCAAATTTATTGTTCCTTGAGGATGGTTGATCTGTTCAAGTTTAATGATTTCATTAATTTCATGTTAATAATATTGTTTCCTTGATATTTAAAATAAAATGTAATCTATTGAAAAAGAAAAATTAATGGGATGAATTATTTAAAGGGGTTTTTATTGCAAAAAATATTTTCCATGATTTTTATTAAAATATATTTTAATCCATGAAGAGGAATGGGATGGATTTGAAATATTTTTATAAAAATGAAAACATGGATTAAAAATTATATTGAAAATAAAAATCATAGTAGGTAAGTTCGGTACATTGGGACATTGACATGGTAATCCTTATTATGTGTTACATAACTATGATTTACCATATTGTACATCGATGGATTGTGGCTAGACTCGATATATGTTTGATATAACCTTATTCCTCAATATAATTGTCTGTGTCTATTACATATTCTTTGTACTCTAGAACCTATATAGTAGATTAATTTTTCATTCTAGTTTTTTATTTCATTATTATTTATTCTTAGATGTTCGCTAATATTAACATTTATATTTTGGTGTGTCAGCATTCTTTGTTTCAAAAAATCATTGTTTCTAGTTTTGGATAATTTATAATCAATTTATGGAAAACCAAAATAATTTAAGAGAAATATTTTCACTTTTTTATTAAAATGAATCTAACACCATTTTTAAAAGATATTTATCCTTCATTCTTTATAAACTAATTTATATACATTGTATGGTGGGTTTCTATTTGGTCTATTTCTCACTCCCAACTATTTCTATTGTGTGTCGATAGACCCTGTATTGTAGGAAACAAGAAATGAGATGGTAATTATATAGCATATTGGCTTCTTATTTTTTATTTTTTCTATTATGGTATCTTTTTGGAGGTGAAACTTGTTCGCATGTGGACGTTTTGGTATAGACAAGTCTTATATCTTGGTTTAGCCTTTTTTTTCTTGGTCTTTTATATTTTTTTTCTTTTTCTACTTATGTTGAAATTTTTTATTAAATTGAGAAAATATTTATTTATCACTTTTATAACTCACACTATAATGAGATATCTTGGTTGAATTTTCATGTTGATCGAAGTTGGTCTATTATAAAGAATGAATCAAAATTAGTTAAAATGAAAAATATTCAAATTTCAAGTGAATATTTTGGAAAAATGAAATATCAATTATGAAAAAATTTAATGACACCTATGTACATATAATTTATATATAAAATTCACAAATTTTTTATGTTTTATATATTTTTCATATATTAATTCGCTTTAGGATTATTATAATTGTATTAATTGATGTATTTTCTATTTAATAGTTTTTTTATTTAATATATAGTTTATTTATATTATGATGTTTTTGTTTTTCTAATGATCATAATGGTTGTGTACATTTTATAAAATGAGAGATGATACAATTTATTATTTTTAAATATATTTTGCAGGAATAAACTATTAACAAAGGTTTCAAAAAAACTGGTATAAAAAATGGAATTTGACTGTATTATAAAATTATTATTGTGGTATACCATTTATTGATCATAACTTAACACTCTTGGATGGATAATAATTTTCATCCAAAATAAAACACCACTTCCTCATTCCTTTTTCATTAATTTAGACATGTTATAGGGGTTCTTAAGTCTCTGTATCTGTTCCTTATAAAAAATTTGATGCCTATGATTTTGAAATTAAAAAAGTACATCCATGTATAGGTTATAATACCCATTAATAATTCACATTATTTTGATCTATTTTTTTTAAATTAGAGAGGACAATATTGTTCTATGGTTATATTAAATGGAGTGATTATTTATTATACTTTAAAAGGATAATGTTATTTGGTTTTATGGAAGTTATTCATTTTCATTAGACAAAGATTATTAAAATGAAATCATAATAAAATATTCACCAAATTGATATCATATGATAAATACCATCGAACTAATTCCCTTAGGCTGTCTCTATAAAATAGAGAACATAAAATATAAAAAATTATTTAGAGATCATTTGACAATGTCTAAAAATATAAATACGATAAAATTGATGTTAGTAGATAGTTTCATTTTGTTGAGATCCAAAATATAGTACTCAATATATATTCGAAGGTTCATTAATTTATTTAACCATGTATGAAATATTTTATATGTCAATAAGAGGTTTACTATTAATTTTTTATGTTGGTGTGAATTGGTCATCGTATTAGGACCTCTATATAGAGAGGTGGTGGAAAACATTAATTGAAAAATGAATTAATTAAATGTATATGAGTGTTTATGAATATATTATTTTGAAAAATATATATGTATTGCATGTGACTGACATTTATTAATTTCATTTTATCTTCCATATTGAAATTATTTCTATTTTTGTCACATCCAAAACATGGGAATATTCTTTGTTTCTTTTTATCCATGTATGGAATTTGGGATTGCTGTATTTTTTGATTATTAAGTGGCCATTCATCCTAGTTAGAGTGATAAATATCAATGTGGACATAAATTTCAAATAAACAACTGTTAGGTGGTGGTTGGGTATTTTTTATATTAGTTTAGATGATTAGACTAAAGTCCATCTAGGTTATGACGTTATCGCTGTGTTATATTGGTAAAATATATGGTGTACCCATAATGTAATTTTTGTTCCATAAACGTGTAATAAATTATAATGGTATATAATTTTTTCATAGTATTAAGTTTACATCCTGACATTTGATAATAATTTTTTTATTTCGATTGTTTTATTTTTTTCAAATTTATTTAATTAAATTAATTCTTTGTTTGAAATGATTGGTATGATATTTTAGACTTTTAATTTGGGATTATAGAAGAATTGGATATTTCTATAATAATAGAAATGAATTATCTTTTTTTAATTTAATTAGATAACATGGTGTGATATAATGATTTAGAATGGAAGGATAGGAAGGACGAATCCTTGATCATGTTGTCACATGTTTGTAATTTTTTATTTAACATTAAAGAAGAAAACTAAATTTTAAGTTGTTAATTTATTGGATAAAATAGGTCAAAATCCAATTACTATGAACCATGTTTTTTTTGAATGAATATTTTGAATCATGATGTTATCTATTTGAAGATAAATATAAAATTAACTTAATGCCCACAATATTTTAAACCCCCTCTCCTAATCATTACAGAACCTTGAGTTATGTTATGAGTTCAAATTCATTAATTTTAAGGATAATTTTAGGTTTATTCATTTATATAATGAGGTAATCATTCACATATAACACCAATAATTCATAAAATGTTGGAAGTATATATATAGAAACCATTTTTTAAAAAATATACAATTTTTAAATAAAACATGATAAATTTTTATTGATAAAAATCATCATAACATTCTTCGTGAATTTCAAATTTATATATCCAATCTTATACCATTTTAAAAACATTATAAAAATTGGGATGAGTATATAAATATCATAAAGGGACATAATGTAAGGAAAGAAAGAACTAGGGCATCAATATATTAATCTAATGATTTTTTTCACAAAATCAAACTTTTCACACATAAATCAAAAACTGTTTTGCCTACCTCATTATATCATAATGTTTTCATAAAGATACATATATGTCATAAATCATAAGGGTAACATGTGGAATCTATTTAATTATTTAATTCTATTGTTCATGACTACATATAAAGTAAACGAGTAGGTTACTTTGGGTATACCCTTCGAAGTATAATCCCTAAATCACTTAGGAAAACCCAACATGTTAACTCTATCTAGTTACACAATGAATTAAAGATATATCATAGGCTCAAACACCCTAATTTTTTCTCCAAACTTCCCAAACACATAATAAATTCCCAATAAACATCATATAATAAAAACCCAGAAAACAAGAATAACAGAAACATATCATTTCCACATTGAAATCAAATTTCTTTTTTACGAAGCCAGTCACGTATAAATAAATAAAAATTATTTATAATTGATATGGTAAACATATAAAGTAATAATTAAAACACTAAATATACATAAAAGTTATAAAATAAATTCATTTCCTATATGATAAAAAACATTCTAGTTTGTTTTGTAAAAATAGATGGCAGAGTTAATTTTAAGTAGTTTTTAAAAAGAAAGTCTCTTACCTTATACCATACTCATCAAATAAAATCATTATTTTCATGTATAATAAATATTGGTTAATTATTTATTTCCATATGATAATTTTTTATTTTTATTATTCATTTTATATGACTGATTATCATGTCATAATAGTTGAAAATATATCTAGGTTTGTATCCAACATTTTGACTATATTTTGTACTTTTTTATAAAATGAATATGAAATGGTGTTTATATTAAAAATGGGAATGATAATATTATATCAAAATAATTATTAATTAGATAATAATAATTTTTATATATCAATTTGACTTTTAAAACGAACCATTTGTCTGTGGTTATGAAAATGTAAATATGTTATAATCATGGAGATGGTAAGTCGTAGGTACACACAAGTAACATTTCAATTTTACAATTATCATTATGGAAAACAGGAAATTATAATTTTATAATTCAATAATTATCTAAATATAATTAATTTATTATTAATAATCTAAATTTACTTATATATATCATCCATGTTATGTGTTATAGAAAAATGAATCACATCCCATTGTCGAGGTAATTTTTCACAAGTACCCATAAAAGACGTTACAAATTTTTTGGTTCATCGAGAAGAATGAAAATAAATAATATATTATAATTATACATATATAATTAATATCATATATAAAAATAATTCAATAGTTATGGATACTCATGAGTTGTGGTGATGGAAAATGAATTATTTTGGTTTTCAATGCAATAGTCTGCCATACAAAAGAATTATAAATTCATTTAAAGTACAATGGAGCTTGAGATGTATTTAGGCGATGTTAATGAAATAATAACATCTCAATGTACATAAGATGTTTAAGTTTTTATATCATCATGGATGATGTTTATTTTAAGGAAGAAGATGAAGATACCAAAAAAAGTTAAAAATTAGAACTTTCATTTGGACTATCTCAATTGATTAAAACATTAAAACCTATAATGTGAGTTTCATTCCAAAGATAAGGGATCAATAATGTTGGTATGGATTCATTGAAGTGTGTTTTTTAAATCCTAGATGATCGGAAATAGTTTTTAGGTGAGAATAATAGGGAATATTGGGTTCCCTTATATAAGTGAGGGGAGGGACAATCATATAATTCGATAAAATATTAAATTAATATAAACTTTAATTCTATTAGACATGGTTAAAATTTTATTTATTTAAAATATTTGATTATTTTTTGGTCAAATACACTTAATATAATAAAAATTAATCTTATTATTATTATTATTTAATCCTTATCATTTTCTTTTAAACATTAATTCTCTTTTTTAACTCTTATCAAAATATCATGTAATCTGTAATTTTATTGTAATTATAATTACAATAACATTACAAATGATCAATAAATGAGTTATATATTAATTAATATGACTTATTATAACTTTTATTATGAATCTTAAAGTATTATAAATTATAAATCATTTAATGAATTATATTATATTTAAAATATCATTTGTGTTTATTTTAACACTATTCCATCATTAAAATTTTAAATTATCATAAAATGTTATATCATTGAAAAAACTACAATATAACATCACTAAATTGTAAAATTATTCCCTAAAAGTATTTTATGTAATTAATTATATTAAATTATAGGTATTTTAACATCTTTAATAACATTTATTTGATTCATCAATTAATGAATCATTTACTGCATCATCATTGTGTCACCATTTAATTTAATTATATGTTAACTAAAAATTAGAAATAAATTACATTATGTAGGTAACCATTTTATATATCGTAATACTATTAATATTAGAAATCATCCATTTTATTATCCTATATTAAAAATAATTTACTTGTTAAAAACTTGGGTGTCCCAAACTTTTTCTTCCCATTACAAATATTATTAAAAATATCTTACTCACACCATGTGTCTTAAAAATGTTATGAATTAAACCCATTTATGATTTTTGTTGAAACATACTCATATAATTATAATAAGTCAAATTTTAGGGTTATTTTTTATTATTTATAATATTATTTTTACCTTTATTTAATTCATTTACTATTAACCGTGGTAAAAAATCATTACTCAAGTTCCTTTTAATATTACTCAAAAAATAGATTTAATCATATAAAATAATAAGTCTCATATTTATTACAACCATGTATATAAATGTTTTGAAATTTAAAACAATGATGTCACTAAATTGATTAAATATCAATCCCGTTGACGAAATGAAAAAACATATTTTTAATGTAAAACATTTAAAATTTCACATAGTTTTTATATCTAATTTAAACATAAAATAGATTACAATATTTGAACAACACCAAAATTTATGATAAGTATTATTTTTAATTTATTTCATGTCATGTGTTTTATTCTACACCGGGATTATATTGTGATATTCGCAACACCATATTAGTTTGCAGTATACGCAACACTATTCTTGAATTGTGTTACACACAATTTCAAGTTTGTTTGATAATAGTCTTTCTACGCAACATTGAGAGTATATATATATATATTGAACGTATAAATGAAATATTTTTGGATTCTGTTATAGAAAACCACAAAGGAGTCTTGCACAACACGCAACCCTGACTTGGCTTGCGTTACACGCAATCGCGACCTTCCTCGATAGCGTGTGTTGTATGCAATATCAGGTTTTGATAAACAACGATATATTGTTATAATATTACTGACAAGTCGTTATTAATAGTATAGACTAAATTTTAAATTTTATAACATTATTATTCATCTTACATATTTTCTAGAACATGGTATGATAATAAAATAAATTTTTCCGATAAAATAAGTATTTTTCAAAAAAGCAGTTTTTCCGCCTTTGGATGGCGCACCCACTTTAAATCTTGTTTTGACATGCCTATAAGTTAAATTTGAAAAAATAAAATTCTTCTTTGGAATCAGTATATAAACATTTACATTGGATAAGTTTTTCATATTATTCTGATAACTTTTATATTTTCATGAATAGTAAAAACACACTATATTTTAATTAAAAATAAATTTTTTCATATCAATAATTTATATGGTAATATTATCTTTTTAATTTGTTTTAAAGTGTAATTAGAATATATTTTTACCATTTAATCCAATGTTGGTCATTGGAATTAATTTCACTTTGAAATTGGATATAAACAAGTATCAATCTGTTGATAGTTATTGTTTCTCAAAAACACGCTATATGTTTTGATAACGGGAATTAATTGTAAAATTAATTAATGCCACATCTATGTTTTAAATTTGGAAAAATATACATCAAATTTGAATTCATAATGTCAAATAATGCTTAGGCCTACGTTTTGGCATTTTTCTGAAAAACTTCAATTTTCGATGAGTAGTGAAACCACTTAGTGGTAGATAAAAAACTGAATTTTTCATTTAAATGAAATTTTACCACTTCTGTGAATTGAATTTCGAAAATCCAAGAGACACGGTTAATATCAAAGACTAAAATGCGGTTTAATGAGATGAAAATATTTTTTTAGTGAATAGTAGCTTTTTACTTTTATTTACCGTGGTTAAAAGTAAATAGAATAATTAAGGTTAAAAATGATATTATTATTACCCTAACACAAGTCCTAATTCAATTTGATAAGCTTAATTCGACCAAAACCAACCTTAGAAATAAATTATGACCATTTAGGTCCACTTGGATTAGATTAGGACATTCATTATTAATTTATTTAAAGAAGTGTTAAAATAGTTAAAATCAATGTTTAATAAATAAATAATTTTT
This sequence comes from Viscum album, assembly GCA_963277665.1. Lineage (NCBI taxonomy): Eukaryota > Viridiplantae > Streptophyta > Magnoliopsida > Santalales > Viscaceae > Viscum > Viscum album. The sequence goes on from OY728145.1 coordinate 1,739,018,623, forward strand.
AATATGGTTTTATAAATAAGATAAATTCGACTACAAATATTAATTAGAAAGATAAAAATATTTCCTACCTGATGGTATTTTATTTATAATTTTTAGACATTAAATAACGTATGTTATTTATGACACAATGGTGATACAATAATTACCTAAATAATGAAATATTAAAATAATTGATATTATAAATACCCAAATAATTGTAATTTGAGAATTTTTATAAATTACACTAATTTTATAAGATAATATGACATGTTAGTATTGAGTTAATTAACTTTTTTCGAACTAATCATTCTTTTATGATTTTCACAAAAATCAATTACCAAATAGTTTCAAAATTGACATAAAATAGTTTTTAAATCAAATATTATATTATTAATTCTTATATTATTTCTAAAAATATAGGGATCAGAAAAATGACATAGATAAGGATATATATATTAGAAATAAATATTTTGGGGTTCTTTTATCTTGTTATAGTATGTTTGTTAACCATTCTGTGTAAGAAAACAAGAAGACAAGATAAAATTAAAATTATTTAACTTAAAGTTAAATCCAAATTATAAGGATAAAATAGATACCTAAACTTGTATAAATTATATAGTATGAGAGGATTTATAACCATACCTATCTTATTTTCTAAATAAATAAATTTGGAGCAATTAAAAACTGAATATGACTTTATAATAAAATAATAATTTTAGTTTTTCCAAAGGTGCCCCACTCCTCCCTTATAAAAGGGCACCCCTTCCCTCTTCTCTTCACACCATTTTAAGCCTTGATTCTCAGCCAAAAACAACCAATTTCTCTTCTACACTTCCCTAGAAATATCCTAGAGTTCTTGTTATTCTTGAAAGAACATCTTTTGTTCCCTAAGAGGAGGTTAAGAAGAGGCGCTTCAAAGAAGAGGTGATGTCCATTACCGATTGTTTCAACTTTATTTATTCTTCTACTTCTTCTTCTTTAGTTGTTAAATTATGAAGTAATAACATACGTATCAATAATATACTGATATGTTATTATATGTATTAAAAACCCTATTTCACCATCTATCTATCCTACATAAAATGAAATCACTGCACATGCGTACGTAGGGAACACCGTCTCCACACCGTGGTGTAATCTATTTTCCACCACCACCTTACTTGGATGGGTATAATGGTATACATAAATAACTATATATGATTATTGTAAAGTGATATTGATTCTGAAATATTATACATAAAATTCAATAAAATTCCATGATCATGGTAATGATATCATCGCTCGTGCGTACGTACGGACTACCATCTCCACGACGCGATGAGACTAATTCTCCATGTTAACTATTCATGAATGATTATAAAGTATATATAATAAGTAATCATGAAATATATGAAATAATAATGATACTGGATTTATGTATATATATTTGTATGTCATCTACTTAATTCCATTCAATTCAATAAGGAAACGAAAACAATGTTCATGCATATGTACAACCTATCGTCTCCATGAATGGTGTATTTCATTCCATTTATCGATCTATCATATATATTTGTATATGATGAATATATATTACATATAAATAATTTTTTACACTTTTTAATTAAGTCAATCAGGATATAAGTAATAATATCAAGAACAACAAGTCCAAACATGTACGATAAATAAAACGCTTTTACCCAAAACACTGCTTTAACATGAAACTCACAAAAGAACGGGTAATATAAAGTCATAAATGAACCATATATGATGTCATAACAATGAATATGATTCTGTAATAAGTAAATGACATTATTTAAATCATTATAAAGGAGGTTTGGAAGCATACGAATCATATCAGACCTAAGGTAAGGGATAACTATTCCAATATCGTTCTTATCCAAAATTATGTATTCATAAGTATTTACTGGGGGTGTTATTATCATCCATGTCAATGTTTCCAAAAAATTGTTTCATGTATGTTCAATGTCCTTTTTAACCATTTTTTACTTTTAATACATGGTATGTAAGCAATCTTTCCTTTTTTAACCATACGAGGTACTTTTTGACAATTCTGACAAAAGTACGAGAAGAATGTTATTTTTATCTTATACGTCATGAAAGGATTTTTACTTTTTTATAAATCCTTTTTTTCATTAACCTTCCTCCAAATTATTTCATGAATATTTTCAACAAAATCATTTTCTTTTAAAATTTCATGTCATTTTGTGAAAAGAAAATGATTTTGAAGAAGAATGGATATTTTCCTCAATAATTCATTTCAAGTGTTTCATCAGAACCATTTTTAATCTAAGATAACATTATTTCATATGTGTATGTTTCATGTATAATGTCTCTATGAATTACATGGTTTCACATTTTTTATTATGAAATGATATCCATTTCTTTATGGATTATGTGATGATGGGATGATGTTTATGAAACCCATTTTATTTATTGGGTTTTTATAAAAGTTGTATGTTTATTTTGTGGAACAAGTAAGAATGATTTCATTATGAGATGGGTGGGACCTATATCTCCCTCCAATGCATTGGGTAAAGATTTATATCTATTTAGATAGACATGGTTGGAATGGTAAGTTAATCCTGTTCAGTGTTACGGGACTGAAATGAGGAGTGAACTTGATTTAGAAATAGATTTTGTCCACTAAGATGTTCTTGGTACTAATGCCTTGGCTACCATGGAAATCATATCTTGTGATTAATGTTTTTCCACAATTAAAAGTTTTATTCCCAAGCTATTTTATCATGATTTATGTTCTATTATGATATATGTCTTATGTACTTCCATGTTTTATGTCATTGCTCAAGATTTCGATGTTTAAACATTATGTTCATGTTTTTATGTTCAAATGTATATGGTTTGTTTTATTTTATCCATGCTTACCCTTACTGAGAATTTGAGCTCATCCTTCATATGATTTCTTTTCCCCCAAGATTAAAAGAAAGAATTTATGTAATGAAACAAAAAGGGGATGATCTTTATGGGAGATGTTGAAGATCTTTCACCACGATTTGAAGATTATTTTTCCGAGTTTCCAAAGACACTAAACTATTGTGGTCCTTGTGTGTCTATTTTTTTTATTAATTATTCCGCAAAAGTAATGTAATGTCCATGTACATCAAGCTTTGGGTCTCTATAGTTGGAATTAGAGGAAAGGATTTGTTAAACTTTGGAAACTAGGATGTGAATACAATAGTGATATCCCTAGAGATATTTCTAAGGTATGTCTAGGTATGTCCCTAATGATAAGTATAAGTATAGGTTATAGTACTAGAATTATGGTAAAGATCTTAGAATTAAACCTAAGATGTTTGATATTGATGTTACATCCACTTTATTATGTTGTTTTACCTATCATGATTTTTTCCTCTCACACTATTCTTTTTGGGTTTTAGAAAATGGATAGAAACAGGATGATTCATGATAATGGAGAATATGATGGACATTGGAATGATATTCTTCATGATCAAGATAATGAAATGGGATTTGGAAGGGGAAAAATTGTTATTATGCCTAATTACCAATCTTATAATATGATCAATAATCTCAGCTTTGGTAAGTTTTCCGACTCTTCTAATAAGAGAAAGATAGAGTTTCATGATGATCATAGAGGAAATAATGATCAATTTCCCTCATGTAAGTCATGTGGGAAGAGGCATCAAGGGGAATGTTTCAAAGGAACCGGAAGATGCTTTGGGTGCAGAAAAGAAGGACATAAATCTAGTAAGTGAAAAGGAAAAGGTTCAGTTAACACCATGGACAAGGATAATGGTATTGCTAAGACATCAACAATGGTTAAGTGTTTTAAATGTGTAATGTCTGGGCATTATGCAAACCAATGCCCTAAGGGAAAATCTCATAATGAGAATCAACATGGTCATATGGGTAGTATTTATGTGGATGATGATGAAGAGACTACAAATGATATGTGTGATGAAAGAATTGTTGATACTCGGTCTATTTTTTAAGAAGGTAGTATAATGATTACATGTTTATCAAGAGTAATGTTGTATAAGTAATATCATGGTACTATGGAATAAAGAGAAATATAAGGATTGTTACACTATTTTCATTCCTTATGTTTTGAAAGTGTATGATGAATGGTACAAGTAACCATATAAGGTTATTCAGATATTTTGGGAAGGCACCTATTATTCTCATAAAGAAATTATATGGAGATAAAGAAATGTTTGATAGTATTAATGAGCTCATGAATTATATAAGGACAAAGTGATATCATGGTTTGAGTATATATAATTTTTGGGATTTTAGTATGTGGAAAGAGTTAACTTTTGACAGCATTCATGCTTTCACTAAGGTTTAATGTGTATTCATTTTTCAAGAGAATACATGATTAAGGTATTCACATGATTGGAATGTGATCAACAAGATATATCGGGGATAAATAATGGTATTCACATGCTCGGTAGATGAAATATCTATAATTGTTTTCATTTTATTGTGGGATTGGACATATGTATTTTGGATAAGCCTAAAGAGTGAAATGGATTATGTTAGAAACAAGTTAGTATTGTTTAAGGCTAGAAAATTTTTCGATATTATTGATGGAATGGTATAAGGATGTAATTTTAGAAAAAGGACAACCGGCAGGACAAGCGACAACCCATCGCGTCGAACAAAGTTGTGGGAATCAAACCAAAAACTAAAGTGTAACTGGCCTTTATCGCGTACCACTGGCCTTCAGGAAGTCCCAGGTTAGTAGAAACTAGTTTTATTTTATTAAGTGGTATGATAGATGAAGTATATGTCCATTTATGGAATCATATATGATTAAACACACTGTAGATGAACTTATGTATATTAGAAAATTTTTTCTAAACATTTGTTTGAAACAGATGTAATGACTCATAATTTTATCACAAGATCTATTAACACTTCATGAATGAAAAATTCAACTTCATTTATTTAAGAGATTAAGTGGAAATTATTCAAGGCATGAACAACGGTGATATTGATACAAAATCAAGTAAGTATTTATTTTGATTTGAAAATTATTCAACATTAGGGAAATGATCCTAAAAACCAAAAATGCTTTCCTAGTGCCCTTATATCCGATGTATCAGATGGTACCTTAGATCATCAAAAATTTATGGCTTTGTGATTTTTGGCTTTTTCATACCCATGTTCTCTACCACTCTCTATCAGAACATGATGGTTAGGTTTCTCTTCCATATCAATATTTTTACCTATTTTCTCTAATGTGGAAACCAAGTGATTATTTAATTTGGGAAACTGTTACGTTTCATACTTTAATTTTTAAAGTTATGTTTTGGTAATTCATTTTACGATGTGGGTTTCAATTAAAGAAACATTCAAGTAGAAAACCATGTATAACCCCGACGAATTTCAAGGGCGAAATTCATTTTAAGGGGAGTAAATTGTAACAACCTAAGATTTTATGATAAGTATTATTTTTACTTTATTTGATGTCATGTGTTTTATGCTACAACAAGATTATCTTGTGCTATATGAAACACCGTATTTTCTTGCAGTATACGCAACACTATTCTTGGATTGTGTTACACACAATTTCATGTTCGTTTGATAGTAGTCATTCTACGCAACATTGAGAGTATATATATATATATTGAACATATAAATGAAATATGGTTGGATTCTGTTATACGAAAAAACAGAGGAGTCTTGCACAACATTAAACCCTTACATGGCTTGCATTACACGCAATCGTGACCTTCCCCGTTAGCGTTTGTTGTACGCAATATCAGGTTTAACTAAACAATACTATTTGTTATAATATTATGGACAATCTGTTATGAATATTATTAAATAAATTTTTAATTCTATAACATTATTATTCATCTTACATATTTTCTAGAACATGGTATGTGAACAAAATAATTTTTTCGATAAAATAAGTATTTTTTAAAAAATGTAGTTTTGCCGCGTTTTGATAGAGAATCCACATTAAATATTGTTTTTACATGTCTATAAGTTAAATTTAACAAAATAAAATTCTTATTTGGAATCAGGATATAAAAATTTACTTTGGATACATTTTTCATATTATTCTGATATCTTTCATATGTTAATGAATAGTAAAAACACGCTATATTTTAATTAAAACCCACTATTTTCATCACAATAATTTATATGGTTATATTATCATTTTACTTGGTTTTAAAGTGTAATTAGAATGTATTTTTACCATTTAATCCAATGTTGGTCATTGTAATTAATTTCACGTTGAAATTGGATATAAACAAGTATCAATCTTTTGACAGTTATTGTTTCTTAAAAATACGCTATTTTTTTGATAACGGAAATTAATTTTAAATTTAATTAATTCCACTTCTATGTTTTTAATTTGGAAATATAGACATCAATTTTGAATACGAAATATAAAATAATTCTTCTGCTGAATTTTTGGTATTTTTCTGAAAAACTTCCTTTTTCGAGGAATAGGGAAACCACTTAGTGGTAGATACAAAACTGACTTTTTCATTATAATGAAATTTTACCACTTCTATGAATTGAATTTAGAAAATCCAAAAGACATGGTTAATATCAAGGACTAAAATGTGGTTCAATGAGATGAAATATTTTTTGGTGTATAGTAACGTTTTACTTTTATTTACCACGATTAAATGTAAATATGATAATTAAGGGTAAAAATAATATTATTATTATCCTAACACATTTCTTAATTCTATTGGATAAGTGTAAATCGACCAAAAACAGCAATATGAATAAAACATGACCATTTAGGACCACTTGGATTAGATTAGAACATTTATTATTAATTTATTTAAAGAAGTGTTAAAATAGTTAAAATCAAATTTTAATAACTAAATTATTTTTAATATAGGTTTATACATATGATAAATTCAACTATAAATATTAATTAGAAAGATAAAAATATTTCTTACAAAATAGTATTTTATTTATAATTTTTAGACATTAAATAATTTATGTTATTTATGACACAATTGGGATGCAATAATTACCGAAATAATGAAATATTAAAATAATTGATATTATAAATATCCAAATAAATGTAATTTGAGACTTTTTGTGAATTATAATAATTTTAAAGGTTAATATGACATTTTAGTATAGAAGAAATTAACTTTTTTTCTAACTAATCATTCCGTTATGATTTTCACAAAAATCAATTACCAAATAGTTTCAAAATTGACATAAAATAGTTTTTAAAACAAATATTATATTATTAATTGTTATTTTATTCCTAAAAATCTAAGGTTAGTAAAAATGACTTATATAAGGTTATATATATTAATAATAAATATATTGGGGTTAATTTGTCTTGTTATAGTATGTTTATTAACTATATAGTGTAAGAAAACAAAAAGACACGATAAAAGTAAAATTGTTTAACTTAAAGTTAAATCTAAATGATAAGGTTAACATAGAAATCTAAACTTGTCAAAATTCTATTGTATTAGAGGATTTAGACCCATACACACCTTAGCTTAGAAATAATTAAATTTGGAGCTATTAAAAACCGAATATGACTATATAATAAAATAGTATTTTTTGTTTTTCCAAAGGTGCCCCTCTCCTCCCTTATAAAAGGGCACCCCTTCCCTCTTCTCTTCACACCATGTTGAGCCTTGATTCTCAGCCAAACCATAAAAATTTATCTTCTCCACTTCACTAGAAACATCCTAGAGGTCTTGGTCTTCTTTAAAGTCCATATTTAGTGCCCTAAGAGGAGGTTATGAAGAGGCGCTTCAAAGAAGATGTAATGTTTGTTACCGATTATTTCAACTTTATTTTTTCTTCTACTTATTCTTCTTTAGTTTTTTCATTATGAAGTAATAATATCAGTATAAATCATATAATTATATGTTATTATAAGTAGGAAGCAACCCTATTTCACCATTAATCCATCCTACGGAAAAAGAAATCACCGCGCGTGCGTACGTACGGAATACCGTCTCCACGCCGTGGTGTAATCTATTTTCCACCACCACCTTAATTGGATGGGTATAATGGTGTAAATAAATAACTATATATGATTATTGTAAAGTGATATTTATTCTGAAATATAATACTTACAATTAAATACAATTCCACTATCATGGGAATGATATCATCGCTCGTGCGTACGTACGGACTACTGTCTCCACGACGCGATGAGATTCATTCTCCATGTTAACCATTCATGAATGATTATAAAGTATATATATATTATGTAATCATTAAAAATATGAAATAATAATAATACTGGATTTATGTATTTATATATATATTTCATCTACTTAATTCCATTCAATTCAATAAGGAAACGAAAATATCGTTCATGCGTACGTACGACCTACCGTCTCCATGAACAATGTATTTCATTCCATTTATTGATCTATCATATATATATGTATATGTTGAATATATATTACATATAAATCATGTTTTACACTTTTTAATTAGTTAAATCAGGATATAAGTAATAATATTAATAACAACAAGTCCAAACATGTACGATAAATAAAACGATTTTATCCAAAACGTTGCTTTAACATGGAACTTACAAAAGAACGGATAATATAAAGTCATAAGTGAACCATTTATGATATCATAACAATGAATATTAATCTGTAATAAGTCAATGAAATTATTTAAATAATTATATAGGAGGTTTAGATACATACGAAACATATTGGACCTAAGGTAAGGGATAACTATTCTGATCTCGTTCTTATCTAAGATTGTTTATTTGTATGTATTTACTAGGGTTATTGTTATCATCCATGTCCATGTTTCATAAAAATGGATTCATGTATGTTTAAATTAATTTTTAACTATTTTTTACTTTTAACACATGGTATGTAATAAATATTTCTTTTTTTAACAATACGAGGTACTTTATGGCATTTCCGACATTAGTATGAGAAGAATGTTATTTTTAACTTATAAAGTATGAAAGGATTTTTATGGTTTTATAAAGCCATATTTTCATGAAGCTTCCTCAAAAATATTTCCTGACTATTTTCAAAAAAATCCTTTTCTTTTAAAATTGCATGGCATTTTGTGAAAAAAAAAATGATTTTGAAGAAGAAAGGATATTTTCCTCAAGAATTAGTTTCAAGTGTTTTATCAAAACCATTTTTCATCTAAGATGAAATTATTTCATATGTGCAATTCTCAAGTATAATGTCTCTATGATTTACATGGTTTCACTTTTCATATTCTCAAATGATATCCATTTCTTTTATATGGATTATTTGATGATGGGATGATGTTTTTGAAACCCATTTTATTTATTGGGTTTTTATGAATGATGTGTGTTTATTTTGTGGCACAAGAAAGAATGGTTTCATTATGAGATGGGTGGGATCTATATCTCCCTCCAATGCATTGGAAAACGATTTATATTTGATTAGATAGACATGGATGGAATGATATGTTAATCTGGTTCAGTGTTACAGGACTGAAACTAGGAGTAAACTCGATTCAGAAAGGGACTTTGTCCACTAAGATGGTCTTGGCAGCAATGCCTTGGATACCATGGAAATCATATCATGTGCTTAATGTTTTTACACAATTAAATGTTTTATTCCAAAGATATTTTATAATGATTGATATTATATTATGATCTATTCCTTACGTACTACCATGTTTTATGTCATTTCCCATGATTTCAATGTATAAACATTATGTTCATGTTTTTATGTTCAAATGTATATGGTTTGTTTTATTTTCTCTATTCTTACCCTTACTGAGAATTTGAGCTCACCCTTTATATATTTTCTTTTCCCCCATGATTAAAAGAAAGAATTTAGGTAATGAAACAAAAAGGGGAAGATCTTTGTGGGAGATGTTTAAGATCTTTCACCACGATTAGAAGATTATTTTTCCAAGTTTCCAAAGACACTAAACTATTATGGTCCTTGTGTGTCTATTTTCGTTATGTATAAAGTATTCCGCAAAAGTAATGTAATGTCCTTCTAGGTCAAGATTCGGGCCTCTACATCTATCATATAATTTATTAAGTGATCTAAACATAAATCATACAATACTTTATGAGTGATTAGATGTATGATCTAACTATCTAATTAAATTAGATGAAAAAGAAGATTTGAATAAAATTTAGTATTATTTCTATTCATAAAAAATGAATCTTATATTAAAAATTCTAAAAATTCATCCAATGTAAATTTTTATATTTCTATTCAAATAAGAATTTTATTTTTTTAAAATATGACATATAAAATCATCAAAAACAATATTTAAAATATATTCTCCATCAAGAAGAGGTAAAACTATTTTTAGAAAAATAAATTTTAACTGTAAAACTATCTATATCATATACATATTTGAAAAAATAGTTGATTTTATTTTATATGTAATTAATAAATATGAATAGTACATAATATATTATTACCCTGGTTATTTCTAGAATCATTTATTTTCACCAAAAATAGTGAAAGTAGCATTCATAGATATTTTTTTGGACTCCCTAGATCATTACTCACATCAAGATATATGGGACTCCATGGTGAATTCGTAGTGAAATTATTGGGAAGATAAATCATATATTTTGGAATTTTTAATAGTGGTAATTACGGATGAGTTTTGGTTGAAGGATGGTCAGACTCCACCTTGATTTTCTAAAAATAATTGATATTGGATATTCACTTCATCAATAGGACATTTAGAAGAAGGTGTATTGATAGGATTTTTCCTAGAGAATAATACATGTTAAAATGACTAGTAAAATTACTAATTATTTTATTTTTTGAAATTTGGATAATATAGGGAAATATTTAATTAATTATATGTATGATTCAACTTCTAGAAATATTAACATAATGAGTCAATAAAATGGTTGCATAAATCCATTATTAAGGGTGATTGTTCATGATGATTCCAAGTTAATTGAAAATGATTAATCATTTCAATAAACTATTGAGTGAGGCATCATGTTAGATTTTTTATAGAAAATCCTAGGCAGAGTAAAACATTCATATGAAAGAGAAAAATATCGAGTTTGGATTGGAGATGTTTTAATTTGATTAAAAATGGAATTTTATTTAGTGTAAAATATTTTTGACACATTCATGGTTTAGATGAACATACTATTTGTAAGAAAACGTAATATTTCTATATTCACAATGAAATTTTAAAATATATTATATATGATCAAATTTTTTTTGATCATGATTTCTCATAGACTATAAATGTAAAATTTTACATTCCCAGATCAATTTTTTAGGTTATAGTAATCAAAATAACTTCATTAGATAGTTCAAAAATGTGGCACGATTGGTCAGGTCACACCAATGAATTTTATTTCAATTTTAATGTGTAAAATATAAAACATAAACTCATTATACATAAATTTAGATACATGAATTTTTTATACTAGGAAAATAAAATAGAGTTTCAATTAAAATGAAGGGTAAAATTCCCTCAATTGTGAAGAATGAACATTATCATTCTAATTTTTGTTAGCCATCCCATATTCACTCAAATATTGGATCTCTATAATTTTTTAAATTCCTTGATGATTATAGAAAAATAGTTCTATCTAATTTTTTAACTAATGATGAGTTGTTCCAAAATTGTAATGATGAATAACAATTATAAATTCCTAAAAATAATGGAGATGATAATCAAGAATGGTATAAAAATGGACTCATTCTCTTTATCCTAAATGGAATATTATATGAATGTAATAGAAATAATTTAAATGATTAATTTTAACTATTTTGAACTCCCCTCATTGGATATTTTAATATTTTTGATTCATAGGATCTATCAATGAATAAAAAAGTTTTTCGCTTAAATAGGGAACTATAGTCCTTAAATGGTGGATTTTTTATATATGAAATGGTTAGTACTTGAGATAATGTTGATTTGGTTGTCTAATTTGATATGGATTTCATGTAAAATATTTTATCGGAATGTTGGAAATCTACGAAATGGATTATTTAATACATTATGTTAATGAATAATATTAATTATATTTATATTTTATTATATGTTTAAAATTAGTGTAGATCCATGTTTTATAGTAAAATGGACTTACAAAAAATTACAAAAATATTATTTATTAATTTTTTTTGCAAAAAAAATCCATTGTATTACATGCTTATATGATTTAAATATTGTATATAAGATTGAATTGTTAGATGATTTGAGTACTATTAAGATAAATTGTTGATAGTGTTTAAGAAAATTTTTATGGAACTCCAAAAGAGATCATCTAGTGGGATGTTATATTATATATTTATATTGTCATTAATCATTCCCATAATATATTTAATCCTAAAATAATGAAACACATTGACAAGAAATCCCATTTTATATGAATTCTGTTAGAAGATAGTTAATATTGCTAAAAAGTGTTGTGTGTGTGTGTTTCTATGTGTGTGTATATATATATATGTATTGATAATTTTACAAAATAGAAAGTCCATGAGTATATATTGAAATACAATTCATATGATAGACATTCCTAATCAGATGGTAAGGAGAACACAAAATGAAATATCCAAAGGATAAAAATTTGTTTTTGTTAATGAAATGTAAAATACAAATAAAATATCAATTTTTTAGTTTTCCTATCATTTTAGAAATTCATCAGTATCATTGGGTATATTTGATCAAAAGTAGATCATCAGATAAAGACTTTTAGACAGTTAGGAATAAAAATTGATCATTATTTGGAGATAATCAAATTATGTTCATGGGATAGAGTCCACTAGTTGGATTTTATCAATAAGAGAAGATTATATGGATTATATTTGAATGTGTCATCAAGAAAAATAGTGTTGTATGGGGATCCATAAAAACACTACATCATATGTAGTAAATAAAAGAATCTATGAAAGATAGAATTCAACAATTATTTACATTTTCCTTTTATAGTTCGATATTTTATAATAAGATTCCATATTAAAGGGGATGTTAAATCTGAATATCAGGGGTTAGTGAGACATGTTCACTAGAAGCAGAAAATAATTATGAGATGTGGTGCCACAACCAAATAAACATTTCTAGAAAATGAAAATCTCATGGGGATTTCTGAGATAATTTTCTGAGATTTTTTTGTGGTGTTCAATTGATTGATGATCATTATAAATTTTACCCTCTATGAAATTGAAATATATTTAGCACTCTACAATGGATTTTGGATGTTCTTCCATTGTAATATATTTAAATTTTTTATTTGTTTTCCAATATTTTTGAGGTATTTTAATTGTTTATGTGTAATTGTTTTCTAATCCTTCATCATACATCAATTGATAACAACCTAGAAATATAAAATATCTAAAATGAAACTATTATATAGAGGTTGTTTTATAATTTACACAATATACATTAATGATCACACAAAATTATATATTATTTAAATATTTGTCAATATGTTAATTTATTGGATGGGATTACTAATGCTAAAGGATGATTCCTTACCCTGAGGATCTTTAATTTTCATCATACTGAATAAAATTATGGATATGTGGTTTTCTATGAGAGGATAAAAAATATGTTCCAACATGTAATTTTTCCATTCAAAAAACATATCACTACATTTATTAGCTAAAAGACTCACATTTTGTTAGCATGAAGACTATGAATATATTATATTTGATCAAAGATGTTCTAAAATTATGTGTTTCCATATATTATTTTTCTCTAAAAATAAACCTACCAATGATATTAAATTAATTTTAATAAATGATTAATTCACACCATCCTTAAAATTCATCCATTATTTATTTTGGGATAATCACAATGTACTGTATAATAATTATATCGTCCTTCATAGAATGTTGATCCCTGATACTCTGGCATCCAGCAAAGATTTTTAACCATCCCCCGAATTGTTTTCATTTCTCTAATTTTATTTATGTGTAATTTCATTCATAAAGTTCTAATAAATATTTATTAATGTATAAGTGTTTATTTTTAAGTTTCTTAAACTCTATTTTTCTAATATTTTTCATATATCATACACAATCAACAAAAAAAGGTTGTAACCAACTAAGGATTTATATATATATTGTTTTTTCAAAATCAGTCATACATTATTTTTTAGAACATTGTGATTTATCATAATTAATTATGTCATCCTTCAGTATTCATTCCATTTAACAAACCTATATTATGGGAAACATTTTTCACTTTTTCAAATTCAACGAATTCAATTAAATTTTTTAATTAAATTTGACTATAATCAAATAGAAATATACAATTGAAATATTTTTGTTGAATATGGCTTTTATCTCATTAATATTGGAGAGGTTGGTATGACTAAGACTTACAAAATTATGAAATATTTGTTAAAATATTTTTTATTGTGAAAAGTATTAATTATTTTATTTTATTAACATGTTAATTTATTTTAATTTGAAAAATAATATTTTCAATTTTTGTTAATCAATATTTAAAATTGTTTTAATTTTTTATATTTTATGTATGTCGATCAATATTGAACAATGAATTTTAAGAAATATAATGGTATTTATGGAAAGAAATTAAAAATATTTCAATGTTTTTATAAAGAAACTGAAATTTGAAGGAATTTTTTTTTCTTAATTTTTTTGGAATATTATGAGTCCTCAGTTTCTGACGGCGCCTGATTCCGAGGCCCGGTGTTCCCAGAATAATTTTCTGATGTTTTGTTCGGGTAAGTTTAGTAATCATACAAGCAGGTTTTTCTATCTTTTGAACTGATGATTAGAATTAAAATACGAGGACACCGATGAACTCGCAACGCCGATATTCTCTTATGGGGACCTTTACCATGGTTTCATTTTGTACACATAGAATGTTAATTTTGGTAATTCATTACAAATTTAATAAAAATTATGTGTTACATAATTTTTTTAAGGGGTGGTTATTTTCTCCATAGAGGAGTTGGAGATGGGGTCGACACCCCACATAACCACTTATGAGAGGATATTGTGTGGTGGGGCCCACACAAACACAAACCTATCAACTTCCCTTGAAACCACCCTTTAACTTGTAAAACCTTTCACCTTCCTTCTTTTGAATTTTTATGCTTTTCGCTTCCTCTAATAAATGTGCCAACACTTAAGATTAATTAATACCACTTAATTAATATAGTTATGAATTAATTCGAACTTATTTTTCCAACATTAAATGAAAAGATTACATAATATTATTTTGGTTGGCATAATTTTGGTTGGGAGAATAAAGAAGAGGAGACGATTTCAAGAAGGAATATTATTCATCCAATCAAGAACGTCTCTTCCACTTCTTCAACTAGGTCAAGAAGGTCAGGGGACGCCACGAAGAATGCCATCTACCAATATCTTCCTCTATGTCAAGGGAGAAGATGTCGCTATTTCTAATGACAAAAGATGATGGAACAAAGTCTATCTTCCATGACACCCGACTTCCGTGTTGCCTATTTTCCGCGTGTAAGATGAATGAACCATGAATCGAGCTAGGGGTTATGATCAATTTTAATTGAATAAAATTGTACCTCATTCTTCATTGAATATCTTGTATTGTCTTCGGCCTATTCTTATCGCCTAACGCGGAGGGTGTGGGATGAACGAACACTGCCTGACGACCCTCTATTGGTTCTTGAATATCATGGCGGTGGTGACCGGAGGTGGCAGCATCTAAAGGTTGCGGCCACGGACCAACCGCATGGATGAAACCATGGCCCGCTTTGTGGGCCACTCGGCCGATGTAAACTGGCCTGCCATAGCCGGCTGTGCTGGAGGACCATAGCACCTCTGTGGCGCCGCCCTGTGGGGAGACCGCACCTTGCTATGCCAGCCGCTTTGCAAGGTGAACCGGCCGGATGACTATCGGTCAAGCATGGAAGACCGGGGTTCCTCATGGTGCCGCACTGTGGAGGAACCGTGGCCCGCGCTAGGTGGGCCACTTCGATGAGCGAACCGGCCAGTGACCTACTGGCCGGGAGGAAGAAACCATGGCGCGAAGCGGCGCTACGTGGAGGAGACAACGGCCCGCACATCACGCCAGGTTCTCCATAAAAACCTACTGGGTAGGAGGGGCGGCACCATTGGGATCTGACATTACAAGAAGCTGGGGGGCTGCGCCCCTCGCTCCGCTCGCCAGCTGGCTGAGCTGCTGACGACTGCCAGGCCGGGATGCCTGCCACACGGGTTGGTCCGCCCACATACGTAGCATGCATCCCTCGTGTGGGCCAGGCCACAATCGCCAAGCAGGGCCGCACCCCACTGGTCCGAGGCAACCTCCCCCCCCCAGCTAGGCCAGACCCACCAAACTTGGTCGGGCTGACCCGCTAGCCAACTGGGCTTGACGGGCTGAGCCCGTTTCACTTAAACGTGAATAACTTCTAGACCGCATGTCCGATAGACACGCCGTCTGCGACACTAGGATCCTTGTGACGATGCGGTCATTTTTCGTTACTATAAGTGATATTTGGACAAATTTGGACAACAGACAAGTTTGGAATGGCTGTAATTCCAACCGGGCCCCTAGAACGGAAATGCTAATAACTCACAGACCGAACATCCGATTGACGCACCGTCTATTGCGTTATGACCCTGATGACATGAAAGTCCTTTGAGATACTTTCACATTAGACATAGTTACACATAGAGTATTGAAAACTAGATCGTGGAGAAGATCCTCCCGGAGACGAGCATACAGAGTGCAGAGACCAAGTAGATGTAGACCTGATGACTGCTTGACCGATTCGACTCGGATTGATTCGATTAGACCAGTGGACGGAGCACCTGTTTTGGCGGCAGACACACAGTGGACGGAGCACCTGGTTTAGTAGCAGACCTATATTACTCCACAGGAGAAGTACTTCTGACGGCTATTAGGGGGAGTGCCTGGTTTGGTGGCAGACCCCCAGCAGACGGAGCGCCTTGTTTGGAAGCAGTCCCACGGTAATCGACAAGATGAGTGTCTCAGTAGTATAAGGTTATTGAGTAGCACCACATAGTCATGACAGGGACACTGTACTCGATTGAGGGGGAGTTCTCCAGTAGATGTGGTTTTGATAATGAAAATCCTAGTTTGAGATGAGTCAATGATCTTTGTGTTTTCCTCGTGATTGATATGGGATATTTGATAACGTAGGTATATGTATGGTAATATACCTAAGTAATTGTTATCCATTTAAATAATACTTTTTCGTTCATCCTTGTTTGAATTTGTGAGAACTTTTGGGTCTCAGGGTCCCTTCTGAGTATCACTATACTCACCCTGCACGGGCTATGCCCGCACATCGTTGTGTTGGATGCAGATGACAGACTGTGATAACCAAGGCAGAGTGTACGAGGACTGGATGATACCTAGAGGTGTACCTCATGACAAGACGGTACCCAGAGGAGATGGATGGACATGGAGCACTGAGGAATATTTCTATACCTACCCTTCAGGTAGGATCTGTGGTGGACAATCTAGGAGCTGCTAGACAACTTCAAGTTGTTTGTCTTTTAGTTGTACCTATTTTGTCTTTTCCATGTACTTTACAGTTTGGCATGTATTTCTAACCCCTTTACTTTTCATCACTACTTTTTTAGGTGGTTTTTACATAGTGTTCACTTCCTCATGTACTCTTTTTGTGTGTGTTTATGTTTTATAAAGGAAACACCTTCCCTATTTTAGGGAATTACACCTTTTGTGCTAGTCTCTAGCCCATGGTATATGGAAGGCGGGCATGGGGTAGTCACGATGTGGGCCCTGGGGGACAAGGTGTGTCAAATTTGAATCAGAGGAGTCAGTTCTACTTCAGAACTTAGGACTCTGATATTTTATTTTAGTAAACAATAGTGTTAATGGTACTGAGTGTGGTTTTCAGTTCTATGTTTCCAGTATTGGTGTGGCGGCCAATGTATCCATACACCAGGACCCTAACTTCGGATTTCCAACATAGTACACAAAAACATGGATTGTGTGTGTGCTTTCAAAACTATTCATTAAGTCTGCTAAAAGAGTATCATCTCATGAGGTATAATCTTATGACTGTGTCACATCTATTCAAGATGCCTCCACATAGACAGCCAGTTGGAGTTTCAAGAGAGTACCTGATGATGGCCCACTAATCGAAGAGGCTCCGTTGCAGGGCCCTCTTACTATGTTTTCACCTTCGGGTGGTGTACCAACAGCACCTCCACCTGTTGGGTAGCGAATTCCACCAACCATACTAGAGGACGGTGCATGCCGACAGAGCACTTTGTATGAGTTCCAGTAGTAGAGGTCTTCAAGGTTATGAGGCTAGACAGATTCCCAGGCCGCAGGGGAATGACTGGAGATGATTTCTAGAGTTCTCCAAATATTTGAGACACTAGTAGAGCAGATGGTGATCTTAGTTTCTAGTGTTTCCCAGTGAGTGGCCATGAGGATGGTCTTCATAGTGACCAGGATTCGGTAATTGGACTGTTTTAGGAGATTTTACATTCAAGTAGTGTGTCAGCTATATCACTTCCTCTTAGTCACGAGTTTCAACCAGGGGTACCGGTTGATGACACATGTAGGCATTGTTCCTTACATGTGTTTCATCATCAGTTACCCTTTAGGTTTTGAGGTGATCTCGACTTACAGGCGGCTAAGGACTGGCATAAGGAGATGGCTAAGAGTTCTCCAGAACTTCTACAACATTAATAGAATGACATGTCAGTAGATGAGTATTCATCGAGGTGTACCGATCATTCCTGGTACTCGATAAATATGATATGATCAGTGCTTCTAAGTTTGTACATCTGGGTTAGATGTGTTTAGGACATCTGATCCATCACTTTCTTTTTCAGATGTTCATTCCTACCTATGTTAGGATGATACAGAGAAACATTGCAGTTCAATGTTCATTGGTTGAGCAGATAGAGCCAGTGAATGTTAGTAGTTGGAAAGCAGGAAAATAGTTCCAGTCTCAGAGTCATCGGCATATAAAATGTTTAACAAAGAGGCTGTAACATGGATAGATGAATCTGCAGGGCAACAGATGTGGAATCAGAGCAAGGAGAGAAGCATGAGTTGGCGTACATTTTGTCATGTTACAACCACCCACATTTGTAGTCCCTTCCTGGATCAGGGAGCTGGAGGGAAGAGTAAGATAATAGCTACATGCGGTCAAAGAGTGCGACCCATGGGATCTAGGAATTATTCAAGGTACAAACTATGTCTACTACTAGATGTCGTCTCAATAGAAATAGTTACCAATCATTCCTTCCTTCCACTAATCTTATCCTAGACCAAAAGTTTCTGGTTAAACTATTGACTTTACCCTCATGTCTAGAGATACATTTAGAAGGAGACTCGATAATCAAAATTTCACCGATGGTGAGAGCTAACCCTTGTGGTGAGAGTTTTGGTTGAACCTCTAGGTGGTAGCTTTGAGCCCTTACGACGTTAGTTTGGGTATGGACTGGGAAACCACAGTTCATACACAGATTGAATGTATTAGAAAAAATGCATGTGGTTTATCAACAACGTTGAGATGAGGATTTCCATAGTCGGTGATAAAGGAAACCCAGACAGAACAGGTTAAACTCATTCATAAGAGGGAGCAGCTGTTAACTATTGAGTCTTCCATCCTTACCCTCATGGGAGTAGGAGTTTTGAGTGTTCAGTTCCTCCAGGAATATTACTTAGATATAGTCTATACTCTTGGGAAGGGAAACGATGTTGCGGATGTGCTCACCAGGAGGACTGGTATACCGCTGCTAGGCGAGGTGATAGAGCAGCTAGCTGACATTCTGATATCCGTCATGGGAAGGGATGGAGCATCCTTTCTATAATATCTTATAGTCACTCTCCAACTTCATCAACGACTCAAGAAGGCACATCGTGGAGACGCTGACTACAAGACATGATGTCCTTAGATACCCATAGGCCAGGAACCTAATAGATTTTATGAAGGTGGGGAGCACATCATCCTCTTAAAAGGATGTTCCATGGTACCAGTTACACTTTTGGAGGAAGTGTTGAGGGTGTTCCACACATCCCCTCCAGTGATATATCAGGGTGTGGTGAAGATGTACCAGGACTTTCGATAATAGCACTGGTGTCCAGGTATGAATAAGGTGGTAGCGTAGTTTGTCTCTTTATGCCTCACTTTTCAGAAAGTGAAGGTGAAGCATTAGGTATCAGCAGGCTTGGTTCAGGCTTTAGAGGTCCCGAAGTGGAAGAGGGATGAGATATCCATGGACTTCATGATGGGTCTTCCATGTACATCCAGTAACATGACTCTATTGGGGTAATCATCGATCGAATCACCATGTCGGCCCACTTTCTACTGACCAAAGATGGTACGAGCTACCATAGAGAAGGTTCAGGTCATCATGGAGTGGATGAAGACTGCACAGAGCAGAAAAATTTCCTACGTGGACAGGATGTGGGGACCTCGAGATTTCGAGGATAGCAACCATGTCTTTCTACGGGTCTCACCTCGACGAGTTCTACAGAATTTTACTCAAGGTGGAAAGTTTTCTTTGAGATTCATTGGAACTATCTATATCCACAGCAGAGTAGGCGAGGTGGCATACCACCTGGAACTTCCACCTCAGTTGCACCGAGTACACGATGTCTTCCACGTAACTCAGTTGAGGAGAAACGTGCACCACCGTCCCTCAACATCGACCACAAGAAGATAGACATTGATGATGAGGCGAAATTCATAGAGGTTCCTGTAGAGACTGAGGATCGATAGGAGAAGGTCTTGAGTGGACGGTTGATTCCTCTTGTACACGTTCGTTGATAGTACTGGAGCCTCCAGGAGAGTACATGTGAGTGGGAGGCTTAGATGCATGCTCATAATCCTCTTTTGTTTCCCTAGTGTGTGTTATAGCTTTACGGGGACGTAAAGATCTGGGGTGGGGGTAATTTAAAGTCCTAGAAATTTCATGGATTTTATTTTTAATTTATATGGAATTTTACGAGTCCGCAGTTTCTGACGATGCTAGATCTGAGGCCCGGTGTGCTCGAAATAATTTTCTGAGGTTTTGTTCGGGTTCGTTCTGTAAACGTATGTGCAGGATTTCTAATCTTTTGAACCGATGCTCGGAATTGAGATCGAAGGACACCGATGAATGCGTTGCGCTAGTATTAGCTTATGGGTTCATTTAACGTAGTTGCGTTTTTTACAGGTTGAATGTTAATTATGGTAATTCTTTATAAATTTAATAAAAATTATGTGTTACATAATTTTTGTTATGGGGTGGTTATTTTCTCCAAAGAGGATTTGGAGGTGGGGCCCACACCCCACATAACCACCCATGAGAGGAAATTGTGTGGTGGGGCCCACACGAACACAAACCTCTCAGCTTCACTAGAAACACCCATTTAACTCCTAAAACCATTCACCTTCCCTATTTTGAATTTTTAAACTTTTAACCTCCACTCATAAATGTGCCAACACAAAAAATTAATTAATGCCACCTAATTAATCTAGTTTTGAATTAATTTTAACTTATTTAGCCAACATTAAAAGAAGAGATTACCTAATATTATTTTAGTTGGCATAATTTTGGTTGGGAGAACAATGGAGAGGAGAATATTTATTGAAGGAATATTAATCATCCCACGAAGAACATCTCATCCACTTCTTCAACTGTTGTAAGAAGGGGAGGCATGAACACGAAGAACACAATCTAGCTTTCTCTTCATCCATGCCAAGGGTGAAGACGGTGCTATCTCCAATGACAAACATTTACAGAATGACATCTGTTTACTACGACACTCAACTTCCATGATTACTATTTTCAGCGACTACGATGAATGAATCGTGAATCGAGGTAGGGGTTATGATCAATTTTAATTGAATAAAATTTGACCGTGATCTTTTTTGAATATATTAGCTTGTATTCATCTTATTTTTTTCTCCAAATGCGGAGGGCACGGGCTGAACGAACACGGCCCGATTACCCTCCATTGGTTCCTGAATATCTTGGCTGCAGCGACCGGAGGTGGTGGCGACCAGAGGAGGTGGCTTCCAAAGGCGGAGGTCGTGCACCGACCGCGTGGAGGAAACTGTGGGCTACGGTGATGGCCACTCAGGTGAAGTGAGTCGGCCGGCATTAGTCTGCCGGCCGAGAGGACCGTGGCGCCTACTTGGAACCACGCTGCTGGAAGACCGCGGCCCGCTGTGCAGGCTTCTTTGCAGGGCGAACCGGCCGGCTGAATGTCGGTCGGGCTAGGAAGATGATGGTTCCTCATGGCGCCGTGCTGTGGAGGAACCACGACCCACACTAGGTAGGATTCTTCGGCGGGTGAACCTGATGGCCGAGCAGAAGAAAATGTGACGCCAAGCGGTGCCGCATGGAGGAGACAGTGGCCCGCACAGCATGCAGATCTTGCCGGAAAAACCGACCGGCATTTTTCGGTAGGGAATGAGTGTCTGTGCCTCTCGGCACCACCGTTACAAGAAGCCGGGGGGATGTACCCCCCGCTCCACTCGGCTGGCTGCGAGGTCGGGACGCCTACCGCATGGGCAAGGCCGCCCCCACATGGGTCGTTCTGCCCTCACGTGGGTCGAGCCATCGTCATCGGGTCGGGTCATTCCCCACCGGGTTGGCCCGTCCCCCCCAGCCGGGTCGGACCTGCCGAACTGTGTCGGGCCGACCTGCCTGCCCACTGGGCTTGAGGGGCCGGGCATGTCTCCCTTAAATGTGAATAACTTCTTGACCGCCTGTCCGAGCGACATGCCTTCTACGACACCGGGATCCCCACAACGAGGCAGTCCTTTAAGATACTTGCACGTGAGACTTCATGAAACATGGAGAATAAAATAGTAGCTCGTAGATCAGATCCTCCTGGAGAAGAGCATACTGAGTGTAGAGACCTAGTAACTATAGACTTGATGACTTCTTAATCGATTTAACTCGGAGTGAATCAATTAGCCCAGTGGACGGAGTGCCCAGATTGGCGGAAGACCCACAGTGGACAAAGCATTTAGTTTGGTAGCAGACCCATGGTAATCAATGGGAGGAGTACCTCTCACGGCTATTAGGGGGAGCGCCTGGTTTGGCAGCAGACCCATAGCGGAAAGAGTACCTGGTTTGGCAGTAGACCCATGGTACTCAACAGGTTCAGTACCTCAGTAGTCTAAGGTTAGTGAGTAGCGCCTCAGAGTCATGACAGAGTCGTTGTACTCAACAGAGGAGGAGTTCTCCAATAGCAGTGGTTTCGATAATGAAACCCCTATTTTGAACTGAGTCAATGACCTTTGTGTTTTCTTCATGATTGAGATGGGATACATGATAACTTAGGTATATGTATGGGAATATACCTAATTAATGGTTATCCATTAAAATCATACATTATGTTTCATCATTGTTAGATTTTGTGAGACCTTGTGGGTATCGGGGTCCCTACTGAGTATCATTATACTCACCCCTACACGGGTTATGCCCTCGCATCGTTGTGTTGGATGTAGATGATAGACAACGCTGACTGAGGCAGAGTGTATTAAGACTAGATTATTCCCAGAGGTGGAACTCACAACGAGATGGTACCCGGAGAAGATGAACATGCGTGGAGCACTAAGGAGGGTTTCTGTACCAACCCTTCAGGTAAGATCCATGGTGGATGATCCAGGACCTGCTAGTCATCTTCCAGTTGTTTTTCATTTAGTTGTACATGTTTTGCATTTTCCTTGTATTATACAGCTGGGCTTGTTTTTCCAACCCCTTTACTTTTTAGCACTGCCTTTTTATGAAGTTTTAACGTAGTGTTCGCTTCTGCTTATACTCTGGTTGTGTGTCGTTACGTTTTATAAGGGAAACGCTTTCCCAGTTTTAGGGAATTACGCCTTTGGTGCTAGTCCCCAGCCCCTGGCCTATGGAATGCGGTATTGGGGTAGTCACGATGGGGACCTCGGGGCATGGGTTGTGATATTTTTATTTTTAGATAGTTATATGTGAAGACAATTACCATGGAATTTAAAAATTATTTTTTTATAGAAAAATATTTTAATTACACATTGTATTTTATGGTAATTAATTATGTTAATTTATATGGTTGAATGATTTAAATTAATGTTGTATATAATATATTCATTTCAGTATATTAACATTCATAGAGTGTATTTTACTATTCCTGGAATGGGAATAAAATCGTTTTCATTATTAAAGTAAAAAAATTCCCAAATAATGGGTACTATGTGTAAATTGGGAATATAATATAATCATGTACATAAAATTATATGAATTGATTCTTATAAAATATATTCCATATCTGGAATCATAAAAATTAATATTATTTAATATTTTTATCTAAACAGTTTACCATAATGAACAGTTAGCATGGAAAAAATCTTTGTACTACTATAGGGGTAAAATTGGATAGAAGAGGTGTTGTCCAGAAAAAAAAATTTATAATATCATAAAACACATAAATTAAATTTATTGGATGAATTATCATAGAAGAATACCCATTATGAAATAATTTATTTTGAAATTTTTATCCACTTCACCAGATAAAGGTAAATAAAATATAATTGTTTTTGAAATATTTATATGATTCCACCAACCTCACTTATAGAATCACGACTCATCTTCAAACTACTAAAAACAAATGATACATTTATCATCACTAATATCTACTACTATATCCTCCATATAGTCCTCCCGGTTACTTAGTTTTCATGGTATTACCAAACACCGCATCAACAATACTTATATCGTAAACCTAAAGAATACATTAGAAGAAAATATATTTATTGTTAAAAATCTATATTGAGTTTATTTCATCTATAACATCATGTATATTTTCTATAGATCTACTAAGATGATTAACTTATTTTCTAAAAATAATAATTAAATTATTTTAATAGAAAAAAAATATTTATCTTATTTCAATGTAATTTTAAATAATAACTCTTCAAATCATGCATAAAAACTATCATCTCAATGATGTGATGTTTTTTATTTCTCATTACCACCTCTTGAGGTAGGTAATGTGGGTAAATTTAATGATCATATTTTAATTAAAAAAATAATTATGATTCTAATAATATTAAATATTATCTTCCATCTAACCTCCTATGAATTTAAAAATATGTTGTCACATATAAAAAAAATAGACATCCACATCTACAAGGAAATGTGATTCAATTTTAACTTCTTATTTAAATATATGGTTAAAAAGACGTATTTAACAAATACATATAATATTTTTGTTATATTTAGGATTATATAAATATAAATTATTATTAACATTTATTTCATTATACCAATATAAAATCGAAATATTACATGAGAGTTTGTACGAACTACCATCTCTATGTGGAGATGTAATTTGTATTTCATCACCACCTTATATGATGGGATATAAAACATAATATAACTAAAAATATGATATTTATTTAAATAGTTATTATTCTATATATTATTAAAAAATTACCACAGTGAAATGACGAGACCTATGAAAGAGGATTATGCATTGAAAACTAAAAAGTTTTCACATTAAAAATGATTTTCATATAGAGTAGTTAACAAAATGATAATAAGAAATTATTAAATAATGATATATTGAAATATAGTTATATTAATATTTTTTTAATTTATTTCCAATAAATTCACACATATATAATATTATTTTTATCGTATAAAAATAAATATGGTACTTGTGGTTTGGGTAATTTATCTAATTATAGTCTAATTGAAACATGATTCATGTGATGAACCATGTTTTTATTTATATGGTGTTTATAAACCCCATTTAAAACATATATATATGATCTCATAATATTAATTATGAATAATTATTAATAAAAAAATTCTTTTAAGTGGTTATGGTTCATAAGTCATCATTGTAGTTGATGTTTTTCAGACAATGCCATTAAATTAGTAGATTGTTTGTGTTAAATTTACATTAAGTGAAATTACATGAAACATATATTTTAAATGCATCATTTAACATATACTTGTGTTGTATCTAGTTTCATAAATTTTTATTTTTATTTTTGCCTCTTTGGTACATAAAATGATATAGGAAATATTTTTACGAAATACATAGCATATTTCTTCTCATTGAGTCCATAGTCATTCCCTGCTATTTCCATTGACCTAAAAATGTTTTATGAATATTATTTCTTTAAAATAAAATTAAATACATGTAATTTTAACCAAAATTTAATTTAATTTCAATTAATTTGATGGAATATTATTAAATTCATTTTTAATACTCACTTTTTCATTTTTTTAATTTAATTAAAAAATGTTCTATTTTAAATTGCATCATATAGTAAATAATAATACATAATATATAGGAATATTTAATAAATTTTAAATATTGAAAAAGGATATTATAAATTTATTATCAATGTATATAATATATGTTTGGATAACAGATATTTTTCATCAATTTCCACAACCTTTATTGAGTATCATGATTTAATGGGGATGTGATTATATAATGCCTTCTACATGCATACCATAGATTACCAACGATGTTGACTTATTAAATAGAATCATTGAAGCCACTTATATTCCAAATTTTAATTTCGTTATGATGAGATCATTATGATAATTTTACCTTTTTTTGGTATATTATTATGAAACTTTTTCTGAATGTTTACAAAGAATATGTATATATTTTAAAGTATTAAAGTTGGAACTAGAATTTATCCATCCCTATTGTTATTAAAATATTTATATATCATGAATAAATATATTTTGGAATAGGGATTGAACCTAGATCTGTAATAGTCTCAGTCCACTATGATAATATTACAAGTGGTACATGACTAATAAAATGATAAACTATATAGAAACCCCAATACACTATGTGACTTTTTCATCAATAATTTTTTTGGGAATCATCCTCAAATGGGAAATTTTTATTTACTATTATTATTACTCCACTAAATTATTTCTTACTCTAATGATATAATCTCATGGATCATGATTGATATTTGATGACCATGGATTCTTATGAATTATTTAATTTATTATTAAAAACCATTATTCATTGTAATGTGACAACAAATAATTATCTAGTGGGGTGTGGAATTGATAAATTATAATAGTCATATCATACCCAAATACATATCACATGTTCCCTAATGATCACGGATTTATATGTCATATATTCACCCTTACAACACCTTTAATCTTAACATTTATTATGTATCCATTTCCCAAATATATAAAAGAATGTTTTAAATATGGTATTTCTACAAATGGAAATATTTGGTTATAATATATTAGATGATATTGGATATGATCCATGAAATATTTTAATAATGTATATAGCCTCATAATGAAAAAATATTTTATAGTTCAATGGAATATATTATTTTGAGATGTATTGAATATTTATCAAAAATATGTTTTTATATAATAATTTCATGGGAACCTTCATTATTATTAGAATAATGTTTGGTTATTTCTAGATAATATTATTATAATAAAAAATTTCAAAATCCTAAATATAATTCATGATATATAGTATCATCTTAGATTTTTTTAAGATAGAGACTATGTGTGTTTCGTGGAATCAAATCTATATTTGGATCCAAATTTATAGATACTATAAATGTCTGAGATGCACCTAAAAAAAATAACAATAAATGGATGGTTGATTTTAAAATAAATTTTTCTCATGTACATGATAATTAAGAGTAAAATTATACTTACATTGAAACTATATGATAGTATGATTGTTAATTTTATATTCACTATATCTTCTATTCTGATAAATATGGGGATAAACCCCATGAAAAACTATAGTAATCATTTGTTGAAGGGGGTAAACATAACATATCAAGGGATGATGATATTAATTAAAATTTGATCACAAAATTTAAATTATTTATATTATTTAATGATTTATCAATATAATGGTAATTATATAGGGTCCCTCTTTTTTGGGTTTTCCAATTACTATGAAAAATAGGAATCATGTGAACAAGGAATGTGATGGAAAATAAATTTAGTATACTCATGATAAACTAAATGAAATATGAATTTTGATATAATTTTTCAAATTACTATTTCAAAACACATTAAAACTATGAATAGTAATTTCAATCACAGTGAATATTTAAATAGCCAAAGGATGTGAAAAACACCTTAAGTCTCTCAGGAGGGAACATCATCCTTTGTTCATAGGTTCCACCTATCAAATTATTTCTGAAAAACTAATCACCACAATTGAAATTATTTTCAATTCTATATAATTCCGATAAAATATCAAGGTAAATTATTCTATGTAACATTTAGAAGGTTAATCTAATAAACATTGTACACTTATCATGAATGTGAGGATAATGGAGACATTAACTCCATGAAATATATATATATATATATTATTAATTTAAATATTAATATGTATATTACCAAAAGACATAACACATGAAAATAATGACTATTCCAAGATATATCATATAATAATGATGAGTCAATGAGATTCATAGAGGATAATTCTAAAAAAAAATCAAGGCACTCTATGGGTTTTGGCATCAACACAAAAAAATTGATCGATTATTTTGTTCAATCAGAACTTGTCTCTAAATAGAATTATGAATAGTATAACATGATTAAAATGAATAAATTGATGAAGGAGGTGTCAAGATAGACATTCAGATTAGATACCCCCATTTTTATATTAGTATTTGAGATAAAATAAATCAATGTGGGAATTTTGAAAAAATTATATTAATAATAATGATGAGGAAAATAAATTTAGTCATCATAGAAGAGGTGTGGAAGGAATATTGGGTAAAATTTACTTATGGGCGATGGTAATTAAATGAATTATCAAAATTAAAAAAAAATTAAAACTTAATTTTAAATTGATTTAAATATTATTTTAAATAAAATGAAATTATGGAAAGGTAAACCATATGATATAACCACACTCAAATTATATATTTATAATGAGTACATAAATAATGATAATAAATACACAAATAAACATGTCAATGATGAAAATCACTTTCACTAACCTCTAATAATAAGAGAATAATTGAAATATAATTTGATAAGAGTAGTGGAGATGTGCCATAATAATGAAGTTTAACATGGTATATTTTCAATCCACTATATAATAATATATTTATTCTTTTATTTTTTTAATAAATACTATTATATATATAATTAAATTTCTATGTGTACGGGATCACCACCTTAATGATTACATGTTAAGCGCATTTTACAAACTCTAATAGTATGATGATCAAATCTTAAGTCATAATTCACTCCTAATAAAAATTTTCAGAAACAGATTTCCTATAAATCATGTTCTTTTCAATATCTAATTATGTTTTATGTTATTACAGTCACATATTCTCCTTTGTTATATATATCCTATATCAATTACCATGGATGTGATGTCACATTTGATATTATAAATCAACCTTTGATCATCTACCAGTGTATGAATGAATATTATCATATAATTGAGATTATATCCATTTTTTAGGTCTCACTACAAATTCAAGATCTTTGTTTATCTCAAAATATTTGAGGTAAATAATCATTAATGATATGAATTTTTTTTGGAATATATTTATTTATTTCTAGAAGTCATTAACAGTGTTTCCCTAAATAGTTACATTTATTTTTCAGTAGAATATATAACTTGTACTACAATTATTTTATTGAATCCAATGATAATTACCCCATATGTGTTATAGAAACTTATAAATAAATTTCATGAGAATTATAAAATTATATTCACATACATGAATGCATCAATATGGGATAAAACATTAGTCAAACAACAATACAGGTGAGAAGGATTTTTGATCTTAAGGATGCATCAAATTATGGATTGAGATGATTTTTTATATAGAGTGTCATAGTAGAATCATATTCCTCGTAAAAATGAATGTCTAGTGAGAAACATTTATTGAATCTCTATTTGAAGGTAGTAGAAATAATTATTTTTATTAATAATAACATTTAAATGCATATTTGTAGATAATTTAGGAATTTATTTTAATGAAAAATACATTAATTATATATTTGTATAGCCATATTTATATATGTTCAACATGTGAATATTTTAGTTAATTAATTGTTATGACTGCTATGATACCACCATAGGTAGGAAAAAATATCAATTATTCTCTAAGAATGAATGACTAGGAATGTTTTTCCATGATAATGATTTAATGTGATCCGATAAATATGTATTTATATAATGTGGTTCTTTATATCATAATTAATCTATATATGTCATATATTTCTTAGAAAAATGTTCATCCTTCCATCAATTTGAGTATTAAAGAAGAAAAAAAGGAGGATGTAAAGCTAAAATGTAGGTGATTAATTTTCGTGATATCATATTGGGTTGTGATGGAATGATATGGATTTGGAACCCAGTATGTGTCATGTAAATATGAAAAATCATGATGGTGTTTCTTCAAGAAACTCATATTTCATTGATTTTTATTCATCCTTGATATAAAAAGGTGTACATACATCTCAAAAGTAATTACAAATGGGAAAACATAAAACTCAATATTTTATAGTTTATATATTTATTTCCTGAATGTTATAATGTCAAGTCATAGAGACTAAATACAAATGTTATTCTATAAACATAACCTATAATATAATGGAAATGGTAAATCATCAGCCTGAACTTCATCATTATAATCCCAAACACTTTTAATGTCTATAATTTTACATTTTTTCATCACCCACTAGAAAATTTTGTCAAAATTAATTTATATCATATAATATTATTCACATGATATTGTTTTAGGATATAAATTAAAAATTATCAATATTTCATGGAGTGACCCAAGATGAAGTGGCAACTTACCAGTGTATTTATTTATGATTTTTATAATTATAAATTTTAATTTTTTTAATTATATTTTTATTTAAATTATTGATAACTTATTTTATAACCACTCTTAGAGTATTTTGAAAAAAAAACATTAAATAATTTTAAAAATTATATATGATTTTATTTATATTTACTTAGAAGGCTTATTTTTTTACCAATTTTTTTATTTTCATTTACACTTAAAAATATTTTAGAACAATATTCTCAGAAATGTAAATTTGTTTGGAGTTTTATTTACATATTTGAAAATTTATTTCTACCAACACACAAAATATTCAAATTGATTTATACTAACGCAAAGGGTGTTTATACACAATGTACAATATAATATTTGATAACTCCACCATTATATGATATTTGTAATCCCTGGGATTCTATTACACCACATGCTAATATATTGTTTTACAAATAAAGTGGAATTTATATTTTTATTAAATCATGTAGGAAATGTTTAAAAATAGATTTTTACCATTACTAATGGATAAACAATATCTCTTTGGTAGTTAAAGAAATTTGGAAATTATAATTTAATTTATCTTCAATATTTTTATGATATATTGATTTTTTGAATGTTATTTTCATATATTTATTGTTTCATAATGATTTTATAAATTCATAATAATAAAACATAACCAATGTGAAGTATTATTATATTTTCATAAACATATTTATATTATTATTATTATTATTCTCATTTCAAAAAAAAACTTACAACATGAACATTTAATACCTGCTATTTATTATTTATGGATTTTTAATAGAGTATAATGATTCAAAGATCATGTTAATACATATTAATTTATTTATACATTCATTAAAAAGTGTAATACAATTTATGTTATTTTTTATTTAATAACATTTTGAATATAGAATAGAATTTTTTGTTGTAATATTGAATAAATATTTTTAATATTCATGGATAATTTTATAATATTACTATAAAAGTGTTTCTGATACATTATTTGGCTAATTATAAATAAGATAGAATTATGAAAATGTTTTAAACAATAAAAATAAAAAAAATACTTATATATCTCGCTACCATTGATAATCCCATATTATTAATTTTATAATATTTAAATTACTAACAAGTTACCTGATTCTATTGAACTGGTTCTATATAAATGTCTCATGGATTGATATTGTATGGTGAAGGTTGTGATAGTTTTACTGATAAATGTGTTAAAGTGATCATATTCCAACATGATTCTTCTATTGATGATCACACATTTTGGGATATATCGGGTTCAAAAACTTTAACATTAATGATATGTTTTGATACTTAGTTAACATCCCAAGGTATTGATTTATCATTCTTAATAAATATTTTCATGGATTAGTCATATTCATTGGATGTAATGATGTTCACATTCTCAATGGATTGAGAGTACAACGATTCACTACTGGGCCATATGCGATGCCCCCAATGCACCAAAGGATGGTAATAAATGTCGAAGGGTTACAAAGTAAGTAAGGGATGATTTAACCTTTTATGACTCAAATGAATAACCCAAAAAACCCACATCAAATTGCTCGCTATATGATGCATGAACTAAACTAAGTTATTTCATTCATTCTCTTTATATCAAACAACCGATGTATCCAACAATAGAAAAAAACCAATATTAATGTAAACAATGAAAAGATGATAAATAATTTCAAAGATGACAACATGAATCCATTCTCCACATTCTCTATGCACCAATGACACCAAGTAGTCTAAAGTAACACGAAATTGCGATAAAGAAGTGTAATACTTTATCTTTTCCCTAGTCTGAGATGGTAGCATCTACAAAATTACAACACTAGAAAAAGTAAGGGTGAGTATATAACATAGTAGGTTTTTTTAATGAATTCCCTACCCATGCTACTAGGATTGAATAGTTTTCACATTATATAAAACCATTTAAATAAAAACATTTCCCAAAATCCTTTATAACTATATATAAGAAGTTTAAAAACCAATACTAACCATGTGCAAACAAAAGTAAATTAAACAAAATTTCAGAATCTTATTTTCATGAACACAACTAATCAATGAATCTCAAAAAAATTATGATTTATTATTTTGGCATACCCATTACAGAATTAACATCATAGCCACACATGAAACCTTCATTCCACAGTTCCATACTCATGAGCGGTCTCTGGTCCAATTACCTTGTGTCCCTATAATACATTACCCCGATCTAGGGTCACACACCATATACCCCAATGGTACATGTCCGTTATTTAGGGGAACATTGAAAATGAAATCACAAAAAACCCAATGTATTCCAAAACCATTCCAAATATCAATTTAAAATTATTTCATTAAAATTGCACTTTATTGAAAACCAAAGAATAATGAAATTTGATAACAACTATTTAGTTTCAATAAACAATTCCATTTTATTGAGAAAAACAAATCAATTCAATATTCCACAATTCAAGAAAATCCCCATTTTAGAAATTGATATTTTATAACCAAGAACAAAACATCTATATTCTAAACACCCAATTTTCAATATTTCTATAATTTTCTAAACCATCACAAAAAAAGGTTTCGAACAATTCAAAACCACCCAATTAATAATCAATTCATAATAAGAATATTAATTTCAAATCATTCCAAATAATTCTATTAATAGGAGTCGAGAGTGAACCCACTTACCTCGAAGGTTTTGATGATGCCTAACAAAGGACGAAGAAAACTCACAATAACCATGATGATTCATCAATTAAATGGCCTTACATCCATTACCTTGTCATGAAAAAATATTACGATCATATTTTTTTGGAAAATGAAATCCTTGACCTACAGTTAATAATCATAGATCTTAGAACAAAGATAAGGGAAGAAGTTGATCTAATAGAACACTTACTCTGAGTGACGTACCACAGATGCAATGAAGATCTGTAGTGGATTGGATCAATCTTGAAGAATGAGTACCTCTGAAAATAACATAGTGAGAGTCTAAGGTCTAGTGGAAGGATTTATATAAATAATAGACCTAGCATAATTAACAATAATGTGACTTTATGTTGGGTGTGGTATGGATAAAAATGTTTACCCCTTAGTCACGACATGAAGGTCATTCTGGATAAGTATACTGAAAAACCTGTCAGCTCAAGTTAAAAAAATATATAAATACTACACAAAGGGTACCATATCATGGTGTGACCCCCACATAATGACATTAATCATTCCCCATGTATACATCATGTAATTCAGGTACATGGATTGTACCTGCCCAAAAACCTACATTAAACATTAAAAAATTTCTTTTAATGACTTTCAACTGAAAGGGGAGTTAGAAAGGGTGGAAAACATACTCAATAAATTTAACAAGATGTAAAAACCCAAAAACTCAGGGGATTATATTCTACCCACCAGTGGAATTTCAATCCTTGTAATTTAGGAAACCCTTGCTTATCAAAAATAATTATTCAATTGCTATATTATTTTGTTCTCACATTCCCAAGTCTCCTCCCAAATCTGATTATGATGCAATAAAAACCGAAACCAGATCGATGATTTATCCATGCAATATTTCCTATTTCTTATCTAAAATCTGTAGTAGGATATATATCAATGAGGCATTCAACACTAGGTCAACGTGATCATATGGTTAGGATCAGGATAATTCATTTTCAACTCGATTACATAGAACACATTACGCACTGAAATGAACTATTGTGTTAATGTCTGGTGATATGACACCTCTCCGACCAGTTATAGTATCTCAAAAGGGCCTATGTATCGAGGAGATAGCATCCCCATCTTAAAAAGCAATGATTTCCAAAATAATTTGATATCCTAAAAAAAAAATTATCACCCATAGAGAAAGAAAATGTTCATCGAGGTTGATCAACATATTATTTCTGTGGACACTAAACCATCTCTATCCACTTTCTAATTAATAGTATATTTTCCATTATTTCCTAGACACAGATCACCCCAACTAGTGAAGTATCACCCATTTCTACCCAACACCATGGATAATTACAAGGACACCCATATTGTGCATCAAACGAAGCCATATATATCAAGGCCTGATATATGTTATTATTTGGGAGCACTAGCATGATTATATTCTTGTCCCATGAGCCACCGAAATCCATTACACAACCCCGAAATATTGCATCCAATGTAACTATCATCATCCCAGACTGGCCTTCTATATGAGGATTATATCCCATGATAATAATCAAATGAGTCCCAAGGTATTTTTGTATAGATTTCCTAAAATGAGATGTAAAATATGGATCTCTATCTGAAATAATTGAAACTAGTATTACATGCCTCTTCACCAATTAATTGATATAAATTTTGGATAGATACTATATTTTATGAGTTTCGTGAAAAGGGATAAAATGTACTGACATGGTAATCTGATCCACAATCACCCGAAAACAAAATTGCTTCCAAACCCTTTTTTGAATACATGTAATAAAATACATTTCTATGTTCTCCCCTTTCAATAATGAATTAGATAAATACAACAACATACCCACCAGTCTCTAATGCTTGTCTTTAACCTACTGACATGTTAATCATCGTGAGACAAACTCAACACCTTCCATTTCATGCCTCTATACAAAAACCGCACATTCAATTCCATATACATCTTCTATGTTCCAAGATGTACAAACCATCTTGAGTGGTGGTAAGAATAAAATATTTTTTTCATGACAATACATAGGTACAACCATCCAATCTGTAAAACAAAAAATGAAATTTCATCATGTTACATGCCCATAATGGTGTTCCCACCATTGGTTTATGAACTCATAACCAGAAATTATTCATTCGATGTTTATGCCTCTTTGACCATATTTGCCAAATCAAGACTAATAATACATGAATATAAAACTGTAACATCACCTCAGTCTTCACATCCAACATTTATGTTGGCTTTGAGAGACATCAACTACCTTTTATCTAAAAATCCATTCACTAAATGAGCATATGACCTTTTTCTCAATCCATCTGCCCCGGAATTTCCTTTTCATAATGTATAAATTAAGTCAAATTTAGATATATGAGATACTATATCCATTTACTTTTCCTCATATTCAAATATAATTGTCATAAAATATGTTTCAATATTTTATGAACCATAAAAATTGGGATTTTATCATGAAAGGGATATTCCCACTAGGTTTTCATATCATGGATGACTATATCTGAGTACCAATCATGTGTTGGGTAATTCTTCTAATACACCCAAAACTTCCTTGAAACATAAGAAACTACATGGTCTTTTTTGCACAAGAAAACAACCCAAATCTAATCACTAAGTATCATAGTACCCCACATACCCCTGTCTAAATTCTGGAAAAATCAAGATTGGTTCTTATGTAAGATGAACTATCAGTTCCTAGAAAGAAATATGTCATTCCTAGGTCCATTGAAATAGATCATTCTTATTTACCAATGTGGTCATTATAAAATATAGTCATGATAAGTAACATTCCAATAATTGTTATTTGGTAGCTTGACTAAGAAAAATTCATATCTCAACAAAATTCATTGGTCTTTCCCCTAAGAAAAGTGCTTTTATGTTTTCTAGATCCACTAAAACACCTTTTTCAGAAATCCTGTAGACAGGAAAGCATACAACATGTATCCAAAAATAACACCTTGAAAATTTGGCATACAAATGGTGATATTTTAAAAAATTTGTAACACTTTTGATATGTGTTCCTCATGGTTATCCCTTGTCTATGAATACACCAAGATATTGTCTTCAAACACCAAAAAAAAGATTTTAAGTATTATTGAAATATATGATTCATCAAATCCATGAAGACTGAGAGTGATTTTGATAGATTGAAATGAATTACTACATATTCTTAGTAGACATATCGGTTTTTGAAAGCTATCTTCGGAATATTATCCTTTTGATCTCTTAATTTGGTCAATCCTGAATGCAATTAAATCATGGAGAACCACTAATCTCCCTCCAATTGATCTAAATGATCATCAATGTGTGGATGTGGGTACATTTTTTTATCTTAACTAAGTTAAGCTTATGATAATAAATAAATATCTGAAGTGTTCCATCTACTATCATCACAAACAAGACCATTATTTCCCAGGGAGACCTATTTGGACAAATGAAACCATTGCTTTCCTACTCTTCCAATTGCAATTTTAATTATCAAAACTATATTAGTTCCATCATACAAGATGGAAGGAAAAAAGTAGTGGTCACTAGAAGAAGATAAATCGTAAAATAAACTTATTTTTTAGGATGTCACCCAAAGATATTTTCCGGAAGGAAATCAATAAATTGATCTACAACTACTATAAAAATATCATCCTCAATCTATTCCATTTATTCCAAGGTCAATTATTTTAACGGGAAAGAGACCATTCTCACTATTGGTTCCAACAATCACTTTGAACCTATCTTTACAACCCATTATCCTTTGAAGAGATACCCAATACCATCGTTAGTGATTAAACTAACTATACGTCCATAGCAATAGATGTGATACTTCATTGTTGTCAACCTATCAATACGCATGATTATGTCATAGATAGCCATGCCCAACACTGAGAAGTCCCATTTCAGCCAACCTCTATAAACAATTATAGCACATTATTTACACTCAAAAGCTTGACATTCTATTTCCCCGATAAGTGATTGCATTTTTAAAATAGAAGGCATCATTTAAAAAATAAAAAAATAGAAATTCATCATCATGATAACCAATGAATGATTTTGATGCACTAGTATCATAGACCACGTACACATTGGTAGAATTTAATTGAATCTCAACACTTACTGTAGATGGCCCATCCTAATCATATAAAATATATTCATAGATTTATACAATTTCTTCTCCATGTTAATGTTCCATTTATTTCCTTGTTTAGATTTCCCTGGTTGAGAAATCATGGAATTACTAGAATCACCATTGTCAACATGGCTATACTAATGAGTCTGATTCTACTATCTTCACCCTAATGAAGCCTACAATTATTCTAATGCTTGAGAAGTGTCTCTAGCTCCTGACCTAGTAGCATTGTGACAGTATCACTAAATATTCCAAATCTTTTGTAGTAATGAATTCCCTAGGTTGTTCGACAGCCTCCTTCTTTATGTGGTCAAATGAACCACAATGTAACAACAATCTTCTCTCTTGGGTCATGGAGGATGATTCAAAAATCTAGCTATCAGATTTTGGTTTTGAAATCCACCAGGGAAATAGGTTTCCCTCTTTATCTTCCTCCCAGCATTTGAGTTCCCACTATTCCATATAGGCATCATCATAACTCCTCATATCGATCCTGAGAAGCCACATTCATCTATAGTTTCTCTATTCCCCGTCATTGTATAATCAATAATATGGAGAACTAAAATCCTTGATTGTATCTCCTACCTTTGTCCTAATTTGAAGATACGTCTCTTTAAGGACATACATTCTAAAAATTCTAGTGAAAAGTTCACTAAATTCATGAATTTAGTTGTGTATTATGAGATAGAGATATTATTATGCTTCATGATATATAAGTACTCCATTTTTTGGATTTAGAATGTATGAGGTTATAATTTTTTATTTAAAATTTTCGTAAAATCCTCCCATGTACAGCCTTCATCTTCCATAGCATACAGTACCTGTTCCCACCAATGACGTTCAATATCCATTAGTAGGTACATGGACAGTTTGAATTTGGGTTCAAATGGTTTTCCATAAAATCGAAGATATGATTCATCCTACTAAGCCACACCTCCTCTTTCTTTGGGATCCACATCACCCAGAAGTTAGTTATATTATAATTTATGAACTGGATGGTATGATACACATGCCTTGGCTCATTCCTCTAGTTCCCTATATCCATAGTTTGAAAATCATGAACAATACCCTGAACTATTTCTTGGTTCAGTCGTGGTTCAGGTGCGACCAAATTCTTTGAAGCTTCATCACGTTGGTTTCAATGAAGCCTACCAGGTCCCATTTTCTAAAACAATATCAAAAATCATCAATATCACTCTTTAAAAAATGATGGAAAATAATTTCAAATTCTATCATATAAACTATCACAACATTGTTTTCCAAAAACTACATTTTTTCACGTTCAACCATTTTTGAAAACATCCATCTTTCCATTTGAAAATTAAACCATTTTCAAAATACCATAATCATATTGTTTTTGAATGATTTATTTTGTAAAACCCTTTCATACCTTTTAAAAAATAAATAATTTTTCACCAAATAAATCATTCCTTGAAATGATGTATACGCTCATAGTGGTAATTGATTCTTTATAATGCATGTCATGATCTTCTCATTGGCTAAACCCATGATAGTGACATTTCAAAATCCCAAAAGTGTCTCCAAAAACCTATGTACCCAAATTCTTGGTATCTTGATGTTAAACATAAAATGGTTGTCTATATATATTACTCTATACATTTCACATTTTGACAATCCTACAAAATTATATGATAATAATCCAAGGAATAGAAAATAAAAAAATCCAACTCCATGACTAAGAAAATAGATGAGAACTTTTTAGGAAAGGACTGAACAATATGATACCATTTGTAATGATCCGCTCATTCTCATCGGCATGAGAGTACAATGACTTAACACTAGGATTAATAGATTTCCCCAATTCTACAATTTCTATAAATAAATTACGAAGGGTTTCACAATATGCGGGGGATGATTTACAATTTTATGTCTAAAATCAATAACACAAAAAACCAATAATAACTAGATCACTATATGATGCCTGATCTAAAATGATCCCTTTCAATCGTTCTCTTTAAAATAACCTTCCAAAGTATGGTACAACGAATTCCAAACCAATAACCAAGTAAACAATGGAAATATGAAAAATAAAATTCAAGATGACAATATGACTCCATTCTCTAAATGCTCTATGATCCAAAAACCCAAAGTTGTCTAATGTATAATGACTTGGTGCCTATAAAATGTAATGGTATACATTTTCCCAATTCCTAGAATGTAGCATCTTCAAAATCACAAAAGTGACAATGAAAAGGTGAATATATAACTCAGCAGGTTTTCCCAATGTCTTCCCTAATCATTCTACTGGGATATTACACCTAGAACATTATATAAAATAGATTATATAAATGAATTTACAAAAATATATTATAACCGAATATAACATGTTACAAAACCAATTGTAACATGTTAAAATAAAATTAAATTAAACCAATTTGCAGGAAGTTATTTTCTAGAGAATAACTAATAATGGCTTCTGAAAAATTATGATTTAATATTTTGGAATACCAATTCCATAGTTCACAACACACCCACACATGCATGATTCTTTTGAAAATTCCATACTCATGAGAAGTATCTCACCAAATTACCTTGTATCCCAATCACACATTCCCTTGATCTAGTGTCACGCAACTTGTACCCCAATGGAACATGCCCCTTGTTTATGGGAATGTTGAAAATAAACACAGACAAATCCCAATGTATTCCAATACTATTCCAAATAACCATATCAAACCATTTCAAAAAAGTTGTACTCTAATTAAAATCCAAAGAACAAAACAATTTCAAAACAAAAAATTTCATTTAAATAAAACATTACCTTTTTATTGAAAACATATAATAAATTATATGTTCCACAGTTCCAGAAAATCACCATTTTAAAAATATTTATTTTAAAACCAAGAACCAAAAACACTTTATTCCAAACACAAATTTTTCCAGATTTCTAGAATATTCTAAACCATCAAAAAATAAGGATTCCAATTATTCATAGACATCCAATTCATGATCAATTAATCAGATCAAAATCAATTTTAAAGCATTCCTAATAGTTCTATTACAAGGAGTTGAGAGTGAAGCACCTATCACGAAGGATTTGAAAAAACTCAACAAAGGTTAAATAACACTCACAATAATCAGGACGATTCTTCAATGAAATAGTATTACATACATTATCCTATCAGGAAAAATTCCAACTCTCAGATTATTTGGAAAAAACAAACCTATATCAACCCATAATGTGCAAAGGACTTAGATCCATGAAGAGAGAATAAGTAGGTCTCATAGAACACTTACTCTAAGAGACGTACTATAGATACAACAAAGATCTAAAGCCGGTCGGATCAATCTGGAAGAAGGACTGCCTTAGAAAATGTATTATTGAGAGTCTAGGGTGCATAAAAAGAAGCTATGTAATGAATATACTGAGAAAACCTACTCAACATGTGACTTTAATCTAAGCGTGGGCCGTCTCACAATGTGTACCCCCTAGGAACAACGTGAAGGACATCCTGGAAAAGTAAAACAAAAAACACATCACATCAGGTAAAAAAAATATTTAAACACTACATGATGTATACAAGATCATAGAATGACCCCCACATCATGACATGAATCTGTCCCCATGTACACGACATGTATTTCGGGTACACGACGTGTACTAGTCCTGAAACATGTAGTATACCCCAAAAAAATTATTTTATGGTTTTCTTACGAAAAAAAGACATATAAATGGTGGGAAATATACTCAATTAAGGTAAGATGATTTGAAAACACAATAAAATGGGAAATACATTTTCATTAATTAATTCTTCAATCTCATTCATGTGGGATCATTAGATTTTTATTTTCCCTTATGAAGTCATGCTTTTTTTCCAGGATGTTACTCCAAGATTATATTCCCCCGATCTAGGGGTTGTGACATCATGAATAAAATATCATTATTGAATCATATTATGTCTCCAATAATCTAATATCAAGACCAATCTAGCTTGGAATTTTTAGATATTATGTATGTGTCCCAATTGGGTTGTAACTCCCCATATAGATGTTACTATGACATCAAGGTTCTACCTCCACTAAAAATGGTATACATTATATCAGGTTCTAATCCCATATAAAAAATAAATTTTTGATAACATATCACACATCTTTTAGATAGTTATAAGAGTATTATATGTTAACTTTGGAAAAAACTATTATATGTATTCTATGTTTTTTACATTTCTATGTTACTTTACAAATTAACTATGATATTTCATTTATGTAATTTATCAGCCACATTAAAAAAATATAAAATGATTGCTGATTCAAACCAAACTTATATTAATTTTTTTCCTTTATGTCTAAACAATTAATATCATATGTTGGACCACATTATGGACCTATTATCTTTAATGTTTTTTTTATTTATACCGTGTAAATAGTTTTGAATCTTTACCCTTTTAGGGA
The DNA here is from genome assembly GCA_963277665.1 of Viscum album. Lineage (NCBI taxonomy): Eukaryota > Viridiplantae > Streptophyta > Magnoliopsida > Santalales > Viscaceae > Viscum > Viscum album. Next base: position 1,739,060,530 of record OY728145.1, read on the forward strand.
CATTATCATTATATATATTACTATATTTGTTATAACAACCTCATTGTCCTCAAAATAAATGTATAATGTTTATTTATAATGATAGGAATTAATCCTAATTATTGGTGGATTACATAGAATCTCCTAATTTTTTTTATTGACTGTTGTTACTAGGAATCCATAATGGTATCATAACTAAAATAGTTAATCAGAGTATAATGGTTGATCATAGTAAAATAATACTTACTATAAAAAGTGAACACAGATACAACTATAAGAATTGATGTTTAAATTTTTATTTAATTATAGATTAGTAAAAATTTATTCTCATTAAAATAATAGAAGTTATTTTAGTCATTTATATAATTAAATGAAAACCTATGAGATGTGGATGATTTGATATTGAAAATCATAGATTTTATAGTATTGTTTTAACCAAACTTATAACACATTGACCAGAGTACAATAATTTTAACATCGTTATATATGAGATACTAAATAAGATGTTCCACCAATTTAAAAAAAATATTAATGAAATCTATTCCCATGTTGAATTTTTCTAGAATCATGTTAATGTGGAATGAGCTCTATTATAACAAAAAAAGATGTGTCAAAAAAATAGTGTATCAACAGAGAAAGGATAAAACATCAAGGAATGTACACTAGATGAACACATAAAAGTTCTACCTTAATAAAAAATTGATTTTAAGAATACTTAATTAGAAAATCCATCAATAATGAAAGGTATTTCTTAAAAATAAAACATAAAGGTTTCCTCTCATAGGAACTAGAATCACATAAATGTTATTAAGGTGAAATGGTGAATAAAAACAATAGAATTTATCATATTTTGATCGAAATAAAAATATATAAGAAGGAAAAAATGATAAAACATAATATTGATTAAAACATATGGGTACTATATATTGACCATATTTAACCTATGATGAATATAAGATGAGGAAACTCAAAAATACTACCTAAAAAAGTTGAATCTAGTTGGGAAGAAATAAACAATGGAATTGAATCATTGATAGTGTTCAAGATGGAGTTTAATCAATAAATAATTTTCATGAGATAAATATAGAAGTGATAAAATGTAATAAAACCTATCTTGGTTTAATCGAAACCATAAGAGGTATTTCATTATTCTAATTCTATTTATTATTTTCATACTGATTTTTTTTTATTTGACAAGTTATAATTATGCAATTACAAGCATATATTTTTTATAGTGTTACTGAAATATATAGTGATTGTAGAGGTGAAAATATAAAGATGTGCAATTAATGTAAGAAAAATATTAATGGAAATTAAATTCTAAACGATAAATAAGAAAAATCCAATTTTTGATATTGAAAAGGGAAAAAAATTCTATTTTTGAATTTGATGATGAATTATTTTTTGAATTTGAAATTCCTAAAGTAGAAATGATGTATCGTAGATTCAAAAATCCTCCTTTACGTGCTGAAAATAATTTGTTATAATGATTTGAAATAATTCAAATGTTAAATATTAATCTCATTTCAAAAATCATATGTTTGATATGAATGTTATAAATTTTGTTTTCAATTCAGTCTCTAGATGAATTTATGATTTTGAAAAAATAGCCTAAATAAAATTGTAATTTTCTTGGATATTATAATTTATTTCTTAAAATTTATAATAATAAATTTTATAAGGAATTTTTTTTTTAAACTCAGTGGATATTGTTTTTGATTTTCTATAACTTTAAATTATTATTTAGACTATTCATATAAATTTTGTCTATAAATTATATAGATAAATGATTGTATTTATAAATACTATATTAAGTATAATATGACTAACATTTAGTATATTTTGTTCTAAAAAGCAGATTTTAAAATCTAATCGAACAAAAAATAATCTATTTTTAGAGTTGAATTTTTTTTATTTTCTAGTTAACATGAATTTTACTATTCTATAATCATATTGTTTGTTTTTATGTACATTTATTTTTTTTCAATTTGACCAGTGAGCATCAAAACATTGTTTTAAATTTTTACTAGAATATTCCATCTATTTTTTTTGTTTTTGTAATTCCATAATTAATTAAACATAATTGAATATCAGATTATTTATAATAGATTTCCTTATAAAAGTTTCATTTAGGCAATATTATTATAAAATATATATATATAAGATTATTTATTTGATTAACATATTTTTTTTAATACCATGAGTTATAAAGTAGATTATATTTTCTTACTCTTTTCAAATATTGAGAAAACCTATTTTTATAAATGTTTAGAATTTTGTAAAAATAAAAAAGGAGGAGAAATTATGAGATTGATATTTTTTATAATTATCAAATATTGGGTAATTATTATATATTCACCTTAAAAATTTCTTTATTTTATATTTTGATAAAAAATTATTATTTTTTTTTAAATTATAAATTTAATAATTTTACATATGGGTCATTTTATTCATATTTGGAATTTTTTAGATTTTCCATGTTTTTATATTATTTTTCTCTATGTGAGTTTTGAATGTATGTATTTACCCTTACATATCATTCCTTTTACTCTTATTCATATAATAGAAATTGGGTCTCATATTTACACATATATTATTCATTTATTTATCTTTACAAAAAATAATTTTTTTTATATAGCCTCATCAAATTTATATATAACTTAACTTTTTATACTTAGTACTTTTCTGTGACCTATGGATTTTTAACATTACCATTACATGGGATTTATGAACAATGGATTTCCATTATGTGGAATAATAAAATATAATGTTACCCAAACAATGATTTAATATTTTTATTACTATACAAATTCATCGATTGTAACTTTTTTGATAAATTTATTCATGCATATAAAATAACTATTATATATTTATAAAAAATTGGATATTCTTGTCTAATAAGTATTTATTATTTCCTTTATATATTTATTAGTTCATTATTAGTTTATATCGTTGAATGTTTTAATGATTTCTGTAATATCACATATATTTTATTGATCCCAAATTATTTTTTCTATTTATTTTACTTTTTTAAATATTATGGTTTTTCGTAATGTTATGAAAATATTTACATTGAAAACATTATATTGTTCAAATTTATTTTTTGGTGTTGATTTCATTGAATCAAATGATTTTAAAATCATGTTATAGTCTAAAAATGCTATTGTAAAAGTTTTTATAATGATTAATATAATATCTTTGATTTCTGATAAAATCACCTTTGGAATATGGAATGAATGGCGGATTTTAATAATGAATAATAAAATATTAAATTAATGGATATCATTGAAATATTGTATTATAATGGTGATGAACTGTATAATAGAGTTATTTAAAATGAGATGTAATTGTTCAATTGATTTTAAATTTCATAAAATGATCAATTTCCTTCATTCTCACCATGATAATTCATGTTTTGGATTATTTTTAATTTAAGTCCAATATGCATGATGTTATTTATTTATTTTTATTTTAATGTCTCAAGTCATGAATTAAATTTGATGATGGATGTGATATTGTGAATGATTGAATTGCGAATTTCACCATGTTCAAAACTGATTCATCTATTAATGAACAATGTATGTGTGGTTAACTACTATTCTAAATCATCGTCATTGAGTATATATTATAATCCTTACCCAACAAATGAAGTATATGTTACATCCCTCTTCATTTACTTCATCATGGTTTAGTTTGACACTTTTACATTAAATATATCAATTTTTTAAATATTGTGTAACAGTTAATTATTCCTTTCTTAACTAAAATTTTCATTCTAATCATGTTTGGAATCCCATATTCTAATTTTATAAATTGAGTGTGGTGAAAACATATGTCTAATGTATTTGTGGGGTTAGGTCGTGATTCTAGGATTGTAGTCCTAATAATGTTCTAGTTTTGAATCATGATTTTTAATGTTAGTGCAGAAATAGGATTGTGAAACACTATAGAATAGTTTGTGTGTATTTATAGGTATTCCACCACAATTAAGGATATGTATTTTATCATTTCATGATTCCACAAAAAAATCAAATTGTGAGAAAAAATAGGTCACCGTTTAGAGAGTTATATGAGTATTCTAGGTTCATTATTTCCTGAATATCTATAAAAGTTACCTAGGTCCATTATTATTATTTTTATAGAGAATTCTCTATGATAATTAATTTATATAATTTTTAAAAAAATTTAAAATAATTCCAATGTTTTACTCCCTCCCACCTCTAAAATGTCTTCTTTACTTTTTGTCTAAACACCACATTCTATTGTATATGATGAGTATCGGGATATGAACATAAAGTTCTAGGTATGTCTTATATTGGAATGTGATATAATATTTAGCATTTGAATGTCATATAATATTTGGAAGGACATCCTTTATTAGAGGACCATTCCAACACATGATGGTATGTTATGTGGTTTTCTAGAGATTTCAAATCCTGTTGGGATCAATACTATCATCTCGTGGTATTTTTAAAATAATAACATTTTCTAATGTATTCAGATGTTTTATTAGGAAGTCCTCTATTAATGAATTTGAAAAACTCCAATGTACTATGATGATGTTAGAGAATCAAATTTACTATGTCTTGATCATGATGATTAAATGGAAAAGAATGTTAATTATATTTAGTAGTACATCAAGAATATTTAGAGTTGATTAAAGTGTAATGATTTAAAACATTAAAGAAATCTAGTGTTTAATGTAAGTGACAAGTTATTTCTATGAATTTATCCACATAACATGGTTATAATATATTGAATAAATATTTTTAAATTACTTATATATATATATATCATCCCCTTAAAAATTATTGATTTTATTATGATATATTCATATCATATTGACTTCCATGTAATTTCACGGAAGTTCATGATGTGATCATTGTGGGTATTTTATAAAATTAAATAAATAATATATTATATGTATAGTAATTATTGGTTGTAGGGATGGATAAAGATATTTAATATGAAGAAAATCTAGTAGAAATATATTATACATAAGAGAAGGTGGGGCTGCAAAATACCACAAACTCATTCAATGTTCTTCGGGAGAACCATGAATACGAAGAAAATCAATGGGATCACAATTTGGTGATGAGGTTCAAGGATGCTCATTTTTTTGTATCATAATAATAGAATTTTGAGAGTGAAATTATTATATTGGGGTATAATTAAACACCAAGTGAATTTTGAATATATATTTATGTTATAAAATTTTATGTCATTATTAACATTCATTATATGAAACATTTTACATTAAAAAATGTGTTATACTGTTAAAATAATTGTTATATTATGTCACTATTATCACCAAGTTGTTATATTATCGAGTATGAATATTAAAACATAAACAAATTGCAGATTGTTTTGTTGAAAAAACATAAGTGATTAATTGAAAAAAATTAATACTCTTTTTTAAATTACAAATTAAAATTAATTTTTTTAGAATATAAAATTTTCTATGTATTTTGTTTTGCATTATAACAAGAAAAATTATCCCTAATTAACTAGGATATTGATTATATATTTAAGCATATTATTTTAAAAAACAATAATAATTCATCTTCTAATTTTTTAATGCTTATAAGTGAAGATAAAATAATTTTACATTTGAAAATAATAAATTTTTAAGAACAGATTCTATGTGAGAATATATTTTATCATAACAAATTTATTTGATTACTATTAATCATGATTTTAATTAATCACAAAAAGATCATTTAAAAAATTATAATAATTATCATTTAATATTTTCTACTACAAATGGATTGATAATAAAAAAATTCCTAAACATATATTTTCAAGTAAAATGGTATTTAGATTTTTATTTTTGAGATTTTTTATTTATATTAACAGTTTTTTGGGAATTATGTAAGGTTAAATGTATTCAATTTCATTAATGATAATAATTTATTATAAGTAATATGTTCAACATAATTTACTATTTATTGATTTTTTATGGTAATTTTTTTAATAACTTAATAAAAATTAAATTTGTAAAAATATAGGTCATCATATGTTAAAAACATTGACATATCTTAGAAACATATATTAGTTTGAATTTATTTTATTTGGATCTATTCCTTAATATATAATAATATTTTAAATTTTTTGTTACTTTATTTTAGTAATACATATATTCTAAAATAAGGTTGTAACTATTTACGAGTTTACCACACAACTAAAATATTAAATTGATCCTCTAGTTCTTTTTTATCCAAAAAAATAATGATATTTTATAACTAAAATATTCCAAAACAACCTACAAAAATTCATCATAACTTTTTTTAAGTATGAGGCTGATCAAGATTTACAATTTAGTAATTCATATGGTGTAATATAATGGGAAGTCACCCAAAGAATACATTATTGTATTAACCATAGCATTTTATGTTTATTTTATTCTAAAACTCCTAAAAATAATTTTCAAACATAATAAAATGTTGAAATCATATTTTTTACAATACTGAAATTATTTCAATATATATTTATAACCATTCTCAATATCTATTCCAAATAATGGAAAGTAGAACATTGCACATTGATATGTTTGGACTACAATCTCAATAAAGAGAAGAACATTATTTATCATTGACACCAAAAATATAAGGATATATTAGAAAATATATTTTTACAAAGGAAATATAAGGAAATATTATGTTTTTTAGAAAACATTTACAACCTTATATTTATCCAATCCTAGGGAATGTAATAACATTGCACATGAAAAATTATGGACTACCACCTCCATGATGGGATTAGATTAGTTATTTATTTCTACATTATAGGGATAATAATTAGGATATATTTTATTAATGAATATGATGTTTATTATTATCTAATGAATCTTGATTGATTATTTACTATTTAATTCTCTTCAATTTCAAACATTAGAAAATGTAACCATTGCTCATCAAACCAAATCACTAAAAACTCCATGATATAATGTAATTTATTTTTCCTCAAAATGTTATAAGTCTAGTAATTAAAATGTATATAATGATTGAATATTATACTATTCACTAGATTAACAATCTGAATATTATTAATCAATTAAAAAAGGTAACAGATCAGGATATGAAACGTGATATAAGAATAAAAAATGAACCATAATTCTATGAATAATAATTTGAATTGAAAATTGTTAATAACAAATAAATTTGATATTATAAGGTAATTATGTATAATAACACACACACACACCGATACACACACATATATATATATATATGAAGAAAATTTATAATTATTTTATAGGATAATTTACAATATATAAACTAATGTGGAACTTTAGGTAGGTTTTCTTCATCACATTTTTTTATGAAGACATGGTCCATGTTATGATCATATTTATATTTGTATATTTTATATTTTAACAATTTCATATAGTATATATTTAATATATTCATATTCAAGGTATATAATAATTTAAGAAATTTTATATATTTCAATTCGGTTATGATTAAATAGTTATCAAACAATTAATGGTTTTTATTAAAAAAATCAATAGTTCCTATATTAAATAAAAAATTGTGGAAATAAAATTGTAATATTATTTTTACCACTAATAATTTTCATTCCATTATTTATTTATGGGTATTTAATAATTTTAATAAATTTCCTTTCATTTTATCTTAAAATGATCATGAAAATTTAATTAATAAATAAAAGCATTATTTATTAATTTTAGGATATAAATCATTATCTCTAGTTTAATATTTGTCAAAATGTATAATAGAATTTATTATCAATACAAAAATTTCTGGTTAGTATTTTTTTTTACCATAATTTATTTAATTTACAATGATAAAATTTAATATTTTGAAGGGAATATCATAATTCTATGTTTTTACATTGCAACACAAATATGGCCTGAATTTTCACTTTTCATTTATACCACACAAATGTATGTTTATCTACTAATTACTTTTTTATTCATGAATATTAATTTTAATTTCATAGTGGTTTTACAAATTGAATAATATTTACAATTCTCACAGAATTTATGTTATATTTTTTCAAAAAAATCACATGGTGTTTTTTTCTATTTTATCATATAGTATAAAATATGAATTTATAAATGATATTTGTATTCATTTTCAATTTACATAAAGGAATGTTATTCTTCATGAGGGATGTGTAAATTTTATATAAAGCATTGTAGTTCCTTGTATGAATAATATTTATGACATATTATGTAATAATATTTGAAACATGTTACATTATTATCAGTCTATTATGCTATTATGGTATGAATTAATCATTATGAGTCTCATTTAGTTTCAATAATTTAAATTAGAATGAAATTGTTTTATTACCATATTGAAAAGTTATGTATTTTTTTCATAATGTGATGATTTTAAATATAAATCCATGTACCTCTAAAGGATTTTGTATTTATTGATATCTAAGGATTTAATAAGAACAATAATTTATATTTAATGTAGTTTTGTAATGGATTCATCCACTATGATTTTATTATCCATGACCTATCACTAATTGTGTTATATAATGCTTAGTGGACCCAATATACTATGAGAAGTTTTCCACAATAATATTCTTTGTACTGTTTCTTTAGTATGGAATTTATTTTCTATTCTTATGTGAATTCCAGAATGCTATGTCAGATGGTAATGAAATATCCCAATATATCATGATTTATTATTTAATATTTCAAAATCCTATCAATAACGACTTTTTTTATGGGGAAACCTTATTCTATAGAATAGTATTATTGATATTGGAATGATTTGGTATGGCTTAAATTAGTAATGATATTTTAATTTTACCCTTATTTTTAACTTATACTTACATATGATAATTTATTGATATATGTATTGTTGAAACAAACTATAAAAATATAAACATTGTATATTATGTTTCAATTTTTTAGGATATATAAAATTATTTTAAATTTGGAATTTCATTAATGGGTAATATATAAGAAGAACATTTTTGGATATAATTTAGTTCTTTTTATGAAATACATTGATTATGTATCGAGTACCCAAAATAAGTAATCCATTATGATTATGGAGAATGTATTATCATAATATGGATTGAATATCAAAAAAATAATGTAATATATTTCTAGGAAATTCATATGATGCATGATTATTAAATTTCCTGTATCATCTATTCTAGATGGCACATTGATTTTACCTTTTTTTAGTTTTTCATCATTAGTAAAAATATTGTTCTCAGCCACTCTCAAAATACAATTTATCTCTAATTATTTAAATTTTCTATTAAATTTACATTAAATATTATGGTAATATATATTTTGGATGTTATAACTTTTTTTATTTATCATGAAACCCACTTTCTATATGGAATATTTTGTTTTCATTATGTTTTATCCCTTTAATGATACACTTTATACACAATTTTGAACACTTGTTCCATATGATAATATAAATTGTCTTTTTAAATGATTTTTATCTCAAACATTATTTTTTACTTGTTTGATGACGTTGTTATTAGTTTATCAAATTGTCCCAATGAATTAATAAATGAGTAAGACCTTCCTTTATTATAATTACTCAATATTTTTATCTTATCTAATATTCAAAATTTTATATATCCATTATCAAAAAAAATATTTTATTTAGAAAAATTGTCATTTTATTTAAATTGAAAACTATATTCATCTTTATCACCATCATTTTCATTGTTATATTTCCTTCTCTGAATATATTTTGACATTTTTATAACAAATATACATTTGAATGGATTGTTATAGAGTCTATATTTTAATTTTCCTTTAAATTATCCATTTGAAGACAAAATAAAGAATTTTTTTATATTCACTATAAGCATATTCATATATAGAAAAAGTGGTTTTATTATTATTATCATTGATCATTAACCTACCTGTAACACCCCAGGTAAATAAAGAATATGACATTTTTACCTTTGTCCAAATTTATTAATAAAATATTAATATTACTTTAAATGGGACGTTATGCTCGATGGCGTACCCAACACGCAACAACGAGTTTCGTTGGAATCTTACGTTTCACTCTAATAATAAAATAATATTATTTTAAATGGTAGTTAACAACTATCTGTTGTGATGGCGGGAATTAATAGAACTAACTAAAAAATGATTATATATGTTTTTCAAATATTTTTACTTTTTACAATAAATGTTAGAGGATTAAAAATGTGAAATAATCCAATTTTAAGCGTAAACATTCTAATATTCCTTTAATGGTCGATTAACCGCCTTTTGATGGTGAACCTCTTTTAAATCCACTTTTTGAAAATTTTATGTGTTATATTTGACAAAATAAAATTCTTCTTTAGAATCAGGACATCAAAATTTACTTTGTGTAAATTTTTGGTATTTTAATGATAAAGTGCGTTTTTTTAATGAATAGTGAAAAATGTTGTATTTTAATTTAAAACCACTTTTTAATCTAATTTATTTATATGATTAGATTATCTTTTGAATTGGTATTAAAGTGAAATTAGAATATATTTTTACCATTTAATACAATAGTGGTCGTTGGAATTAATTTCACTCTGAAATCGGACTTAAACTAGTGTCAATCTTTTGATATATATTGTTTCATAAAAACACGCTATTTGACTTGACCGCGGGAATTAATTATTAAATTAATTAATGTAACTAATATGTTTTGAATTATTTAAAATAGAGATCATTTTTGAATTCAGAATATCAAATATAGCTTTTGGTGATGTTTTGGGATTTTTCTAAAAAACTTCAATTTTTGATGAATAGTGAAACCACTAAGTGGTACTTATAAAAACTTATTTTCCGTTTAAATGAAAATTTACCACATTTGTCTTTTGAATTTTAAAAATCCGACATACATGGTTGTCATTAAGAAGTAAAATGTGGTTCAATGGGATTAAAATAATTTTTTGGTGAATAGTAACTTATTAAGTTTTTAATCGTGATTTGAGGTAATTAGAGTAGTTTAAGGTAAAAATAATGTATTAATAATATGAGATGAGCTTGTCAGATGTGCTAACCTCATTGTATGTGTCATGCCTGACCAAGACAACCCATGGGTCATCTTTGGGACCCCATGGAGCCACTTTGGTTGGGAAATGACATAAATAACTTTTTATTTATTGTTAAAGTAAAAATGAAACAAACATGAGATTTTTAATAAAAATTTTTTTTCATGGGGTTATACAAGTCATATATTTGACTATAAATAGTAATTGGAAAGATAAAATGATTTCCTACATCATAGTAGTTTTTTGATAATTTTTAGACATTAAATAAATTAAATTATTTATGACATCATGATGATGCGGTGATGGCCTCATTATTTAACGATTTAAATAAAATGGAAAGATAATGTAACATATAAGCCCTACACATGTCCAAAACCTATTGGATGGGTGTATTTATAACCCTTATCACCTTATCCTAGAAACACATCAATTGGGACCATTAAAATCTGAAAATCATTTGAAAATAAAGTAACCTTTTATTACTTTCCAAGAGTGCCCCTCCCCTCCTCTTATAAAAGGCCCCCACCTCTACCTCCTTACCCACACTTCCAAAGCCTTTGGCTCGGCCAAGCCCTGCCCATTTTTCCTCTACACATCCCTCTATTACTCCTAGAAGCCTAAATTTTCGCAGAGGTCTTCCCAAGGAAGCCTTTGAGCTCAAATCAAAAATAGTTACCCGAATTTAAGGTAATGTCTTCACTTGAGTTCTTTTGTTTTATTTTGCTTCTGCAACCCCCTAACCCCTTTTTATTTATTTATTTTGTAACAACTATAGTATATTCAATATACTAGGATGTTGTTATAAAAATGATTCAAGATACACTTACACACACCATCATCTAATGGTTAAAGAACATACTGTTTCTGTGGATGGCGAATTTCTGCCTCACGAAATGATGATTGTTCAACACTCATATAACACCTTCAAAGGAGGACATTAAGATGTAACTATATTTTTTTATGATATATAATATGGTTAGGGTTTCCTTAAGATTCTGTATTTTTCATTTATGGCATACCATTATGGGTTCCATTATGGGTAAACACGATATCTTCATTTTAGGAAGTGAGGACTACCGCCCCCTCAAAGTGATTTGATTTGTAAATGCAATACGTGGGATGTATAAAGTATGGATTTAAAATTATTATATATGATTTTATACTGTAATTATAATATACCTTTATATCATTATTATTTTATTATTAAATTATGAGATAGAAATGACACTAGCGTTCATGCGTACATACGGCTTACCGTCTCCATGAACGGTGCATTTCATTTCTTACCTCTAAATGATTATGTAATATTATAAATTCATGAATATACTGTATATATATGATATCTATGATATATACATCATGAATAAAATTCTGGATATAATGGATATTTTACCACATGAACAACTTGTAATTATAAAGAGTTTATTTTTGTCTCAATTACCAATGATCATTAAACGACCTTTATTAACTTAAATAATAACATAGTGTTCATAACATGGTAATAAGTGATATAAAAGGAAAAATGAACTTGAAAAAGGTTCTTATGGAAGTATAAATTAACTCATTTTTATTATTCAGGAGATTAAAGAATGATCGAGTCTAGTCGGACCCGAGGTAAGGGATCCAACCTCTCTCTTTCTTTTTAAGTACACTGTTTTATGTCATTCCTTTTAAAGCTCATATTTCATGTTATTGGGATGTTATTTTATATTAATATTACTATAATTTTTATTTCCATGTGATAAGAGACCCTATTCTCTCTCATCAATCCATTTTAGAAGTTTTGAGTGGCGCTGTTAGGTTGCCGAATTTTCGTAAGAGATCTAACCTCTCTCTTTCTTTTTAAGTACTCTCCTTTATGTCACTTCTTTTAAGATCTTCTTTGTTATGTTGGGGGATGTTCTTTTATATTACTATTCCTATAAAATTTATGTTAATATGATGAGATACCCTATTTGATCTCATCAATCCATTTTTGTAAGTTTTATGTTGCGCCGTTAGGCTGCTGAGTTTTCGTAAGGGATTTTTCATCTCACTTTTATTTACGTGAGATTTATGCTACATTTGCCAAAATTTCCTTTGAGTGGTGTATCTACTGCCCATTACTTTACTCATTGTGTAATATACATTCATTTATGAGTATTTACATCAATTTTGTATTGACCTTCTTTCATGAGGTGTATGTTTCAAAAGATACACATGTCGGTAAGAAAACCTTTCACCCTCCTCTTTTTAAAAGACTTCTTTTGTTGGGTCTTTTAATTTACATATTGTTATGTTGGGATATGTTCTCATATATCCTTATTGATTTAAATTTTATGTCCAAGTGATGAGATACCCTTTTTTTAACTCTCATCAACTCATTTTGATGTGACGCCGTTAGGCTGTCAAGGGAACTTCTTAACCCAATTTCGATTTCATTGTGTTAAACACGTAGTTATTGAATATGTCATCCTTATGAAATGTGTGAATGAACTTTGATTATTTTAAACTTAATATCAACTTATATTTGGTGTATTCGTTTCTCACACATAATTATTTAATGGATTTATCCTAAAAAATGATACCATCTTTGTAAGGGACTTCGTCTCAATCTCCATTCATTGAGGCATATTTTGTTTTATACACAACCTTCTTTTATATGGTGTATAAACCCCTTTGAATTTTACGTTTATCCAAAAAGGAATTTTTTTATACGAATCATATTACTAATCGAAAAAAGGGAATTTTTTTGTCGTACATATGCGGCGACAACGACTTCTCCGCCACTGTGACCATTATTTGATTTTCGGCTTCTTCTACAAGCCATACCTTCTTTTTAAAAGAAAAATAAAAACACCATGTTTTAGTTTTCTTTTATTTTGGTATTGAAAATGGTTTTCATAATGTTTTTATATCAATGTGTTGTATTGATATCTTGTTATTGAAGCTGGAAATGTTATTCTTCCTTTATGTTTTATGTGATACGATTATGTTGTGGTTCTTGGGCATTATTATGAAGAAGGGTGGTTCCATGATAAACTAAGGGCGGGTGAGCCAGATATAGATCTCCAATGCATTGGATAACGTGAAGGAGTGAAACGTTAAGGTTTCTCCGAAGAGATTTAGGGAATATACTGTGGTGGGTATTCCAAACGTAACCCAGAGGGTTACTCCCTATGTAAGAATGTTATGAATGCATCAAGTTACCTTTATGTCTTATGATTTCTATGATTTATTCATTATTTGATGAGGTATGTTAAAGTGCCTATGTTTTATGGGTAATTTATGATTTCATTCTTATGTATATATGAACTCATGTTTCCTTTCCATATTTTTATAACCCTTACTGAGCTTTTTAGGCTTATCCTGAGTTTTTTTGAAATTGTTTTCACAGGTTAAGGGAAAGGTACATGTTATGAAGATAGTGTCAAGGAAGTTTCAAGAAATAATCCATGATTTATTTTATGTTTCCATTGATGGAAAAAAATGAATACTATCTTTTGTGTAACCACTTTGTGTAAATGTGGAATGTAATGCATGTTTTATGATCTAATTCTCTAAAACTCTAGACCTGAAAAGATCCTCAATGTGTAATCTTGTATTAACTCATGATTAAGTAAGGTTTAAGGCTGGGGCCTTATAGTTGGTATTAGAGGTCGGTTTAGATAACTTTAGAGGTTAGGGTATTCTTTAAGCATAAGTGACATTACCATAATGGTTAGGATTTCAGAAAGAGTCCTAGTTTTAGATAAAGTGAATGAGTAAGTATATCTTAGTGTTTATCTTAATCATTTGTACATGATGGTTTTATTGATATACTCACACAAACCTTTTTGGTTTTAGTAAATGGTTGGATCTTGAAGGCACCAATGTAACAGTGGATGTGAAGGAAACTGTGACAGTTTTTTGAGCAAAAAAATGAATGATATGGGAGCTACAATGTGAACTCTTGTGTTTATTCTCAACCAACTATCTGGAGTCATGATTGACCACCTAAACCTTGGTGATTTCTATAAGTCATCATATATGCGAGAAACAAATCCGTACGGAACTATGGGTAATAATAATAAAGTTAAGTGTCTTCAAAAACCTATGTGTCAATGATGTAGAAAGAAATACCTAAGAAAATGTTTCAAAGGGACAGAAATATGCTATAGATGTGGAAATGAAGGTCTTAAAGGAAGAACCTGCCATGTAAAAAGGAATCATCCAGTTGACTCGAGGAAAGGGAAAGAAGATCTTCTTGAGGGATCAATTGAATGTTTTAAATGTGGTGTGCATGTCATTATGAAAACACATTTCCTATGAAGATGTTTCTTGAATGGGATCACCAAGATCGTACAAATATTTGTTTACCAATACCTAATGCCATTCCGATTGAGGATGAAGAAACTGAAAATGACCAATAAAAGTTATGGATTATTTCAAAACTTTTGTTTTCCTATTTTCTAATCTTAGGATATGATTCATGATTTTGTTTGTAGGAAAGAAGTATTTAAAAATAAGTTGGAAAGGAATGGTTAATGGATCATGAAGAATGTTGAATGAGGAAGAAGTCAACATATAAGGGCTTCAAGAGTTATGGTGAAATTCTTAAGAGTATTAAGTCTCTTTTGATGATGGGGTTACATTAGAGGACTTTTTATAGTATGTGTAACTGTAATGTTTAATATACGAAAATTTATTGAAGGAATATTTTTCTGTTCTTTTGTGGACATAGTTATAAAGAACCATTTGGGTTTATATGATCCTTACTTTTGAGGTAATTATGGGTTACTATATGTTAATGGAAGTGAAAGGCATGATATAAAATTGAGGTTAAATTTTGTTATGGTTATTTTTGATGATTTTATCTCTTTTTGTGGAGTTATTTGAGAATTATATAGTTTGGAAAAAGGACAACACGTAGACCGTGTGACAACCCATCGTGTCGGACAAATTTGCGGGAATCGAACCCACAACCAAAGTGCGACTGGTATTTATTGCCTACAACTGGACTACGCGAAGTCCCTGGTTAGATTGACTAATTATTTTTAGTTAGATGATTTTATGATTTAAGAGTATGTTTATTTTGGGGTATCTATGGAAATTATTAACCTACCATTGAGGATATGTGATTAGGATAATTACTTTTCAATATGATACATTTAGAGCAACTGATATTATTTGAAGATAAGTGTTAATTTGTACCTTGGAAGACTATGTGACTAAATCCTTCAAATATATGGGTTTCAATCTTAGTTAGGTTTACTTTGAAGTATTTTATGGACAAATTGTTTATTGAAAGGTCCTTGTTGAACTTTGGGTTTTGATGGACAAATTTTGGAGATTAAGAATAGATTTTCTTTTTATAAAGGATTATACTTTTTTGGATTATCTGATCTTGTACTATCCTTTTTGGTTTTGGTTTTGGTTAGAGTCTAAAGACATGGGAATTATATAGTTCTCTTTTGTAGATTAGGTGATTCTCTAGAAGTTGATTATAATACTGTTAATGCGAACAAGACTTCTTAAAAACTCATCTTTTGGAGAAAATATGAGTTTGATTAAGGAATCTAATAAAAGTTGAAAGTCAACATGATATGTAGTTATGTTTCCTTATGAATAAATTATTCAATGAAAAGTAACTTAAAACAAAAATGTTGCATGTTAACTTTTCCTACAAGGGAATTGAATACCGTTTAACCCATCACAAGTTTGTGATTTTCTTATTGTTAACTTTCTCCTAAACATGTTTACTATCACTCTCCATCAGAACATGACCCTTTGTTTTTCCTCCATGTCCGTATTTTCATACTTGGAATCCCAGTATGGGTTAACTCGGGTGACCATTGTACTTATCTTTCTTTATTTTAAAGTGATTGTTTCACTGAGTCTTGTTCTGATGTGGGATTTTCAATGAAGATTCCATGGCCAATTTCAAAATTGTAAGGATGTAATTCCCGAAAGGGGGGAATGATGTAACACCCCAGGTAAATAAAGATTATGACATTTTCACATTTGTCCATATTTTTTAATAAAATATTAATATTACTTTAAATGGGACGCTATGCTCGATGGCGTACCCAACACGCAATAACGATTTTCTTGAGAATCTTACGTTGCACTCTAAAAATAAAATAATATTATTTTAAATGGTAGCTAACGCCTAGCTTTTGTGATGGCGGGAATGAATAGAACTAACTACAAAATTATTATATATGTTTGTCAAATATTTTTACTTTTTACAATAAATGGTAGAGGATTAAAAATGCGAATTAATCCAATATTAAGCGTAAACATTCTAATATTAAATAAATGGTCGATTAACCGCCTTTTGATGGAGAACCTCTTTTAAATCCACTTTTTGACAATTTTATGTGTTATATATGACAAAATAAAATTCTTCTTTAGAATCGGGACATGAAAATTTACTTTCTGTCAATTTTTGGTATTTTTCCGACAATGTTCGTTTTTTAATGAATAGTGAAAAATGTTGTATTTTAATTGAAAACCACTTTTTAATCTAATTTATTTATATGATTAGATTATATTTTGAATTGGTTTTAATGTGAAATTATAATAAATTTTTCCCATTTAATCCAATAGTCGTCGTTGGAATTAATTTCACTATGGAATCAGACTTAAACTAGTGTCAATCTTTTTATATATATTGTTTCATAAAAACACGCTATTTGACTTGACAGCGGGAATTATCTATTAATTTAATTACTGTAAATAATATGTTTTGAATTTTCTAAATT